>CM077347.1:61872740-63072740 GCA_039655645.1 Ammopiptanthus mongolicus | reverse complement strand
CCAAACGCAACAGCAAACACCACAGGGATGTGTTCTTGACAAAGAACACCCAAACAAGGATTGGAGAACGCTCAAGGATTCAATGAGAACCCAAGAGAAAGGTAAAAGACGTCTGTTTCTAACTTTAGGATTAACGGCTATGAGTTTTAGGTCGAGCAAAAGAGGTATAAAAAGTATTAGAGCGAAACGGGCTAACCAAAGAGCCTAAAACGCGTGCTCACTGGTTTGGTCCTAACTTGAGCTATGAGTGTTCGATTTAGGTGTTTTTGGTGGCGTTGGAAAGCTAAGAGAATTTCCTACAAAATAATGTTTCATGATATATTCCTAATTCGGACTCTAACAGGATAACAAATGCGATATAAGTTCAACGTTAAAAAGATAGTTGTTTCTAGATAGGATTTTTAGGAAATTAAGATAAGATAATCTTATCTATTCAATGATTGAATCTCTATGACTTCTAATTGATCTTATACCAACACAACTACAATTATCATAAATATAGATATCTTATATTAATATAAACATGATCTAAATATGAATACAAATAATCGTATATTAATATAATTCTATTGTGCATTAATACAAGTGATCCGGTATTAATATAAATATATATATAATCGATGACATATAAATAAATATATGATCACATATTAATTACACACATCACATTAGTCCATACAAGGCCACATATAAGCACACGAGATCACACACTTACATATTAATATAATCAATTATATATTCATATAGATAAGATCACGTATTAATACATGTAGTATAATTAATAATTAATAATATAAATATAATTATGCACAATTATCTATTAATACAGTTAATAATATATTAATATAAGCATAATTAATATAAATCATTTACATATCAATAAGGATCAATTACATACTAATATATGATTAACTGTATTAATAGATAATTGTGCATACTTATATTTATATTATTAATTATTAATTATACTACATGTATTAATACGTGATCTTATCTATATGAATATATAATTGATTATATTAGTATGTAAGTGTGTGATCTCGTGTGTTTATATGTGGTCTTGTATGGACTAATGTGATGTGTGTAATTAATATGTGATCATATATTTATTTATATGTCATCGATTATATATATATTTATATTAATACCGGATCACTTGTATTAATGCACAATAGAATTATATTAATATACGATTATTTGTATTCATATTTAGATCATGTTTATATTAATATAAGATATCTATATTTATGATAATTGTAGTTGTGTTGGTATAAGATCAATTAGAAGTCATAGAGATTCAATCATTGAATAGATAAGATTATCTTATCTTAATTTCCTAAAAATCCTATCTAGAAACAACTATCTTTTTAACGTTGAACTTATATCGCATTTGTTATCCTGTTAGAGTCCGAATTAGGAATATATCATGAAACATTATTTTGTAGGAAATTCTCTTAGCTTTCCAACGCCACCAAAAACACCTAAATCGAACACTCATAGCTCAAGTTAGGACCAAACCAGTGAGCACGCGTTTTAGGCTCTTTGGTTAGCCCGTTTCGCTCTAATACTTTTTATACCTCTTTTGCTCGACCTAAAACTCATAGCCGTTAATCCTAAAGTTAGAAACAGACGTCTTTTACCTTTCTCTTGGGTTCTCATTGAATCCTTGAGCGTTCTCCAATCCTTGTTTGGGTGTTCTTTGTCAAGAACACATCCCTGTGGTGTTTGCTGTTGCGTTTGGGGTTAAGCTGCTAGCTTCGTGTTACTCTGAGGTAAGGTAACCAACCCTATGCATCATTTTTCTTTGGATCCCTTGAGTTAATGTTGAACCATTTTGTCCCGGTCAAACCAGACTTCGTGGTTCGTGTGCCAGTGCTGTGAACGACAACCAGCAGATGAGTTTCTCAGGGATATAATCGAGGTATGTGCATAACCCTTGTGTTAATTCCCTTCCCTTTCTTTGTTTGGGAATTAACTATCTTTGTCCTTTCTTGTTGTTCTAGGTCAAAGCTCGTTGAACCTGTTGAACCCGTTTGGAGGGGTCATGCTTGGACTTCGCTCTTGTTGGCTCGTAGGCTAGTATCGTCACGCCAGATATGGGGAAAAGGGATTAGTATAACATATAGGTTCTAGGGAAGGGTAAGATGAAGGTTAACCCAAGACCCTATTTGTGTGCTATATGCCTTAATTGCAGTATGAAGTTGTTATGGTTGTTTATACATGTTGTTAATTGTTTAAATGGTTTGTATGATCTTGACATGACGTTTATGATGTTGTTTATGATCATGATGATATGCCATGATTGTATGAGTTGGTTTGTTGGAACTGCTGTTAAATATATGTTAATAAAAGATATAGGGATGTTAGTGCTAAGCCTAAAACTAGGATTAGTCCAATTGATGTTCATAAACATGAAGATATGGATTGAGGTTTAGATATTAAGATTAAGTTATAATCTTAATAAATATATGACTTGAGGTTTAAATATTAAGATTAAGTTATAATCTTAATAAGATATGAATTGGGGTTTAGATATTAAGATTAAGTTATAATCTTAATAAATATATGACTTGAGGTTTAAATATTAAAATTAAGTTATAATCGTAATAAGATATGAATTGAGGATTAGATATTAAGATTAAGCTATAATCTTAATAAATATATGACTTGAGGTTTAAATATTAAGATTAAGTTATAATCTTAATAAATTATGAATTGAGGATTAGATAATAAGATTAAGTATAATACTTAATAAAGATAATGTTGAGTTAAAAATTAACAAAGAGAACAATTAATAAGACGTTGATGTTATTGGTAACGACGTACTGTTACCGATGTTGTTGGTTAAATCATTCTTGATGCTTATTAGTCAAGTTTGATATTGATAAATCATCTTTGATGCTTGTTGATCAAATTTGATAGCCATGTAATGGTCTTGATGATGGATGGTTGGACATGTGTTTGCATGTTGGTTGAACATTGCATGCATCATTGCATAGAGATGATAGTTTGGGCGGAAAGCAAACGATGAATCACGACGGTGGAGGCCACGATGGGTGTTATCCCGGCTTTGAGGGTAGATTTGGGTAAGAAGGTTCCATATGGCATGGACTTGCAAACCGTGGCCGGAGTGTCCTATCGATAACCTGACTACCCTAACGAGCCACGGTATGTTATCAGGATTAGTTGAGAGTATCCACGGACGTCACCCATGGATTGGTGAGTGTTCCAACCTGGATGCAGGATGGTCAACATGGATATATACTCCTAATCGTCTTTCCAGAGTTGAGGTTGATGGATCCACATTGCATATGGAGTAGTGGAGTAGTTATGCATCACATAACATGCTTATATTGTGATATGATGGTGTGTGTTATAAAATGTATGTTGTATGATGATGTTTATATGTTGCATGATCATCTTGCTAACTGCTCTATTACCGTTTATGTTTATACGTACAGTTCCTTACTCCTTATCTGTTGTTGTTGTTTTGCATGTACCTTTGGTTATGTAGAGGATGGTGAGCTGTCAGCTGAGGAGTAATCCCGAGGAGATCGCTTGCTCATATTATAGTTTAGTTATGTTAGTTGTGTTCCGATGTAATATCGATAGTGGTTACCAGCTCTGATCATGTGACATCGGGATTTGGGTTTTGTTTTATGTTTATGTTTTTTCCGCAGTTGTTATTATGTTTTAAAACATTTTTGATCATGTGGTACTCGCTACCTTTTATGTTGAAGTTTTATTTTAACTTGCATGCTTTATTTTATATTTATCGTATGCGGGGTAGCGGGTGTCACACCCATGAATTTAATAATTATTGTTTTGAACATGGCATAAGACATGAGAAGACGGTTCCTAACACCCCCACAACATAATGGTGTGGCCGAAAAAATCAACAGAACCATTATGGAAAAAGTCAGATGTGTGCTGAGAATGGCTAAACTGCCTAAGCCATTCTAGGGTGAAGCTGTTCAAACACTATGCTACCTGATTAACAGATCTTCGTCTGTTCCTTTGGGCTTTGACATCCCTGAGAGAGTATGGTCCGGACATGATATTAGCAACTCTCATTTGAAGGTATTTGGATGCAAAGCCTTTGCTCACGTAAGTAAGGAGCATAAACAAAAACTTGAAGATAGAGCTATTCCTTGCATATTTTTGGGTTATGGAGATAAGGAATTTGGCTACAGGTTACTTGATGATAGTAAATCCTTCTCACTGATGAGGGGGAGCCAAAAAAATTTGAATAAGTTCAAACTCATAAGGATAAAATCCAGTGGATGAAAGCCTTACAAAAAAAATAATACTTATGAGCTTGTGGAACTTCTTGAAGGTAGGAAAGCCTTGAAGAACAAATGGGTGTTCAAGCTCAAGAAAAATGACAATAAGCTAGTCAGGTATAAAGCTTGCTTGGTCGTGAAAGGCTTTGGACAAAAATGAGGAATAAATTTTGATGAAATCTTCTCTCCAGTTGTTAAAATGACTCCTATTCGAGTCATACTCGGATTGACAGCTAGCTTGGATCTTGAGCAGTTAGATGTGAAGACTGCATTTCTCCATGGAGATTTGGAGGAAGAGACCTACATGGATCAACCGAGAGGATTTGAAGAAGCTGGAAAAGAACATATGGTCTGCAAATTGAAGACGAGTCTATATGGACTGAAGCAGGTCCCAGACAGTAGTACAAGAAATTTGACTCATTCATGACAAGTTATGGATATACCAAGACTGATACAGATCATTGTTTATATGTCAGAACATTTCCAGGTGACAAATTCATCATCCTTTTGTTATATGTAGATGATATGTTGATAATGGGACTAGACACAAAGATGATTGGTGATTTGAAAAAGGAGTTATCAAAATCCTTTGACATGAAAGATCTAAGCCCTGCAAAGCAAATTCTGGGCATGCAGATTTTGCGAGACCGAAAGGTTAAAAAGCTATGGTTATCACAAGCACGATATGTGGGACGGGTTCTAGAAAGATTCAACATGAAGAATGCTAAGACAGTTAGCACACCATTAGCCAATCACTTTAAACTCAGCAAAAAGAGTAGCCCCACTTGTGAGGAAGAAAAGAAAGATATGGTTATTATACCTTACTCCTATGTAGTCGGGAGTTTGATGTATGTCATGGTTTACTCGGCCGGATATCGCTCATGTGGTTGGAGTTGTTAGCAGGTTTCTTTCCAATCCAAGTAGAGATCATTGGGAAACGGTAAAATGGATCTTAAGATATTTGAAAGGTACATATAAAATGTGTTTGTGCTTTGGAGGACCAGAAACTATTTTGGAAGGGTACGCTGATGCAGATATGGCAGGTGATTTAGATGGTAGGAAATCTATCTCGGGATTCTTGTCCACTTTTGCAGGGGGACATGTATCATGGCAATCTAAATTGCAGAAGTGTGTTCCCTTATCTACTACCGAAGTAGAATATGTTGCTATGATCGAAGCAGGAAAAGAAATGCTTTGGTTGAAAATATCAATTGGGAATGAAGCAGAAAAGGTCTATTATCCATTTCAACAGTCAAAGTGCTTTGGATTTAAGCAAGACCTCAATGTACCACTCACGTACTAAGCACATTGATGTGAGATACCATTGGTCACGCAAGGCAGTAGCGGAACATCAATTCATGCTGGAAAAGACTCACATAGATAAAAACATGCTGACATGTTGACCAAAGTTGAAACGTGTGAAAAGCTTCAACTTTGTGCGGAGTTGATCGACATGGATCCCAGATGACCGTGCAAGATTATTTTTCCCCAATGGCTAGAGGGGGTGAATTGTGGGGTCCAACCATTAAATGCGAAGAAGAAAAAACATGCTTTGACCTTGAAAAGTCAAAGCAAGAAATATGCATTGAGTGAAAATCTGCAGAAGCAGATATGCACAGGCTGCCGTGAAGAAAAAATGTGCATTTACAATGCATAAGCCGGTGCAACAGCCTGGGCATGTAACACCCCAATTTTCGCTTGCTTGTTATAAAATGTTGTTATATATGTTATCCTTGTTGTTATATATATGTTATGTGTTGTTATGCTTAAGTTAGATGTTTAGGGACGTGTTTTGGGGTAGTTAACCTTAGAACGAGTCAGATCAATGATCCTGACAGAGTGGCACGCCAGTGCTCACGTGCAGCATGCCCGTGCTCTTCGCGCTTAATAACTCTTTTTATGAAGAGTTATTTGTACCTTTTTCACTTGTGTTTTTGTGGTCTTTGAGTATTTTGAGTTTATGTTTTTAGTATTTTAGTGTGATTTTGTGTAAAGTGTGTTTTATAAGAGTCTTTTGTGAGTTTTAATGTTTTGGTGTCGTTTAGAACTGTTTTTGGTAATTAATTGAGAGTTTCTGTGCAGGACAGTTTTTGGAGAATCAGGTGCTGAACTGGAGACGTTGCTCTGGGATTTGCTGTAGCAATCGTAGCTGAAGCTGATTTGGGAAAATGACAAAAGTTCAAAACATTCTCTTACATAATGAGGTGTCCTTCGCTGATAAGGGCAGTGACTTACACGTGGGGCTGGTATTTAATGCATTGGACTTAAGAAATTGGGCCAATGACACTTTTACTAGCCAACTTTTAGCCCAAAAAGGATGAGAGAGGAAAGGGCCTTGAGATAATTCTAAAAAAACCCTAAATAAGGGACAGCAAAAGGGAGATAAGATCAGACATCATCTTCCTTACTGGAGAGGATAGCAGCTGCGCCCCTTTCTCTATCTCCTCCATTGTAATTGCTTCTTCTTCCATTTCTTATTTTTCTCTTTGTTTTTGTAAGCTCAATATGAGCTAAACCTGTTGTAGCCTATGGGATGTTGAACTTGTAATGGATTTCTAGTGAATGTTATGTTATGCTTTGCTATTGCATTTTCTATAAATCTGATTTGGTTGTGTTTTAATTGAGCTTGATCACTTTAGTTAGAACTTGAGCTCACGGCTGCTTGGAAAAGCTAAGTGTAGCAGAACTGTTTTATAGATAAGAGTAAAATCATTAATTGGAAAATTATGATGAAGAGTGATTTAGGAATGAACATTCTAACTCTTAGGCTAGCTGGAACGAACTTAAGTGAGGCATGAATGTAACTAGTATGGACCTAGGAATAGGAGACGTTTAGTGAAGTTCATCTCAGAACTGTTGGAAAACAAACTTTCATTTCCTGGAGCCAAATTTCCGTATCATTGCAAACGCATAACTGAGCTAGAATGAAGTTGCAAGGGATACTTCCCCGCAGCTGTTTTACCCATTCTGTTAACAAATCCGTTTTTATTGCTCTAGCATTTATTTTTACCAAAACAATCCTGGATACACACACAAATTATTTGTTACTCTTTGTTAATCTTGATTAATAGAACCATTAATTCAAACTTGTTACTTGAATCACCATATAATCCTCGTGGGAACGATCTCTCTTACATTTTATTACTTATTAAACGATTGTGTATACTTGCACAAGCTCATCAACCATTTTTATAGCAACAAGTTTTTGGCGCCGTTGCCGGGGATTGTAATGGTGTTTAATTAACAAGTTTTAAATTGATAGTTTTATTAGTTGTGATAACTTATCATCTTTGAGGTGTTTTGCTGTAGCATCAGGTACTTAAAACTGTATGCACTGGCAGGGCACAACTGTTAGTGAAGTAACTAGTAATATCTTTGAGATGGCTAGTGATGATCAGATTGATAGCATGGCTCTGGCCAACGACAGCACTGCTGCCATCAGGAGCTATGCCATGTTTGATCCTGGAACCATGAACTCATGCATTATGAGGCCTAACATTATTGCAAATCATTTTGAGTTAAAGCCTGTGATGTTCCAAATGCTGCAACTTATGGGGCAATTCAGTGGGTCACCTCAAGAAGATCCATATCAGCACCTAAAACAGTTTCTAGAAGTGGCTAACAATTTTAAAAATCCTGGTGTCACTGATGATGCATTTAGGCTGATGTTGTTCCCTTATTCTTTGAAAGACCGAGCCAAGGCTTGGTTTAATTCATTGGAGCCAAACTCAGGGAAATCATGGAATAGAATGGGTGAAAAATTCTTGACCAAATACTCCCCACCTATCAAGAATGCTAGAATGAGGAATGACATCACTTCTTTCAAACAACTTGATGATGAATCCTTGTTTGAGGCTTGGGAAAGATTCAAAGAACTGTTACGGAAATGTCCACACCATGGGCTAGCAGTTTGTATTCAGATGGAAACCTTCTATAGTGGGTTGTTACCACCCTCAAGACAAATGTTGGATGCATCTTCAGGTGGTGCTTTATTGAGAAAATCCTATAATGAAGCCTATGATTTGATTGAGACTGTTGCAGCTAATAGCTACCAATGGTCCACTGCAAGGATCAGTTCAACCAAAAATATTGCTGGAGCTCATGATTTAAATCAAATTTCTATCCTATCATCTCAGATAGCCTATCTTACTCACATGCTGAAAAATGTCACCACTGCATATCCAGGTGCTACAGCATCTCCAGTAGCAATGATAGAACCAGTAATTGATGTGCAGAATGTTTCTCAAATGAGTTCCCTCTTTTGTACCTATTGTGGAGGAGGTCATTTATATGAGGAGCGTCCGAGCAACCCAGTTTCAGAGAATTATGTTGGGAATAACAACATGGGTGACAACCCTTACTCAAATGCCTACAATCCATGGTGGGAACAACAACCAAATTTCTCATGGAGTAACAATGCAGTGGCAAGCAGTTTTAATGGTCCTACCAGGCCCACTTATCCACCAGAGTACCATCTTCAAATAGATCAGCCCCAACAAATGTTGCAACAAGCTCATCCCCAACAGATGTTGCAGCAAGCTCAACCAGTAAATTAGGAAATGTCACTTGAGGCTATGCTTAAAACCTTTATGACAGAAACAAAGGCTCAAATTCAAAGTCAGGGGGCGGGCATAAGAAACTTAGAGAATCAACTAGGGCAATTGGCTAGTGCACTGAGTTCTAGGCCAAGTGGATCATTGCCTAGTACAACAGAAACAGCAAATCCACCAAGTCCTAATGGGAAGGAGCATTGTAACGCCATACATCTCAAAAATGGGAAGGAAATCTCTGCATTAGCAAGGAAAAATGAAGATAACAAGGGTAAAGGCGATGATCTTGAAGCTGAAACTGATTCGGGGAAAATTGCTACAAATAATGCTGGATCTTTCACACACTCTGCAGCAACAACAGCGCTGCAGCAAAATGCTGCAGCATCGCCCACAAGTTCTATTGAACAGTCATGGCCTAAGCTGGTACCTGAGAGGCCCCCAGCACCTTTTCCCCAAAGATTGAAGAAATCTATCCAAAACAAGCAATGTGGCAAGCTTATTAATGCTTTGAAGTACTTTGACGAGGGGATGCAAGAGTGTTTCTCTGTGTATTCATTTGACACCCTGGTGGAGAAACAATTTGTGAAAAAGCAAACTGGTATGATTGATGGTGTAATCCAAATTGAAAATGATGATTCATATGATGAAGAAATTGTTGAGTTAGTTGAGAGCAAGCAAATACAATCTAGATGGGCAGGGAAATTTGAATCATTGGAGGTAACTGAGCAAACTTTCAAAAATAAGTTGTCATTAGTGGATCAACCACCTGTTCTTGAACTGAAACAGCCCCCAGCCCATCTGAATTGTGTGTATTTGGGGGAGCTTGAAACCATACCGGAGATCAACTCTATTTTTCTAAATTCTAATGTACCAGTGACAATGATCTTCAATGATAAAAATGAGCTGAAACTCACCAGAACTGTTACTAGGTGGAGGATTCGCATGGATTACAAGGGAAAGAGAAAGAGGTGGCCAAAAACTGGAGAAAAGGAGTCTTCTACTCCTATCAAGATGAATGATCTAGCCTCAAGGGAAGCATCAGGAGAAGCTTCAGCAAATGTGCTCAGAATTGCAGATTGCTGCAGCATGCTGCAACAATACAATCAGGACTTTCCTTTTGCTTTACCTTATTCCTCTCATGCTCAGTTTTACTTATTTCCCAGTTTAATCATTTTCCCTATTATTGCACTGTGGTCCTTAGAATCTATCAGTTTGTTAGTTTGTTTATTTTTAGTTGTGTGTGGGTCAACTGACTTTGACCCCAACTGGTTTCTGTTTGTACTTAGTGTCCTTTGTGTTTTACCCCACCATGTGCACAATCATCCCCATCATGGGGTTTTGTTTAATGCAACTTGTCCGTTTTAAAATTTCACAAGCGCATCTCTCTGATAATTTTAACTTGATTGTTTTCTTTCGGGCTTGTGTGATTGGATTTAATTGTTTGAAGCTCGAGGCACATGCTTTAGCAATTCTGATCTACCTTGTGAGCTTTTGGGCCAAAACAGTTTTATCCTTCTTTCTCTGTGAATACCATTCTTATGCATAATTCTCTGATTTTGCCTTACTGCTTTCATACTTGCACACATCTCTGCTTTACACACTTTTGCTAGAGGCACGTTTTGTTTTCATGAGCCTAGTATTGCCTAAATAGCCTACCCTTGGATACTATCTTTGTGTGAACCCCTTTGAGCCTGCAAGCCCTTTGTTTCTAATGAATCCACATTACAAGCCATATCCTGAAAAACCAATGTCCTAACTAGTTGGAGTGGCTGGTGTGCTTCCTGTGTTTACATGCTGTAACATAAGTTTGGGGGTGCTCGAGGGCTAGCACAGTTTTAAGTTTGGGGGTGCCATGCAGCTGTTATGTGACATAATATCAGAAATTGAACTGTTGCTGGTGAAAAGCAATGGTTTGCTGTAAAAAAAAAAAAAAAAAAAAAGAGAGAGAAAGAAAAGGAAAACAGCAGAGCAGTTGCAAGGAAAAATGCTAAAATGTTGCAACAACTACTCTGAGGGTACAAAGGATGAAACCGAATTCAAAGAGGTGTAAAAAAGGGAAAGGAATCAAACAAAATGAAAAAGATCAAAAAGTCCTCCCTAACTTGTATGAGCTGGGCCATGAAAGAAATAGTTGTGAAGAAAAAAGAGGAAGCATACCTAAGCTCCATCTAGTGTAGCCACCTTCCCAGAACTGTTCCTACCTGAACCCAAGCCCCATTGCAACCAAATAAAGTCCTCTAGCAGTGTGCGATTTTGATTGTGAGTGGTGTGTTTAGAAGCTTGTCAAGGTCGTGTTTGAGTATGCATTTGAATGATGATTGAGAGTACCTATCTTAGCTTTAGAAGAGAGGAAGAATACACTGTTATGAGAGTTTAGTGCTGTAGCATGATGCTGAGAGTTGAAAATGAGGACAGCCATGAATGCTTGCTTGATTGAACTTCATGATTGTTGATGCATTGTCATGTATGCCTTGTGAAGAAATTGGTTTGCAAAGAAGAAAGTTTTGTGATTGAGCTAATTTGAGCATATGTGTCGAGGTTTAGAAAAATTTGTGTCTTTTCTTTTTAGTTTCTTTTGTTTCCATTACTTGAGGACAAGCAATGATTCAAGTTTGGGGGTGTGATAACTCTTTTTATGAAGAGTTATTTGTACCTTTTTCACTTGTGTTTTTGTGGTCTTTGAGTATTTTGAGTTTATGTTTTTAGTATTTTAGTGTGATTTTGTGTAAAGTGTGTTTTATAAGAGTCTTTTGTGAGTTTTAATGTTTTGGTGTCATTTAGAACTGTTTTTGGTAATTAATTGAGAGTTTCTGTGTAGGGCAGTTTTTGGAGAATCAGGTGCTGAACTGGAGACGTTGCTCTGGGATTTGCTGTAGCAATCGTAGCTGAAGCTGATTTGGGAAAATGACAAAAGTTCAAAACATTCTCTTACATAATGAGGTGTCCTTTGCTGATAAGGGCAGTGACTTACACGTGGGGCTGGTATTTAATGCATTGGACTTAAGAAATTGGGCCAATGACACTTTTACTAGCCAACTTTTAGCCCAAAAAGGATGAGAGAGGAAAGGGCCTTGAGATAATTCTAAAAAAAAACCCTAAATAAGGGACAACAAAAGGGAGATAAGATCAGACATCATCTTCCTTACTGAAGAGGACAGCAGCTGCGCCCCTTTCTCTATCTCCTCCATTGTAATGGCTTCTTCTTCCATTTCTTATTTTTCTCTTTGTTTTTGTAAGCTCAATATGAGCTAAACCTATTGTAGCTATGGGATGTTGAACTTGTAATGGATTTCTAGTGAATTTTATGTTATGCTTTGCTATTGCATTTTCTATAAATCTGATTTGGTTGTGTTTTAATTGAGCTTGATCACTTTAGTTAGAACTTGAGCTCACGGCTGCTTGGAAAAGCTAAGTAGCAGAACTGTTTTATAGATAAGAGTAAAATCATTAATTGGAAAATTATGATGAAGAGTGATTTAGGAATGAACATTCTAACTCTTAGGCTAGCTGGAACGAACTTAAGTGAGGCATGAATGTAACTAATATGGACCTAGGAATAGGAGACGTTTAGTGAAGTTCATCTCAAAACTGTTGGAAAACAAACTTTCATTTCCTGGAGCCAAATTGCCGTAGCATTGCAAACGCATAACTGAGCTAGACTGAAGTTGCAAGGGATACTTCCCCGTAGCTGTTTTACCCATTCTGTTAACAAATCCGTTTTTATTGCTCTAACATTTATTTTTACCAAAACAGTCCTGGATACACACACACAAATTATTTGTTACTCTTTGTTAATCTTGATTAATAGAACCATTAATTCAAACTTGTTACTTGAATCACCATATAATCCTCGTGGGACGATCTCTCTTACACTTTATTACTTGTTAAACAATTGTGTATACTTGCACAAGCTCATCAACCATTTTTATAGCAACAGCGCTCACCAGAAACGCGTTTTGGGCACTTTTGGTCAACCCGTTTCGCCCCAATCCTTTTTATACCTCTTTTACTCGACCTAAAACTCATAGCCGTCATTCCTAGAGTTAGAAACAGCCATCTTCAACCTCTATCTTGGGTTCCCATTGAATCCGAGCGTTCTTCAATCCTTGTTGGGTGTTCTTCGTCAAGAACACATCCCTGTGGTGTTTGCTGTTGCGTTTGGGGTTAAGCTGCTAGCTTGGTGTTACTCTGAGGTAAGGTAACCAACCTCGTTCATCCTTTATCTTTGAATCCTTGAGTTTAGTGTTGAGCCGTTTTCTCCCTGTCGAACCAGACGTCGTTGTTCGTGTGCCAGTGCTGTGAACGACAACTAGCAGATTAGTTCCCCAGGGATCTAATCGAGGTATGTTTATAACCCTTGTGTTAATTCTTTTTTCTTTTCCTTGTTTGGGGAATTAACTTATCCTTTTGCCTTGGCGCTCTTGGTCAAAGCTCGTTGAACCTGTTGAACCCGTCTGGAGGAGTCACGCTTGGACTGCGCTCTTGTTGGCTCATAGGCTGGAATCGTCACGCTAGGTATGGGGAGAAGGGATTAGTATAACATATAGGTTCTAGGGTAGCATAGGATGAGGGTTAACCCATGACCATATTTGTGTGCTATATGTCTTAATTGCTGTATGAAGTTGTTATGGTTGTTTATACATGTTAATTGTTTAAATGGTTTATATGATCTTGGCATGATGTTTATGATGTTGTTTATGATGATGATGATATGCCATGATTGTATGAGTTGGTATGATGAAATTGCTGTTAAATCTATGTCAATAAAAGACATAGGGATGTTAGCGCTAATCCTAAAACTAGAATTTGTCTAATTGATGTGCATAAAACATAAAGATGTTGATGAAGGATGAGAATAATACCAATGGATTAGTCAAGAACCTTAGGATTGATTTGGACGGTTGAAATCTAGAAAAGCTGCTAAGTTCCCAAAACTGAGACGTTGTAACGGCATTGAGCACGCCCGTACTTATTATCGGCACGCCCGTGCTCTCAGTAGCACACCCGTGTCGGAAAAACGAGAAAAGTGACGCTGTTTAGCACGCTCGTGCCAGTTGGCCAGTACGCCCATGCTCAGGCCATGCCACGGTCAGAATTAAGAAATTTCACTGTTTTAAATAAAAAGAGATTTAATACCCTTTTTGGAATAAAAATATGATATAAGAGATTATAAAACACGACCTTGAGGATAGTTAATGAACTAGGATAACGATATGGTAAGATGTAATAATAGAGACTTAATAAAGAGATTAATTAATGAGAAGATGATGTTATGGTATTGACGTACAGTTACCGATGTTGTTGGTTAAATCATTCTTGATGCTTATTGGTCAAGTTTGATATTGATAAATCATCTTTGATGCTTGTTGGTCAAAGTTGCTAGCCATGTGATGGTGTTGATGATGGATGGTTGGACATGTGTTTGCATGTTGGTTGAACATTGCATGCATTATTGCATAGAGATGATAGTTTGGGCGGAAAGCAAACGATGAATTGCGATTGTGGAGGCCACGATGGTGTGTTATCCCAGCCTTGAGGGTAGAGTTGGGTAAGGAGGTTCCATATGGCATGGACTTGCAACCCGTGGCCGGAGTGTCCTATCGATAACCTGACTACCTTGACGAGCCACAGTATGTTATCAGGATTAGTTAAGAGTATCCACGGACGTCACCCATGATTTGGTGAGTGTTCCAACGTTGATGCAGGATGGTCAACATGGATATGTACTCCTAATCGTCTTTCCAGAGTTAATGTTTTGGACCCACATTGCATACGGAGTACTAGAGTAGTTATGCATCGCATAGCATGTTATTAATGTGATATGATGGTACGCGTTATAATATGTATGTTATATTATGATGTTTTATATGCTGCATGATCATCTTGCTAACTGCTCTATTACCGCTTATGTTTATACTTACAGTTCCTTACTCCCTATCTGCTGTTGTTGTTGTTTTGCATGTACCTTTGGTTATTCAGAGGATGGTGAGCTGCCAGTTGAGGAGTGATCCCGAGGAGATCGCTTGCTCATAGTATAGTTTAGTTATGTTGATTGTTTTTCAATGTAATATCGATAGTGGTTACCAGCTCTGATTATGTGACATCGGGTTTCGGGTTTTGTTTATGTTTAAGTTTTTTCGCAGTTGTTACTTATGCTCTAAATGTTTTCGGATCATGTGGTACTTGCTACCTTTTATGTTAAAGTTTTTTTTTAACTTGCATGCTTTATTTAATTTTATCGTATGCGGGGGTCACAGGGCACATTTCATAGGCTGGTGCAGCAAAATTATTCTAGCCTAAATTGTGCAATGTACATTGCTGATGGGCTCTATAAATAGAGCAATATTCTTCATTCATTTGCAAGCAAGAGCTGAATCAAGCAGGCATCAAGAAAGAGAGCTTCTGAGATTGAGAGAGGAAAAATAGAGTGTGAGTAAATCCTAAAGAGTGTGGTGTGTGGAAAAAATAAACCAGAAATTTTTTTGGGTGTCGTCTCTATTACTCTTTGGTACTGAATTTGTAGTATTTGAATAGGAGTTAGTTTCACTGATAACACTATATTTGTGTCTTTTGTGTCAAAGAAAGTGTGGAGAAAGTATTATAATTATTCTTAAATATAGTGAAATTTTTCGGAGTTTGTTACGTGATTTTTCCCTCTACATTGGAGGGTTTTCCACGTTAAGTTTTGGTGTTCTATTTTTCTACACTTTGCACACATTTAGTACCGTTGCGTTGCGCAGGTTTCAAGATCTAGCTCTATCAGATCTATTTTGGTGTTCATTGTCATATTACAATATCATTTAATTTACGCTGTGAATCCGTCCTAGAGCCCAACACCTATAGCAGCTGGTTCGTTGAGGAAAGTGTATATACTTCCAGCCAGAAAAAATGTCTTCATAAAATATTGATATTGAAACTACCCTGAAGTTCATCATACTAGAATAAATTTCTTATATCTTCTATGAGTAATTTCATAATATGTTTGGCTCATGGCAGAGTCAGGTCTGCTTTGAAGAAGGGCAAGGAAACTAGAAATTGGTAAAAATTAGGAAAATCAAAAGTCATCGATGGAGTTTTTAGGGAAAGAATGATTACATACTGACATTAGAAGGGCAAATCTCAAACCTAACCTAGATGTTCAAATTAGAATCCATAAGATTGCTACCTGAGATGGCTTTCGAGTCCAATGTCAGGATAATCTCCATGCTAGTTGCTGCTTTGTTTATGGAGAATGAATTAATGATTTTTTGTCCATCACAATGAGCATGCATACCCAGATAATTGTTAATCAAAACTAATTTATCCTCTATGCACAACAACCGAATCAAAATTCAAGCATGCCATGAAGGGGCAGTCAGTAAACTTTTTATAAGCTTTTCATTCAAAATGATCATACTGTGCTGAAGCCACAAACCATTTTTTTTAATAAATATTGACACATTCAAGAAACAGCATGACAAACACCATATATGGAAACTGGAAAATCAGACAGAGAACTCAAGAAGCAAAAGGCTTTATATTGAACCGGAGAGTAGTCCAACATACAATGAGCACATTATGTAACTAACTTGAAAGTCATGAGCACCTGATGGAAAACTCAAGCAGGAAGATGGTCTTAAAATAAATAAAATAAATGACAGGAGTCAAAATTAAGACTTTGCAGGCAACTCAAATGTAAGGTAAAGTTCTTTAACAATCCAATTGATTTAGTGATTCAGTCACAATTTCATATGACAACTCAAGCATGCTTTAAGTTCAATTACATTAAACAAGATAGCTTTCATTTGTGAAGTGCAAGCACGTGATGTTATTTTGATAATAGCATATGATAGGGACTTGGGTAATATGGGGTGCCTAAGTCCCACATCGAGTAGTGCAGGATGCTCGGTGAAGTATTTAAGTGACTTAGTTCTCCCCCCTTGATAGGTAGTTTTTAAGGGAAGGTTCTCCAAGTGCTTGAGTGCTTATCATTTGGTATTATAGCCTAGTAGCCAGTGTCTCAGAGAGGGCTACCTACGAAGGGGCTGACCGGAAAAAGGTCGAGTGAAGCATCGTAGAGTATAGCTGCCGAGACGTCGACTCTTAAGGACGGTGCTATGATATGGACTTGGGTAATATGGGATGCCTAAGTCCCACATCGAGTAGTGTGGGATGCTCGATGGGGTATTTAAGTGGCTTGATTCTCCCCCCTTGATAGCTAGCTTTTAAAAAAGGGTTCCCTAAGTGCTTGGGTGCTTATCAGCATATTACGTGGATTGAGCGCTCTTGCAGAGTCACAAGTTTTACCAAATCTCAGTAAGCCGTCCACCAATGCATTTTATGTGTCATTCAGAACACAAAAAAGAAAGTCAATACAAATGGTTAGAACTTCATACCTCCCTTGTGCTAAATGAGAAAATTGATCGTCAAATAATAAGACTCACTAAAGCTCAATACTTAGTTCGTGAGGAAATCAGGATTCAGGACTACTAGCAAGACAAGAAATACATGACTAAGTAAAGATGAACTTATTGTTTCATTTTAAACGGTGTAAAGCTAAAAACTTACGAAAACTAGTCTACTTGAGTTCATGTAGCATATAGAAATCAAACCAACATGGGAATGAGACCAGAATTTTAAAAGATCACCTTCCATCAGGCATTTAAGTCTTCCATAAAGTCAAACAATGTACAACTCACCTCTATGGGACACAAAAAGTGAAATTCAAGAGACAAGTCTCTCACTAGTTGAAAAATTCATAACTAATTGTTCCAACTGAATATGCTTGCTTTGATATATAATAAGCACAATGCATACTTGCAGGCTCATAAATAACAAACTCAGTTGCTCCAGCTACTCCTGCATGAATGCTAAAAGAACATTTCCCAAGCTGTAAAACTCTGGATTATACTGCAGCCAATCCCCAGACAACTATGGGATAAAACAACATATGGGAAGTCTACACAGCTAATGATTCACACACAAAATTACAGACATTATTGCTCCCAAAAGTTCAATCATCTCCAATTGGAAACAAAGTAAGAACCTTTCTCCCTGCTGAAACATTAGCTGACTCCATGTCCTCTACATAACCCGGCACCGGATTGTGAACTGGTGCCGACCCCATCCGCTGGAGATTCCGAGACTGCCTTGACAGAAAGGGATGCTCAAACTGCAAGTTTGGTGGCGACACAAAATGCCCCATCTGCCTGTGATACTGCGGGTGGCTAGCTGCTGCCACCGCCGCCACCGCTATCTGCTGCTGGTGCTGCTGCAGGGCCGGAACTGGCACAAACGGCAAGAAATGGTCGGAATTCGGCCCCCCCACCGATGGATGCAAGAAATGCGGCGGCACTGGCGAGCTGGCGAACAAATGGTCAGTGGCAGGATCGGAGGCGGCCAATCCAGTAGCACCTCCGCTGCCACTACCGCCGCCACCTGACAATCCCTGCATGCGCTTCAAATAAAGGCGATATTTTTGCAAGTGGCTAGCCACGTTTTCCCTGGTCAACCCATCCACGCTCATGAGTTGCATTATGGTCTTGGGCACAGCGTTCTTGATCCCCAAGTGAGCCACAGCATCCACAAACCTCTTGTGGAGCTGTGGGGTCCACACCAGGCGAGGCCTCTTGAGGGTGCGGGCGGGTTCCTCACCAGCAGTCCCGGAACCCAGCTCGGCCGAATCGGCGAAATCAGCCGAGCCGGGGTTGCCGGGAGAAGGCAAAGGGTTTGGAGAAGGGGGTGGTCGATGTGGCAGTTCTTGTTGTTGCGTTGGGGTGTTATGGGTATTTCTTATGTCAAAAGCTATGGCAAGATCAGGGCTTATTAGGGTTTGGGATAAGGGCATGAGTTCCTCTGGGGAAGGGAGTTCCTCTTCCCATCTTGAGAACCAATTTGAGTCATCTTCTCTCATTCTTCACTTCAAATCGGTCACAAACAGAATTCACTAATTTGGCCTAACTTCAGGAATACAGGATTTTTTAATATGAAAGGTAAAATCAAGAACTGGGTTTGGATTTTTCTTCGAAATATGCTTTTGACAATGAAAGAAAAGGTGATGGGAATAGGGACGTAGTGGTAGAGACAGGGATTTGATTCTTTCAGAAGAATCTCTCACTCTAGAATTTCATGGAGTAAGAGAGTGTGTGGATAGTGGAGACAGCGGTGCCGGGAGAAGTGGGTGATAGCAGTGGCGATGCTGTTGTTGTTGGTATTACAGGAAGGTTAGTGGAGAGAGGTTCGAGGTGGATCTTGTTTTTTTTTTAATTCCTATATGTGATACTGATTTTCAATTTAATCCTTATACGTAAAAATTTTTTAAATTAGTCTTTATATGTACAATTATTTTAAATTTGATCATCGTCATTTATTAGTGTTATAACGTTGTTTGTTGAAGTTAAAGTATAAGGATCAAATTAAAAATGATTGTCACGTGTACGGATTGAATTAAACAAAAAAAAATTAAATTCGGTCCCACACGTGACAATCCTTTTCAATTTGATCCTTATATGTGATAATCTTTTTCAATTTGATCCCTGTCATGTGACGACGTTATAATACCAATAAATGTTGAGGACCAAATTAAAATAATTATATATATAGGGACTAATTTGAAAAGTTTTTACGTATAGAGACTAAATTGAAAATCAGTCTCACATAGAGGGACCAAATACTAGTTTAACCAAAATTTTAGTTTAAGTAAATCTTCAATTTGGTACCTGAATTTATAAGATCGTATCAATTTGATTCTTAACATTTTCGAAATTTTAAAAACATCCCTGAAGTTGTCATAAGCTAATCAATTCAGTCCCTCTGGTAGGAATCAAGTTGATATGAAACTCACAATTTCAGAGACCAAATTGTCACAAGAATCAAATTGATACAACCTTACAATTTCATTTTTTTGAAGTAGGTTTTTGAGCAAGAGTAAATGACTTTTAAAAGTTACTAAATAATGATATATTATTATTAAATTTCGGATCTTGCTGTTCTGTGCTCGATTAAAGAATTAAGAAATAATAAGGTTTTATTGAAAAACTAAGAGTCTGTTTAATATGTTTAGTTTATTTTCATTTCCTATTTTTATGAATAATTACAACATAAATAATTACAAAATTATCACATTATTTTCATTATGTTTCTTATTTTCAAAAGTTTGTATAGGAAACATTGAAAAAAACTTTTTGTTTGTTTTTACTTTTTCATATACAAATCTTTTGAAACAAGAAACAGAATGAAAACAATGGAGTAAATACCCAATTTGGTCCCTGAAATTATAGGGTCGTATCAACTTAATCCCCCCCACATTATCAATATTCCAAAATGATCCTTGGAATTGCAGAAAGTTAATCAGATTCGTCCCTCCGTTGATATTTGTATGGACTATAATGACATTAAGTTGGTAATGTCAGGGATGCATTTGAAACTAAGCAAATAATGTCAGGGATGCATTTGCTATATTTTGAAATTCCAAGGATCATTTTAGAATATTGATAATATGGGGGGACTAAGTTGATACGATCCTACAATTTCAGGAACCAAATTGTGTATTTACTCGAAAACAATGTGACAGTTTTATAATTATTTGTATTGTAATTATGTTTGAAATCAAAAAATGAAAATAGGAAACCAAAAACAAACTAGACAGACCATAAAAACTTCACTTCTTCATATATTGACTACATCATTTCCCAATAATCTTTTGCGTTTTTTATTCCTTAACTAGTGTGTCCTAAAGGTACTTATTAGCATTTCCCTTATATTTTAATTGGTTAATATTATAATTTATTTTAAATTAAATTCAAAAGTAAACGTAATTTTATTCGGATTTAATTGTTATGCACTTTTACTGTAGAGATTTTTTATACTTTTAATCAATCATAAATTGACACATCATTAAAATGTTTGATTATTATCCTAACTACCCTAAACATCACTCATAACATAATTTGTGATTGATTGACAGTGTAAAAAACTTTAAACTTACATTGTATACCAATTAAAAAAAAATTAAACTTTTAAAACAAACTTTGGTCCATAATCCCTAAGATTGACAAACCGCGCTCTATTAGGGATTTTCATCCTATTTCTTTGTGTAACGTCATTTACAAAATCCTTGCAAAAGTGTTGGCAAATAGATTATCTCAGGTTATTTGAAACGCCCCCTTGCCTAATTAAAGAACCTAGTTAACTAATCCTGATTACGTTATAACTACGCATACGAGGTATTTAAGACTTTAAACATACACACATACTGTATATATATATATATATATATATATATATATATATATATAGATATATATCATTATCAGATTGCACAAACTTCAAGAAGAAAGCATGGTATAAAGAAGTATAGATGACTGAATCTCCCCGCCCAAATTACAACAAAAGATAAAGACTCACTGGCCATATACACTTAGTACACTAACACGCTCCTCTTTAGTCTGGAGAGCGGGTACTACTCGCTTGTGCTTGTTGTACAGCCACTTAGAACCTCCCAGGATTGGGGTCGGTGGCTCTTCCACCAGCATCGGGCTCGCACGGAGTGCCATCCATCTCTTCATCAGATGGTTCCACTACCGAGTCTTCTTAATATATAAGATAACATACAACATGGGAATAACAGGGGATAAGAATTACATCTCACCATAAATAGGGATAAAGGTAAAGCAGATACATTAATAGCACAACCACACACAATCATCACCAACAATCATCCTCGGGGTTTATTGAACTTAACTACTGGTCTCACACTCTCATACACCTAGACCTTACATGAAGACGCGGCCACATTCCTATGTCACAGAGTATCCCCTACCAAGCAGGATGAAAGTCAGGCGTCATCCGAGCAGTAGGTTCCGTTACACTCACGAGTACATTACATCCCTTACCAAGCAGGGTGCTCACCCTCTACCAAGCAGGGTGACACTATTCCCCATTCTCGATAGGAATAGCTGTCCCGGTGTAGGAATGCGCATTAGAGATCTCAGAAGCTAAAAGTAGACCTACCAAGCATCTATATGTAGTTCCAATTTAACCTTGCGTAATCCCAAATCTACGCGGCTGTGACATCACCACACAATTCAATCTAGCATGAATCCTCACAACTCATTCCGATCAACAGCTTAGTAACTCAACCTCATCACCTGACACACTGAACACTAACACTCCTCACCAAGTAGCGTGTTCACGACTATCCATAGTCTTCTATTGTAACATCCCGATTTTTTGTGACTCTAGTCGAGTTGGTTAATCTCGATTAAGGCTTTGAATGATTGCACAAATTGTTGTGTGCTAGTTTAAGACCTAGTTTGAAGCTTAGGAATAAGCTTGAACAAGGTTGGAGGTGCCTAAGGCTTTAAAAAAGTAACTCTGGGAGCCAGAAGTTTGGAAGACTTTTCCCAGCTGAGCTACACGCTCAAGCGTGGGAAGGTAGCACTCCCTAGCGTGCCAACACTCAAGCGTTGGTAAAGTTGCACGATCAAGCGTTTTGAGTGTGTTTGCCAGCTGGTGTGCTTTTTAACACGTGTGCAACACGTGTCAGGCCAAGGTCAAGGCGGAGCGGATAAGGTTCCATGCTCAAGCGTGGAGAGGGCATCACGCTTAAGCGTGAGCACGCTCAAGCATGATGGGAGTCCACGCTGAAGCATTCTCAGCAGGACCCTTAAGGGGTGTTACCACTTTCATTTCCTCACTTGCACGAAAAACCTTCAAGTTCTGGGTTGCTATAACTAGAGAGAGGGCAGAGGGCGTCTAGAAAGAGAGAGCTTGAATTCTTGGACTTTGGAGCTTCGGATCGGGATTCCGACTACACCATTATTATTGCGGCGAAGTTTTCTCCAACTTTAACGGATTACTTTCTCAATTCGTCCTAGGTAAACTGAAATCCCTAACACGCGTTCTTCGTGTTCTTGGCGTTCTTCGAGTCTTTACCTTTTTCTTTGATCTTTTGGGCTTGCCCTAGGGCTAACACTATTGTGTATATGTTGTCGTGATTAGGGCAAAGTTCGCGCTAGTGATTTCCCCGCGATTGGAGCTTTAGGCCGCGGCTAAGGAGAAGCTTCGAGGCTGTTCCGGAGCTGTTCTTCGTGTTGGAGGCTGCGAGCTTGGCAAGCCGGTGATCGCGTGGATTCACGTGTCAACTGTTCAGGTGGGGAGAAAGAGTATTGCTTCCGTCGGGAAGGCAAGAGTAGTGTAGGATGTTTTTCTGCTATGTGTAGGGAAGCCCTAACCCTACTAGTGGTTGAGCTCCGATAAAGTACCTAAACCCTAGGTTTAGCTTACTTTGGGCTATCGCCGTTAAATTTGGAAACCCTAGGCTAGTAAACTATTGATTGAGGATGTTTGACTTCGTATGATTGTATGTTGCTGATTGTTGTTGTTGCTATCTGTCTAAGTGCCTATATGCTACTTGGTATGTGATATGCTGCTATGTGATGTTGTTGGTATTATTATTACTCTTATTATGCTGTATGCTGTGATGTTGAACGTTGTGGCGGAATGCCGTAGAGCTAAGTTTGGCTATGTGCCGTGTTGTTGTCGGATTGATATCGTGGATGGTGTCGTTGCTGTCATGCTGACTTTTCGAGGCTGTGGCTGTGACTGTTGGAGCTGTGGCTCGTGGACGCGTGGCGCCGAGGCTGTGGCCGTGTGGATGTAGTGGCATCGTGTTGACTCTAACTGAGAGCTTAGGCGTGAGATCCGGTATCAAGTCCGTTGAGGATGTTTGCTGCATATCATCATCAGCTGCCAAGTGGCGAGGCCGTGTGACAGGTATTATGGGCTGCCAGCGTCATACGAGGTTAGTTGTACCTGAGTGCGGGTACGGAGAGTAGATGGGGCGGTCAAGTAAGTGATCTTGGGGATGTTGCCGGTCACGGGAATAGTTTACAGGGACGGATGAGGTAGCTCCTATCCTATCGTGATGCCTAACTCAGTCCGATTTGCCCGACTAATCCTAGAGCTTTCCGTTTGTTCCAGGCTAACTTTCCGAGGTGACCGAGATACCCCGGTTCCGGTGTGGAAGGGGAATGCACTCTTAATGGTCATGGTGAGCGGTTCGGTTTCTTAGACAAGCTAACTCCGTTCTGACAAAGAACCTGTTCTGGTGTGGACTTGTTCAAGTGTGGAACCGTTCCAGTAGGAACAACTTTGTGAGTTTTCGGGTAACATGCTGCACAGGATTAGTATCCCGGTCTAGAGGATTGATCTGAGTGTGAGACTCATGGAGATGGATGCTTGTTGCATGTGTTGTCTTGAGAGATGTTTGTCGGAATACAGTAAATGTTATATCTACGATATCTGCTACATGTTATATGTGTTTACTATATTACTATTGTTTTTCCGATATTGTTATGCACGGTATTTCTTATCTCCCTACTGTTGTTTTTGCTATTCTGTTTCGGGTTCGCATGAAGACGACGAGCCAGCCGAGATGCAGGATGGAACCCAGACTTCACCCGTTTATCACAGGGGCACCGCGGATGTCGGTGCTGGGCGACATTGAGATTGTATATCATTATGAGAGGGGATGGTGGGTGGACCCCTCGACCTTTTTGGTGTTTTACATGGGACGCGTCAGTCTGATCTTTAGGAGCGGCACGCCGCTGTACGTGGACATCATTGGCCCCTACCGCGTGTACCAGTTTCTTCCTTTTCCCAGGATGTGGCGACCGCCGAGGCGGAGGGAGCGAGAATACATGTGGTTGGCACCCCAGTCCTCAGCTGTGTCCAGCAGGAGAGGCTACGTCTACCGAGGCCACCGCCTGAGGACGGAGCGGTATCTGAGTAACTACCGTAGGTGTAGGATTGTGATGTCCAGCTCTTCGTTAGAGTATGAGCCTCTGGTGCGGTACAGGCATACTCATGGTGAGGGTCAAGGTAGCTCAGGGCATCCTCACCACTAATGATGAGAGCCTGCCAGTGCGTCCTAGGTTGTGAGCTGAGTGCTTTTTGTGTACCTTTTGAGAGGGGACGGTTAGTGCTGGTGAGCTCCGAGGGTTTTTTTTCTTTTGGATGTGGATGTATTTTTGGTTTTTATTTTACAGCATGTATATTTATGTACAGTGCCCTACTGATGAGCTAAGATATGTATGATATTTGTACAGTACTTTTATGTTGCGTTTCACTCTGATAATCTTTCTATGCTTGCCGTTATTGCTTGTTTGCTTCCGCGACATTGTTTGACTACCATGCTATCGTTTTATACACGGCTAGGCATAGTTAATAATAGTAGGAGTTTTGGGACTAATGGGATTATCCTTCTAAGAGAGGAAGGTCGTCTCATTTTGGTGGTATCAAAGCAGTTCGCTTCTAAATCGGACTGTGAGGTCATGTTGTCAGAACAGTCGAGTCCGGTTAGGACCGCAGACTGTGAAGATAAGTGTATTGGCTTTAACAGTTGATGACCAAGTTGTATCAACTGAGTCTGGATTGGGTAGAATTTCCGATGTGCTAGTTATTAAAGTGTGATAACTGTTTTCACTCATGGGGCATATGATATGTTTAACTATTAAGTGCTATTATATGTCTTATGAATTGGGACTGATAGCTCCTTTTTACAGGAAGCTAGATGGCGAGAGGAAGAGGTGGAAGGCCGGCTACAACCGGAGGCGATAATAACAATGGTGTTCACTCAAGAACGGGAAGTGGTGGCGACACTTCCGAAGCGATGCGGGCCATGTGGGACTTGGCTACTGCAATGATGCAACAAACTCAACAGGCTGCCCAGTATATGCAGCGACAGGAAGAGAGGGAAGCCAGACAGGATCAGCTACGCCCAGTCAGAGGAAATGATACGGTGGACACCGGTCTCAATGCTTTCATGAAGGGAAATCCTCCTCAATGCCACGGAGAATACAACCCTGAAGCTGCAGAAATGTGGTTACAAGAGATAGAGAAGGTGTTCATGGCCATACACTGCAGAGAGGATCAAAAAGTTACATATGCTGCTTTCATGCTAGTTGGAGTAGCAGAAGCTTGGTGGAGAACCAAGGCGAGGCTGTTAGAGGCCGGGGGAAGGATGTTAACGTGGCAAATGTTCCAGGAGTGCTTTCTAGAGAAGTACTTCCCGAGGAGAATCAGGCAAAGGAAAGAGAAGGAGTTCCTGAGCCTGAAACAGGAACAATTGTCTGTCGGTGAGTACGCGATGAGGTTTGAGGCGCTACTCAAGTTCTCTCAGTTTTACCAGATCCATCCAGACGAAGAATGAGTCTGCATAAGGTTTGAAGACGGGTTGAGACCCGAGTTGAAGCAAGCGATGCTACCTCTAAGTATCAATTCTTTCCCGAGATGGTGGAAAAGTGAACAGTAGTGGAAGGACATGATCGAGCAGGGACTATCTCCCAATAAATGACAAGTGGTGGACCTGTTCGAGGTAACCAGAGGGGAAGAAGTGGCAAGTTCTAGCGGAGGGCGAGACCGTATGATCGCCTGGCTCAGTTTAACATCAACCATGGAGGAAGCAACTCCAGTTAAGGACAGCAGGAGACCAAGACCTATTTTCGGTGTGGGGGATGGCATCTAGTCAGGAATTGCCCAAAGACCCAGCACATCAAGGGTTTCAACTGTAACCAGATGGGTCACTATGCATTAGAGTGCAAGCGCGGAGTTAGTAGAAGTGCTCAGTTTCAGCAACAAAGCGGTAGAGCTCAGAGTGGCGGAGCAAGATCGGTAGTGGCAAGTCAGCAGAGTAGCCCACGAACGACCGGAAGGGTGTTTGTCGTAAGGGGTTCTGAAGCCTCTCAAAGTCCTGACCTGATTCAAGGTAAATGCTTAGTCTCTGGTAAGCTTTTGTCGGTTTTATTTGATTCGAGGGCTACTCATTCTTTCATATCAGTAGAGTGCATGGATCATTTAGGGTTGCCTGTTTCTATATTATCCTATGATTTGACTATTTCAACACCTACTGGTGATTCTTTAACTACCCTATCTGTATGCCGTAAATGTCCTGTTACGGTAGAGAACCATCATTTTCTTGTCGACCTTATCTGCTTGCCTATGAAACAAATAGATGTGATCCTAGGCATGGACTAGCTTTCGGCCAACCATCTAATGTTAGACTATACAAACAAAACTCTCGGTTTTTCCGAGCAATCTGGATTGATGCCTGCCGGCGAGAGTGGTCCGACGGGTGGACGATCGGACGAGTATATAGTGTTGTTCTCTTTGGAAGTCAAGGAAACTCCTAGTGTTGAAGCTTTGCCTGTCGTGCGAGAGTTTCCGGCAGTGTTTCCCAATGATGTTCCTGGACTACCACCAGAGAGAGAGGTGGAGTTTGCTATAGAACTGGTACCATGAACTGGGCCTATATCGATAGCGCCGTATCGGATGTCTCCAGTTGAGCTGATGGAGCTGAAGAAACAGTTGGACGAGATGCTAGGCAAAGAGTTCATCAGACCTAGTGTATCTCCGTGGGGAGCGCCGGTGCTGTTTGTGAAGAAGAAGGATGGGAGCTCGAGGCTATGTGTAGACTATCGTCAGCTGAACAAAGTGACGATAAAGAAAAAATATCCATTACCACGTATAGATGATTTGATGGATCAGCTGAAAGGAGTAGCCGTGTTTTCTAAGATCGATTTGCGATCTGGATACCATCAGATCCGGGTTAATAAGGAGGATGTTCTAAAGACTGCTTTTCGGAGTCGGTATGGTCACTACGAGTACTTGGTTATGCCGTTTGGTGTGACTAATGCTCCGGCTGTGTTCATGGACTATATGAACACGATCTTCCGACTGTTCCTTGATAAGTTTGTTGTCGTATTCATTGATGACATTCTTGTATAATCTTTGAGTAGAGAGGAACACCAAGAGCATCTAAGGGTGGTGTTGCAAGTGCTAAAGGACCGGCAGTTGTATGCTAAATTGTCGAACTGCGAGTTTTGGCTAGAAGAGGTTCAGTTTCTAGGCCATGTGATCGGTAAGGAGGGAATCGCAGTGGATCCTGCGAAAGTCGAGGCAGCAGTAAGTTGGGAAAGCCCTAAGTCTATAAGCAAGGTGAGAAGCTTTCTTGGTTTGGCGGGCTACTATCGGAGGTTTATCGAGGGATTCTCTAGGATTGCGTTACCTATGACGCAGTTAACGAGAAAAAGGAATACGTTTGAGTGGTTAGAGGCTTGTGAGCAAAGTTTCTAGAGCTGAAGATGAGACTGACCACATCACCTGTGTTGGTGCTACCAGATCCATTAGGAAGATTTGGTGTATACTGTGATGCATCTTATCAAGGCTTGGGATGTGTGCTCATGCAAGACAAAAGAGTGGTGGCGTATGCCTCCAGGCAGTTGAGAGTACATGAGTGGAACTATACAACGCATGATCTGGAATTGGCTGCGATAGTGTTTGTATTGAAGATATGGAGACACTATCTTTATGGTGCTAAATTCAGGTGTTTAGCGACCATAAGAGCCTGAAGTATCTGTTCGACCAAAGAAAGTTGAACATGAGGCAGCGAAGGTTGATGGAATTCATAAAGGACTATGAATTCGACCTGCAATACCATCCAGGTAAGGCGAATGTTGTAGCGGATGCAATCGGTAGGAAATACCTACACGTGTCTGCGATGATGGTAAAGGAGCTAGAGCTTTTAGAGGCGTTTAGAGATCTGAATCTGAAAGCGGAAATCGTCGAGGATAAGCTGAATCTGGGGATGGTTCATGTAACTAGCGATTTCCAGAATATTTTATGGAAGAGGCAAGCTGAGGATAGGTACCTCGGGAGCGTGAATCAATTGATAGAGGAAGGTAAGACTTCGGAATTCAAAAGAGGTACTGATGGTCTGCTTAGGTATGGTGACCCGGTTTGTGTGCCAACGGATAGAGAAGTTACGGATATGATCTTGGAAGAAGCACATAAGAGCAAGATGAGTTTCCATTCAAGGGATACCAAGATGTATCAGGATTTGAAGAAGCTATTTTGGTGGCCGGGGATGAAGAAAGATGTGGCGGCTTATGTCCTAACATGCTTGGTGTGTCAGAAAACGAAGATTGAACACCAGAAGTCAGCAGGGTTGTTGCAATCGCTGGATGCCCTAGAATGGAAATGGGATAGTATTGCCATGGACTTTGTTTCTGGGTTGCCGAGGCCTCAGAAAAGGTGTGATGCAGTCTGGGTAATCATTGATAGGTTGACGAAGTGTGATCACTTCTTACCAATCAACCCGAGTTACTCTCTAGAGCAATTGACTCAGATTTACATTAAGGAGGTTGTAAGGCTGCATGGAATACCTTCGAGTATCGTTTCGGATCGTGATCCAAGGTTTACCTCAAGGTTTTGGAGGAGCTTACATAGTGCAATGGGAACTAAGTTAAGTATGAGTTCTGCTTATCATCCACAAATGGATGGTGAGTCTGAACGAACGATTCAATCATTGGAGGATCTCTGAAGAGCGTACGTGTTGGAGAACACGGGGAGTTGGGACGAGTTTCTTCCATTGATCGAGTGTACTTATAACAACAGTTTCCATTCAAGTATTGGAATGGCGCCATACGAGGCACTGTATGGATGTAAGTGCAGGACTTCGTTATGTTGGTTTGAGACTGGAGAGAGTCAGCTGTTAGGTCTGGAGTTGGTACAGTAAACAACGGAAAAAGTCCGTAAGACAGGGAAAAGATGAAGGTTGCAAGAGATAGGCAGAAGAGTTACACCGACAAGAGGAGAAGACCCTTGGAGTTCCAAGAGGGCAACCATGTATTCATGAGAGTTACCCAAGAGCTGGAGAGGGCAGGGTAATTAAATCCAGAAAGCTGACACCTAAATTTGTAGGACCGTTTCAGATTCTTCGACGAATCGGCACTGTAGCCTATCAAATAGCCTTGCCACCAAATCTGTCAAATCTTCATGACGTCTTTCACGTCTCTCAAATCAGAAAGTATCATCCTGATCCATCATACGTGCTAGAGCCCGAATCAATCCAACTAAAAGAGAACCTTGAGTACGAAGCTTCACCTGTTCGGATGATGGATAGAAGAATCAAGGAACTACGCGGTAAGCACATTCCGTTAGTCAGAGTGGAATGGAACCCAGTGACTGGTGATTCAACTTGGGAACGAGAAGCTGAGATGTGTCAGAGTCATCCCTTTTTGTTCACAGGTATGCGATGGAAATTTCAGGGACGAGATTTTCTATAAGGGAGTGGTAATGTAACATCCCAATTTTCTGTGACTCTAGTCAAGTTGGTTAATCTCGATTAGGGCTGTGAATGATTGCATGAATTGTTGTGTGCTAGTTTAAGACCTAGTTTGAAGCTTAGGAATAGGCTTGAATAAGATTGGAGGTGCCTAAGGCTATAAATGAGTAACTGTGGGAGCTAGAAGTTTGGAAGACTTTTCCCAGCTGAGCTACATGCTCAAGCGTGGGAAGGTAGCACGCCCTAGCGTGCCAACGCTCAAGCGTTGGTAACGTTGCACGATCAAGCGTTCTGAGTGCGTTTGCCAGCTGGTGTGCATTTAGACGCATGTGCTACACCTGTCAGTCTAGGGTCAAGGTGAAGCGGACAAGCTTCCACGCTCAAGCGTGGAGAGGACCTCACGCTCAAGCATGAGCACGGACAAGGAGTCCATGCTAAAACGTTCTCAGCAGGACCCTTAAGGGGTGTTACCACTTTCACTTTCGTACTTGCACGAAAAACCTTTAAGTTCTGGTGATGTGAATCTAAAATGGACATCATTCTTGGTTTGCATTCCATTTCTTATCTTGGCCATTTTTTTGTATTCTTCTTCTTTGAATTTTGAATGTCACTCAAGGATAGATCCGAATTTTTATATGTTCCTTCCTTAGGATCATATCATGATGCAAACCAAGAATGATGTCCATTTTAAGGCCAAATTGATTTTTGATGAAAATTTTATTTTCATTAGTGATGAACACGTCTACTTGTTTTAGTTGTATCTTTTGCTACAGATCTCTGATTAATGATGCAAACCAAGAATGATGTCCATTTTAGATTCACATCATCTGGGTTGCTGTAACTAGAGAGAGGACAGAGAGCGTCTAGAGAGAGAGCTTGAATTCTTGGACTTCAGAGCTTCGGATCGCGATTCCGACAACACCGTTGTGATTGCGGCAAAGTTACTCCGACTTTGACGGATTACTTTCTCAATTCGTCCCAGGTAAACTCAAATCCATAAACATGCGTTCTTCGTGTTCTTGGCTTTGTTCGAGTCTTTACCTCTTTCTTTGATCTTTTGGGCTTGCCCTAGGGCTAACACTGTTGTATATGTGTTGTGCTCATGATTAGGGCAAAGTTCGCGCTCGTGATTTCTCCACAATTGGACCTTGAGGCCGCGGCTAGGGAGAAGCTTCGAGGCTGTTCCGGAGCTGTTCTTCGTGTTGGAGGCTGCGAGCTTGGCAAGCCGGTGATCGCGTGGATTCGTGTGTCAACTGTTCTGGTGGGGAGAAAGAATACTGTAGCCGTCGGGAAGGCAAGAGTAGTGTAGGATGTTTTTCTGCCATGTGTAGGGAAGCCCTAACCCTATTAGTAGTTGAGCCCCGATAAAGTACCTAAACCCTAGGTTTAGCTTACTTTGGGCTATCGCCGTTAAGTTTGGAAACCCTAGGCAAGAAAACTGTTGATTGAGGATATTTGACTTCGTATGACTGTATGCTGCTGATTGTTGTTGTTGCTATCTGTCTAAGTGCCTATATGCTACTTGGTATGTGGTATGCTGCTATGTGCTGTTGTTGGTATTATTGTTGCTGTTATTATGTTGTAAGCTGTGATGTTGAACGTTGTGGCGAAATGCCGTAGAGCTAAGTTTGGCTGTGTACCGTGTTGTTGTCGGATTGATATCGTGGATGGTGCCGTTACTGTCATGCTGACTTTTCGAGGCTGTGGCCGTGACTGTTGGAGCTGTGGCTCGTGGACCCGTGGCGTCGAGGCTGTGGCCGTGTGGATGCAGTGGCATCATGTTGACTTTAACTGAGAGCTTAGGAATGAGATTCGGTATCAAGTCCGTTGAGGATGTTTGCTGCATATCATCATCAATGCCAAGTGGCGAGGCCGTGTGACAGCTAGTATGGGCTGCCAGCGTCATACGAGGTTAGTTGTACCTGAGTACGGGTACGAAGAGTAGATGGGGCGGTCAAGTGAGTGACCTTGGGGATGTTGCCAGTCTTGGGAATAGTTTACAGTGACGTATGAGGTAGCTCCTATCCTGTCGTGACGCCCGATTCAGTCCGGTTTGCCCGACTAATCCCAGAGCTTTCCATTTGTTCCAGGATAACGTTCCGAGGCGACCGAGATACCCCGGTTCCGTTGTGGAAGGGGGATGCACTCTTATTGCTCACGGTGAGCGGTTCGATTTCTTGGACAAGCTAACTCCATTCCGACACAGAACCTGTTCTGGTGTGGACTTGTTCGGGTGTGGAACCGTTCCAATGGGAACAACTTTGTGAGTTTTCGGCCGACATGCTGGATGGGATTAGTTTCCCGGTCTAGAGGATTGATCTGAGTGTGAGACTCATGGAGATGGATGCTTGTTGCATGTGTTGTCTTGAGAGACGTTTGCCTGAATGCTGTAATTATTATATTTGCGATATCTGCTGCATGTTATATGTGTGTACTGCATTACTGTTGTTTTCCGATATTGTTATGCACGGTATTTCTTATCTCCCTACATTTGTTTTTGCTGTTTTGTTTTGGGTTCGTATGAAGACGACGAGCCAGCCGAGGCGCAGGATGGACCCCAGACTTCACCCGTTTATCACGGAGGCATCGCGGATGCCGGTGCTGGGCGACATTGAGATTGTATATCATGATGAGAGGGGATGGTGGGTGGACCCCTCGACCTTTTTGGTGGTTTACATTGGACTCGTCAGTCTGATCTTTCGGAGTGGCACGCCGCCGTACATGGACATCATTGGCCCGTACCGCGTGTACCGGTTTCTTCCTTTTCCCAGGATGTGGCGACCGCTGAGGCAGAGGGAGCGAGACTACATGTGGGTTGCACCCCAGTCATCAGCTGTGTCCAGCAGGAGAGGCTATATCTACCGAGGCCAGCGCCGGAGGACAGAGCGGTATCTGAGTACCTACCGTAAGCGTAGGATTGTGGTGTCCAGCTCTTCGTCAGAGTATGAGCCTCTGGTGCTGTACAGGCGTACTCATGGCAAGGGTCAGGGTTGCTCAGGGCATCCTCAGCACTAATGGTGAGAGCCTGCCAATGCGTCCTAGGTTGAGAGTTGAGAGCGTTTTGTGTACCCTTTGAGAGGGGACGGGTAGTGCTGGTGAGCTCCGAGGGTTTTTTTCTTTTGGATGTGGATGTATTTTCGGTTTTTATTTTACAGCATGTATATGTATGTACAGTTCCCTACTGATGGGCTAAGATATGTATGGTATTTGTATAGTACTTTTATGTTGCGTTTCACTCTGATAATCTTTCTGTGCTTGCCGTTATTGCTTGTTTGCTTCGGCGACGTTGTTTGACTACCACGCTACCATTTTATACACGGCTAGGCATTGTTAATAATATTAGGAGTTTTGGGACTAATGGGATTATCCTTCTAAGAGAGGAGGGTCGTCTCATCTATCATCTCATCAGGTTGAGTATAATAGCTTTTTTCCACCAAATGATCTTACCTCACTCATCACCCAATTCACAATGATCTTCGCTTAGCTCTAACCATACCAACAATCACATGTGCATTATCATAATTCTCACAACATGTTATCATCATATCATCAAGAGAGGCAATAAATATATTATCACATTATCACCAATTAAGACAATAAGGCACATTGTCATACCCATGATAAAGCATATTTTCACAATCACATCATAGCAAACATATAAGCTTGTTAACATACGACCTCAATCAACATAGTATCAACCTACGATGATAAACCTACAATGGTTAAGTCTACATTGGTACCACTTTCCGGTAATTGCCATTGTGAACTTAGGTGCTGTCGGTTACTCAACCACTAGTAGGGTTTACGATCCTCTACGCATATCAATGTATTCTACTCTACTTGTAACACCCCCTCGCAGGTGCTACATACAAGGACTCTAATGCGGAATAAATCAAGAAAATAAAACGCTGGTTGATTTCAGAAAATATTTTAATTAAGTAGCTACGTTCGAAAACGCGGTTTCTAAAAATTTTCTGCATGCATAGACAAAACAACTCAAGACGAAGAAATAAATTTCATATCACACATTGATATTCACTGATCATAAAAACATGAGCATAATATAAAACCTGGTCTAATATATGACATATTACAGACTTAGAAGTAATTTCAACATATGTGCAGTAATGTAATATAAGACTATTCAAAAACAAAAGACTCCTAAGCTGGTCGGCTAAAAGTAGCCATTGGGGTACAACCCAACGTCGGCTCCTTCAAAAGTTTCCATCGTCCGAGTCCTCAAGTCTTCGCGGGGACCTATGATCAACATCTGTACATGTGTCCCAAAAACACAACAAGGTGTCCAACATGTACAGGCAAAGGTGAGATACTCATATACAGTTTATCACGATAGCCGCACAGGCGACAAACAGAATAAAAACAGTTATATGAACAGGTATTTCTATAATACAGTACAACATCTCAAACACATTCATCAGTTATAATAATGCATGAGACTTCAATATCATCTTTCTAATTCATGTACTCCGGAGATTCTAACTTCCCAACATCGAGCGATAGGGGAAGTCAGGAGTTTGGAAGGGTCTTCCCAGCTGAGCAGCACGCTCAAGCGTGGGAAGAGTGCACGCTCAAGCGTGCAAACGTTTAGACGTTGGCACGTTGCACGCTCAAGCGTGCTGAGTGCATTTGCCAGCTAGTGTGAGTTCTGACACGTGTGCAACACGTGTTAGGCCAGGTAGAAGGCAGTGTGGACGAGGCTCCACGCTCAAGCGTGGAAGAACCCCACGCTCAAGCGTGGGCATGCTTAAGCATGCAGATTTCCCCACGCTTAAGCGTTCACAGTAGCTCAAGTTTGGTGAGTTTCTTCCTCTTCTTCGTTTTGCATGAAATTTCTTAAGTGTTTCTGCAACCTCGAGAGAGAGAGACTCTGAGATTTATAGTGAGAGAAGTTGAGGTTTGATGGACTTCAGAGCTTCGGGTCGAGATTTCTACAACATTGTTACGATCGTGACGAAGTTTTCTACAAATTCGTCAGAACGATTTCTCAATTCGCCTAAGGTAAACCTAATCTGCCGTTCGTTCTTCACCACCAAAAGGTTCGTTCTTCACCACCACGTGGATCGTTCTTCACCACCATGGGTTTGTTCTTCACCACCGCGACGTCGTCATACGTTCAACTGCTCCATTCGTTCTCCACCGCGCGATTTTGTTCATCTCGCGCCATCTCCATCGCCGCCCCCTGCTCTATTCGTTCTCCGGCACGCAGTTCGATGATTCCGTTCATCTCATGCCGTCTCCACCCAAGTCTATTCTTTCCTTTTCTATGTTCTGGCTATGCAAGTTTTTCTTTCCTTCTCCATTTATCTTTGAGATCTGCATCAAGCTTTTGTTGTTTTTTCTTTTCAATTTTTCTTTGGTTCGTAAATAACTTCTCATGATTTTCCAGCTAAAGAAACCATGTAACACCCCCTCGGTGCTACGTCTCAAACTCGATGCGGAAAACATAAAGAGTTTAAAAGGCTGGTTGCTTTCGAAAAAACTTTAAGTAATAACTATGTTCGAAAATGAGGATCTAAAACTTTTCTTCGCACATATAATAATCCAAACATAGGACAAATGGGATAAACCACATAACATATATTGATACTAAACATCCATAACAAAATAACCATAAGGTTTTAAATGCCGAAGCATACAAGTTTTCTGGAAAACAGAGTTTAACAAGTAGTAGAATTTCTAGCCTATTATCATAGATTACAGACCTCAAAATAGTAAATCAACATAAACAAAGCAGATAAGATATGACTGCTTCAAAAAGTAAGACTCTAATGCTGGTTGGGCTAAAAGTAGCCATTAGGGAAGAACCCCAAAGTCAGCTCCAATTCCCGGAGGAATTCGGAGGGATCCTCCTTCTCTTTATCTTCAAAAGATTCCATCATCAGGGTCCTCAGGTGTCTGCGGGGACCTCTGAACAGCATCTGTACATGTATCCAAAAACACAACAGAGTGTCCAACATGTATAGGCAAAGGTGAGATACTCATTCCACAAGTTTATCACGATAGCCGCACAAGCGACAAATAGCACATACATTCACATATGAAATACAGTTGCATTAACAGATATTCATAAAGCATAATATCTCAAACATCATCATGAGTTATAACATAATGCATGAGACTTCAATATCATCTTTCTAATTCATGTTCTCCGGAGATTCCTAACTTCCCTTCATCGAGCGATAGGCCGTGAATACTCCCATAACACAATTGTCCTCATGAGTCGGCCTCTCAATTTAGGTCTGAACTCCAATTGTTTAGGGGTACCACGTCACAACCATATCATGAATAGTCCAGTCTCTGATCGAGTTCATCCGTGTTTGACAACCGATTACCACGGTATGGGGTTGCAATGCCTCCGGCCTCTTATGGAATCTCGAACACAGGATGCCCCTATAGACCTCTTAACTGGCTCATATTCTCAACCACTTGGATTGTATCACGTTTCAAGTGGCACGTCGACCGATTCATGTATGTACACAGAAAATTTCTATTTTCTTTTTCGTTCATTCTTTCTTGCCGAGGCATATAGCTCATGACTCATTTTAAAGGACATTTAGCCCATTCAAATACAGGACACATAGCCCAAGTTCTTAATCCACGAAGTACTAGGCCGACGTCGCGGACACTAGACTTGCATATAGGGCACAAAGTTCGGGTACTCAACTCACAAATCACTAGCCCGACGTCTCGGTCACTAGGTTTGCAGACTTCACAAAATGAAAAAGGAAAATCACTATTTTTCTTTCGGGTCTTATTTTCATAAAAACAGCTTTTGAAGGCAAAACTCAATTTCATTGTCTTAGACTAAAACATTTATCTAAAAGAAGTTTCATTTGAAAGAACTTTCCTTAAAAGACTTGTTCTTAAAAGAAGTTTCATTCACTTGAAAAGGCAAAACTATTCGCAAGACTTTTCTTTGATTCCAAAATACGTTTTTAAAACTTTGATCAAGACTTTTAAGCGTTTTACTATTCTTTATCAAGCCATAGCCGATGCTATGCTCTCAATCAATCTAGGATATACATATATATACAACATCATAAATATATAATAAACATCATAGGTATATCTCATCCAAGGCATCAATGCCATAATTCAATTTCAACATCCAATCACACACTTATCAAGTACATATACTATACATAGCAATTTCACAAAACACCAATCACTTTATGATAACAATCAAAACAACAACAACACATCTAACAATCAAGTTTATGAGACTACCAAACTCATTATGAGAAAATCTCCCTTTACCTCTTGAAGAAGATTTCTAGTTCGCTCCCGAAGAGTTTTCCGTTCCGACTCCGGTTTGGTTCTGTTGGTGTAAGCCCTAGAGGCCTTTAGTCTTCTTTGAGATTTACATTTGTATCATGACTTTGATTCACATATATTTATATATGAGGCATTTCAGTTTATACTACTAATTGTTTAAACGAAGTAAAGTCCTTAGAATAGTTATTTCAATTCAATAGAACATCAACTACAAGACTTGATCGTGAGACCCTATTGAACATTTTAAATACTATTCTTAAAGTATCCGTAGTCAAGTATTATTGTTAATTAGGACGACAATAATACATCGAGGCTATTATGTGGGTAGACTGATGACCACATCTCACGGGTCATGGATATGAGATATCAAGTCTTCACATAGGTATAAATATTAGAGTAATATTTATACTGGATTGACCCACTATGAGAACGCTGCATAATAGTTATGAAAGTATCATGAGCGCTTCTCATGGTAACCAAAGTGAAGTAGTCCTTCGACTTGAAGTCACTACGATTCCTACATGAGGAGTTGTAGGCTTTAATGCTACCAAACGTTATCTGTAATAGGATGATCATAAAGATAGTTATTGGGCCTACAATGAATCATGTTGAGGGATGTAGATAGGATTCGTCCCTCCTACATAACAGGAGTAATGTCATGGGCCTCTCAATAGAGTGAGGCGTGAAAGTGCATGGCCATGCTGTAATGGGCCAATATGAGATATTGGGCCCATTTGTGATTGCACGTCTACTCGGGAATTGAGAAACAAATAATTGAACTTAACAAGGATGACACACTTATGCCTTGTGTTCAATTAAGACATATGGACGAAAGGACATTATTTATTACACGGTTATTTTGGTTACCGTATGGTATGTATCGTATCAACAATATTCTCACTAATTGGATAACAATGATGTATTGCTAGATGCCGCTCATTGTTTATAATATTAAATGTGATTCAATATTATTGCCAATTTATTGAGAACCTATAGGGTCACACGCATAGATAAAATAGTCGGAGAATGAATTAATTTATTTAAAATGATTTAATAATATTAATTATAAGATTGGGCCTGTAGCATACAAGCCCAATGAGGTTAGCTTAAGTGGGTGATAGCTTATAATGTTGAGCATGTCACCTAGGCGTTAAGGAGAGCTTACTGCGCATATCTAGCACGACGTTTTCTCTGGCGATGTTTTGTTTGCGTGGACTACGTAGAGGTGCTGCTCCATTGCAATACTGGTGATAGCGTTGTTCGTAGTGCTCGTGATCGATTGAGAAGGACCGTTCTTCCCTTGCAGTGATCGCGGTAAAGCTATGCTACAAGAGGTAAATACTACATCATGAGTCATGACTATTCGCATGGATCCTTTTTCTTGGGAATTTTTCCGCTGCATTTTTCGTTTTTAATACGCAAATTACCAACAGTGGTATCAGAGCCGCTTACGAAACCATGATTCTCTTGTGTGTTTATTTATTATAACATGTTTTGTTTCTGAAAGATATGATCTTTAACATGTTATGTTTGAAAATCGTAAAAGTGTTTTGAGAAAAACGTTTTTCTGAAATCCTTGTTTTGATTTGCGGCGACAGCAAGTGTTGCTGTCATGCGCACCTTACATCCAAACGTGTCATAATCGATTATGTAATCGATTATGAGGGCTCAAGTGTTGATCCCTAATCGTCGTGGAAGCAAGGTAATTCTGGTCAGAACCACAATAATCGATGATGTAATCGATTATGTAATCGGTTATGCAAAGAGTTTGCATGAACGTTTGTATAACAGATTACATAATGGATTATGTAATCGATTATGCGACGGATTATGGTAGTACAATAATCGATTATGGTGGTACAATAATCGATTATGATAGTACAATAGTCATTTTCTAAGAAGTCAGAATAGCAGTAATCGATTATGATATTTTCTGAGGAGTCAGAATAGCAGTAATCGATTATGGTAATTGATTATGAGAATATCAGAAGCGTTATTGTGAGTGATTTTTAAAATCACTTAAAATAATAATTAATAATAATAAATATTTTATTAGTAATTTTATTATGTATTTGGTTGTGTATGGTGAATGGTTATGGCCTTAGTCCTTTTCTTCTTTCTTTTGGTTATTTTGAAATACGACTTGCGTGTCGTGCCTTTCTCTTAAATTCCATATGTATATTGTTTTCTCACCTTATTCCCCTCGAATGTAAAAGAGGTTTCTTTCAATTGTAATGTTATGGTGGAGACAAGAAGACGACTTCAGAAGAGGACGACTCGGCAGGTGATCATGCTTGGTGAAGCTTGTACGCTACTAGGGTTTTAGATTAGATTCTCTCATTGGCTTGGGAGAATCAATGTGTTAGGGGCCATAGCCATGTCACATTTGTTATATGCTATATATGTATGAGATGCATGTTAGTATATAGTAGGTTAAACAATTTAACTTATGGTGAGATCAAATTTATAAATAAATCCCTTAAAAGGAAATATTAAGTCGTGTTTAAATGTGCCTTCCGATGCATGACACTCGTCAAGACTAATATCGATTGAGCGTAGGTCTTCCAAAGCAGAGTACCTTTGTCTATACTAGTAAGACGCGATGGGATAAATGTAATATCCAATTGTCAACCATTGGGTCTGACTTAACCAAGCCAACTTCAACAGGATTGAAGAGGCATGGAGTTGGGCATTAATCCATAAGATGGATTAGAATAAGAGTTATTCACCCAACTGATCCAAGAATTACATGAGATGTAATTGGAAAGAGTTTCCTACCTAAATGGCCTAGTTCTGGGCGATCAGCCCAAGCTAACTCAGGATGAAGTGAAATATGGATCTTGGTCCCAATAGAAAATCTTTCAACGGGATTTTCCGAGTCAATGGTGAGGGTCATTGATTTGAGTAAAATAGTTGGAGGTGTATTTAATAAAAGACCTTATTAAATATGTCTATGCATGATACTTATATTCTGTATATTGTTGTTGTAGATAACCATGTCTGCAAACCACACATGAAATAACCTATCACTGCGATCTATCCTTGAGAAGGACAAGCTTTCCGGAATGAATTTCGTGGACTGGTACAGAAACCTGAGGATTGTCCTCAGGCATGAAAAGAAGCTGCATGTTCTTGAAGAATAAATCCCTGAGGAGCCACAGGCTGCTAATGCTTCTAAGGCTGATAAGGATGCTTATAAGAAGCATCAGGATGATGCCTTAGATGTCGGCTACCTCATGCTTGCTACCATGACCTCTGAGCTTCAGAAGCAACATGAGACCATAGAGGCGTACGATATGATCGTGAACCTCAAAATGCTCTATCAAGGGCAGACAAGGCATGAGCGGTTCGAGGTTTCCAGAACCCTTTTCAATTCGAAACTGGTAGAGGGAAGCCCTGTAAGTCCTCATGTACTTCAATTAATTGGGTACATTGAGAATCTTGAAAGGTTGGGTTTTCCTTTGGGCCAAGAGTTGGCCACTGACATAGTTCTGGAATCGTTGCCTGAGAGCTATAATCAGTTTATCATGAACTACGATATGCACGATCTTGACAAACCATTGCCAGAATTGTTGAGCATGTTGAGAACTGCTAAACAAAATATTAATAAAGGAAAGGGGAAGGCCATTGTAACACCCCCCTCGCGGGTGCTACATACACGGACTCTAATGCGGAAATAAAACAATAAAATAAAACGCTGGTTGCTTTCGGAAAGTACTTTAATTAAGTAGCTACGTTCGAAAACGCGGTTCTAAAAATTTTCTGCATGCATAGGCAAACAACTCCAGACGGAGGAATAAATTTCATATCACACATTGATATTCACTGTTCATAAAACATAAACATAACGCAAAACCTGGTCTAATATATATATCATATTACAGACTTAGAAAGTAATTGCGACATATATGCAGTAATAAAATATAAGCCTGCTCAAAAACAAAAGACTCCTAAGCTGGTCGGCTAAAAGTAGCCATTGGGGTACAACCCAACGTCGGCTCCTTCAAAAGTTTCCATCGTCCGAGTCCTCACGTCTCCGCGGGGACCTATGATCAACATCTGTACATGTGTTCCAAAAACACAACAAGGTGTCCAACATGTACAGGCAAAGGTGAGATACTCATATAAAGTTATCACGATAGCCGCACAAGCGACAAACAGCAGTATAAACATCCACAGATAAATACAGTTATATGAACAGTTATTTATGTAATACAGTACAACATCCCAAACACTATCATCAGTTATAATAATGCATGAGACTTCAATATCATCTTTCTAATTCATGTACTCCGGAGATTCTAACTTCCCAACATCGAGCGATAGGCCGTAGTAACACCCGTAACACAATTGTTCTCATGAGTCGGCCTCTCTATTTAGGTCCGAACTCCAATTGTTCCAGGGTACCACGTCTCACCATATCATGAATACTCCAGTCTCTGATCGAGTTCATTCGTGTTTGGCAGCCGATTTACCACGGCACGGGGTTGCTACGCCACCGGCCACTTGTGGGATCTCGAACACAGAATGCCCCTATAGACCCAGTGGTCTTAACTGGCTGAATTCTCAACTACGAAAGTTGTAGCTCGGTTCCAAATGGCACGTCTGCCGGTTCATGCATGTACACAGAAAGTTTTCTGTTTTCTTTGCGTTCATTCTTTCAAATGTCGAGACATAACGTCCACGACTCGTTTCAAAAAGGCATTAAGCCCACTCAAATCAAAAACACAGGACACGAAGTCCGAGTGCTCAATCCACAAAACACTAGCCCCGACGTCTCGGCCACTAGGTTCGGGTTCGTCTCAAAGGTTCATCATTTTTCCTTTGGTTTCATTTTCTCAAAACACTTTGGAAAACAAAACATACTTTGGTTTTCTCGAAACAAAACATCCTTTTTGATCAAGAGAACATTTTTCCGTGAAAACACCTTTCTTGAAAACAAAAACTTTCCGTGAAAACACCTTTCTTGAAAACAAAAACCTTTTTCTAAGGTTTCACGTCTTTCTAAAACGTTTTACCGAAATGAAACACGATTTGCACGACTTTTCACAAAACCACTTTACTTTTCAAAACAAAAATACTTTTCAACAAGAAAGACAACTTTTCTTGAAAAAGCAACACGTTTTCCCAAAAATCACTTTTTGATTTAAAAACACGATTTTCAAAACATAGATTTAGGATTTCGAGTCTTTTAATAAATTATCGAGACATAGCCAGTCCTATGCTCATCCAGGGTATAAATATATATATAGACATCAACAATCCATAATCATCATCCTAATATCAACTAAGGCATCCATGCCACAAATTATCAAATAGACAATTATGCACAACATTTAACATCCAATCAATCCAGGATATAAGTATACATATACATCATTCAAACTCATCTCTAAATCATCACTCAAGACATCATAACACATATATCAAACATGCACTATGAAGCTACTCAAACTTAAATGACTACCTCCCTTTACCTCTCAAATTTGCTTAGTCCAAACTTGATCGATTCTCGGCTCCGGCTCCGGTTTCGTTTGCGTCGCCTAAAACAATCAAACACAATTCAATTCAAACAACAATTCAACATCAATCTATAACATAAGAACACAAGTTTTCCTTCCCCTAAAAGGTATAGGGTTCGGCCATGAAAGGTAAAAAGGGTTAGGGATCTCATTTGGTGACAAACGCGCCTGCTATCTTCATGGACTATATGAACAGGATTTTCCGTCCGTTTTTGGATCAGTTTGTTGTCGTGTTTATCGATGATATTCTCATCTACTCAAAAAGTTCTGAGGAACACGAGGAACACCTACGACAAGTTTTGCAGATCCTTCACAAGGAGAAGTTGTACGCAAAGCTACCCAAGTGTGAATTTTGGTTGGATGAAGTCAAATTCTTAGGACATGTGATTTCGAAGGAAGGAATTGCCGTCGATCCTACGAAAGTAGAAGCAGTACTTCTGTGGGAGAGACCCAAGACTGTGACAGAAATTCGCAGTTTCGTTGGACTAGCTGGTTATTACAGAAGGTTCATTGAAGGATTTTCGAAGATTGTTGCGCCGTTGACTCAACTTACGAGGAAGGACCAACCGTTTATGTGGACTGACAAGTGTGAAGAGAGTTTTCAGACGATGAAGGAACGTTTGACAACCTCACCAGTGTTAGTACTACCTAAGCCAGACGAACCGTACGAAGTGTACTGTGATGCTTCGCATCAGGGATTAGGATGTGTGCTTATGCAACATCGGAAGGTTGTAGCATATGCTTCGCGCCAGTTGAAGACTCATGAGAGGAATTACCCGACGCACGACCTTGAGTTAGCTGCTGTGGTTTTTGCACTAAAGATCTGGAGACACTACTTATATGGATCTAAGTTCGATGTCTTCAGTGACCACAAAAGTTTGAAGTACCTGTTCGACCAGAAGGAACTTAACATGAGGCAGAGACGTTGGATGGAGTTTCTTAAAGACTATGACTTCACTTTGCTGTACCACCCTGGGAAAGCAAATGTCGTTGCAGATGCTCTGAGTCGGAAGACCCTACACATCTCTGCAATGATGGTTAAAGAGCTAGAATTGATAGAACAGTTTCGTGATCTCAATCTGGCTGTGGAAGTGAACAATGAGAAGATTTGTTTGGGAATGATTAAGGTATCTAGTGGACTGATGGACACGATCCGTGAACAGCAAGCAACTGATGTATATCTCCAAGAGAAAAAGGAGTTACTTGGACAAGAGAAAGCTGCAGAGTTCAGTATGGGGACTGATGGTATCTTGAGATGCAATGGACGAGTTTGTGTGCCTAGCAACCCGGAGATGAGGAAAATAATTCTAGAAGAAGGACACAAGAGCAAGCTGAGTATTCACCCTGGATCAACCAAAATGTACCAAGATCTAAAACAAAAGTTTTGGTGGCCAGGAATGAAGAAGCAAGTGGCTGAGTATGTAGCATCATGTTTGACCTGTCAGAAAGCGAAGGTAGAACATCAACGACCTGGAGGGATGCTTCAATCCTTGGATGTACCCGAATGGAAATGGGAGAGCATTTCAATGGATTTTGTGGTAGGATTACCGAGAACTTTCAAAAGTTTTGATTCAATTTGGGTGATCGTTGATAGGTTAACGAAGTCAGCACACTTCTTACCTGTTAAGATCAACTACTCAGTGGAGAAGTTAACTGAGTTGTATATCAGAGAAGTAATCAGACTACATGGAGTGCCTTCGAGCATAGTCTCTGATAGAGACCCAAAGTTTACGTCACGTTTTTGGCAAAGTCTACATCAAGCTTTAGGAACAAAGTTAAGGCTAAGTTCAGCCTATCACCCTCAGACTGATGGACAGACAGAGAGAACAATACAGTCGTTGGAAGATCTGCTGAGAGCTTGTGTTCTAGACCATGGTGGAAGTTGGGATGATCTGTTGCCTCTTATAGAATTCACCTACAACAATAGCTACCATTCTAGCATAGGGATGGCACCCTATGAAGCATTGTATGGACGAAAGTGCCAGACACCGTTGTGTTGGTACCAGGATGGAGAGAACATGATCGTAGGCCCAGAACTTGTGCAACAAACAACGGAAAAGATTAAAAAGATCCGGGAAAAGATGAAAACGGCACAGAGCAGGCAGAAAAGCTATTCAGATAAGAGAAGACGACCCCTCGAGTTTCAAGAAGGTGAACACGTGTTCCTGAGAGTCACATCCACGACTGGGGTAGGTAGAGCGATTAAGTCCAGAAAACTCACTCCCAAATTCATTGGACCTTACCAAATTCTTCGGCGTATTGGTCCAGTAGCTTACCAGATTGCCTTACCACCTTTTCTGTCTAACATTCATAATGTTTTCCATGTCTCACAACTTCGAAAGTATATTCCTGATCCGTCTCATGTAATCGAACCTGATATAGTACATTTACGAGAAAACTTGTCTTATGAGACATCGCCTGTGCGAATAGTTGATAAGAGGATCAAGCAACTCAGGGGAAAACAAGTTCCCTTAGTCAAAGTCGTTTGGAACGAAGCAACTGGAGACGCAACGTGGGAGCTCGAGGACAAGATGAAGTTACAGTATCCCAATCTTTTTCAAGGTACGTAATTTCGAGGACGAAATTTTTTTTTAGAGGGGTAGTAATGTAACACCCCGATTTTTGTGTTTTTCTTTTAATTAGTATTTATGAACTTATATTTTATTCGAGGTCTTAGAAAGGGATATAAAATATTCCGAGACCATAATCATGCTCAGCGATATCGTAGGAAGCTACGATTAAGTTTTGAGTCGAAAACTCAAACGGAGCCCGGTCTGCGTTTTTACACTGACAGTATGATTTTACTGCTCAGATGACCTCAGATGGACCCGTGAACGAGACAGTAAGTCTTAGAATTCGATTCTCTACGTTTTGGTTAAATTTCGTAAAAATTTCAAAAAAATCATTTCCTGACCTCCGCTCGAGCGAAATCTTCAATCGGGTGGAGAACGGAGCCGCGTATGGACTTACCAGGACCCGACAACGGATAATATGGATATCATAGCTGGTAATCTCCTAACTGTACTATTTGATTCGGGTGCGACACATTCGTTTATCTCCTTGAATTGTGTGAGACAATTAGAGTTGCCTGTTTCTTCGCTGTCTTTTGATTTGATTGTCACAACCCCGACTGCTAAACCTGTTACTGTTAATACAGTATGTTTGAACTGTCCTATTACTGTTCATGATAGGAACTTTCTTGTTGACTTAATATGTTTGCCTTTGACTCAATTGGATGTGATCCTAGGCATGGATTGGTTATCTTCCAACCATATCCTTTTAGACTGTGCACATAGAACCCTAGTTTTTCCTGACCCTGAGATTTCTGGATTTATAACTGCCAACCAAGTAAGAGCTTCTTTGAAAGAAGGAGATCAGGGATACATGCTTCTATCCTGTTTAGAAATCGAGAGGGACAAACATACTTTTCAACAAGAAAGACAACTTTTCTTGAAAAAGCAACACGTTTTCCCAAAAATCACTTTTTGATTTAAAAACACGATTTTCAAAACATAGATTTAGGATTTCGAGTCTTTTAATAAATTATCGAGACATAGCCAGTCCTATGCTCATCCAGGGTATAAATATATATATAGACATCAACAATCCATAATCATCATCCTAATATCAACTAAGGCATCCATGCCACAAATTATCAAATAGACAATTATGCACAACATTTAACATCCAATCAATCCAGGATATAAGTATACATATACATCATTCAAACTCATCTCTAAATCATCACTCAAGACATCATAACACATATATCAAACATGCACTATGAAGCTACTCAAACTTAAATGACTACCTCCCTTTACCTCTCAAATTTGCTTAGTCCAAACTTGATCGATTCTCGGCTCCGGCTCCGGTTTCGTTTGCGTCGCCTAAAACAATCAAACACAATTCAATTCAAACAACAATTCAACATCAATCTATAACATAAGAACACAAGTTTTCCTTCCCCTAAAAGGTATAGGGTTCGGCCATGAAAGGTAAAAAGGGTTAGGGATCTCATTTGGTTCCAAACTTTTGGTTAGTTGGTTCATGAACTTAGTTAACACTATTTCAAGTCCTATGACTCAAAAATGTGAAACAACACTCATGGATTTTCCCCATGAAGCTCTCGGCCATAAAGGGCAATCTAGGCTAGGAATTGATTTGGTTTTCCATCACTTGGATTCAAGGACACTAGGAAAGCTAAGGATGGAATCAAGAGTTAGAAATCAAAAATTTGATGAAAAACACTATTCATCATCACTCTTAGGTTTCGGCCACTTTGGGGTTTTAGGGCTAGGATGAGACTTGGATCATGAGCTCTTGGGTTTAGATAGAGGGTGATGAGGTGAGTTCAAAGAACTTGGTTTCACCTCCAAAGGATTTTCCTACAATTTCCTATGGATTTTCAAAGTTTTGGATCTAAGAATGAGTTTCATGAAAATGGAGTTTTGATCTTGATATTGAAAGAGATTCAAGAAGATATGAGACCATAGAAGTGATCTTACCTTAAAATGGAGGAAGATTGGTCAAGAAATCAAGTGATTTCAACAAGCTTTCAAGATTTTCTCAAGGATTCAATGGAGGTTTTTTCTCTAAGGAAGATGAAGTGTTCTTGGTGTTCTTGAGGGGCTGGGCTGCGTGGAATGAGGGGCTGAGAGGGCTGTTCCAGCCTTCTAAAGAGTTCATTAAGGGTAAAAAGGTCATTTGGTTCAAAGGGTAAAATGGTAAAAGGTGAAAAGACTTAAGTTAGGGGTATTTTGGTAATTTCGCATCCCGAAATTTCCGATCGTCATGACGACTCTGGCATGCTCTCCCAAGTGAGTTGACATGATGTGATATCCATATTATCCGTTGTCGGGTCCTGGTAAGTCCATACGCGGCTCCGTTCTCCACCCGATTGAAGATTTCGCTCGAACGGAGGTCAGGAAATGATTTTTTTGAAATTTTTATGAAATTTAACCAAAACGTAGAGAATCGAATTCTAAGACTTACTGTCTCGTTCACGGGTCCATCTGAGGTCATCTGAGCAGTAAAATCATACTGTCAGTGTAAAAACGCAGACCGGGCTCCGTTTGAGTTTTCGACTCAAAACTTAATCGTAGCTTCCTACGATATCGCTGAGCATGATTATGGTCTCGGAATATTTTATATCCCTTTCTAAGACCTCGAATAAAATATAAGTTCATAAATACTAATTAAAAGAAAAACACAAAAATCGGGGTGTTACAGCCATCATGATGGTCCAAGCTGGAAAGGGCAAGAAGCAACATAAGAAACCCATGGATAAGCATAAGGGCAAAGGCAAGGGCTTCCATAAGTCCAAACCTAGCACTTCTGGCTTAAAGCCTACAGGTGGAGTTTCTAAAAAGGGCACTTGCTTCCACTGCGGTCAGACCGAGCATTGGAAGAGGAACTGCCCTAAATACTTGGAAGAGAGCAAGAAAAAGGGAAGTGAGACTTCCACCTCAGGTATATATGTTATAGAAGCCAATTTATCTACTTCTGCATCATGGGTATTAGATACTGGATGTGGATCTCATATTTGTACAAATATGCAGGATCTAAAAGGGAGTAGACCATTGGCAAAAGGCGAAGTTGACCTACAAGTTGGCAATGGAGCAAAAGTTGCTGCTATAGCCATAGGAACCTATGTATTGACTTTGCCTACTGGGCTTATTATTCAGTTGGAGAACTGTTATTTTGTGCCTGCTATTAGCAGGAAAATTATTTTTGTTTCTTGTTTGGACAAGAGTGGTTTTCATTTTATAATAAAGGACAAATGTTGTCCTATTTATTTAAATGAAATTTTCTATGCAAGTGCACAAATGTATAATGGGCTGTATGTCCTTGATCTTGATATGCCTATCTATAACATTAATACCAAAAGGGTCAAACCAAACGAGTTGTACCCGTCTTACTGTTGGCATTGTCGCTTGGGCCACATAAATGAGAAACGCATTTCCAAACTCCATAAAAATGGATTATTGGACTCTTTTGATTATGAATCATATGAGATATGGGAGTCTTGTTGATAACTCTTTTTTGAAGAGTTATTTGTACCTTTTTCACTTGTGTTTTTGTGGTCTTTGAGTATTTTGAGTTTATGTTTTTAGTATTTTAGTGTGATTTTGTGTAAAGTGTGTTTTATAAGAGTCTTTTGTGAGTTTTACTGTTTTGGCGCCGTTGCCAGGGATTGTAATGGTGTTTAATTAACAAGTTTTAAATTGATAGTTTTATTAGTTGTGATAACTTATCATCTTTGAGGTGTTGTGCTGTTGCATCAGGTTCTTAAAACTGTATGCACTGGCAGAGCACAACTGTTACTGAAGTAACTAGTAATATCTTTGAGATGGCTAATGATGATCAGATTGATAGCATGGCTCTGGCCAATGACAGCACTGCTGCCATCAGGAGCTATGCCATGTTTGATCCTGGAACCATGATCTCATGCATTACGAGGCCTAACATTATTGCAAATCATTTTGAGTTGAAGCCTATGATGTTCCAAATGCTGCAACTTGTGGGGCAATTCAGTGGGTCACCTCAAGAAGATCCATATCAGCACCTGAAACAGTTTCTAGAAGTGGCTAACAATTTTAAAAATCCTGGTGTCACTGATGATGCATTTGGGTTGATGTTGTTCCCTTATTCTTTGAAAGACCGAGCCAAGGCTTGGTTTAATTCATTGGAGCCAAACTTAGCGAAATCATGGAATAGAATGGGTGAAAAATTCTTGACCAAATACTCCCCACCTATCAAGAATGCTAGAATGAGGGATGACATCACTTCTTTCAAACAACTTGATGATGAATCCTTGTTTGAAGCTTGGGAAAGATTCAAAGAACTGTTACGGAAATGTCCACACCATGGGCTAGCAGTTTGTATTCAGATGGAAACCTTCTATAGTGGGTTGTTACCACCCTCAAGACAAATGTTGGATGCATCTTCAGGTGGTGCTTTATTGAGAAAATCCTATAATGAAGCCTATGATTTGATTGAGACTGTTGCAGCTAATAGCTACCAATGGTCCACTACAAGGATCAGTTCAACCAAAAATATTGCTGGAGCTCATGATTTAAATGAAGTTTCTATCCTATCATCTCAGATAGCCTATCTTACTCACATGCTGAAAAATGTCACCACTGCATATCCAGGTGCTACAGCATCTCCAGTAGCAATGATAGAACCAGTAACTGATGTGCAGAATGTTTCTCAAATGAGTTCCCTCTTTTGTACCTATTGTGGAGGAGGTCATTTATATGAGGAGTGTCCGAGCAACCCAGTTTCAGAGAATTATGTTGGGAATAACAACATGGGTGACAACCCTTACTCAAATGCCTACAATCCATGGTGGGAACAACAACAAAATTTCTCATGGAGTAACAATGCAGTGGCAAGCAGTTTTAATGGTCCTACCAGGCCCACTTATCGACCAGAGTACCATCTTCAAATAGATCAGCCCCAACAAATGTTGCAACAAGCTCATCCCCAACAGATGCTGCAGTAAGCTCAACCAGTAAATCAGGAAATGTCACTTGAGGCTGTGCTTAAAACCTTTATGACAGAAACAAAGGCTCAAATTCAAAGTCAGGGGGCGGGCATAAGAAACTTAGAGAATCAACTAGGGCAATTGGCTAGTGCACTGAGTTCTAGGCCAAGTGGATCGTTGCCTAGTACAACAGAAACAGTAAATCCACCAACTCCTAATGGGAAGGAGCATTATAACGCCATACATCTCAAAAATGGGGAGGAAATCTCTGCACCAGCAAGGAAAAATGAAGATAACAAGGATAAAGCCAATGATCTTGAAGCTGAAATTGATTCGGGGAAAATTGCTACAAATAATGCTGGATGTTCCACACACTTTGCAGCAGCAATAGCGCTGCAGCAAAATGCTGCAACATCCCCCACAAGTTCAATTGAACAGTCATGGCCTAAGCTGGTACCCGAGAGGCCCCCACCACCTTTTCCCCAAAGATTGAAGAAATCTATCCAAAACAAGCAATGTGGCAAGCTTATTAATGTTTTGAAGTACTTTGATGAGGGGATGCAAGAGTGTTTCTCTATGCATTCATTTGACACCCTGGTGGAGAAACAATTTGTGAAAAAGCAAACTGGTATGACTGATGGTGTAATCCAAATTGGAAATGATGATTCATATGATGAAGAAATTGCTGAGTTAGTTAAGAGCAAGCAAATACAACCCAGATGGGCTAGGAAATTTGAATCATTGGAGGTAACTGAGCAAACTTTCAAAAATAATTTGTCATTAGTGGATCAACCACCTGTTCTTGAACTGAAACAGCCCCCAACCCATCTAAGTTGTGTGTATTAGGGGGAGTTTGAAACCATACCAGTGATCAACTCTATTTTTCTAAATTCTAATGTACCAATGACAATGATCTTCAATGATAAAAATGAGCTGAAACTCGCCAGAACTGTTACTGGGTGGAGGATTCGCATGGATTACAAGGGAAAGATAAAGAGGTGGCCAAAACTGGAGAAAAGGAGTCTTCTACTCCTATCAAGATGAATGATCTAGCCTCAGGGGAAGCACCAGTAGAAGCTCCAGCAAATGTGCTCAGAATTGCAGATTGCTGCAGCATGCTGCAACAATCCAATCAGGACTTTCCTTTTGCTTTACCTTATTCCTCTCATGCTCAGTTTTACTTATTTCCCAGTTTAATCATTTTCCCTGTTATTGCACTGTGGTCCGTAGAATCCATCAGTTCGTTAGTTTGTTTATTTTTAGTTGTGTGTGGGTCAACTGACTTTGACCCCAACTATTTTCTGTTTGTACTTAGTGTCCTTTGTGTTTTACCCCACCATGTGCACAATCATCCCCATCATGGGGTTTTGCTTAATAAAATTTGTCTGTTTTGAAATTCCACAAGTGCGCCTTTTTGGCAGCTTTGACTTGATTGTTTTATTTTGGGCATGTGTGATTGGATTTAATTGTTTGAAGCTCGAGGCTCATGCTTTAGCAATTCTGATCTACCTTGTGAGCTTTTGGGCCAAAACAGTTTTATCCTTCTTTCTCTGTGAATACCATTCTTATGCATAATTCTCTGATTTTGCCTTGCTGCTTTCATAAGTGGACACATCTCTGCTGCACACACTTTTGCTAGAGGCACATTTTGTTTTCTTGAGCCTAGTATTGCCTAAATAGCCTACCCTTGGATACTACCTTTGTGTGAACCCCTTTGAGCCCGCAAGCCCTTTGTTTCTAATGAACCCACATTACAAGCCATATCCTAAAAAACCAATGTCCTAACTAGTTGGAGTGGCTGGTGTGCTTCCTGTGTTTACATGCTGTAACATAAGTTTGGGGGTGCTCGAGGGCTAGCACAGTTTTAAGTTTGGGGTGCCATGCAGCTGTTATGTGACAGAATATCAGAAATTGAACTGTTGCTGGTAAAAAGCAATGGTTTGCTGTAAAAAAAAAAAAGAGAAAGAAAAGGAAAACAGCAGAGCAGTTGCAAGGAAAAATGCTAAAATGTTGCAACAACTGCTCTGAGGGTACAAAGGAGGAAACCGAATTCAAAGAGGTGTAAAAAAGGGAAAGGAATCAAACAAAATGAAAAAGATCAAAAAGTCCTCCCTAAGTTGTATGAGCTGGGCCATGAAAGAAATAGTTGTGAAGCAAAAAGAGGAAGCATACCTAAGCTCCATCTAGTGTAGCCACCTTCCCAGACCTGTTCCTACCTGAACCCAAGCCCCATTGCAACCAAATAAAGTCCTCTAGCTGTGTGCGATTTTGATTGTGAGTGGTGTGTTTAGAAGCTTGTCAAGGTCGTGTTTGAGTATGCATTTGAATGATGATTGAGAGTACCTATCTTAGCTTGAGAAGAGAGGAAGAATACACTGTTATGAGAGTTTAGTGCTGTAGCATGTTGCTGAGAGTTGAAAATGAGGACAGCCATGAATGCTTGCTTGATTGAACTTCATGATTGTAGATGCATTGTCATGTATGCCTTGTGAAGAAATTGGTTTGGAAAGAAGAAAGCTTTGTGATTGAGCTAATTTGAGCACATGTGTCGATGTTTAGAAAAATTTGTGTCTTTTCTTTTTAGTTTCTTTTGTTTCCATTACTTGAGGACAAGCAATGATTCAAGTTTGGGGGTGTGATAACTCTTTTTTGAAGAGTTATTTGTACATTTTTCACTTGTGTTTTTGTGGTCTTTGAGTATTTTGAGTTTATGTTTTTAGTATTTTAGTGTGATTTTGTGTAAAGTGTGTTTTATAAGAGTCTTTTATGAGTTTTAATGTTTTGGTGTCGTTTAGAACTGTTTTTGGTAATTAATTGAGAGTTTCTGTGTAGGGCAGTTTTTGGAGAATAAGGTGCTGGACTGGAGACGTTGCTCTGGGATTTGCTTAGCAATCGTAGCTGAAGCTGATTTGGGAAAATGACAAAAGTTCAAAACATTCTCTTACATAATGAGGTGTCCTTCGCTGATAAGGGCAGTGACTTACACGTGGGGTGGTATTTAATGCATTGGACTTAAGGAATTGGGCCAATGACACTTTTACTAGCCAATTTTTAGCCCAAAAAGGATGAGAGAGGAAAGGGCCTTGAGATAATTCTAAAAAAACCCTAAATAAGGGACAGCAAAAGGGAGGGAAGATCAGACATCATCTTCCTTACTGGATAGGACAGCAGCTGCGCCCCTTTCTCTATCCTTTCTCTATCTCCTCCATTGTAATGGCTTCTTCTTCCATTTCTTATTTTTCTCTTTGTTTCTATAAGCTCAATATAAGCTAAACCTGTTGTAGCTATGGGATGTTGAACTTGTAATGGATTTCTAGTGAATGTTATGTTATGCTTTGCTATTGCATTTTCTATAAATTTGATTTGGTTGTGTTTTAATTGAGCTTGATCACCTTAGTTAAAACTTGAGCTCACGGCTGCTTGGAAAAGCTAAGTGTAGCAGAATTGTTTTATAGATAAGAGTAAAATCATTAATTGGAAAATTATGATGAAGAGTGATTTAGGAATGAACATTCTAACTCTTAGGCTAGCTGGAACGAGCTTAAGTGAGGCGTGAATGTAACTAATATGGACCTAGGAATAGGAGACGTTTAGTGAAGTTCATCTCAGAACTGTTGGCAAACAAACTTTCATTTCCTGGAGCCAAATTGCTGTAGCATTGCAAACGCATAACTGAGCTAGACTGAAGTTGCAAGGGATACTTCCCCGTAGCTGTTTTACCCATTCTGTTAACAAATCCGTTTTTATTGCTCTAGCATTTATTTTTACCAAAACGGTCCTGGATAGACACACACAAATTATTTGTTACTCTTTGTTAATCTTGATTAATAGAACCATTAATTCAAACTTGTTACTTGAATCACCATATAATCCTCGTGGGAACGATCTCTCTTACACTTTATTACTTGTTAAACGATTGTGTATACTTGCACAAGCTCATCAACCATTTTTACAGCAACACTTGTTTATTGGGAAAGATGACTAAAACCCCATTCACTAGTAATAGTGAAAGGGCAAGTGATCTTTTGGGCCTTATACATAGTGATGTATGTGGAACCCTAAACACATCGGCTAGAGGTGGTTTTCAATACTTCATCACTTTTACTGATGACTTCAGTAGATATGGATTTGTGTATCTAATGAAATATAAATCTGAATCCTTTGAAAAGTTCAAAGAATTCAAGAATGAAGTACAAAACCAACTGGGCAAGAATATTAAAGCACTTCGATCAGATCGAGGTGGTGAATATTTAAGCCTGAAGTTTGATGATCATCTGAAAGAGTGTGGGATATTATCTCAACTCACTCCTCCTGGAACACCACAATGGAATGGCGTATCTGAAAGGAGGAATCGAACCTTATTAGATATGGTTCGATCCATGATGAGTCTTGCATACCTTCCAAACTCCTTCTGGGAACATGCTTTATTAACAGCAGCTTTTACACTTAACTGTGTTCCATCTAAGACGGTTGAAAAGACACCATATGAGATATGGACTGGCAAACGACCCAGTATGTCTTTTATGAAGATTTGCGGTTGTGAGGTTTATGTGAAACGTCAAATTTCTAATAAACTTGAACCCAAATCTGATAAGTGCTTATTTGTGGGGTATCCCAAGGAAACCAAGGGATACTATTTCTACAATCCTTCTGAAGACAAAGTGTTTGTTGCCATGATTGGTGTATTCCTAGAAAAGGAGTTTATCTCCAAAGGAACCAGTGGGAGGAAAATAGAACTTGAAGAAGTTCAAGAATCACAAAATAGCAATGAACTTATGATGGAACAGGAGCAACCTCCGCAAGATGTTGTGGAACAACAAATTGCTCCAGTAGCACAAAACTCACGTAGGTTTAACAGGATACGTCACCAACCTAAGAGATATGGATTTCTCATGACTCAACAAGGTGATGTTTTACTCATGGATCAAGATGAACCTGTAACTTACCAGGAAGCCATCACTGGCACAGAATCTGAGAAATGGCTAGAGGCCATGAGATCTGAAATGGATTCCATGTACACTAATCAAGTTTGGAACTTGGTTGAACCACCAGAAGGGGTAAAACCCATAGGGTGCAAGTGGGTTTTCAAAAAGAAAACTGACATGGATGGTAATGTACATACCTACAAAGCACGATTGGTTGCTAAGGGTTTCAAACAAATTCATGGCATAGACTATGAAGAAACCTTTTCAACGGTTGCAATGCTTAAATCCGTTCTGATCTTGCTTACTGTTGCAGCACACCAGGATTATGAAATCTGGCAAATGGATGTCAAGATTGCTTTCCTTAATGGAAATTTACTCGAGGATGTGTTCACGACACAACCTGAGGGTTTTGACACTCTAGAGAATGTTGGAAAGGTGTACAAATTACAACGATCCATTTCTGGATTGAAGCAAGCTTCCAGAAGCTGGAATCTTCGTTTTGATGATGCGGTAAGACATTTTGGATTCATCAAAAATGAAGATGAACCTTGTGTCTACAAAAAAGGTTAGTGGGAGCATTGTTGTCTTTCTAGTACGGTATTTGGATGACATACTACTTATTGGAAATGGCATCCCTACCCTACAAAATGTAAAAACCTGGTTAGGGTATTGCTTCTCTACGAAAGACCTAGGCGAGGCTACTTATGTGTTAGGTATCAAAATCTATAGAGATAGATCATTGAGAATGCTCGGCCTAAGTCAGAGTATGTGCATAGACAAGGTGTTAAAACGGTTTAACATGCATGAATCCAAGAAATGACTCTTGCCTATGTCACATGGTATATGCCTTTCAAAGGCACAGTCCCCTTCCAATCATGAAGAGAGGGATCGCATGAATAAGATTCCGTATGCATCTGCAATCAGATCTATCATGTATGCCATGTTATGTACTCGACCAGACGTCTCGTATGCTTTAAGCATAACGAGCAGGTACCAGTCTGATCCCTGTGAAAGTCACTGGACTGCTGCCAAGAATATCCTCAAGTACTTAAGAAGAACTAAGGATACATTCTTGATCTATGGAGGTGAAGAAGATCTCGTTGTAAAGGGTTACACCGATGCTAGCTTCCAAACTGATATGGATGATTTCAGATCACAGTCTGGTTTTGTGTTTTGCTTGAATGGTGGAGCTGTGAGCGGGAAGAGGTCAAAGCATGAGACAGTTGCTGATTCTACCACAGAGGCTGAGTATATTGCTGCCTCCAATTCAGCAAAAGAGGCTATTTGGATCAGGAAGTTCATTACTAAACTTGGCATTGTTCCTAGCATTGTGGATCCCATTGATCTCTATTGTGATAACAATGGAGCCATTGCACAAGCCAAGGAACCTAGATCTCACCAGCGATCCAAACATATAGTTAGGCGCTTCCATCTTATTCAAGAGATTATCGATAGAGGAGATGTGAAGATATGCAGAGTACCAACACTTGACAATGTTGCTGACCCACTTACGAAACCTCTTGCTCAGCAGAAGCATGATGGTCACACTAGGTCGATGGGTATTAGATTTATGCCTAATTGGCTCTAGAGCTAATGGGAGATTGTTGGTGTAAGCCCTAGAGACCATTAGTCTTCTTTGAGATTTACATTTGTATCATGACTTTGATTCACATATATTTATATATGAAGCATTTCAGTTTATACTATTAATTGTTTAAACGAAGTAAAGTCCTTAGAATAATTATTTCAGTTCAATAGAACATCAAGTACATGACTTGATCGTGAGACCCTATTGAACATTTTAAATATTATTCTTAAAGTATCCATAGTCAAGTATTATTGTTAATTAGGACGACAATAATACATCGAGACTATTATGTGCGTAGACTGATGACCACATCTCACGAGTCATGGATATGAGATATCAAGTCTTCACATAGGTATAAATATTAGATTAATATTTATATTGGATTGACCCACTATGAGAACGCTGTATAATAGTTATGAAAGTGTCATGAGCGCTTCACATGGTAACCAAAGTGAAGTAGTCCTTCGACTTGAACTCACTACGATTCCTACATGAGGAGTTGTAGGCTTTAATGCTATCAAATGTTATCCGTAACAGGATGATCATAAAGATAGTTATTGGGCCTACAATGAATCATGTTGAGGGATGTGAGTGATGTAGATAAGATTCGTCCCTCCTACATAACAAGAGTAATGTCATGGGCTTCTCAATAGAGTGAGACGTGAAAGTGCATGGCCATACTGTAATGGGCCAATATGAGATATTGGGCCCATTTGTGATTGCACATCTACTCGAGAATTGAGAAACAAATAATTGAACTTAACAAGGATGACACACTTATGCCTTGTGTTCAATTAAGACATATGGACGAAAGGACATTTACTATAAGGTTATTTTGGTTACCGTAAGGTTTGTATCGTATCACCGATATTCTCACTAATTGGGTAACAATGATGTATTGCTAGATGCCGCTCATTGTTTATAATATTAAATGTGATTTAATATTATTGCCAATTTATTGAGAACCTATAGGGTCACACGCATAGAGTAAATAGTCGGAGAATGAATTAATTTATTATATATGATTTAATAATATTAATTATAAGATTGGGCCTGTAGCGTACAAGCCCAATGAGGTTAGGTTAAGTGGGTGACAGCTTATAATGCTGAGCATGTCACTTAAGCGCTAAAGAGAGCTTACTGCGTATAACCTAGTGGCCGTCACACCACCTTGGAAGGCGCGCCCCCTCACCCTTGCCAACAGCTAGCACGACGTTTTCTCCAACGGTGTTTTATTCGCGTGGACTACGTAGAGGTGCTGCTCCATTGCGGTACTGGTGATAGCGTTGTTTGTAGTGCTCGTGATCGATTGAGAAGGATTGTTCTTCCCTTGCAGTGATCGCGATAAAGCTACGCTACAAGAGGTAAACACTACATCATGAGTCATGACCATTCGCATGGATCCTTTTTCTTAGGAATTTTTCCGCTGTGTTTTTCGTTTTTAATACGCAAATTCCCAACACGTTCGCACCTTCTAGAACAATCAATCGCCATTCATACTTCACAACAATCAATTCAAAGTTTTCAACATTAACAACATAAACCTCCTGCCTCTACTTAGTCTAGGTCTCGGCCATATGGTGGAAAAATAGGATAGGAATTTCATTTGGTTTCAATCTTTTGGATGAAGGATTTTAAGCACAAACAACACTAAATCAAGTCTTATTGCTCAAACATTTGAAACAAAACTCAAGGTTCTCCATGGTCTAGGTTTCAGCCATCAAAGAGAAAAATGGCTAGAATTTGATTTGGTTTTTCAATCACTTGGATTCAAGGATCATAAGAATGAGAAAGGTGGAATCAAGTGTCATTTAACAAAAATTGAAGAAAACTCACTTTCCCCCAAAATTCCTAGGGTTCGGCCAACTCTAATAAAAAGGTCTAGGCTTGCTGTTTGATTTCATACTCTTGGATAATGGTAGAAGGTGATGAAACTAGCTCAAAGAAATTGGTTTCACATTAAAAGGATTTTTCTACAATTTTCTAGAAATTTTTCAAGTTTGGTTCGTGAAGTTGAAACTCATGGAATCAACGTTTACCAACATGAAATAGGAAGAGATTCATGAGGTTTAAGGATCTAGGGAGTGATCTTACCTCTTGAATGATGAATAATGAACAAGAATCAACACTTTTCCACCCAAAATCAAGTTTTCTCTTAAGGAAAATGAGAGAAAGAAAGGAAGAAGATGAAGTGAAGGAAAGAAAATGGTGGAATGGCCTTCATGAAGCCATTTAGGCGTGTGGGATGAAGGGCAAGGGTGTCCAAAAGTTGATCACTTAAGGGCAATTTGGTCTTTTCACAGAAGGTTAAATAGTAGTTATGAAAAAGTTTAGGGACATTATGGTCTTTTCGCATCCAGATATTTTCAAACGTCATCATGATACTGGCATACTTTCCCATGTGATGTGACTTGATGTGACTTCAATTTTATCCATTAGCAGGTCCCGGTAAATCCGTATTTAGCTCCATTCGTCACCTGGTTTGAGAATTCACCCGAATAAAGCGTAGGAACTTATTTTTTTCAAATTTATCGAAAATGTAGAAAATTTGATTTTAGACCTAACTGTTTTGTTCACGGGTCAAACTTAGGTCTCCTGAGCAGTAAAATCGTACTGTCAATGAAAAAATGCAAACCGGGCTCTGTCTGAGTTTTCAACCCAAAATTTAACCGTTGCTTTCTACGATAGTGTAAAGTATGAATATGGTCTTGGTTTATTTTACTTTATTTTCTAAAACCTTCAATAAAATATAAACTTATTTACACATATTATCGATATTAAAGCAGTGAAAAATATGTCGGACCCAATTGACCTTAGCCGAACCAACCCGATTTTGGTCTGGTTGGTTTGGTTGATAAAAATTTGCAAGAACTCGACCCAACCCAACTCGTCAAACAATGTTCGGTTTGTGTAACGGGGCTGGGACAAACCCGACCCGACCCGTGAAAACCCCTACATAGCCCAGTGTAGCAACATGGGCACATTTCATAGACTGGTGCAACAAAATTATTATGGCCGAAATTGTGCACTCTTCTCACATTGCTGATGGGCTCTATAAATAGAGCAATATTCTTCATCCATTTGCAAGCAAGAGCTGAAGTAAGCAGAAATCGAGAAAGAGAGCTTCTGAGAGTGAGAGATGAAAAATAGAGTGAGTAAATCCTAAGAAGTGTGGTTTGTGGAAAAAATACACCAGGGAAATTTTTGGGTGTCATCTCTATTACTCCTTAGTATTGCATTTGTAGTATTTGAATAGGAGTTAGTCTCACTGATAACACTATATTTGTGTCTCTTGTGCCAGAGAGAGTGTGGAGAGGGTATTGTAATTATCCTTAAATATAGTGGAATTTTTCGGAGTTCGTCCCGTGGTTTTCCCTCAACGTTGGAGGGTTTTCTACGTTAAATTTTGGTGTTCTATTTTTCTACGCTCTGCACACATTTAGTATCGCTACGCTACACAGGTTTCTAGATCTAGCTCTATCAGATCTACTTTGGTGTTCATTGTCAAATTGCAATATCATTGAATTTATGCTGTGAATCAATCCTAGAGCCCAACAAGTGGTATCTGAAATAAACTCAATAAACACAAGAAGAGGGGTTGAATGGTGTTTACTTAAAACTTTTTGTATATACAGAAACTTTTTCAAATGTTTTAACCGTAAGACGCTGCATGAAAGAAGTATGAAAAAGATAAGCATCTGAACGAGTGAAAACGACATAAGATAAAACAAATAACTTTGTTTTTGAAAAGGTAAACCAATTTCTCCCATGTTTAGATACAAGCAGTTATCTCAACAGTAATAATAAAGAGTTGAAGGAAAGAAGGAATCACACTCAACGATTTTATACTAGTTAAACCAACTTTTAGCTACGTCCAGTCCTTGGCTTAACCAAGTATTTTACTATAACTGATCATATTACAGACAAGTATTCTTTGCACATCTAGTCTCTCCAGGCTCAAGTATTGTTTGCATACCTAGCCTCTTCGGGCTCGATCAACAAGTATTGTTTGCACACCTAGCCTCTCCAGGCTCAACAAGTATTTTTCCGTTAGCCTCTCCAGGCTTATACGAAACAAATAAATCATTTTTGAAGTAGCAGCTTCAGCTTGAATGAGCAAGTCAACCAGATTACACTCACAGAGTGGATATGAAGTATGTAGGGATGACTGCGCAATAACTTCTCTTAGGATTTACAAATGATTGAGAAGTAAATGAAGGAATGAAGAATTAAAAGCTTTACAATAAATGAGAGTTTGTTCAGCTTGCTTGATGTATTCTTGTTTTTTCTTCAAAACTTCAAAGTCTTCTATTTATAGACTTCTCAGTAATAAATCTGTTGTGAAACATTCCGTCTTTGATGCTTGCTTTATCTCAAGTATTCAGAGAAACCATTAATGCAATAGAGTCGTTGTGATGAAGCATTAAATGTGTTGCAAGACATTGAGGGTATTCTTGTACTGAAGTACAATATTTTAGCATAGAGCAAAGCGAAAGCACATCAGGATTTTTGCAGTGCAAACTTTCTTCTTTAGTGTAATCACTCAAATTTATCAGTTGTAAAGTGACTTCGTTGCGTATTAAGAGTAAAGGTGTCAGGTACGATACTCAGAAGATGTAGATTTATTCCAATTGACTGTGCGAATAAAGAGTCCTTTTAATGCTTTTTCAATATGTTCCCGATATAATTTAAAAAGATTCAGATACATTACTTGAGGAAAAGAGTAAAGACGCGTTAGATAACGCGAGAAGACTCATATATCTTCTTTGAGACACTTGGATCTTATTCTTCAATAATATCTGGCTCAGACGCTTGATATGCGGATAACAGATGATAATGATAGCTCAGATAAGATGTTGTATATAAGCAGATGCTTTGAATATAACCTTAAGTCCTATCTTATTTGAAGATAGGTTTGTACACTTGAATAAGATGATTAGAAGATATCACATGGTTTATTTAAATCATTCTATAAATGTTTGGGTTCATCAAAACTTTAAGATTTAAAGAATATCAGACGCTTGAAGACTCAACAGTATTAGAGCTCCAAGTTGAGCTCTGGGATTCTGTTGTGTGAGTTAAATGGAAGAGACCACAGGTACCATGATCAAGTTGACAGCAGTAAATTACTACATTTGGAAGCCAAAAATGGAGGATATACTTTTCTGGAAGGATCTATATGATCCTGTGGAAATGGGAGATTTAAAGCCGGACAACGTGACAACGGAAGATTGGCAAAAGACGCACCGGAAGGTCATTGGAACAATCAGGCAGTGGGTGGATATTAGTGTATTCCACCATGTGGCCACAGAGACTAATGCCCAGACTCTGTGGAAGAATTTACAGAACCTCGATGATAGGAAGACTGCACAGAATAAAGCTTGTACAATCAAGAAGTTGGTGAACCTAAAGTACAGAGAGGGAAGATCTGATGTCAAACACTTGACGGACTTTCAATACTTGGTAAATTAGTTGAATACCATTAAGCTAGTGCTGGAAGATCAGTTACAAGCACTGATACTTTTTTCTTTGCTGAATAGCTGGGAGACTTTGGTGGTGTTTTTAAGCAACTCTGCTCCGAACGGAAAACTATCTTTGGCACAAGTCAAAAACAGTATGTTCAATGAAGAAACCAGAAGAAGAGACTTGGGGACAGATAACTCCCAAGCCCTTGTTACAGAGAACATGGGAAGAAGTAAGAGTAGAGGCCAATCCAACAAATCCAAAGAGAGATCTTAGTCTCAATCTCGAAGAAAATTCAAATGTTACCACTGTGGCGAATGAAGGACATATCAAAAGGAATTGCAAAGCTTGGAAGAACAAAGAAAAGAAAAATCGGAGGAATCAAAATATGGCGGATGATGAAAATACCACAACCCTTCTGACAGATGGGGAAGTGGTGTTGCTTACTTTTGGAGATGAAGAGTGCCATGTTGCAGATACATGTGACGAATGGTTCATTGACTCGACAACATTGTATCATGTCACTCCTAACAAGGAATTCTTTACGGTATACAAAGTAGGAGGCTTTCGCAAAGTAAATATGGGTAACAGCGACAATGAAGACATTGTGGGAGTTGGTGATGTGTGCATTCAGACTAATGTCGGTTGCACATTGACATTGAAGGACATGCGGCATGTGCCTGATCTATGCCTAAATTTGATTTCCGTGCATGCTCTGGATCGAAGATGATTTATCAACATCAAACTTGACCGATAAGCATCAAGAATGATTTAACCAACAACATCGGTAACAGTACGTCGTTACCAATAACATCATCGTTTTATTAATTGTTCTCTTTGTTAAGTCTTAACTCAACATTATCTTTATTAAGTATTATACTTAATCTTATTATCTAATCCTCAACTCATATTTTATTAAGATTGTAACTTAATCTTAATATTTAAACCTCAAGTCATATATTTATTAAGATTATAGCTTAATCTTAATATCTAATCCTCAATTCATATCTTATTACGATTATAACTTAATCTTAATATTTAAACCTCAAGTCATATATTTATTAAGATTATAACTTAATCTTAATATCTAAACCCCAATTCATACCTTATTAAGATTATAACTTAATCTTAATATTTAAACCTCAAGTCATATATTTATTAAGATTATAACTTAATCTTAATATCTAAACCTCAATCCATATCTTCATGTTTATGAACATCAATTGGACTAATCCTAGTTTTAGGCTTAGCACTAACATCCCTATGTCTTTTATTAACATATATTTAACAGCAGCTCCAACACACCAACTCATACAATCATGGCATATCATCATCATCATAAACAACATCATAAACGTCATGCCAAGATCATACAAACCATTTAAACAATTAACAACATGTATAAACAACCATAACAACTTCATACGGCAATTAAGGCATATAGCACACAAATAGGGTCTTGGGTTAACCCTCATCTTACCCTACCCTAGAACCTATATGTTATACTAATCCCTTTTCCCCATATCTGGCGTGACGATACTAGCCTACGAGCCAACAAGAGCGAAGTCCAAGCATGACCCCTCCAAACGGGTTTAACAGGTTCAGCGAGCTTTGACCTAGAACAACAGGAAAGGACAAATATAGTTAATTCCCAAACAAAGAAAGAGAAGGGAATTAACACAAGGGTTATGCACATACCTCGATTAGATCCCTGAGAAACTCATCTGCTAGTTGTCGTTCACAGCACTGGCACACGAACCACGAAGTCTGGTTTGACAGGGACAAAATGGTTCAACATTAACTCAAGGGATCCAAAGAAAAATGATGCATAGGGTTGGTTACCTTACCTCAGAGTAACACGAAGCTAGAAGCTTAACCTCAAACACAATAGCAAACACCACAGGGATGTGTTCTTGACGAAGAACACCCAAACAAGGATTGGGGAACGCTCAAGGATTCAATGAGAACCCAAGAAAAAGGTAAAAGACGTCTGTTTCTAACTTTAGGATAAACGGCTATGAGTTTTAGGTCGAGCAAAAGAGGTATAAAAAGGATTAGAGTGAAACGGGCTAACCAAAGAGCCTAAAACGCGTGCTCACTGGTTTGGTCCTAAATTGAGCTATGAGTGTCCGATTTAGGTATTCTTGGTGGCGTTGGAAAGCTAAGAGAATTTCCTACAAAATCATGTTTCATGATCTATTCCTAATTCGGACTCTAACAGGATCAAAAATGCGATATAAGTTCAAAGTTAAAAAGATAGTTGTTTCTAGATAGGATTTTTAGGAGATTAAGATAAGATAATCTTATCTATTCAATGATTGAATCTCTATGACATCTAATTGATCTTATACCAACACAACTACAATTATCATAAATATAGATATCTTATATTAATATAAACATGATCTAAATATGAATTTCGTATATTAATATAATTCTATTGTGCATTAATCAAAGTGATCCGATATTAATATAAATATATATATAATCGATGGCATATAAATAAATATATGATCACATATTAATTACACACATCACATTAGTCCATACAAGGCCACATATAAGCACACGAGATCACACACTTACATATTAATATAATCAATTATATATTCATATAGATAAGATCACGTATTAATACATGTAGTATAATTAATAATTAATAATATAAATATAATTATGCACAATTATCTATTAATACAGTTAATAATATATTAATATAAGCATAATTAATATAAATCATTTACATATCAATAAGGATCAATTACATACTAATATATGATTAACTGTATTAATAGATAATTGTGCATACTTATATTTATATTATTAATTATTAATTATACTACATGTATTAATACGTGATCTTATCTATATGAATATATAATTGATTATATTAGTATGTAAGTGTGTGATCTCGTGTGTTTATATGTGGTCTTGTATGGACTAATGTGATGTGTGTAATTAATATGTGATCATATATTTATTTATATGTCATCGATTATATATATATTTATATTAATACCGGATCACTTGTATTAATGCACAATAGAATTATATTAATATACGATTATTTGTATTCATATTTAGATCATGTTTATATTAATATAAGATATCTATATTTATGATAATTGTAGTTGTGTTGGTATAAGATCAATTAGAAGTCATAGAGATTCAATCATTGAATAGATAAGATTATCTTATCTTAATTTCCTAAAAATCCTATCTAGAAACAACTATCTTTTTAACGTTGAACTTATATCGCATTTGTTATCCTGTTAGAGTCCGAATTAGGAATATATCATGAAACATTATTTTGTAGGAAATTCTCTTAGCTTTCCAACGCCACCAAAAACACCTAAATCGAACACTCATAGCTCAAGTTAGGACCAAACCAGTGAGCACGCGTTTTAGGCTCTTTGGTTAGCCCGTTTCGCTCTAATACTTTTTATACCTCTTTTGCTCGACCTAAAACTCATAGCCGTTAATCCTAAAGTTAGAAACAGACGTCTTTTATCTTTCTCTTGGGTTCTCATTGAATCCTTGAGCGTTCTCCAATCCTTGTTTGGGTGTTCTTTGTCAAGAACACATCCCTGTGGTGTTTGCTGTTGCGTTTGGGGTTAAGCTGCTAGCTTCGTGTTACTCTGAGGTAAGGTAACCAACCCTATGCATCATTTTTCTTTGGATCCCTTGAGTTAATGTTGAACCATTTTGTCCCGGTCAAACCAGACTTCGTGGTTCGTGTGCCAGTGCTGTGAACGACAACCAGCAGATGAGTTTCTCAGGGATATAATCGAGGTATGTGCATAACCCTTGTGTTAATTCCCTTCCCTTTCTTTGTTTGGGAATTAACTATCTTTGTCCTTTCTTGTTGTTCTAGGTCAAAGCTCGTTGAACCTGTTGAACCCGTTTGGAGGGGTCATGCTTGGACTTCGCTCTTGTTGGCTCGTAGGCTAGTATCGTCACGCCAGATATGGGGAAAAGGGATTAGTATAACATATAGGTTCTAGGGAAGGGTAAGATGAAGGTTAACCCAAGACCCTATTTGTGTGCTATATGCCTTAATTGCAGTATGAAGTTGTTATGGTTGTTTATACATGTTGTTAATTGTTTAAATGGTTTGTATGATCTTGACATGACGTTTATGATGTTGTTTATGATCATGATGATATGCCATGATTGTATGAGTTGGTTTGTTGGAACTGCTGTTAAATATATGTTAATAAAAGATATAGGGATGTTAGTGCTAAGCCTAAAACTAGGATTAGTCCAATTGATGTTCATAAACATGAAGATATGGATTGAGGTTTAGATATTAAGATTAAGTTATAATCTTAATAAATATATGACTTGAGGTTTAAATATTAAGATTAAGTTATAATCTTAATAAGATATGAATTGGGGTTTAGATATTAAGATTAAGTTATAATCTTAATAAATATATGACTTGAGGTTTAAATATTAAAATTAAGTTATAATCGTAATAAGATATGAATTGAGGATTAGATATTAAGATTAAGCTATAATCTTAATAAATATATGACTTGAGGTTTAAATATTAAGATTAAGTTATAATCTTAATAAATTATGAATTGAGGATTAGATAATAAGATTAAGTATAATACTTAATAAAGATAATGTTGAGTTAAAAATTAACAAAGAGAACAATTAATAAGACGTTGATGTTATTGGTAACGACGTACTGTTACCGATGTTGTTGGTTAAATCATTCTTGATGCTTATTAGTCAAGTTTGATATTGATAAATCATCTTTGATGCTTGTTGATCAAATTTGATAGCCATGTAATGGTCTTGATGATGGATGGTTGGACATGTGTTTGCATGTTGGTTGAACATTGCATGCATCATTGCATAGAGATGATAGTTTGGGCGGAAAGCAAACGATGAATCACGACGGTGGAGGCCACGATGGGTGTTATCCCGGCTTTGAGGGTAGATTTGGGTAAGAAGGTTCCATATGGCATGGACTTGCAAACCGTGGCCGGAGTGTCCTATCGATAACCTGACTACCCTAACGAGCCACGGTATGTTATCAGGATTAGTTGAGAGTATCCACGGACGTCACCCATGGATTGGTGAGTGTTCCAACCTGGATGCAGGATGGTCAACATGGATATATACTCCTAATCGTCTTTCCAGAGTTGAGGTTGATGGATCCACATTGCATATGGAGTAGTGGAGTAGTTATGCATCACATAACATGCTTATATTGTGATATGATGGTGTGTGTTATAAAATGTATGTTGTATGATGATGTTTATATGTTGCATGATCATCTTGCTAACTGCTCTATTACCGTTTATGTTTATACGTACAGTTCCTTACTCCTTATCTGTTGTTGTTGTTTTGCATGTACCTTTGGTTATGTAGAGGATGGTGAGCTGTCAGCTGAGGAGTAATCCCGAGGAGATCGCTTGCTCATATTATAGTTTAGTTATGTTAGTTGTGTTCCGATGTAATATCGATAGTGGTTACCAGCTCTGATCATGTGACATCGGGATTTGGGTTTTGTTTTATGTTTATGTTTTTTCCGCAGTTGTTATTATGTTTTAAAACATTTTTGATCATGTGGTACTCGCTACCTTTTATGTTGAAGTTTTATTTTAACTTGCATGCTTTATTTTATATTTATCGTATGCGGGGTAGCGGGTGTCACACCCATGAATTTAATAATTATTGTTTTGAACATGGCATAAGACATGAGAAGACGGTTCCTAACACCCCCACAACATAATGGTGTGGCCGAAAAAATCAACAGAACCATTATGGAAAAAGTCAGATGTGTGCTGAGAATGGCTAAACTGCCTAAGCCATTCTAGGGTGAAGCTGTTCAAACACTATGCTAGCTGATTAACAGATCTTCGTCTGTTCCTTTGGGCTTTGACATCCCTGAGAGAGTATGGTCCGGACATGATATTAGCAACTCTCATTTGAAGGTATTTGGATGCAAAGCCTTTGCTCACGTAAGTAAGGAGCATAAACAAAAACTTGAAGATAGAGCTATTCCTTGCATATTTTTGGGTTATGGAGATAAGGAATTTGGCTACAGGTTACTTGATGATAGTAAATCCTTCTCACTGATGAGGGGGAGCCAAAAAAATTTGAATAAGTTCAAACTCATAAGGATAAAATCCAGTGGATGAAAGCCTTACAAAAAAAATAATACTTATGAGCTTGTGGAACTTCTTGAAGGTAGGAAAGCCTTGAAGAACAAATGGGTGTTCAAGCTCAAGAAAAATGACAATAAGCTAGTCAGGTATAAAGCTTGCTTGGTCGTGAAAGGCTTTGGACAAAAATGAGGAATAAATTTTGATGAAATCTTCTCTCCAGTTGTTAAAATGACTCCTATTCGAGTCATACTCGGATTGACAGCTAGCTTGGATCTTGAGCAGTTAGATGTGAAGACTGCATTTCTCCATGGAGATTTGGAGGAAGAGACCTACATGGATCAACCGAGAGGATTTGAAGAAGCTGGAAAAGAACATATGGTCTGCAAATTGAAGACGAGTCTATATGGACTGAAGCAGGTCCCAGACAGTAGTACAAGAAATTTGACTCATTCATGACAAGTTATGGATATACCAAGACTGATACAGATCATTGTTTATATGTCAGAACATTTCCAGGTGACAAATTCATCATCCTTTTGTTATATGTAGATGATATGTTGATAATGGGACTAGACACAAAGATGATTGGTGATTTGAAAAAGGAGTTATCAAAATCCTTTGACATGAAAGATCTAAGCCCTGCAAAGCAAATTCTGGGCATGCAGATTTTGCGAGACCGAAAGGTTAAAAAGCTATGGTTATCACAAGCACGATATGTGGGACGGGTTCTAGAAAGATTCAACATGAAGAATGCTAAGACAGTTAGCACACCATTAGCCAATCACTTTAAACTCAGCAAAAAGAGTAGCCCCACTTGTGAGGAAGAAAAGAAAGATATGGTTATTATACCTTACTCCTATGTAGTCGGGAGTTTGATGTATGTCATGGTTTACTCGGCCGGATATCGCTCATGTGGTTGGAGTTGTTAGCAGGTTTCTTTCCAATCCAAGTAGAGATCATTGGGAAACGGTAAAATGGATCTTAAGATATTTGAAAGGTACATATAAAATGTGTTTGTGCTTTGGAGGACCAGAAACTATTTTGGAAGGGTACGCTGATGCAGATATGGCAGGTGATTTAGATGGTAGGAAATCTATCTCGGGATTCTTGTCCACTTTTGCAGGGGGACATGTATCATGGCAATCTAAATTGCAGAAGTGTGTTCCCTTATCTACTACCGAAGTAGAATATGTTGCTATGATCGAAGCAGGAAAAGAAATGCTTTGGTTGAAAATATCAATTGGGAATGAAGCAGAAAAGGTCTATTATCCATTTCAACAGTCAAAGTGCTTTGGATTTAAGCAAGACCTCAATGTACCACTCACGTACTAAGCACATTGATGTGAGATACCATTGGTCACGCAAGGCAGTAGCGGAACATCAATTCATGCTGGAAAAGACTCACATAGATAAAAACATGCTGACATGTTGACCAAAGTTGAAACGTGTGAAAAGCTTCAACTTTGTGCGGAGTTGATCGACATGGATCCCAGATGACCGTGCAAGATTATTTTTCCCCAATGGCTAGAGGGGGTGAATTGTGGGGTCCAACCATTAAATGCGAAGAAGAAAAAACATGCTTTGACCTTGAAAAGTCAAAGCAAGAAATATGCATTGAGTGAAAATCTGCAGAAGCAGATATGCACAGGCTGCCGTGAAGAAAAAATGTGCATTTACAATGCATAAGCCGGTGCAACAGCCTGGGCATGTAACACCCCAATTTTCGCTTGCTTGTTATAAAATGTTGTTATATATGTTATCCTTGTTGTTATATATATGTTATGTGTTGTTATGCTTAAGTTAGATGTTTAGGGACGTGTTTTGGGGTAGTTAACCTTAGAACGAGTCAGATCAGTGATCCTGACAGAGTGGCACGCCAGGGCTCACGTGCAGCATGCCCGTGCTCTTCGCGCTTAATAACTCTTTTTATGAAGAGTTATTTGTACCTTTTTCACTTGTGTTTTTGTGGTCTTTGAGTATTTTGAGTTTATGTTTTTAGTATTTTAGTGTGATTTTGTGTAAAGTGTGTTTTATAAGAGTCTTTTGTGAGTTTTAATGTTTTGGTGTCGTTTAGAACTGTTTTTGGTAATTAATTGAGAGTTTCTGTGCAGGACAGTTTTTGGAGAATCAGGTGCTGAACTGGAGACGTTGCTCTGGGATTTGCTGTAGCAATCGTAGCTGAAGCTGATTTGGGAAAATGACAAAAGTTCAAAACATTCTCTTACATAATGAGGTGTCCTTCGCTGATAAGGGCAGTGACTTACACGTGGGGCTGGTATTTAATGCATTGGACTTAAGAAATTGGGCCAATGACACTTTTACTAGCCAACTTTTAGCCCAAAAAGGATGAGAGAGGAAAGGGCCTTGAGATAATTCTAAAAAAACCCTAAATAAGGGACAGCAAAAGGGAGATAAGATCAGACATCATCTTCCTTACTGGAGAGGATAGCAGCTGCGCCCCTTTCTCTATCTCCTCCATTGTAATTGCTTCTTCTTCCATTTCTTATTTTTCTCTTTGTTTTTGTAAGCTCAATATGAGCTAAACCTGTTGTAGCCTATGGGATGTTGAACTTGTAATGGATTTCTAGTGAATGTTATGTTATGCTTTGCTATTGCATTTTCTATAAATCTGATTTGGTTGTGTTTTAATTGAGCTTGATCACTTTAGTTAGAACTTGAGCTCACGGCTGCTTGGAAAAGCTAAGTGTAGCAGAACTGTTTTATAGATAAGAGTAAAATCATTAATTGGAAAATTATGATGAAGAGTGATTTAGGAATGAACATTCTAACTCTTAGGCTAGCTGGAACGAACTTAAGTGAGGCATGAATGTAACTAGTATGGACCTAGGAATAGGAGACGTTTAGTGAAGTTCATCTCAGAACTGTTGGAAAACAAACTTTCATTTCCTGGAGCCAAATTTCCGTAGCATTGCAAACGCATAACTGAGCTAGACTGAAGTTGCAAGGGATACTTCCCCGCAGCTGTTTTACCCATTCTGTTAACAAATCCGTTTTTATTGCTCTAGCATTTATTTTTACCAAAACAATCCTGGATACACACACAAATTATTTGTTACTCTTTGTTAATCTTGATTAATAGAACCATTAATTCAAACTTGTTACTTGAATCACCATATAATCCTCGTGGGAACGATCTCTCTTACATTTTATTACTTATTAAACGATTGTGTATACTTGCACAAGCTCATCAACCATTTTTATAGCAACAAGTTTTTGGCGCCGTTGCCGGGGATTGTAATGGTGTTTAATTAACAAGTTTTAAATTGATAGTTTTATTAGTTGTGATAACTTATCATCTTTGAGGTGTTTTGCTGTAGCATCAGGTACTTAAAACTGTATGCACTGGCAGGGCACAACTGTTAGTGAAGTAACTAGTAATATCTTTGAGATGGCTAGTGATGATCAGATTGATAGCATGGCTCTGGCCAACGACAGCACTGCTGCCATCAGGAGCTATGCCATGTTTGATCCTGGAACCATGAACTCATGCATTATGAGGCCTAACATTATTGCAAATCATTTTGAGTTAAAGCCTGTGATGTTCCAAATGCTGCAACTTATGGGGCAATTCAGTGGGTCACCTCAAGAAGATCCATATCAGCACCTAAAACAGTTTCTAGAAGTGGCTAACAATTTTAAAAATCCTGGTGTCACTGATGATGCATTTAGGCTGATGTTGTTCCCTTATTCTTTGAAAGACCGAGCCAAGGCTTGGTTTAATTCATTGGAGCCAAACTCAGGGAAATCATGGAATAGAATGGGTGAAAAATTCTTGACCAAATACTCCCCACCTATCAAGAATGCTAGAATGAGGAATGACATCACTTCTTTCAAACAACTTGATGATGAATCCTTGTTTGAGGCTTGGGAAAGATTCAAAGAACTGTTACGGAAATGTCCACACCATGGGCTAGCAGTTTGTATTCAGATGGAAACCTTCTATAGTGGGTTGTTACCACCCTCAAGACAAATGTTGGATGCATCTTCAGGTGGTGCTTTATTGAGAAAATCCTATAATGAAGCCTATGATTTGATTGAGACTGTTGCAGCTAATAGCTACCAATGGTCCACTGCAAGGATCAGTTCAACCAAAAATATTGCTGGAGCTCATGATTTAAATCAAATTTCTATCCTATCATCTCAGATAGCCTATCTTACTCACATGCTGAAAAATGTCACCACTGCATATCCAGGTGCTACAGCATCTCCAGTAGCAATGATAGAACCAGTAATTGATGTGCAGAATGTTTCTCAAATGAGTTCCCTCTTTTGTACCTATTGTGGAGGAGGTCATTTATATGAGGAGCATCCGAGCAACCCAGTTTCAGAGAATTATGTTGGGAATAACAACATGGGTGACAACCCTTACTCAAATGCCTACAATCCATGGTGGGAACAACAACCAAATTTCTCATGGAGTAACAATGCAGTGGCAAGCAGTTTTAATGGTCCTACCAGGCCCACTTATCCACCAGAGTACCATCTTCAAATAGATCAGCCCCAACAAATGTTGCAACAAGCTCATCCCCAACAGATGCTGCAGCAAGCTCAACCAGTAAATTAGGAAATGTCACTTGAGGCTATGCTTAAAACCTTTATGACAGAAACAAAGGCTCAAATTCAAAGTCAGGGGGCGGGCATAAGAAACTTAGAGAATCAACTAGGGCAATTGGCTAGTGCACTGAGTTCTAGGCCAAGTGGATCATTGCCTAGTACAACAGAAACAGCAAATCCACCAAGTCCTAATGGGAAGGAGCATTGTAACGCCATACATCTCAAAAATGGGAAGGAAATCTCTGCATTAGCAAGGAAAAATGAAGATAACAAGGGTAAAGGCGATGATCTTGAAGCTGAAACTGATTCGGGGAAAATTGCTACAAATAATGCTGGATCTTTCACACACTCTGCAGCAACAACAGCGCTGCAGCAAAATGCTGCAGCATCGCCCACAAGTTCTATTGAACAGTCATGGCCTAAGCTGGTACCTGAGAGGCCCCCAGCACCTTTTCCCCAAAGATTGAAGAAATCTATCCAAAACAAGCAATGTGGCAAGCTTATTAATGCTTTGAAGTACTTTGACGAGGGGATGCAAGAGTGTTTCTCTGTGTATTCATTTGACACCCTGGTGGAGAAACAATTTGTGAAAAAGCAAACTGGTATGATTGATGGTGTAATCCAAATTGAAAATGATGATTCATATGATGAAGAAATTGTTGAGTTAGTTGAGAGCAAGCAAATACAATCTAGATGGGCAGGGAAATTTGAATCATTGGAGGTAACTGAGCAAACTTTCAAAAATAAGTTGTCATTAGTGGATCAACCACCTGTTCTTGAACTGAAACAGCCCCCAGCCCATCTGAATTGTGTGTATTTGGGGGAGCTTGAAACCATACCGGAGATCAACTCTATTTTTCTAAATTCTAATGTACCAGTGACAATGATCTTCAATGATAAAAATGAGCTGAAACTCACCAGAACTGTTACTAGGTGGAGGATTCGCATGGATTACAAGGGAAAGAGAAAGAGGTGGCCAAAAACTGGAGAAAAGGAGTCTTCTACTCCTATCAAGATGAATGATCTAGCCTCAAGGGAAGCATCAGGAGAAGCTTCAGCAAATGTGCTCAGAATTGCAGATTGCTGCAGCATGCTGCAACAATACAATCAGGACTTTCCTTTTACTTTACCTTATTCCTCTCATGCTCAGTTTTACTTATTTCCCAGTTTAATCATTTTCCCTATTATTGCACTGTGGTCCTTAGAATCTATCAGTTTGTTAGTTTGTTTATTTTTAGTTGTGTGTGGGTCAACTGACTTTGACCCCAACTGGTTTCTGTTTGTACTTAGTGTCCTTTGTGTTTTACCCCACCATGTGCACAATCATCCCCATCATGGGGTTTTGTTTAATGCAACTTGTCCGTTTTAAAATTTCACAAGCGCATCTCTCTGATAATTTTAACTTGATTGTTTTCTTTCGGGCTTGTGTGATTGGATTTAATTGTTTGAAGCTCGAGGCACATGCTTTAGCAATTCTGATCTACCTTGTGAGCTTTTGGGCCAAAACAGTTTTATCCTTCTTTCTCTGTGAATACCATTCTTATGCATAATTCTCTGATTTTGCCTTACTGCTTTCATACTTGCACACATCTCTGCTTTACACACTTTTGCTAGAGGCACGTTTTGTTTTCATGAGCCTAGTATTGCCTAAATAGCCTACCCTTGGATACTATCTTTGTGTGAACCCCTTTGAGCCTGCAAGCCCTTTGTTTCTAATGAATCCACATTACAAGCCATATCCTGAAAAACCAATGTCCTAACTAGTTGGAGTGGCTGGTGTGCTTCCTGTGTTTACATGCTGTAACATAAGTTTGGGGGTGCTCGAGGGCTAGCACAGTTTTAAGTTTGGGGGTGCCATGCAGCTGTTATGTGACATAATATCAGAAATTGAACTGTTGCTGGTGAAAAGCAATGGTTTGCTGTAAAAAAAAAAAAAAAAAAAAGAGAGAGAAAGAAAAGGAAAACAGCAGAGCAGTTGCAAGGAAAAATGCTAAAATGTTGCAACAACTACTCTGAGGGTACAAAGGATGAAACCGAATTCAAAGAGGTGTAAAAAAGGGAAAGGAATCAAACAAAATGAAAAAGATCAAAAAGTCCTCCCTAACTTGTATGAGCTGGGCCATGAAAGAAATAGTTGTGAAGAAAAAAGAGGAAGCATACCTAAGCTCCATCTAGTGTAGCCACCTTCCCAGAACTGTTCCTACCTGAACCCAAGCCCCATTGCAACCAAATAAAGTCCTCTAGCAGTGTGCGATTTTGATTGTGAGTGGTGTGTTTAGAAGCTTGTCAAGGTCGTGTTTGAGTATGCATTTGAATGATGATTGAGAGTACCTATCTTAGCTTTAGAAGAGAGGAAGAATACACTGTTATGAGAGTTTAGTGCTGTAGCATGATGCTGAGAGTTGAAAATGAGGACAGCCATGAATGCTTGCTTGATTGAACTTCATGATTGTTGATGCATTGTCATGTATGCCTTGTGAAGAAATTGGTTTGCAAAGAAGAAAGTTTTGTGATTGAGCTAATTTGAGCATATGTGTCGAGGTTTAGAAAAATTTGTGTCTTTTATTTTTAGTTTCTTTTGTTTCCATTACTTGAGGACAAGCAATGATTCAAGTTTGGGGGTGTGATAACTCTTTTTATGAAGAGTTATTTGTACCTTTTTCACTTGTGTTTTTGTGGTCTTTGAGTATTTTGAGTTTATGTTTTTAGTATTTTAGTGTGATTTTGTGTAAAGTGTGTTTTATAAGAGTCTTTTGTGAGTTTTAATGTTTTGGTGTCATTTAGAACTGTTTTTGGTAATTAATTGAGAGTTTCTGTGTAGGGCAGTTTTTGGAGAATCAGGTGCTGAACTGGAGACGTTGCTCTGGGATTTGCTGTAGCAATCGTAGCTGAAGCTGATTTGGGAAAATGACAAAAGTTCAAAACATTCTCTTACATAATGAGGTGTCCTTTGCTGATAAGGGCAGTGACTTACACGTGGGGCTGGTATTTAATGCATTGGACTTAAGAAATTGGGCCAATGACACTTTTACTAGCCAACTTTTAGCCCAAAAAGGATGAGAGAGGAAAGGGCCTTGAGATAATTCTAAAAAAAAACCCTAAATAAGGGACAACAAAAGGGAGATAAGATCAGACATCATCTTCCTTACTGAAGAGGACAGCAGCTGCGCCCCTTTCTCTATCTCCTCCATTGTAATGGCTTCTTCTTCCATTTCTTATTTTTCTCTTTGTTTTTGTAAGCTCAATATGAGCTAAACCTATTGTAGCTATGGGATGTTGAACTTGTAATGGATTTCTAGTGAATTTTATGTTATGCTTTGCTATTGCATTTTCTATAAATCTGATTTGGTTGTGTTTTAATTGAGCTTGATCACTTTAGTTAGAACTTGAGCTCACGGCTGCTTGGAAAAGCTAAGTAGCAGAACTGTTTTATAGATAAGAGTAAAATCATTAATTGGAAAATTATGATGAAGAGTGATTTAGGAATGAACATTCTAACTCTTAGGCTAGCTGGAACGAACTTAAGTGAGGCATGAATGTAACTAATATGGACCTAGGAATAGGAGACGTTTAGTGAAGTTCATCTCAAAACTGTTGGAAAACAAACTTTCATTTCCTGGAGCCAAATTGCCGTAGCATTGCAAACGCATAACTGAGCTAGACTGAAGTTGCAAGGGATACTTCCCCGTAGCTGTTTTACCCATTCTGTTAACAAATCCGTTTTTATTGCTCTAACATTTATTTTTACCAAAACAGTCCTGGATACACACACACAAATTATTTGTTACTCTTTGTTAATCTTGATTAATAGAACCATTAATTCAAACTTGTTACTTGAATCACCATATAATCCTCGTGGGACGATCTCTCTTACACTTTATTACTTGTTAAACAATTGTGTATACTTGCACAAGCTCATCAACCATTTTTATAGCAACAGCGCTCACCAGAAACGCGTTTTGGGCACTTTTGGTCAACCCGTTTCGCCCCAATCCTTTTTATACCTCTTTTACTCGACCTAAAACTCATAGCCGTCATTCCTAGAGTTAGAAACAGCCATCTTCAACCTCTATCTTGGGTTCCCATTGAATCCGAGCGTTCTTCAATCCTTGTTGGGTGTTCTTCGTCAAGAACACATCCCTGTGGTGTTTGCTGTTGCGTTTGGGGTTAAGCTGCTAGCTTGGTGTTACTCTGAGGTAAGGTAACCAACCTCGTTCATCCTTTATCTTTGAATCCTTGAGTTTAGTGTTGAGCCGTTTTCTCCCTGTCGAACCAGACGTCGTTGTTCGTGTGCCAGTGCTGTGAACGACAACTAGCAGATTAGTTCCCCAGGGATCTAATCGAGGTATGTTTATAACCCTTGTGTTAATTCTTTTTTCTTTTCCTTGTTTGGGGAATTAACTTATCCTTTTGCCTTGGCGCTCTTGGTCAAAGCTCGTTGAACCTGTTGAACCCGTCTGGAGGAGTCACGCTTGGACTGCGCTCTTGTTGGCTCATAGGCTGGAATCGTCACGCTAGGTATGGGGAGAAGGGATTAGTATAACATATAGGTTCTAGGGTAGCATAGGATGAGGGTTAACCCATGACCATATTTGTGTGCTATATGTCTTAATTGCTGTATGAAGTTGTTATGGTTGTTTATACATGTTAATTGTTTAAATGGTTTATATGATCTTGGCATGATGTTTATGATGTTGTTTATGATGATGATGATATGCCATGATTGTATGAGTTGGTATGATGAAATTGCTGTTAAATCTATGTCAATAAAAGACATAGGGATGTTAGCGCTAATCCTAAAACTAGAATTTGTCTAATTGATGTGCATAAAACATAAAGATGTTGATGAAGGATGAGAATAATACCAATGGATTAGTCAAGAACCTTAGGATTGATTTGGACGGTTGAAATCTAGAAAAGCTGCTAAGTTCCCAAAACTGAGACGTTGTAACGGCATTGAGCACGCCCGTACTTATTATCGGCACGCCCGTGCTCTCAGTAGCACACCCGTGTCGGAAAAACGAGAAAAGTGACGCTGTTTAGCACGCTCGTGCCAGTTGGCCAGTACGCCCATGCTCAGGCCATGCCACGGTCAGAATTAAGAAATTTCACTGTTTTAAATAAAAAGAGATTTAATACCCTTTTTGGAATAAAAATATGATATAAGAGATTATAAAACACGACCTTGAGGATAGTTAATGAACTAGGATAACGATATGGTAAGATGTAATAATAGAGACTTAATAAAGAGATTAATTAATGAGAAGATGATGTTATGGTATTGACGTACAGTTACCGATGTTGTTGGTTAAATCATTCTTGATGCTTATTGGTCAAGTTTGATATTGATAAATCATCTTTGATGCTTGTTGGTCAAAGTTGCTAGCCATGTGATGGTGTTGATGATGGATGGTTGGACATGTGTTTGCATGTTGGTTGAACATTGCATGCATTATTGCATAGAGATGATAGTTTGGGCGGAAAGCAAACGATGAATTGCGATTGTGGAGGCCACGATGGTGTGTTATCCCAGCCTTGAGGGTAGAGTTGGGTAAGGAGGTTCCATATGGCATGGACTTGCAACCCGTGGCCGGAGTGTCCTATCGATAACCTGACTACCTTGACGAGCCACAGTATGTTATCAGGATTAGTTAAGAGTATCCACGGACGTCACCCATGATTTGGTGAGTGTTCCAACGTTGATGCAGGATGGTCAACATGGATATGTACTCCTAATCGTCTTTCCAGAGTTAATGTTTTGGACCCACATTGCATACGGAGTACTAGAGTAGTTATGCATCGCATAGCATGTTATTAATGTGATATGATGGTACGCGTTATAATATGTATGTTATATTATGATGTTTTATATGCTGCATGATCATCTTGCTAACTGCTCTATTACCGCTTATGTTTATACTTACAGTTCCTTACTCCCTATCTGCTGTTGTTGTTGTTTTGCATGTACCTTTGGTTATTCAGAGGATGGTGAGCTGCCAGTTGAGGAGTGATCCCGAGGAGATCGCTTGCTCATAGTATAGTTTAGTTATGTTGATTGTTTTTCAATGTAATATCGATAGTGGTTACCAGCTCTGATTATGTGACATCGGGTTTCGGGTTTTGTTTATGTTTAAGTTTTTTCGCAGTTGTTACTTATGCTCTAAATGTTTTCGGATCATGTGGTACTTGCTACCTTTTATGTTAAAGTTTTTTTTTAACTTGCATGCTTTATTTAATTTTATCGTATGCGGGGGTCACAGGGCACATTTCATAGGCTGGTGCAGCAAAATTATTCTAGCCTAAATTGTGCAATGTACATTGCTGATGGGCTCTATAAATAGAGCAATATTCTTCATTCATTTGCAAGCAAGAGCTGAATCAAGCAGGCATCAAGAAAGAGAGCTTCTGAGATTGAGAGAGGAAAAATAGAGTGTGAGTAAATCCTAAAGAGTGTGGTGTGTGGAAAAAATAAACCAGAAATTTTTTTGGGTGTCGTCTCTATTACTCTTTGGTACTGAATTTGTAGTATTTGAATAGGAGTTAGTTTCACTGATAACACTATATTTGTGTCTTTTGTGTCAAAGAAAGTGTGGAGAAAGTATTATAATTATTCTTAAATATAGTGAAATTTTTCGGAGTTTGTTACGTGATTTTTCCCTCTACATTGGAGGGTTTTCCACGTTAAGTTTTGGTGTTCTATTTTTCTACACTTTGCACACATTTAGTACCGTTGCGTTGCGCAGGTTTCAAGATCTAGCTCTATCAGATCTATTTTGGTGTTCATTGTCATATTACAATATCATTTAATTTACGCTGTGAATCCGTCCTAGAGCCCAACACCTATAGCAGCTGGTTCGTTGAGGAAAGTGTATATACTTCCAGCCAGAAAAAATGTCTTCATAAAATATTGATATTGAAACTACCCTGAAGTTCATCATACTAGAATAAATTTCTTATATCTTCTATGAGTAATTTCATAATATGTTTGGCTCATGGCAGAGTCAGGTCTGCTTTGAAGAAGGGCAAGGAAACTAGAAATTGGTAAAAATTAGGAAAATCAAAAGTCATCGATGGAGTTTTTAGGGAAAGAATGATTACATACTGACATTAGAAGGGCAAATCTCAAACCTAACCTAGATGTTCAAATTAGAATCCATAAGATTGCTACCTGAGATGGCTTTCGAGTCCAATGTCAGGATAATCTCCATGCTAGTTGCTGCTTTGTTTATGGAGAATGAATTAATGATTTTTTGTCCATCACAATGAGCATGCATACCCAGATAATTGTTAATCAAAACTAATTTATCCTCTATGCACAACAACCGAATCAAAATTCAAGCATGCCATGAAGGGGCAGTCAGTAAACTTTTTATAAGCTTTTCATTCAAAATGATCATACTGTGCTGAAGCCACAAACCATTTTTTTTAATAAATATTGACACATTCAAGAAACAGCATGACAAACACCATATATGGAAACTGGAAAATCAGACAGAGAACTCAAGAAGCAAAAGGCTTTATATTGAACCGGAGAGTAGTCCAACATACAATGAGCACATTATGTAACTAACTTGAAAGTCATGAGCACCTGATGGAAAACTCAAGCAGGAAGATGGTCTTAAAATAAATAAAATAAATGACAGGAGTCAAAATTAAGACTTTGCAGGCAACTCAAATGTAAGGTAAAGTTCTTTAACAATCCAATTGATTTAGTGATTCAGTCACAATTTCATATGACAACTCAAGCATGCTTTAAGTTCAATTACATTAAACAAGATAGCTTTCATTTGTGAAGTGCAAGCACGTGATGTTATTTTGATAATAGCATATGATAGGGACTTGGGTAATATGGGGTGCCTAAGTCCCACATCGAGTAGTGCAGGATGCTCGGTGAAGTATTTAAGTGACTTAGTTCTCCCCCTTGATAGGTAGTTTTTAAGGGAAGGTTCTCCAAGTGCTTGAGTGCTTATCATTTGGTATTATAGCCTAGTAGCCAGTGTCTCAGAGAGGGCTACCTACGAAGGGGCTGACCGGAAAAAGGTCGAGTGAAGCATCGTAGAGTATAGCTGCCGAGACGTCGACTCTTAAGGACGGTGCTATGATATGGACTTGGGTAATATGGGATGCCTAAGTCCCACATCGAGTAGTGTGGGATGCTCGATGGGGTATTTAAGTGGCTTGATTCTCCCCCCTTGATAGCTAGCTTTTAAAAAAGGGTTCCCTAAGTGCTTGGGTGCTTATCAGCATATTACGTGGATTGAGCGCTCTTGCAGAGTCACAAGTTTTACCAAATCTCAGTAAGCCGTCCACCAATGCATTTTATGTGTCATTCAGAACACAAAAAAGAAAGTCAATACAAATGGTTAGAACTTTATACCTCCCTTGTGCTAAATGAGAAAATTGATCGTCAAATAATAAGACTCACTAAAGCTCAATACTTAGTTCGTGAGGAAATCAGGATTCAGGACTACTAGCAAGACAAGAAATACATGACTAAGTAAAGATGAACTTATTGTTTCATTTTAAACGGTGTAAAGCTAAAAACTTACGAAAACTAGTCTACTTGAGTTCATGTAGCATATAGAAATCAAACCAACATGGGAATGAGACCAGAATTTTAAAAGATCACCTTCCATCAGGCATTTAAGTCTTCCATAAAGTCAAACAATGTACAACTCACCTCTATGGGACACAAAAAGTGAAATTCAAGAGACAAGTCTCTCACTAGTTGAAAAATTCATAACTAATTGTTCCAACTGAATATGCTTGCTTTGATATATAATAAGCACAATGCATACTTGCAGGCTCATAAATAACAAACTCAGTTGCTCCAGCTACTCCTGCATGAATGCTAAAAGAACATTTCCCAAGCTGTAAAACTCTGGATTATACTGCAGCCAATCCCCAGACAACTATGGGATAAAACAACATATGGGAAGTCTACACAGCTAATGATTCACACACAAAATTACAGACATTATTGCTCCCAAAAGTTCAATCATCTCCAATTGGAAACAAAGTAAGAACCTTTCTCCCTGCTGAAACATTAGCTGACTCCATGTCCTCTACATAACCCGGCACCGGATTGTGAACTGGTGCCGACCCCATCCGCTGGAGATTCCGAGACTGCCTTGACAGAAAGGGATGCTCAAACTGCAAGTTTGGTGGCGACACAAAATGCCCCATCTGCCTGTGATACTGCGGGTGGCTAGCTGCTGCCACCGCCGCCACCGCTATCTGCTGCTGGTGCTGCTGCAGGGCCGGAACTGGCACAAACGGCAAGAAATGGTCGGAATTCGGCCCCCCCACCGATGGATGCAAGAAATGCGGCGGCACTGGCGAGCTGGCGAACAAATGGTCAGTGGCAGGATCGGAGGCGGCCAATCCAGTAGCACCTCCGCTGCCACTACCGCCGCCACCTGACAATCCCTGCATGCGCTTCAAATAAAGGCGATATTTTTGCAAGTGGCTAGCCACGTTTTCCCTGGTCAACCCATCCACGCTCATGAGTTGCATTATGGTCTTGGGCACAGCGTTCTTGATCCCCAAGTGAGCCACAGCATCCACAAACCTCTTGTGGAGCTGTGGGGTCCACACCAGGCGAGGCCTCTTGAGGGTGCGGGCGGGTTCCTCACCAGCAGTCCCGGAACCCAGCTCGGCCGAATCGGCGAAATCAGCCGAGCCGGGGTTGCCGGGAGAAGGCAAAGGGTTTGGAGAAGGGGGTGGTCGATGTGGCAGTTCTTGTTGTTGCGTTGGGGTGTTATGGGTATTTCTTATGTCAAAAGCTATGGCAAGATCAGGGCTTATTAGGGTTTGGGATAAGGGCATGAGTTCCTCTGGGGAAGGGAGTTCCTCTTCCCATCTTGAGAACCAATTTGAGTCATCTTCTCTCATTCTTCACTTCAAATCGGTCACAAACAGAATTCACTAATTTGGCCTAACTTCAGGAATACAGGATTTTTTAATATGAAAGGTAAAATCAAGAACTGGGTTTGGATTTTTCTTCGAAATATGCTTTTGACAATGAAAGAAAAGGTGATGGGAATAGGGACGTAGTGGTAGAGACAGGGATTTGATTCTTTCAGAAGAATCTCTCACTCTAGAATTTCATGGAGTAAGAGAGTGTGTGGATAGTGGAGACAGCGGTGCCGGGAGAAGTGGGTGATAGCAGTGGCGATGCTGTTGTTGTTGGTATTACAGGAAGGTTAGTGGAGAGAGGTTCGAGGTGGATCTTGTTTTTTTTTTAATTCCTATATGTGATACTGATTTTCAATTTAATCCTTATACGTAAAAATTTTTTAAATTAGTCTTTATATGTACAATTATTTTAAATTTGATCATCGCCATTTATTAGTGTTATAACGTTGTTTGTTGAAGTTAAAGTATAAGGATCAAATTAAAAATGATTGTCACGTGTACGGATTGAATTAAACAAAAAAAAATTAAATTCGGTCCCACACGTGACAATCCTTTTCAATTTGATCCTTATATGTGATAATCTTTTTCAATTTGATCCCTGTCATGTGACGACGTTATAATACCAATAAATGTTGAGGACCAAATTAAAATAATTATATATATAGGGACTAATTTGAAAAGTTTTTACGTATAGAGACTAAATTGAAAATCAGTCTCACATAGAGGGACCAAATACTAGTTTAACCAAAATTTTAGTTTAAGTAAATCTTCAATTTGGTACCTGAATTTATAAGATCGTATCAATTTGATTCTTAACATTTTCGAAATTTTAAAAACATCCCTGAAGTTGTCATAAGCTAATCAATTCAGTCCCTCTGGTAGGAATCAAGTTGATATGAAACTCACAATTTCAGAGACCAAATTGTCACAAGAATCAAATTGATACAACCTTACAATTTCATTTTTTTGAAGTAGGTTTTTGAGCAAGAGTAAATGACTTTTAAAAGTTACTAAATAATGATATATTATTATTAAATTTCGGATCTTGCTATTCTGTGCTCGATTAAAGAATTAAGAAATAATAAGGTTTTATTGAAAAACTAAGAGTCTGTTTAATATGTTTAGTTTATTTTCATTTCCTATTTTTATGAATAATTACAACATAAATAATTACAAAATTATCACATTATTTTCATTATGTTTCTTATTTTCAAAAGTTTGTATAGGAAACATTGAAAAAAACTTTTTGTTTGTTTTTACTTTTTCATATACAAATCTTTTGAAACAAGAAACAGAATGAAAACAATGGAGTAAATACCCAATTTGGTCCCTGAAATTATAGGGTCGTATCAACTTAATCCCCCCCACATTATCAATATTCCAAAATGATCCTTGGAATTGCAGAAAGTTAATCAGATTCGTCCCTCCGTTGATATTTGTATGGACTATAATGACATTAAGTTGGTAATGTCAGGGATGCATTTGAAACTAAGCAAATAATGTCAGGGATGCATTTGCTATATTTTGAAATTCCAAGGATCATTTTAGAATATTGATAATATGGGGGGACTAAGTTGATACGATCCTACAATTTCAGGAACCAAATTGTGTATTTACTCGAAAACAATGTGACAGTTTTATAATTATTTGTATTGTAATTATGTTTGAAATCAAAAAATGAAAATAGGAAACCAAAAACAAACTAGACAGACCATAAAAACTTCACTTCTTCATATATTGACTACATCATTTCCCAATAATCTTTTGCGTTTTTTATTCCTTAACTAGTGTGTCCTAAAGGTACTTATTAGCATTTCCCTTATATTTTAATTGGTTAATATTATAATTTATTTTAAATTAAATTCAAAAGTAAACGTAATTTTATTCGGATTTAATTGTTATGCACTTTTACTGTAGAGATTTTTTATACTTTTAATCAATCATAAATTGACACATCATTAAAATGTTTGATTATTATCCTAACTACCCTAAACATCACTCATAACATAATTTGTGATTGATTGACAGTGTAAAAAACTTTAAACTTACATTGTATACCAATTAAAAAAAAATTAAACTTTTAAAACAAACTTTGGTCCATAATCCCTAAGATTGACAAACCGCGCTCTATTAGGGATTTTCATCCTATTTCTTTGTGTAACGTCATTTACAAAATCCTTGCAAAAGTGTTGGCAAATAGATTATCTCAGGTTATTTGAAACGCCCCCTTGCCTAATTAAAGAACCTAGTTAACTAATCCTGATTACGTTATAACTACGCATACGAGGTATTTAAGACTTTAAACATACACACATACTGTATATATCATTATCAGATTGCACAAACTTCAAGAAGAAAGCATGGTATAAAGAAGTATAGATGACTGAATCTCCCCGCCCAAATTACAACAAAAGATAAAGACTCACTGGCCATATACACTTAGTACACTAACACGCTCCTCTTTAGTCTGGAGAGCGGGTACTACTCGCTTGTGCTTGTTGTACAGCCACTTAGAACCTCCCAGGATTGGGGTCGGTGGCTCTTCCACCAGCATCGGGCTCGCACGGAGTGCCATCCATCTCTTCATCAGATGGTTCCACTACCGAGTCTTCTTAATATATAAGATAACATACAACATGGGAATAACAGGGGATAAGAATTACATCTCACCATAAATAGGGATAAAGGTAAAGCAGATACATTAATAGCACAACCACACACAATCATCACCAACAATCATCCTCGGGGTTTATTGAACTTAACTACTGGTCTCACACTCTCATACACCTAGACCTTACATGAAGACGCGGCCACATTCCTATGTCACAGAGTATCCCCTACCAAGCAGGATGAAAGTCAGGCGTCATCCAAGCAGTAGGTTCCGTTACACTCACGAGTACATTACATCCCTTACCAAGCAGGGTGCTCACCCTCTACCAAGCAGGGTGACACTATTCCCCATTCTCGATAGGAATAGCTGTCCCGGTGTAGGAATGCGCATTAGAGATCTCAGAAGCTAAAAGTAGACCTACCAAGCATCTATATGTAGTTCCAATTTAACCTTGCGTAATCCCAAATCTACGCGGCTGTGACATCACCACACAATTCAATCTAGCATGAATCCTCACAACTCATTCCGATCAACAGCTTAGTAACTCAACCTCATCACCTGACACACTGAACACTAACACTCCTCACCAAGTAGCGTGTTCACGACTATCCATAGTCTTCTATTGTAACATCCCGATTTTTTGTGACTCTAGTCGAGTTGGTTAATCTCGATTAAGGCTTTGAATGATTGCACAAATTGTTGTGTGCTAGTTTAAGACCTAGTTTGAAGCTTAGGAATAAGCTTGAACAAGGTTGGAGGTGCCTAAGGCTTTAAAAAAGTAACTCTGGGAGCCAGAAGTTTGGAAGACTTTTCCCAGCTGAGCTACACGCTCAAGCGTGGGAAGGTAGCACTCCCTAGCGTGCCAACACTCAAGCGTTGGTAAAGTTGCACGATCAAGCGTTTTGAGTGTGTTTGCCAGCTGGTGTGCTTTTTAACACGTGTGCAACACGTGTCAGGCCAAGGTCAAGGCGGAGCGGATAAGGTTCCATGCTCAAGCGTGGAGAGGGCATCACGCTTAAGCGTGAGCACGCTCAAGCATGATGGGAGTCCACGCTGAAGCATTCTCAGCAGGACCCTTAAGGGGTGTTACCACTTTCATTTCCTCACTTGCACGAAAAACCTTCAAGTTCTGGGTTGCTATAACTAGAGAGAGGGCAGAGGGCGTCTAGAAAGAGAGAGCTTGAATTCTTGGACTTTGGAGCTTCGGATCGGGATTCCGACTACACCATTATTATTGCGGCGAAGTTTTCTCCAACTTTAACGGATTACTTTCTCAATTCGTCCTAGGTAAACTGAAATCCCTAACACGCGTTCTTCGTGTTCTTGGCGTTCTTCGAGTCTTTACCTTTTTCTTTGATCTTTTGGGCTTGCCCTAGGGCTAACACTATTGTGTATATGTTGTCGTGATTAGGGCAAAGTTCGCGCTAGTGATTTCCCCGCGATTGGAGCTTTAGGCCGCGGCTAAGGAGAAGCTTCGAGGCTGTTCCGGAGCTGTTCTTCGTGTTGGAGGCTGCGAGCTTGGCAAGCCGGTGATCGCGTGGATTCACGTGTCAACTGTTCAGGTGGGGAGAAAGAGTATTGCTTCCGTCGGGAAGGCAAGAGTAGTGTAGGATGTTTTTCTGCTATGTGTAGGGAAGCCCTAACCCTACTAGTGGTTGAGCTCCGATAAAGTACCTAAACCCTAGGTTTAGCTTACTTTGGGCTATCGCCGTTAAATTTGGAAACCCTAGGCTAGTAAACTATTGATTGAGGATGTTTGACTTCGTATGATTGTATGTTGCTGATTGTTGTTGTTGCTATCTGTCTAAGTGCCTATATGCTACTTGGTATGTGATATGCTGCTATGTGATGTTGTTGGTATTATTATTACTCTTATTATGCTGTATGCTGTGATGTTGAACGTTGTGGCGGAATGCCGTAGAGCTAAGTTTGGCTATGTGCCGTGTTGTTGTCGGATTGATATCGTGGATGGTGTCGTTGCTGTCATGCTGACTTTTCGAGGCTGTGGCTGTGACTGTTGGAGCTGTGGCTCGTGGACGCGTGGCGCCGAGGCTGTGGCCGTGTGGATGTAGTGGCATCGTGTTGACTCTAACTGAGAGCTTAGGCGTGAGATCCGGTATCAAGTCCGTTGAGGATGTTTGCTGCATATCATCATCAGCTGCCAAGTGGCGAGGCCGTGTGACAGGTATTATGGGCTGCCAGCGTCATACGAGGTTAGTTGTACCTGAGTGCGGGTACGGAGAGTAGATGGGGCGGTCAAGTAAGTGATCTTGGGGATGTTGCCGGTCACGGGAATAGTTTACAGGGACGGATGAGGTAGCTCCTATCCTATCGTGATGCCTAACTCAGTCCGATTTGCCCGACTAATCCTAGAGCTTTCCGTTTGTTCCAGGCTAACTTTCCGAGGTGACCGAGATACCCCGGTTCCGGTGTGGAAGGGGAATGCACTCTTAATGGTCATGGTGAGCGGTTCGGTTTCTTAGACAAGCTAACTCCGTTCTGACAAAGAACCTGTTCTGGTGTGGACTTGTTCAAGTGTGGAACCGTTCCAGTAGGAACAACTTTGTGAGTTTTCGGGTAACATGCTGCACAGGATTAGTATCCCGGTCTAGAGGATTGATCTGAGTGTGAGACTCATGGAGATGGATGCTTGTTGCATGTGTTGTCTTGAGAGATGTTTGTCGGAATACAGTAAATGTTATATCTACGATATCTGCTACATGTTATATGTGTTTACTATATTACTATTGTTTTTCCGATATTGTTATGCACGGTATTTCTTATCTCCCTACTGTTGTTTTTGCTATTCTGTTTCGGGTTCGCATGAAGACGACGAGCCAGCCGAGATGCAGGATGGAACCCAGACTTCACCCGTTTATCACAGGGGCACCGCGGATGTCGGTGCTGGGCGACATTGAGATTGTATATCATTATGAGAGGGGATGGTGGGTGGACCCCTCGACCTTTTTGGTGTTTTACATGGGACGCGTCAGTCTGATCTTTAGGAGCGGCACGCCGCTGTACGTGGACATCATTGGCCCCTACCGCGTGTACCAGTTTCTTCCTTTTCCCAGGATGTGGCGACCGCCGAGGCGGAGGGAGCGAGAATACATGTGGTTGGCACCCCAGTCCTCAGCTGTGTCCAGCAGGAGAGGCTACGTCTACCGAGGCCACCGCCTGAGGACGGAGCGGTATCTGAGTAACTACCGTAGGTGTAGGATTGTGATGTCCAGCTCTTCGTTAGAGTATGAGCCTCTGGTGCGGTACAGGCATACTCATGGTGAGGGTCAAGGTAGCTCAGGGCATCCTCACCACTAATGATGAGAGCCTGCCAGTGCGTCCTAGGTTGTGAGCTGAGTGCTTTTTGTGTACCTTTTGAGAGGGGACGGTTAGTGCTGGTGAGCTCCGAGGGTTTTTTTTCTTTTGGATGTGGATGTATTTTTGGTTTTTATTTTACAGCATGTATATTTATGTACAGTGCCCTACTGATGAGCTAAGATATGTATGATATTTGTACAGTACTTTTATGTTGCGTTTCACTCTGATAATCTTTCTATGCTTGCCGTTATTGCTTGTTTGCTTCCGCGACATTGTTTGACTACCATGCTATCGTTTTATACACGGCTAGGCATAGTTAATAATAGTAGGAGTTTTGGGACTAATGGGATTATCCTTCTAAGAGAGGAAGGTCGTCTCATTTTGGTGGTATCAAAGCAGTTCGCTTCTAAATCGGACTGTGAGGTCATGTTGTCAGAACAGTCGAGTCCGGTTAGGACCGCAGACTGTGAAGATAAGTGTATTGGCTTTAACAGTTGATGACCAAGTTGTATCAACTGAGTCTGGATTGGGTAGAATTTCCGATGTGCTAGTTATTAAAGTGTGATAACTGTTTTCACTCATGGGGCATATGATATGTTTAACTATTAAGTGCTATTATATGTCTTATGAATTGGGACTGATAGCTCCTTTTTACAGGAAGCTAGATGGCGAGAGGAAGAGGTGGAAGGCCGGCTACAACCGGAGGCGATAATAACAATGGTGTTCACTCAAGAACGGGAAGTGGTGGCGACACTTCCGAAGCGATGCGGGCCATGTGGGACTTGGCTACTGCAATGATGCAACAAACTCAACAGGCTGCCCAGTATATGCAGCGACAGGAAGAGAGGGAAGCCAGACAGGATCAGCTACGCCCAGTCAGAGGAAATGATACGGTGGACACCGGTCTCAATGCTTTCATGAAGGGAAATCCTCCTCAATGCCACGGAGAATACAACCCTGAAGCTGCAGAAATGTGGTTACAAGAGATAGAGAAGGTGTTCATGGCCATACACTGCAGAGAGGATCAAAAAGTTACATATGCTGCTTTCATGCTAGTTGGAGTAGCAGAAGCTTGGTGGAGAACCAAGGCGAGGCTGTTAGAGGCCGGGGGAAGGATGTTAACGTGGCAAATGTTCCAGGAGTGCTTTCTAGAGAAGTACTTCCCGAGGAGAATCAGGCAAAGGAAAGAGAAGGAGTTCCTGAGCCTGAAACAGGAACAATTGTCTGTCGGTGAGTACGCGATGAGGTTTGAGGCGCTACTCAAGTTCTCTCAGTTTTACCAGATCCATCCAGACGAAGAATGAGTCTGCATAAGGTTTGAAGACGGGTTGAGACCCGAGTTGAAGCAAGCGATGCTACCTCTAAGTATCAATTCTTTCCCGAGATGGTGGAAAAGTGAACAGTAGTGGAAGGACATGATCGAGCAGGGACTATCTCCCAATAAATGACAAGTGGTGGACCTGTTCGAGGTAACCAGAGGGGAAGAAGTGGCAAGTTCTAGCGGAGGGCGAGACCGTATGATCGCCTGGCTCAGTTTAACATCAACCATGGAGGAAGCAACTCCAGTTAAGGACAGCAGGAGACCAAGACCTATTTTCGGTGTGGGGGATGGCATCTAGTCAGGAATTGCCCAAAGACCCAGCACATCAAGGGTTTCAACTGTAACCAGATGGGTCACTATGCATTAGAGTGCAAGCGCGGAGTTAGTAGAAGTGCTCAGTTTCAGCAGCAAAGCGGTAGAGCTCAGAGTGGCGGAGCAAGATCGGTAGTGGCAAGTCAGCAGAGTAGCCCACGAACGACCGGAAGGGTGTTTGTCGTAAGGGGTTCTGAAGCCTCTCAAAGTCCTGACCTGATTCAAGGTAAATGCTTAGTCTCTGGTAAGCTTTTGTCGGTTTTATTTGATTCGAGGGCTACTCATTCTTTCATATCAGTAGAGTGCATGGATCATTTAGGGTTGCCTGTTTCTATATTATCCTATGATTTGACTATTTCAACACCTACTGGTGATTCTTTAACTACCCTATCTGTATGCCGTAAATGTCCTGTTACGGTAGAGAACCGTCATTTTCTTGTCGACCTTATCTGCTTGCCTATGAAACAAATAGATGTGATCCTAGGCATGGACTAGCTTTCGGCCAACCATCTAATGTTAGACTATACAAACAAAACTCTCGGTTTTTCCGAGCAATCTGGATTGATGCCTGCCGGCGAGAGTGGTCCGACGGGTGGACGATCGGACGAGTATATAGTGTTGTTCTCTTTGGAAGTCAAGGAAACTCCTAGTGTTGAAGCTTTGCCTGTCGTGCGAGAGTTTCCGGCAGTGTTTCCCAATGATGTTCCTGGACTACCACCAGAGAGAGAGGTGGAGTTTGCTATAGAACTGGTACCATGAACTGGGCCTATATCGATAGCGCCGTATCGGATGTCTCCAGTTGAGCTGATGGAGCTGAAGAAACAGTTGGACGAGATGCTAGGCAAAGAGTTCATCAGACCTAGTGTATCTCCGTGGGGAGCGCCGGTGCTGTTTGTGAAGAAGAAGGATGGGAGCTCGAGGCTATGTGTAGACTATCGTCAGCTGAACAAAGTGACGATAAAGAAAAAATATCCATTACCACGTATAGATGATTTGATGGATCAGCTGAAAGGAGTAGCCGTGTTTTCTAAGATCGATTTGCGATCTGGATACCATCAGATCCGGGTTAATAAGGAGGATGTTCTAAAGACTGCTTTTCGGAGTCGGTATGGTCACTACGAGTACTTGGTTATGCCGTTTGGTGTGACTAATGCTCCGGCTGTGTTCATGGACTATATGAACACGATCTTCCGACTGTTCCTTGATAAGTTTGTTGTCGTATTCATTGATGACATTCTTGTATAATCTTTGAGTAGAGAGGAACACCAAGAGCATCTAAGGGTGGTGTTGCAAGTGCTAAAGGACCGGCAGTTGTATGCTAAATTGTCGAACTGCGAGTTTTGGCTAGAAGAGGTTCAGTTTCTAGGCCATGTGATCGGTAAGGAGGGAATCGCAGTGGATCCTGCGAAAGTCGAGGCAGCAGTAAGTTGGGAAAGCCCTAAGTCTATAAGCAAGGTGAGAAGCTTTCTTGGTTTGGCGGGCTACTATCGGAGGTTTATCGAGGGATTCTCTAGGATTGCGTTACCTATGACGCAGTTAACGAGAAAAAGGAATACGTTTGAGTGGTTAGAGGCTTGTGAGCAAAGTTTCTAGAGCTGAAGATGAGACTGACCACATCACCTGTGTTGGTGCTACCAGATCCATTAGGAAGATTTGGTGTATACTGTGATGCATCTTATCAAGGCTTGGGATGTGTGCTCATGCAAGACAAAAGAGTGGTGGCGTATGCCTCCAGGCAGTTGAGAGTACATGAGTGGAACTATACAACGCATGATCTGGAATTGGCTGCGATAGTGTTTGTATTGAAGATATGGAGACACTATCTTTATGGTGCTAAATTCAGGTGTTTAGCGACCATAAGAGCCTGAAGTATCTGTTCGACCAAAGAAAGTTGAACATGAGGCAGCGAAGGTTGATGGAATTCATAAAGGACTATGAATTCGACCTGCAATACCATCCAGGTAAGGCGAATGTTGTAGCGGATGCAATCGGTAGGAAATACCTACACGTGTCTGCGATGATGGTAAAGGAGCTAGAGCTTTTAGAGGCGTTAGAGATCTGAATCTGAAAGCGGAAATCGTCGAGGATAAGCTGAATCTGGGGATGGTTCATGTAACTAGCGATTTCCAGAATATTTTATGGAAGAGGCAAGCTGAGGATAGGTACCTCGGGAGCGTGAATCAATTGATAGAGGAAGGTAAGACTTCGGAATTCAAAAGAGGTACTGATGGTCTGCTTAGGTATGGTGACCCGGTTTGTGTGCCAACGGATAGAGAAGTTAAGGATATGATCTTGGAAGAAGCACATAAGAGCAAGATGAGTTTCCATTCAAGGGATACCAAGATGTATCAGGATTTGAAGAAGCTATTTTGGTGGCCGGGGATGAAGAAAGATGTGGCGGCTTATGTCCTAACATGCTTGGTGTGTCAGAAAACGAAGATTGAACACCAGAAGTCAGCAGGGTTGTTGCAATCGCTGGATGCCCTAGAATGGAAATGGGATAGTATTGCCATGGACTTTGTTTCTGGGTTGCCGAGGCCTCAGAAAAGGTGTGATGCAGTCTGGGTAATCATTGATAGGTTGACGAAGTGTGATCACTTCTTACCAATCAACCCGAGTTACTCTCTAGAGCAATTGACTCAGATTTACATTAAGGAGGTTGTAAGGCTGCATGGAATACCTTCGAGTATCGTTTCGGATCGTGATCCAAGGTTTACCTCAAGGTTTTGGAGGAGCTTACATAGTGCAATGGGAACTAAGTTAAGTATGAGTTCTGCTTATCATCCACAAATGGATGGTGAGTCTGAACGAACGATTCAATCATTGGAGGATCTCTGAAGAGCGTACGTGTTGGAGAACACGGGGAGTTGGGACGAGTTTCTTCCATTGATCGAGTGTACTTATAACAACAGTTTCCATTCAAGTATTGGAATGGCGCCATACGAGGCACTGTATGGATGTAAGTGCAGGACTTCGTTATGTTGGTTTGAGACTGGAGAGAGTCAGCTGTTAGGTCTGGAGTTGGTACAGTAAACAACGGAAAAAGTCCGTAAGACAGGGAAAAGATGAAGGTTGCAAGAGATAGGCAGAAGAGTTACACCGACAAGAGGAGAAGACCCTTGGAGTTCCAAGAGGGCAACCATGTATTCATGAGAGTTACCCAAGAGCTGGAGAGGGCAGGGTAATTAAATCCAGAAAGCTGACACCTAAATTTGTAGGACCGTTTCAGATTCTTCGACGAATCGGCACTGTAGCCTATCAAATAGCCTTGCCACCAAATCTGTCAAATCTTCATGACGTCTTTCACGTCTCTCAAATCAGAAAGTATCATCCTGATCCATCATACGTGCTAGAGCCCGAATCAATCCAACTAAAAGAGAACCTTGAGTACGAAGCTTCACCTGTTCGGATGATGGATAGAAGAATCAAGGAACTACGCGGTAAGCACATTCCGTTAGTCAGAGTGGAATGGAACCCAGTGACTGGTGATTCAACTTGGGAACGAGAAGCTGAGATGTGTCAGAGTCATCCCTTTTTGTTCACAGGTATGCGATGGAAATTTCAGGGACGAGATTTTCTATAAGGGAGTGGTAATGTAACATCCCAATTTTCTGTGACTCTAGTCAAGTTGGTTAATCTCGATTAGGGCTGTGAATGATTGCATGAATTGTTGTGTGCTAGTTTAAGACCTAGTTTGAAGCTTAGGAATAGGCTTGAATAAGATTGGAGGTGCCTAAGGCTATAAATGAGTAACTGTGGGAGCTAGAAGTTTGGAAGACTTTTCCCAGCTGAGCTACATGCTCAAGCGTGGGAAGGTAGCACGCCCTAGCGTGCCAACGCTCAAGCGTTGGTAACGTTGCACGATCAAGCGTTCTGAGTGCGTTTGCCAGCTGGTGTGCATTTAGACGCATGTGCTACACCTGTCAGTCTAGGGTCAAGGTGAAGCGGACAAGCTTCCACGCTCAAGCGTGGAGAGGACCTCACGCTCAAGCATGAGCACGGACAAGGAGTCCATGCTAAAACGTTCTCAGCAGGACCCTTAAGGGGTGTTACCACTTTCACTTTCGTACTTGCACGAAAAACCTTTAAGTTCTGGTGATGTGAATCTAAAATGGACATCATTCTTGGTTTGCATTCCATTTCTTATCTTGGCCATTTTTTTGTATTCTTCTTCTTTGAATTTTGAATGTCACTCAAGGATAGATCCGAATTTTTATATGTTCCTTCCTTAGGATCATATCATGATGCAAACCAAGAATGATGTCCATTTTAAGGCCAAATTGATTTTTGATGAAAATTTTATTTTCATTAGTGATGAACACGTCTACTTGTTTTAGTTGTATCTTTTGCTACAGATCTCTGATTAATGATGCAAACCAAGAATGATGTCCATTTTAGATTCACATCATCTGGGTTGCTGTAACTAGAGAGAGGACAGAGAGCGTCTAGAGAGAGAGCTTGAATTCTTGGACTTCAGAGCTTCGGATCGCGATTCCGACAACACCGTTGTGATTGCGGCAAAGTTACTCCGACTTTGACGGATTACTTTCTCAATTCGTCCCAGGTAAACTCAAATCCATAAACATGCGTTCTTCGTGTTCTTGGCTTTGTTCGAGTCTTTACCTCTTTCTTTGATCTTTTGGGCTTGCCCTAGGGCTAACACTGTTGTATATGTGTTGTGCTCATGATTAGGGCAAAGTTCGCGCTCGTGATTTCTCCACAATTGGACCTTGAGGCCGCGGCTAGGGAGAAGCTTCGAGGCTGTTCCGGAGCTGTTCTTCGTGTTGGAGGCTGCGAGCTTGGCAAGCCGGTGATCGCGTGGATTCGTGTGTCAACTGTTCTGGTGGGGAGAAAGAATACTGTAGCCGTCGGGAAGGCAAGAGTAGTGTAGGATGTTTTTCTGCCATGTGTAGGGAAGCCCTAACCCTATTAGTAGTTGAGCCCCGATAAAGTACCTAAACCCTAGGTTTAGCTTACTTTGGGCTATCGCCGTTAAGTTTGGAAACCCTAGGCAAGAAAACTGTTGATTGAGGATATTTGACTTCGTATGACTGTATGCTGCTGATTGTTGTTGTTGCTATCTGTCTAAGTGCCTATATGCTACTTGGTATGTGGTATGCTGCTATGTGCTGTTGTTGGTATTATTGTTGCTGTTATTATGTTGTAAGCTGTGATGTTGAACGTTGTGGCGAAATGCCGTAGAGCTAAGTTTGGCTGTGTACCGTGTTGTTGTCGGATTGATATCGTGGATGGTGCCGTTACTGTCATGCTGACTTTTCGAGGCTGTGGCCGTGACTGTTGGAGCTGTGGCTCGTGGACCCGTGGCGTCGAGGCTGTGGCCGTGTGGATGCAGTGGCATCATGTTGACTTTAACTGAGAGCTTAGGAATGAGATTCGGTATCAAGTCCGTTGAGGATGTTTGCTGCATATCATCATCAATGCCAAGTGGCGAGGCCGTGTGACAGCTAGTATGGGCTGCCAGCGTCATACGAGGTTAGTTGTACCTGAGTACGGGTACGAAGAGTAGATGGGGCGGTCAAGTGAGTGACCTTGGGGATGTTGCCAGTCTTGGGAATAGTTTACAGTGACGTATGAGGTAGCTCCTATCCTGTCGTGACGCCCGATTCAGTCCGGTTTGCCCGACTAATCCCAGAGCTTTCCATTTGTTCCAGGATAACGTTCCGAGGCGACCGAGATACCCCGGTTCCGTTGTGGAAGGGGGATGCACTCTTATTGCTCACGGTGAGCGGTTCGATTTCTTGGACAAGCTAACTCCATTCCGACACAGAACCTGTTCTGGTGTGGACTTGTTCGGGTGTGGAACCGTTCCAATGGGAACAACTTTGTGAGTTTTCGGCCGACATGCTGGATGGGATTAGTTTCCCGGTCTAGAGGATTGATCTGAGTGTGAGACTCATGGAGATGGATGCTTGTTGCATGTGTTGTCTTGAGAGACGTTTGCCTGAATGCTGTAATTATTATATTTGCGATATCTGCTGCATGTTATATGTGTGTACTGCATTACTGTTGTTTTCCGATATTGTTATGCACGGTATTTCTTATCTCCCTACATTTGTTTTTGCTGTTTTGTTTTGGGTTCGTATGAAGACGACGAGCCAGCCGAGGCGCAGGATGGACCCCAGACTTCACCCGTTTATCACGGAGGCATCGCGGATGCCGGTGCTGGGCGACATTGAGATTGTATATCATGATGAGAGGGGATGGTGGGTGGACCCCTCGACCTTTTTGGTGGTTTACATTGGACTCGTCAGTCTGATCTTTCGGAGTGGCACGCCGCCGTACATGGACATCATTGGCCCGTACCGCGTGTACCGGTTTCTTACTTTTCCCAGGATGTGGCGACCGCTGAGGCAGAGGGAGCGTGACTACATGTGGGTTGCACCCCAGTCATCAGCTGTGTCCAGCAGGAGAGGCTATATCTACCGAGGCCAGCGCCGGAGGACAGAGCGGTATCTGAGTACCTACCGTAAGCGTAGGATTGTGGTGTCCAGCTCTTCGTCAGAGTATGAGCCTCTGGTGCTGTACAGGCGTACTCATGGCAAGGGTCAGGGTTGCTCAGGGCATCCTCAGCACTAATGGTGAGAGCCTGCCAATGCGTCCTAGGTTGAGAGTTGAGAGCGTTTTGTGTACCCTTTGAGAGGGGACGGGTAGTGCTGGTGAGCTCCGAGGGTTTTTTTCTTTTGGATGTGGATGTATTTTCGGTTTTTATTTTACAGCATGTATATGTATGTACAGTTCCCTACTGATGGGCTAAGATATGTATGGTATTTGTATCGTACTTTTATGTTGCGTTTCACTCTGATAATCTTTCTGTGCTTGCCGTTATTGCTTGTTTGCTTCGGCGACGTTGTTTGACTACCACGCTACCATTTTATACACGGCTAGGCATTGTTAATAATATTAGGAGTTTTGGGACTAATGGGATTATCCTTCTAAGAGAGGAGGGTCGTCTCATCTATCATCTCATCAGGTTGAGTATAATAGCTTTTTTCCACCAAATGATCTTACCTCACTCATCACCCAATTCACAATGATCTTCGCTTAGCTCTAACCATACCAACAATCACATGTGCATTATCATAATTCTCACAACATGTTATCATCATATCATCAAGAGAGGCAATAAATATATTATCACATTATCACCAATTAAGACAATAAGGCACATTGTCATACCCATGATAAAGCATATTTTCACAATCACATCATAGCAAACATATAAGCTTGTTAACATACGACCTCAATCAACATAGTATCAACCTACGATGATAAACCTACAATGGTTAAGTCTACATTGGTACCACTTTCCGGTAATTGCCATTGTGAACTTAGGTGCTGTCGGTTACTCAACCACTAGTAGGGTTTACGATCCTCTACGCATATCAATGTATTCTACTCTACTTGTAACACCCCCTCGCAGGTGCTACATACAAGGACTCTAATGCGGAATAAATCAAGAAAATAAAACGCTGGTTGATTTCAGAAAATATTTTAATTAAGTAGCTACGTTCGAAAACGCGGTTTCTAAAAATTTTCTGCATGCATAGACAAAACAACTCAAGACGAAGAAATAAATTTCATATCACACATTGATATTCACTGATCATAAAAACATGAGCATAATATAAAACCTGGTCTAATATATGACATATTACAGACTTAGAAGTAATTTCAACATATGTGCAGTAATGTAATATAAGACTATTCAAAAACAAAAGACTCCTAAGCTGGTCGGCTAAAAGTAGCCATTGGGGTACAACCCAACGTCGGCTCCTTCAAAAGTTTCCATCGTCCGAGTCCTCAAGTCTTCGCGGGGACCTATGATCAACATCTGTACATGTGTCCCAAAAACACAACAAGGTGTCCAACATGTACAGGCAAAGGTGAGATACTCATATACAGTTTATCACGATAGCCGCACAGGCGACAAACAGAATAAAAACAGTTATATGAACAGGTATTTCTATAATACAGTACAACATCTCAAACACATTCATCAGTTATAATAATGCATGAGACTTCAATATCATCTTTCTAATTCATGTACTCCGGAGATTCTAACTTCCCAACATCGAGCGATAGGCCATATTAACACCCGTAACGCAATTTTTCTCATGAGTTGGCCTCTCTATTTAGGTCCAAACTCCAGGGTACCACGTCATAACCATATCCTGAATATGCCAGTATCTGATCGAATTCATTCGTGTTTGGCAGCCGATTTACCACGGCACGGGGTTGCTACACCACCAGCCACTTGTGGGATCTCGAACACAGAATGCCCCTATAGACCTAGTGGTCTTGACTGATTAAATTCTCAACTACGAGAGTTGTAGCTCGGTTTCAAATGGCACGTCTGCCGGTTCATGCATGTACACAGAAGGTTTTCTGTTTTCTTTGCGTTCATTCTTTCAAATGTCAAGACATAAAGTCCACGACTCATTTCAAAAAGGGATTAAGCCCACTCAAATCAAAACACAGGACACGAAGTCCGTGTGCCCAATCCACAAAACACTAGCCCCGACGTCTCGGTCACTAGGTTTGAGTTCATCTCAAAGGTTCATCATTTTTCTTTTGGTTTATTTTCTCAAAACACTTTGGAAAACAAAACATACTTTGGTTTTCTTGAAACAAAACACCCTTTTTGATCAAGAGAACATTTTTCCGTAAAAAAACACCATTCTTGAAAACAAAAACCGTTTTCCAAGGTTTCACGTCTTTTTAAACCGCTTTACTGAAATAAAATACGTTTTGCAAGACTTTCCACAAAACCACTTTTTCTTTTCAAGAAACATACTTTTAAAAAGGAAACTCAACTTTTCTTGAAAAGCAACACGTTTTCCAAAAACCACTTTAATTTCAAAACACGTTTTTCAAAACTTTGTTTCCGATTCCGAGTCTTTTAACAATTATCGAGACATAGCCAGTCCTATGCTCATCCAGGATATATATATATATATCAACAGTTCAATATCACAACAATATCAATCAAGGCATCCATGCCACAGTTATATCAAATAACCAACTATGCACAACACTTAACATCCAATCAATCCAGGATATAAGTATACATATACATCAAGTCTTAATTCAATCATAACACATTAAACAATCATATACCATGAGGCTACCAAACTCAAAATGAACTACCTCCCTTTACCTCACAAAAGAAGTTCAATGCAAACTTGATCGGTTCTCGGCTCTGGCTCCGGTTTCGTTCTCGTCGCCTAAAACAATCAAACACAATACAATTCAAACCACAATTCAACATCAATAAAAAACATCAAAGCATAAACTTTCTTCCCCTACAAGGCATAGGGTTCGGCCATGAAAGGTAAAAAGGGTTAGGGATCTCATTTGGTTGCAAACTTTTGGATGGTTGGTTCATGAACTTAGTTAACACCATTTCAAGTCCTATGACTCAAAAATGTGAAACAAAACTCATGGATTTTCCCCATGAAGCTCTCGGCCATATAGGGCAAATTAGGCTAGGAATTGATTTGGTTTTCCATCACTTGGATTCAAGAACACTAGGAAAGCTAAGGATGGAATCAAGAGTTAGAAATCAAAAATTTGAGCAAAAACACTATTCATCACCACTACTAGGGTTCGGCCACTTTGGGGTTTTAGAGCTAGGATGAGACTTGGATCATGAGCTCTTGGGTTTAGATAGAGGGTGATGAGGTGAGTTCAAAGAACTTGGTTTCACATCCAAAGGATTTTCCTACAATTTTCTATGGATTTTCAAACTTTTGGATCCAAGAATGAGTTTCATGAAAATGGCGTCTTGATCTTGATATTGAAAGAGATTCAAGAAGATATGAGACCATAGAAGTGATCTTACCTTAAAATGGAGGAAGATTGGTCAAGAAATCAAGTGATTTCAACAAGCTTTCAAGGTTTTCTCAAGGATTCAATGGAGGTTTTTTCTCTAAGGAAGATGAAGTGTTCTTGGCTCTCCTTGGGGCTGTTTGTGCATGGAAATGGGGCTGGAGGAGGCTGTTCCAGCCTTCTAAAGAGTTCATTAAGGGTAAAAAGGTCATTTCGTTCAAAAGGTAAAATGGTAAAAGGTGAAAAGGCTTAAGTTAGGGGTATTTTGGTAATTTCGGGTCCTGAAATTCCCGATTGTCATGACGACTCTGCCATGCTCTCCCAAGTGAGTTGACATGATGTGATATCATGATTATCCGTTGTCGGGTCCTGGTAAGTCCATACACGGCTCCGCTCTCCAGCCGATTGAAGATTTCGCTCGAACGGAGATCAGGAAATGATTTTTTTGAAATTTTTGTGAAATTTAACCAAAACGTAAAGAATCGAATTCTAAGACTTACTGTCTCGTTCACAGGTCCATCTGAGGTCTCCTGAGTAGTAAAATCATACTGTCAGTGTAAAAAGACCGGACTCCGTTTGAGTTTTCGACTCAAAACTTAATCGTAGCTTCCTACGATATCGCTGAGCATGATTATGGTCTCGGAATATTTTTATATCCCTTTCTAAGACCTCGAATAAAATATAAGTTCATAAACACTGATTAAAAAGGAAAACTCGAAAATTGGGGTGTTACACTACTCTTGCCTCCCCCGACGAGTGTGATTCTTTCCCCCACCTGAACAGCTTCCTGTGCACTTTCCCGTGCAACACTGACTACGGCTCCGCAACCGGTAACAGTACATGCTTCCCAACGACCACCACACTCAGCTCTAAACCACTGCTAAAGATATCCCCGGCACGTACGTTGGGCCAACAATCGCCCCGAGTACACGCACGGGATCCAAAAACAACCAAAAACTCAGAAACAACCACAGAATCGACGATAAACCGTCGAAGAACAATGAATCATAGGAACAAGGATTCAGCCTGCAACACCTTTTCCCGAGTGTCACATTCCCTAACGTTTATAAGGCCGAAAATATTTATTAATGCGGAAAATACGATTTTCTTTTTTTTCTTTTCATAAAGATGTAATGGGATTAGTAAAGGTAATAAATAATACTAATAAATGAACTTAGGTTTACCGTGCATTTTTAGAACATACTGTATTATAAATACATAAGCAGGACATGGAAAAACTGAAAACAGTAACATAAATAATATTGTATACAGACATAGGTTAAATGCATAACTGACATCAGAAATAAACAAGTACTAGGAGTCGTAGCTCCCAAAAGGTACTACAGATACTGACACAGTCTGGCCCAGACAAAATAAAACAGCAAAAGGAGTCTCCCTCCAGAATCAAGGAACTACTGGACTGAACTGTCGTCGTGTCCATCTGTTCAAACAGCAACAGCAAGTACCAGCAGAAAACATACAAATATTGGTGAGATTCTTGTTCATCAACTCAACAAAATAGTAGTAGTAAAAACGGGACGACTCACCAGGTAACAGTGTACCCAACATGTTAAACAGTTAAACAACATACTAAAACTCTCAATATAAATCATGTTAAACGGTTAACAGCATAATATCATGTTAAACAGTTAACAGTGTAATATAAGGCATTCTTAAAAACAGAATAGTGATGTTCAATAAATAAACGAAATCATCAACAGCCATGCAATGCAGTGCAATGTACATGACTCAATGCCATATGCCACAAGGGTAAAACTCTGACCCCTGCTCCATGGAGCTAACGAAAGTGTCGGAGAGATTGAATGGGAGGACAGCCAGCCATGAGCAAGATGCTACAACATTCGTAACGTGCACGTATCTGGCTTTAAGGTAACACTCTCGACCAAACATGAAAAGTAAGGCATCTAGTAAAGGATATCAGTATATTGCACGGATTCGCCACGACACAGAAGAATCACCAACTGGTCACATGTCAGCCATTCCAACCCTGATACTTCCAAAAAGACCATTGAAGATCGTCACCGTAAGATTCGCACCCGCATCAAGGTGTAAGCTCAACTCCTAGGCTTAAAGCCTTACAGCTATGCACATGAAATGCCAATGCTTACACAAAGCAGATGCGATAAAGCAAGTTCTACCCATTGGATAAACCTCAAGGTTCACTAAGGTTCTATTTCTTAGGAACTACACGTGTCTTTGTTTTACAAAACATTTATCCATCGGATAAAACATTTATCCGTCGGATAAATATCTCGTGATTCCTTTGGAATGATCCAGACTGCTTTCAGAATCGCCGACTGTCCCCACAAACCAACACGAGTCTTTTCAGTGTGTTTTGTCCTCACGCACACGCTTTCTAGGAAACTTCCCAGAAGGTCACCTATCTCATGATTACTCTAAGTCAAGCACGTTTAACTATGGAGTTCTTATGTTCTAGACTCTCGAAAAGAAGATAAATCTTATTGGTATAGGTAGTATCAATCAATTCATACATGCCTTCCCTTAACTATACAGTCTCATACCTGCATAGCCTCAGGATTCCTTTCCACTGTACAGTCCCATACCTGCACAGCCTCAGGATTTCTCTCATTCCGGTTATCACAGGACTGAAACAATTGAACGATTACCCTGGATCCGAATCACCGCTCTGTCATCGAACTATTATTTCAAAACCCAAAACGTTTCATGTTTGTGTTTATGTCTTATGAATCATGTCTCAAGTCCTAAGCATTATGAATAAGGATTGAGAATCCTCTTAGATAAGTCTTTAGGCCTTTCTAAGATATTAATCCTTGATTTTCAATTAAGGAAATAAGTGTTGATTCACTTAAGTCTTATGAAATCATTGATGTACTAAGTCATCAATGGTATAGTACATGGTCTTGTTCCACCACATACCATACTTAAATTATTCCTTGTCTTCAACTCTAAGTTAAATACTTAACTTAGGTTTTTATACGTAAAACTTTACGAGTTGAGTTAAAAACTCCTTTGCAAACCAAAACAACTTCTCAATTGAAAACTCATTTGATTTGAAACAACTTTTGAACCACTTACTCTATTTTTAGCATTTTTTGAAAACATGAAATTTGCTTAGCGGAATTGCATTCGCTTAGCGAAAATGGAGGCGGTTACACCTCTTTTGAAACTCCTCTGGATCGCTCATCGAAACATAATTCGCGTAGTGAAATTCACTGGATTCGCTTGGCGAATATTAATTCGCTTAGCGAAAGTGAGGCAGTGATGCCCAACTTGGAATTCCTCTGTTTTCGCTTAGCGAAATTTGCCTTGAAACAAGACATTACCCTTGTTAAAGGAAAACCTAATGGAACCATTTTGATTCTCTTCATGAAAAACACTTCTTGTCTCATTTTTAAGTCAATTGATTAACTAGATGAACTAAGGATAAGGTATAAAACATGTTTCACTTTGGTGAAAAACAATTTGAGATTGAAACTTTGTTTGATCTTTGGATCAAAATCATTTATGGTTTTTCATTGAAACATGAGCCACTAAAGCACTTTTCTTACTTGAAAACTTAATTGTTCAAGAACTACTCATACTCTTCCTTTTCTCAAGGTCATGGCCAAAAGCTTATTAGGAACAAATGTAAACATAGCTTCACCAACTAACCAAGTTATGGCTCAAAGCTCACATAGTTATGACAAACAACAATTTCACATCACTGCATCATAATCAAGCACATAAGTGCATCTCACATAATTGCATCGTACTTAAGCATAAAAGTCCATACTTGATCTAGAGATCAAAGTAGGTTTTGCAACATGCATGAAAATGTTTTCTCAACTAATCAACATCATCATAAAGCATGATAAAGCATACAAAGCATAAACTACAATTATTACACTTTGTTCTCCAAGAGAACCAAATTAAATGGTGAACCCAAACCAAAGGGTTTCACCCACACATAAACTAAACAACCATCTTCACCACCATCATTTTGGTGTGATGAGGTTCACCCCCCATACCTGTTGAAGAGCAGATATCCGGACCAAAGTCGGTTGATCGGTTTGTGAACCTCCTGACAGTCGTCACCAACTACAAACAACCAAACAATCAAACATTAAACAACAAACAAAACAAAACTCACCAATTCTACCTAAGGGTTTCGGCCACCCTAAAGAGAATAAAGCTAGGAATTGATTTTGGTTTTCCATTTCATGGATTCAAAGGAAATAGGTAAGTTAAGGATGAAATCAAGTGTTAGAAATCAAAAATTGATGAAAAACACTAGTCATCATCACCTTGTAGGGTTCGGCCATATTGGGGATTTAGGGCTATGATGAGAATTGAATCATAAGCTCTTGGGTTTAGGTAGAGAATGATGAAGTGAGTTCATAGAAATTGGTTTCACATCAAAAGTATTTTTCTACCAATTCTTATGGATTTTCAAAGTTTTGGATCTAAGAAATGATTTTCATGAAAATGAAGTTTGATCTTGAAATAAAGAGAGACTCAAGAAGCTAGGATATCATAGAAGTGATCTTACCTAAAAATGAAGGAAGATTGCTCAAGGAATCAAGTGATTCTAACAAGTAATCAAGCTTTTTTCAAGAACAACAATGGAGTTTCTCAAGGTTCAAGATGGAGTGTGGAAGGAGGGCTGTTTGTGCGTGAATGAGGGGCTAGAAGGGCTGAGTTCAGCCTTTAAAAAGCTCACTTAAAGGCAAAATGGTAATTTGCCAAAAGGGTAAAATGGTAAAAGTGCAAAAGACTAAGGTTAGGGGCATTTTGGTAATTTCACGTCTAGACTTTCCCGACCGTCATGGCGACTCTGGCATACTCTCCCAAGTGTCCTAGGATGATGTGGTATCAAGCTTATCCGTTGTCGGGTCTCGTTGAATCCCATTACGACTCCAAACGCCTCCTGGTTCGATTATAGGACCGAATATAATATATTATTATTATTTTTTGGACGTCAGGACGGATTTTAACAAAGATATAGAGAATAAAATCTCAAGACTTACTGTCTCGTTCACAAGTCCAAATTAGGACTCGATAGTAGAAAAATGCTACTATCCGTGAAAAATGCAAACCGGGCTCCGTTTAAGCTTTCGCCCGAAACTTAACCATGGCTTCCTATGGTTGTATAGAGCATTCCTATCTTCTCAGAATATATTATTTCACTCTCCAGACCCTCCAATAAAATATAAACGTTAAAATACTGGAGAATTAGAAAACGTGAAAATCGGGGCGTTACACAGCCCACGAAAATGAAAGGAGATTCCTTACCCAAACAGTGGCTGTCTCGCATCCCAAGCACCAAGCACGATCCCTCGTGCGACACCTCGAATGATCAATAGCACAGAAACACCAGTAAAAGCCTAAAATGTACTGAAACGATGTCGGGATCAAGAACGAGGAAGAAATGGAATTGAATGACCAAAAGAAGGTAAACGTTGACACCGACTTACCTTGACGATACTCACATAGAAAGGTAGAAGTACAGAGGTGTTGCAGCTATGAACCCGAATACGCGATCGGTTTAAAATTCCGATAACCGAAACCACTCGAACCGAGCTCTCCAAGCCTTCAACGATGGTGGTCTACCTTTTCTTTTCTTTGTCTAGGCATGGGTTTCTTCTTAAGGTTGAGAAGGTATAACTTATTTTAATGTAACCATGGTTAGCTTAATCAAACTAAGGATAGGTTAGGTAATATGATAAAAGACTTAGATATTTTCCTTTGTTTTTGATGATCAAAGATGAAGAGTTAAAAATGAAGTGAAGGTGGCGTGAATCACAAGGGACAAGGGGGTCCAAATGTTATTCAATTTAGGGACAGAAGGATAATTTCACTTAGGGACAAAATTGGAATTTTACCAAAGGACTAAGGACATAATTGTCCGACCACCTCTAAGTCATCATTACCATGGTGAGTCACATGCATGACTCACCTAGGTGAGTTACTAACCCATCATTAGGGGACTTGATGCTTATCCATTAGCGGGTTCTGGTAATCTCGTATTCAGCTCCGTTGTTCACCCGATTTAAGTTTGTATGCCCGAATGAAGTATAGTAACTTATTTATTTTGAAAATTTTCTAAACCTCAGATAAAAAAAAACTCATTTATATAATTTAACGATCTTAAAAGCAGTGAAAATCGGGGTGTTACATTACTACCCCCCTTAAAAAGAATTTCGTCCTCGAAATTCGATGTACCTTTTAGAATAGACTCGGATACTGTTGTTGCATGGCCTCTTCTCTTTCCCAAGTTGCATCTCCTATAACTTCATCCCACACCACCTTCACTAGGGGAATGTGTTTACCACGGAGTTCCTTAACTCTTCGTTCCGCTATCCTCACTGGTAAGGCTTTATACTCTAGGTTTTCCCTCAACTATATGGACTCAGGTTCGATGATACAAGAAGGATCAGAATAGTACGTTTGGAGTTGTGACACATGGAAGACATTATGAAGGTTGGACAGATTTGGAGGTAAGGCAACATGATAGGCTACTAGACCAATTCGATGAAGAATTCGAAATTGCCCAATGAACCTTAGAGTAAGTTTCTTAGACTTGATAGCTCTGCCAATACCTGTTCTAGGTGTGACCCTCAGAAAGACGTGGTCTCCCTCTTGGAATTCTAGAGGTCTTCTCCTCTTGTCATTGTAAATCTTCTACCTGTTCTGAGCCGCCTTCATCTTCACTTTTTCCGTTGTCTGCTGAATCATGTCTAGAACTAGTATTTGACTTTCTCCTGTTTCATACCAGCACAACGGTGTTCGACATTTCCTTCCATACAGAGCTTCAAACGGTGCCATACCAATACTGGTGTGGAAATTGTTGTTGTACGTGAATTCGATCAGAGGTAAGACATCATCCCAACTCCCCCTATGTTCGAGTACATAGGCTCTTAAGAAATCCTCCAATGATTGGATTGTCTTCTCTGACTGTCCATCTATTTGGGGATGGTAAGCTGAGCTTAACCTCAGTTTGGTTCCCAATGCACTATGCAACTGTTTCCAGAACCTTGATGTTAACCTCGGATCTCTGTCTGTTATGATGGTAATAGGTATTCCGTGCAACCTCACTATTTCTCTGATGTAGATCTGCGTCAGCTTCTCCAATGAGTAACTTTCACCAATAGGCAGGAAATGGGCACATTTCGTCGGCCTATCAATGATCACCCATATGGCGTCATGCCTCTTCTGAGTTCTTGGTAACCCGGTCACAAAATCCATTGCAATCCCATCCCACTTCCACTTAAGGATATCGAGTGACTGCAGTAATTCGCCAGGCTTCTGATGTTCAATCTTCGTCTTTTGACATGTCAAACACAACAGCACATGTTCTGCAATTTCTTTCTTCATTCCAGGCCACCAGAACATCTTCTTCAGATCTTGGTACATCTTTGTGACACCTGGATTGAAACTTAACTTACTCTTATGTGCTTCCTCAAAGATCATCCTTCGAACTTCCTTATCGTCTGGTATACAAATTCTATCTTTGAACCTGATGATTCCATCTGCATCTACCTTAAACTCTGAAGTTCGTTGATCGAGAATTGAGGCCTTCATTTTCTGAAGATACTGGTCCGCCTCTTATTTCTCCTTAATTGTCTTGAGAAAGTCACTGGAGATAGTGAGTCTTCCCCGACACATCTTATCTTCGAACCATTCTCCCCCTAGATTCAAATCTCGGAATTGCTCCACCAACTCTAGCTCTTTGATCATCATAGCAGATACATGTAGCGATTTCCTACTCAGAGCATCTACTACCACATTAGCCTTCCTTGGATGGTAATGCATCTCGAACTCGTAGTCCTTGATGAACTTCATCCATCTCCTTTGCTTCATGTTGAGTTCCTTCTGGTCAAACAGATATCTAAGGCTCTTACGGTCACTGTAGACACTAAACTTTGGCCCATAGAGATAGTGTCTCCAGATCTTCAGAGCGAATCTTATCGCTGCTAACTCTAAGTCATGAGTCGGATAGTTCCTTTCATGAATCCTCAACTGTCTTGAAGCGTAAGGAACAACTCTCCCCTCTTGCATGAGCACACATCCTAGTCCTTGATATGACGCGTCGCAATATACCTCGAATTGCCCCAGAGGGTCTGGTAATACCAACACTAGCGACGTAGTCAACCTCTTTTTCAATTCCTGGAAACTGGTTTCACACTCCGCTGTCCACTCGAATGTCTTGCCTTTCCTTGTCAATTGCGTCATAGATAGTGCAATCTTCGAGAAGCCTTCTATGAATCTTCTATATTATCCAACCAATCCAAGAAAACTTCTTACTTCACTAACCGTCTTTGGACTTTCCCACTGGACTACTGCCTCTGCTTTTGCCGGGTCCACTACTATACCTTCTCTATTGATCACATGGCCCAGAAATTGTACCTCTTCTAGCCAAAATTCACACTTGGATAGTTTTGCATACAACTGTCTATCTTTCAACACTTGAAGCACCATCTGGAGATGTTCCTCATGTTCCTCTTGGTTTGTTGAGTAGATGAGGATGTCGTCAATGACTTCAACAACGAACTTATCCAGGAACGGTTAAAAAATCCTGTTCATGTAGTCCATAAACACCGCTGGAGCATTTGTTACGCCGAAGGGCATAACTAGGTACTCGTAATATCCATACCGAGTCCTGAACGTCGTCTTTGGTACATCCTCCTTCTTAACTCTAATCTGATGATAACCAGATCTTAAGTCAATCTTGGAGAATACGGCTGCTCCCTTCATTGATCCATCAAGTCATCTATCCTTAGCAAAGGATACTTGTTCTTGATAGTTACCTTGTTTAGCTGTCGGTAGTCGGTACACAATCTCGAACTCCCATCCTTCTTCTTAACAAATAGAACGGGTGCTCCCTATGGCGAAACGCTTGGCCTGATGAATTCTTTTCCCATTATATCATCTAGTTGCTTTTTCAATTCCGCTAACTCTGTCAATGACATTCTGTATGGTGCTATTGAGATTGGTCCGATTCCAGGTACTAAGTTTATTGCAAATTCGATTTCCCTCTTAGGTGGCAACCCCGGAATATCATCTAGAAATACCACCGGGAACTCTCTCACCACAGGCAAAGAACTTGTTTCAGGAGCCTCTTTCACTTTCGTGGAGAACAACATCATGTATTTCTGAGATCCATTACCTCCTTGAAGATCCTCACTATTGGCAGGCATCAAACTAGGTTGCTCGGGGAATACTAAGGGCTTTCTAGCACAGTTTAATAGTATATGGTTGGCTGAGAGCCAATCCATACCTAGGATAACATCTAATTGTTGCATAGGCAAACAAACTAGATCAACAAGAAAAGACCTATTTTCTACAATGATCGACATTTTAAGCAAACAGACATGGTAGTCAAAGAATCATTTGTAGGAGTAGAAACAATCAGGTTATATGGAAGTAAAGACACAGACAATTTCAAGCGTTTTGCACATTCAAGAGGCACAAATGAATGAGTGGCTCCTGAGTCAAACAACACGGACAACAGTTTGCCCGACACTAAGCACATACCTTGAATGAGATCAGGGGATTGAGAGGACTCAGCTCCTCTCACGGTAAACACCCTTCTCGTAGCTTGTGGCCTTGCCGCTTGTGATCCTACTGCTTGCGGTCTTGCCCCTGCTCCTCGATTACCAGCAACGGGTTGTTACCGTTGAGCTCGCTGCCTATAGTCTCTAGCAAAGTGACCCATCTTGCCACAGTGAAAACATTGACGGTCTCCACTCACTGTACAGTCTCGGATGAGATGGGGACCCCCACATCTAAAGCATCCCTGCAGTCTCAACTGCACCACTCCAGATCCTCCAGTTCCTGCTCCTCCTATAGCCACTGGGCACTCATATGGTCTTCCTCCAGATTAAGGCCTACCCCCTCTGCCCTTGCCTCTTTGATGAGTGTTGCTTCTTATTGGTCCTCCACTCCTTTGTTGCTATTGCGAGTCTCTCTTTCTATCTATGTTCTCGATCATAGAGCACCTTTCTAACATCTCTGGAAACCTTGAGATGTTCAGCGGTGCTATCATCCGTTGTAGCTCATACTTCAACCCGTCCTCAAACCGACGATATACCCATTCCTCTTTTGCATACCTTTGGTAGAACTCAGAGAACTTGAGCAACGCTTCAAACCTTGCTGCGTACATACATGCTTCCCTGTTTCAAGCTCATAAATTCCTTCTCTTTCTCTCTCCTCATCATTCGAGGAAAGTACTTTTTCAGAAAGCACTCTCGGAATAACTCCCAATTGATTATCCTGCCCTCTCCTTCCAACATCCTTCGCTTTCCTTTCCACTAAAGCTTAGCATGAATGATGCATATGTCACCTTACGGTCCTCGCGACAATGCATAGGAGTAAAGATCTTCTCTAGCTCTTGTATCCAAAGCTCTGCACCCTCCGGGTCGAAGTCGCCATTAAATTGTGGCGGCTTCCTTTTCAGAAAAGTTGTCAGTCCGGCATCTTCCGCATCCACATCATGCCTCTGATTCTGCCTCTCTTGCTATTGCATGGTCATTTGTAAAAATTCAGCGTTCTGGTGCGTCTTCTGCAGCATAGCAGTTGCCAAGTCCCTGACTGCCCTTAAGGTCTCAGTGGATTACTCCCTACCATTCCTATGGGAAGTCTCTCCATGTCCATTCCTTGGTTCAGGTGTTCCCTCTGTGGCCCTTCCGCCACGTCCTCTAACTTGGGCTCCTCTACCGCGTCTTTGAGCCATTTAATTTCCTGTAAATGAAATTATTAGCTCCAATTCATAAGACATATAATATTACTGAATAAGCAAACATACTATATGCCTTATGAATGAAACCGTTATCACACACGATAACTTGCGCTTCAGACACTCTACCTAACCTCTAAACATAGTCGGTGCCCACTGCGTGTCCAACTAGACACGGCCAGTATCAGTTTCCTAGACCACACAGTCTGGATAGAACCGAACTGCTATGATACCACCAAAATCAGACGTCCCCTTACCTCACTAAAGAACCTAGTTAACTAATCATGATTACGTTATAACCATGCATATGAGGTATTTAAGACTTTAAACATACACATATACTGTATATATATACATCATTATCAGAGTGTAAAAACTTCAAGAAGAAAGCATGGTATAAAGAAGTACAGACGACTGAATCTCCCCGCCCAAAATACAACAAAAGATAAAGACTCACTGGCCATATACACTTAGTACACTAACACGCTCCTCTTCAGTCTAAAGAGTGGGAACTCCTTGCTTGTGCTCGTTGTACATCCACTTAGAACCTCCCAGGATTGGGGTCGGTGGCTCTTCCACCAGTATCGGGCTCGCACGGAGTGCCGTCCATCTCTTCGTCAGATGGATCCACCACCGAGTCTTCTCAATATATAAGATAACGTTCAACACGGGAACAATAGGGGATAAGAATTACATCTCACCATAAATAGGGATAAAGGTAAAGCAGATACATTAATAGCACAACCACACACAATCATCACCAACAACCATCCTCGGGGTTTATTGAACTTAACTACTGGTCTCACACTCTCATGCACCTAGACCTTACATGAACACGCGGCCACATTCCTATGTCACAACGTATCCCCTACCAACCCTACCAAGCAGGATGAAAGTCAGACGTCATCCGAGCAGCAAGTTCCGTTTGTAGGGAATTTGCGTATTTAAAAACAATAACGCAGCGGAAAAATTCCCACCAAAAGATCCATGCGAATGGTCATGACTCATGATTGTAGTGTTTACCTCTTGTATCGAAGCTTTACCGCGAACACTGTGAAGGGAAGAACAGTTCTTCTCACTTGATCACGAGCACTACGAACACTGCTCTGAAGAGGAGGATGAATGCTATCACCAGTACCGCAATGGAGCAGCACCTCTACTTAGTCCACGCGAACAAATCACTGTTGGAGAAAGCGTCGTGCTAGCTAACGACAGGGGATGGCGGCGCGCCTATCAAGGAGGTGGTGTGACGGCCGCTAGGTTATGCGTAGCAATCTCTAGCCGCTTAAGTGATGTGCACAGCCTTATAAGCTGTCACCCACTTACCCTAACCCCAATGGGCTTGTACATTACAGGCCCAATCTATAATTAATATTATTAAGTCATATTTAATAAATTAATTCATTCTCCGACTATTTGCTCTATGCGTGTGACCCTATAGGTTCTCAGTAAATTGACAATAATATTAAATCACATTTAATATTATAAACAATGAGCGGCATCTAGCAATACATCATTGATATGATATATACCTTACGATAACCAAAATAACCGTGTAGTAAATGTCCCTTGATCCATATGTCTTAATTGAACACAAGGCATAAATGTGTCATCCTTGTTAAGTTCAATTATTTATTTCTCAATTCTCGATTAGCCTGTAATCACAAATGGGCCCAATATCTCATACTGGCCCAATGTAGTATGGCCATGCAATTTCACATCTCACTCTATTGTGAAGCCCATGACATTACTCCTGTTATATAGGAGGGACGAATCCTGTCTACATCACTCACATCCCTCAACATGATCATTGTAGGCCCAACAACTATCTTTATGATCATCCTGTTACGGATGACGTTTGGTATCATTAAATCCTACAACTCCTCATGTAGGAATCATAGTGACTTCAAGTCGAAGGACTACTTCACTTTGGTTACCATGAGAAGCGCTCATGACACTTACATAACTATTATGCAGCGTTCTCATAGTGGATCAATCCAGTATAAATATTACTCTAATATTTATACCTATGTGAAGACTTGATATCTCATATCCACGACCCGTGAGATGTGGTCATCAGTCTACCCACATAATAGTCTCAATGTATTATTGTCGTCCTAATTAACAATAATACTTGACTACAGATACTTTAAGAATAGTATTTTAATATTCAGTAGGGTCTCACGATCAAGTCATGCACTTGATGTTCTATTGAACTGAAATAACTATTCTAAGGACTTTATTACGCTAAATACTAATAACATAATAAATTAATGCCTTATTCATATATCAAATATATGATCAAAGTCATGATGCAAATGATGATCTATTTAAAATTGATTGGCCACTAGGTCTTACACTAATACCGTTACACTCACGAGTACATTACATCCCCTACCAAGCAGGATGCTCATCCCCTACTAAGCAGGGTGACACTATTCCCCATTCCCGATAGGAATAGCTGTCCCGGTGTAAGAATGCGCATTAGAGATCTCAGAAGCTCACAGTAGACCTACCAAGCATCTATCTGTAGTTCCGGTTTGACCTCGCGGGATCCCAGATCTACACGGCTGTGACATCACCACACAATGCAATCTAGCATGAATCCTTATGACTCATTCCGATCAACAGCTTAGTAACTCAACCTCATCACCTGACACACTGAACACTAATGTAACGCCCTTCGTTATATTAGTAACCCAAGAAAAAAGAAAAATTAAATACGATGTGAAAAGATAAATTTTTCTTAAAATAATACTCAATAAATACTTAGTGTAATAATATAAATAGTAATATCAAAATAATGTTTACACCAATAAACCATAAAATACTGAAATAACATAATTAATTCAAAAGCCTCAAAATCGGGCATCCACTACAACTCGCATAAAAAGAAATAAATAACGATGACATATGTCCTCTTGGCATAAGCCATAACATACTAACCAAATACTAAAACTAAGAAGATAATCTTCAAGTCTCCGTGTGCTCAATTGTGACGTCCTCAAGCTCTGAAAACAATACTACTAATGATATTTATAATCCCAGTGAATAAAAATACAGTTAAAAAGATTTTCGTAAAAGCATTGTTCTCAGACGACGCGGCAACCTAAAAAACAATTCATGTTACCCGCTACTTTCCAAAAACATAATATATATTATAAAAATAATAATACTTATAAGATAACATAAATACCAACCAATCAACATCAAATCATCACATAACATATGTCAAATAATTCCCAATAAATCTCATATGTCATATGACTATCAAACATCACTCAACGATGGCGTCCCATTGCCTACCACTAATCAAGAGAGGTATTTCGATGTCACCTTCTCATCGGTGACATTACTCATATTTTCGATACCAATCATGTGCACAAGCGGTATTACTCATTTTTCGACATCCCAATATATGACGATGTTGCTTTTGATACCCCATCAACAAGCGGTATTACAATTTCGACATCCCAATTCAAAGGCGATGTTACTTTCGATACTCCATCAACTAGTAGTATTACATAATTTCAACATCCCAATTCAATGGCGATGGTACTTTCGATACCCCATCAACTGGCGGTATTACATAATTTCGACAGTCCAATGGCGATGTTACTTTCGATACCCCTTTCATAGATGGTATTTCTCAAACGTCATGCCATATGCATAATGATCAATTAAACATGCCAAATCAAATATATATATCATCACATAATTTAAGCAAAGCATGTCAATCAACCAATACATATACCAATCATACATCTCATATCATCAATCACAAGGATAAATACTCAATTTAATAAACTTTCATTTTAATTGAAAACCTCCAAATCAAATTAGCATTCTTGAACCCTAACATTGAAAGACACAATTTTTCTCAAATCAAACACCCAAAATACATTATTGGTTTTAAGACCCAAAATCCAAAATATTTATACCATGAAAGAGTGAGAAAAAATATTTTTACTCATCTCTCATAAACCTCCAAAATGCTCAAGCATTTCCTATGAGCAAATTCTATTTATAGAGTTCGCCTTCTATCATGTAAAGCAAGACAGCCACACTATTTCCTCCCTTATGCAGCTGGCGGCGCTAACACCACTGTTGTATTTTAGGTGATACTATGCAGTGTTCTCAAAAACCTTCGTCAGTGTGACTTAAATGTTGGACAAAGCCAATTTCTAATGGATAACCTGATGGGCTCTTGATGTGCCTTTGTTCCCTATTATTATTGCCAATTGCCAAAGGAATCCTCACTGTGGTTGTGCGTGAAAAGAAAGCTTCCTTGTTTTTTTTTTTTTTTTTTTTTTTTTATATTCCAAATTTCTATTCACGTGGGGCCAGTGCTCTTTTAAATTTCAAAAGCTAAAAGATTCCTTCCCTGTTCATGAATTATATTTCACGTTAATATTGTTTTGTTTCTTTTTTTTTTATTTCTAATTTTGCATTCGTTTATGTTATAACGTCCCGATTTTTCACGTTTTCTATTTCTTTAATATTTTAATGTCTTTATTTTATTCGAGATCTTAGGAATGAAAATAAAATATTCCGAGACCATAGTCATGCTCGACGATATCGTAGGAAGCTACGATTAAGTTTTGAGTCGGAAACTCAAACGGAGTCCGATCTGCGTTTTTACACTGACAGTATGATTTTACTGCTCAGAAGACCTCAGATGGACCCGTGAACGAGACAATAAGTCTTAGAATTCGATTCTTTATGTTTTGGTTAAATTTCGTAAAAATTTCAGAAAAATCACTTCCTGACCTTCGTTCGGGCGGAATCCTCAATCGGGTGACGAACGGAGCCACATATGGATTTACCGGGACTCGCCAACAGATAATCTTGATATCACATCATCCCAGGACACTTGGGAGAGTATGCCAGAGTCGTCATGACGTTCGGAAATATCTGGACGCAAAATGACCAAAATGCCCCTAACCTTAGTCTTTTACACTTTTACCATTATATCCTTTTGGCAAATGACCTTTTTACCCTTAAGTGAGCTTTTAAGAGGCTGAACTCAGCCCCTCACTTCATCATTTTCGCACAGCCCCTCTTCCTTTAGAGTTCCATAGTTGTTCTTGAGAGAAAACCCCATTGTTGGTCTTGAAGCTCCTTGAGTTTTTGTTGGAATCACTTGATTCCTTGAGCAATCTTCCTTCATTTCAAGGTAAGATCACTTCTATGATCTCTTAGCTTCATTAATCTTTCTTTATTTCAAGATCAATCTTCATTTTTATGAAAAGAATTTCTTAGATCCAAAACTTTGAAAATCCATAGGAAATTGTAGAAAAATCCTTTTGAGGTAAGACCAAGTTCTTTGAACTCACATCATCAATCTCTACCTAAACCTAAGAGCTTATTATTCAACTCTCATCATAGCTCAAAAAGCACTTTTGGCCGAACCCTCCTTGAAGATGATGAATAGTGTTTTCATCAATTTTTGATTTTTAACACTTGATTTCATCCTTAGCTTTCCTAATGCCTTTGAATCCATGAGATGGAAAACCAAAACCAATTCCTAACCTTTTAACCTAGGGTGGCCGAAATCCTCTTTGTTATAATAGTTGAGATTGGCTTTGATTATTGTTTAATGTTGGATTGTTGTGTGTTGTAGTTGTTGACGATTATCAGGAGGTTCACAAACCGATCAACCAACTTTGATCCGGGAATCTGCTCATCAACAGGTATGGGGAGAAGAACCTCATCACACCAAGATGGTGGTTGCAACACCCTTTCCCGAGTGTCACATTCCCGAACGTTTATAAGGCCGAAAATATTTATTAATGCAGAAAAATACGATTTTTCTTTTTCTTTTCTTTTCATAAAGATGTAATGGGATTAGTAAAGGTAATAAATAATACTAATAAGTGAACTTAGGTTCACCATGCATTACTAGGACATACATACAGTATTATAAATACAAAAACAGAAAACAAAAACAGAAACATCAACATTACTGTATACAGACATAAATCTAATGTATGACTGACATAAGAAAATACAATAAGTACTAGGAGTCATAGCTCCCAAAAGGTACTCCAAAAACTGACATAGTCTGGCCGACAACAAAACTAAAACAGCAAAAGAGTCCACCTCCGAACTCAAAAGGACTGCGGAAACGAACCATCGTCGCGTCCATCTGTTCAAGCATCAACAGCAAGTACCAGCAGAAAAACATACAGATATGGGTGAGATTCCCGTTCATCAACACAACAAAATAGCAGTAGTAAAAACGGCACGACTCACCGGGTAACAGCGTACCCAACATGCTTACAAGGTTCTCAATATAAATCATGTTAAGCAGTTAACAACATAATAGCATGCTAAACATTTAACAGCATAATATAAGGCATCCTTAAACAATACAGCGATGTATATCAGTAAATGTAAACATCAATAGCCATAAACATCAATAGCCATGCAATGCAATGCAATGTATATGACTCAATGTCAATGTCACTGGGTACTACTTTGACCCCTACTCCATGGAGCTAACAAAACATTCGGAGAGAGTGAATGGGAGGACATGTTCCGGTTTCTGCCAGCCATGAGCAAGATGCTACAACATTCGTAACGTGCACGTATCTGGCTTTACGGTAACACTCTCGACCAAACATGAAAAGTACGGCATCTAGTAGAGGATATCAGTGTATTGCACGGATTCGCCACGACACAGAAGAATCACCAACTGGTCACATGTCAGCCCTTCCAACCCTGATACCTCCAAAAAGACCATTGAAGATCGTCACCGTAAGATTCGCACCCGCATCAAGGTGTAAGCTCAACTCCTAGGCTCAAGGCCTTACAACTATGCACATGAAATGTCAATGCTTACACAAAGCAGATGCGATAAAGCAATGTTTATCCATTGGATAAACCTCAAGGTTCACTAAGGTTCTCTTCCTTAGGAACTACACACGTCTTTGTTTTATAAAACATTTATCCATCGGATAAAACAATTATCCATCGGATAAATATCTCGTGATTCCTTTGGAATGATCCAGACTGCTTTCAGAATCGCCGACTGTCCCCACAAACCAACACAAGTCTTTTCAGCGTGTTTTGTCCTCACTCACACGCTTTCTAGGAAACTTCCCAGAAGGTCACCCATCCCATAATTACTCTAAGTCAAGCACGCTTAACTATAAAGTTCTTATGTTCTAAGTTCCCGAAAAGAAGATAAATCTTGTTGATATGGGTAGTACCAATCAATTCTTATATGCCTTCCCTTAACTATACAATCCCATACCCGCATAGCCTCAGGATTCCTTCCACTGTACAGTCCCATACCTGCACAGCCTCAGGATCTCTCTCATTCCAGTTATCACAAGGCGGAAACAATTGAACGATTAACCTGGACCCGAATCATCGGTCCGTCATCGAACTACTGTTTCGAAAACCAAAACATTTCGTGTTTGTGTTTACGTCTTATGAATTATGTCTCAAGTCCTAAGCATTATGAGTAAGGATTGAGAATCCTCTTAGATAAGTCTTTAAGCCTTTCTAAGATATTAATCCCTTGTTTTTCAATTAAGGAAACAAGTGTTGATTTCACTTAAGTCTTATGAAGTCATTGATGTACTAAGTCATCAATGGTATAGTACATGGTCTTGTTCCACCATATACCATACTTAATTAACCCTTGTCTTCAACTCTAAGTTAATTATTTAACTTAGGTTTTTCACGCGTAAAACTTTACGATTGAGTTAGAAAACTCTTTTTGTAAACCAAACAACTTTTACAATTAAAAACTCATTTGATTTAAAAACAACATTTGAACTACTTACTTCATTTCTAGCATTTTCTGAAACATGAAATTCGCTTAGCGGAATTCCATTCGCTTAGCGAAAATGAGGCAGTAATGCCTCCTTTGGAACTCCTCTGGTTCGCTCGGCGAGACACAAACCGCGTAGCGAAATATATTGTATTCGCTTAGCGAATATGAATTCGCTTAGCGCAAGTTCAGACGGTTACACCTCTTTGTAAACACCTCTGGATCGCTCGGCGAAACAGAATTCGTGTAGCGAAACTTCACTTTATTCGCTTAGCGAGAATGATTTCGCTTAGCGAAAGTTCAGACGGTTACACCTCTTTTGGAGACTTCTCTGGATCGCTCAGCGAGACTTTAATCGCGTAGCGAAATGTATTGGATTCGCTTAGCGAAAATGAGGCAGTGATGGCCAACTAAGACTTTCCCTATTTTTCGCGTAGCGAAAGTAATTTCGCTTAGCGAAATGTTGCCTTAAAACAAGACATCAACCTTATGGAACCATTTTGATTCTCTTCATGAAAACACTTCTTTTCTCATTTTGAGTCACTTGATTAGCTAGATGAACTAAGGATAAGGTATAAAACATGTTTCACTTTGGTGAAAGCACTTTGAGATTTAATTCCCTTTAAAGTCACTTAGGGTTTTTCTTTGAAAAACACAAGTTATTGAAAACACTTTCTTTACATCAAAACTTGACTTGTCCAAGAACTATTCATATCCTTCCTTTCTTCAAGGTCATGGCTAATAGCCAACTAGGAATCAATGTGAAGTTTTACTTCATCAACCAATCAAAGTATGGCTCACAACACTTACACAATCATGATAACCATAATACACATTACTACATCATAATCAAACATCCAAGTCCATCACACATTATGGTCTCATAATCAACAATAAAAAGTCCATACTTGATCTAGTGATCAAAGTAGGTTTTCCAACATACATGAAAATGGTTTTTCATTCAATCATCTCATCATCAACATATGCTAAAACACAACACAACATACCAAAGCATAAACTCATCATGACATTCTTGTTCTCCATGAGAACTTAACAAAACATAACAACTAAAAGTGAACCCAAACTAAAGGGTTTCACCCACACATAAAGTAAACAACCATCTTCACCACCACCATCTTGGTGTGATGAGGTTCTTCTCCCCATACCTGTTGAAGAGCAGATTCCCGGATCAAAGTCGGTTGATCGGTTTGTGAACCTTCTGATAATTGTCACCAACTACAAACAACCAAACAATCAAACATTAAACAACAATCAAACCAAACTCAACAATTCTCACAAAGAGGGTTTCGGCCACCCTAAAGAGAATAAAGCTAGGAATTGATCTTGGTTTTCCATTTCATGGATTCAAAGGCATTAGGAAAGCTAAGGATGAAATCAAGTGTTAAAAATCAAAAATTGATGAAAACACTATTCATCATCATCAAGAAGGGTTCGGCCCTAATGTGCTTTTTGAGCTATGATGAAAGTTGAATCATAAGCTCTTGGGTTTAGATAGAGAATGATGAGGTGAGTTCAAAGAACTTGGTCTTACCTCAAAATGATTTTTCTACAATTTCCTATGGATTTTCAAAGTTTTGGATCTAAGAAATAATTTTCATGAAAATGAAGATTGATCTTGAAATAAAGAGATACTCAAGAAGCTAAGAGATCATAGAAGTGATCTTACCATAAAATGAAGGAAGATTGCTCAAGGAATCAAGTGAATCCAACAAGTGATTCAAGCTTTTCAAGAAGAAAAATGGAGTTTCTCTTCAAGAACAACAATGGTGTTCTTCTTTGGGCAGAAATTTCGTGAATGAGGGGCTGGATGGGCTGAGTTCAGCCTTTAAAACAAGTCACTTAAGGGCAAAATGGTCATTTGTCAAAAGGGTAAAATGGTAAAAGTGCAAAAGACTAAGGTTAGGGGCATTTTGGTCATTTTGCGTCTAGATTTTCCCGATCGTCATGACGACTCTGGCATACTCTCCCAAGTGTCCTGGGATGTTGTGATATCAAGATTATCGGTTTGCGAGTCCCGGTAAATCCATATGTGGCTCCGTTCGTCACCCGATTGAGAATTTCGCCCGAACGAAGGTCAGGAAATGATTTTTCTGAAATTTTTACGAAATTTAACCAAAACGTAGAGAATCAAATTCTAAGACTTATTGTCTCGTTCACGGGTCCATCTGAGGTCTTCTGAGCAGTAAAATCATACTGTCAGTGTAAAAACGCAGACCGGACTCCGTTTGAGTTTTTGACTCAAAATTTAATCGTAGCTTCCTACGATATCGTCGAGCATGACTATGGTCTCGGAATATTTTATTTCCATTCCTAAGACCTCGAATAAAATAAAGACATTAAAATACTGAAGAATTATAAAACGTGAAAATCGGGGTGTTACAGTGGTGGTGAAGATGGTTGTTTAAATTATGTGTGGGTGAAACCCTTTAGTTTGGGTTCACTTTTATGTGTTAAGTTTTGTTAAGTTCTCATGGAGAACAAGTTTGTCATGCTGAGTTTATGCTTTGGTATGTTATAGTGTGCTTTAGCATATGTTGATGATGAGATGATTGAATGAAAAACCATTTTCATGTATGTTGGAAAACCTACTTTGATCACTAGATCAAGTATGGACTTGGATGTTGGATTATGATGTAGTAATGTGTATTATGGTTATCATGATTGTGTAAGTATTGTGAGCCATACTTTGATTGGTTGATGAAGTAAAACTTCACATTGATTGCTAGTTGGCTATTAGCCATGACCTTGAGGAAAGGAAGGATATGAATAGTTCTTGGACAAGTCAAGTTTTGATGTAAAGAAAGTGTTTTCAATAACTTGTGTTTTTCAAAGAAAAACCCTAAGTGACTTTAAATGGAATTAAATCTCAAAGTGCTTTCACCAAAGTGAAACATGTTTTATACCTTATCCTTAGTTCATCTAGCTAATCAAGTGACTCAGAATGAGAAAAGAAGTGGTTTCATGAAGAGAATCAAAATGGTTCCCTAAGGTTGATGTCTTGTTTTAAGGCAACTTTTCGCTAAGCGAATTTACTTTCGCTAAGCAAAAACAGGGAAAGTCTAAGTTGGGCATCACTGCCTCACTTTCGCTAAGCGAATTCATATTCGCTAAGCTAACCAAACGAGTTTCGCTACGTGAATTAAGTCTCACTGAGCGATCCAGAGAAGTCTCCAAAGGAGGTATAACCGCCTCCATTTCACTAAGCGAAATTATACTCGCTAAGCGAATAAAGTGAAATTTCGCTACACGAATTCTGTTTCGCCGAGCGATCTAGAGGTGTTTCCAAAGAGGTATAACCGTCTGTACTTGCGCTAAGCGAATACATATTTGCTAAGCGAATACAATACATTTTGCTACGCGATTTATGTCTCGCCGAGCGATCCAGAGGAGTTCTAAAAGAGGCATTATTGTTTCAATTTCGCTAAGCGAATGAAATTTCGCTAAGCGAATTCCATGTTCAGAAAATGCTAAAAATAGAGTAAGTAAGTGTTTCAAAAATTGTTTCAAATCAAATGAGTTTTCAATTGAGAAGTTGTTCTAGTTTACAAACGTTTTGGGTTTTGAAACAGTAGTTCGATGACGGACCGGTGATTCGGATCCCGATCAGTTGTTCAATTGTTTCAGTCTTGCGATGACTCGATCCCGGAGGAATCACAAGATTTATCCGGTGGATAAAGGTTTTGTTTTCAAAAGACACGTATAGTTCCTAAGGAAGAGAACCTTAGTAGACTTCGAGGTTTATCCGGGGGATAGACATTGCTTGATCGCATCTGCTTTGTGTAAGCGTTGGCATTTCATTTGCATAGTCGTAAGGCCTTGAGCCTAGGAGTTGAGCTTACACCTTGATGCGGGTGCGAATCTTACGGTGACGATCTTCAATGGTCTTTTTGGAGGTATCAGGGTTGGAAGGGCTGACATGTGACCAGTTGGTGATTCTTCTGTGTCGTGGCGAATCCGTGCAATACACTGATATCCTCTACTAGATGCCGTACTTTTCATGTTTGGTCGAGAGTGTTACTGTAAAGCCAGATACGTGCACGTTACGAATGTTTTAGCATCTTGCTCATGGCTGGAAGAAACTGGAACATGTCCTCCCATTCACTCTCTCCGAATGTTTTGTTAGCTCCATGGAGTAGAGGTCAGAGTAGTACCCAGTGACATTGACATTGAGTCATATACATTGCATTGCATTGCATGGCTATTGATGTTTACATTTACTGTTATACATTGTTGTACTCTTTAAGAGTACCTTATATTATACTGTTAACTGCTTAACATGATATTATGTTGTCAATTGCTTAATATGTTTGACATTGAGAATTCTTGTAAGCATGTTGGGTACGCTGTTACCCGGTGAGTCATCCGTTTTTACTACTGCTGTTTTGTTGTGTTGATGAACGGGAATCTCACCCATATTTGTATGTTTTCTGTTGGTACTTGCTATTGCTGTTTGAACATATGGATGTGACGATTGTTCAGCCCAGTAGTTTCCTTGAGCCCTGAGGCGGACCTTCTTTTTGTGGTCTAGTTTTGTTGTTGGCCAGACTATGTCAGTTTTGTAGTACTTTTGGGGAGTTACGACTCCTAGTACTTATTGTATCAGTTATACATTAGACCTATGTCTGTATATAGTATTATTCCTTTTTCTGTTTATGTCCCTGTAATTATTATGCATATTGTTCTAGAAATGTATGGCGAACCTAAGTTCGTTATTAGTATTATTTACCTTTACTAAATCCCATTGCATCTTGTGAAAAGAAAAAAAGAAAACCGTATTTTCCGCATTAAGAAATATTTTCGGCCTTATAAACGTTCGGGAATGTGACGCTCGGGAAAGGGTGTTGCATATGTGACACCCGCTACCCCGCATACGATAAAATTAAATAAAGCATGCCAGTTAAATAAAGACTAAAAACTTTAACTTAAAAGGTAGCAAGTACCACATGATCCGAAAACTTTTTAAACATAAAACAACTGCGGAAAAACATTATCATAAACAAAACCCGAAACTTGATGTCACATAATCAGAGTTGGTATACATATACTGATAATACATCGGAATAAAACTAAACAACTGAACATAAATCCTAACTACTACTACTAAGAGAGATCTCCACGGGATCACTCCTCGTCAGCATGCTCACCCTCCTATGCACATGCAACATCATATGCACAAGAACAACAAAAGATGGGGGTGAGAAATACGATCATAAACATATGTAAACGGAATGGAATAGTAATTAAGATGACATACAACATACATCAATCAACACATATATATATATATATATATATATATATATATATATATATATATGTACATCAAAGATGCATGTCAATGCAAATGCAACATCACTACTCCGTATGCATGTGGCCAACAACTCTAACTTTGGAAAGACGATTAGGAGTACATGTCCGGTTATCAACGTGGATGTTATGCCAGACCATGGGCCATCCCCGAACACTCTCACTAATCCTGATAACGTATAGTGGCTAGTCAGGGTACTCAAGCTTATCCTTTAGGTCACTCCGACAATAGGTAGCTAGCCCATATCACCTGGAATTTCCCTACCCAATGTACCCGCAAGGCCGGGATAACACCCATCGTGGCCTCCATTATCGCGATTCATCATTTGCTTTCCACCCAACATATCAACGTCAACGTATGATGCATGCTATGCTCAACAACATGCAAACACATGTCCAACCATCCACCATCATGCCATTACATGGCTATCAACTTTGACCAACAAGCATCAAAGATGATTTATCAACATCAAACTTGACCAATAAGCATCAAGAATGATTTAACCAACAACATCGGTAACAATACGTCGTTACCAATAACATCATCGTCTTACTAATTGTTCTTTAAGTCTTAACTTAACAATACCTTTATTAAGCATTATACTTAATCTTATTATCTAAACCTCAACTAATATTTTATTAAGATTATAATTTAACCTTTCATATTTAAGCCTCAAGTCATATATTTATTAAGATTATGACTTAATCTTAATATCTAAACCACAATTCATATCTTATTAAATTCATAACTTAATCTTAATATCTCACATCTTATTAAGATTATAACAAGCCTACATAACACCATCCATCAAGCATAAGGGGTCAAAACTGCTCCTGGGCACGTGAGAATCGATTTCCAATCTCTGGAATCGATTTCTCAAGTCTTCAAATCGATTTCTGATCTCTGGAATCGATTTCAACATGTTCAAATCGATTTCCCCAATCGATTTTGAACAAGGGGAAAATCGATTCTAGAAATCGATTTCTACAAGGCCAAATCGATTTCCACACCTTGGAAATCGATTCTTGGTCGAGTCAAATCGATTTCCATGTGCTAGAAATCGATTTCTGGGTGTCAGATCACACAGCAGCGGGTTTCCTCCGCTATTGGACCAGTCTACATTCTCTAATTAACATATCATTCGAGCCTAAGCTATTTATCACCAATTTGATTAGTCCAACACTCATGAATCATAACCTAAGGGTTCTCAAACTAATCCTTGGTCATCAATCTCACATTGCCTATTTATTTTCTCCCTATAACTATGTTCTAATAGCATAGGATTAACAAAACACCATATCATGGCATAAACAACATGTTCATCATCATCAATTCATCAACAATCATATAAATCATGTACTCATAGTTATAATCATGTTATAACATCAGATTATTCATCAATCAATACTCATATAGCCAGAAAACAACATAACAACATTCATGGGCACACGTAGGCATACATAGGGGTCATGGGTTAACCCCTTCATCTTAACCTATCCCAAAACCCACATATTCATGACCAATTTTCTCCCCCACATACCTGGTATGACGATTCACAGCCTAAGGGAAAGAGAGCAGAGCCAAGTTCTGCTACGGTTCCTTCTTATGGGTTCGGCACTTGATCACGATCGCAACACTGGAAAGCAGAGTCGATCCTTAAGTTAAGGATTAAAAGGGAAAACAAAACTAGGATTAGAAATTCACCTTGGTTTCTAACTTAGGAGGTTAACTCTAGCAACAGGAATGGATTAGCTAAACAACGGCGTGTTCTTGACGAAGAACACCAAAGCAGGATTCGTCTTTTGGGTTTTCTAGAGCAAGAGATCAATTAGAGCGCTTAGGGATGAGAAGAGGCAAAAAGTGTGTACAATAGGGTGTGGATACTAGGTTTAGGTCATACGCTATGTATATATAGCTGTTAGGGATGTTTTAGGACGAATGGGCCGTACACAGCATAGCCCAGTAACCCAAACGCGTACACAAGCTTTGACACGCATGGAAATCGATTCAACATCCATGGAAATCGATTGGCCAAATCGATTTCCTTATCAAAGAAATCGATTTTGCCCTTCAAACAATCGATTTCTACCTTCTGGAAATCGATTTCTTCACCTGAAAATCGATTTCCCAATCGATTTTTGGCATCGACACCTGAATAAAACTTGGAGGTAATCCTCTAAGCTTTCCAGCGCATCCCAGATCATCTCGATCGGATGTCTAGAACTCAAGATATGGCCAAAACCGTTAAACAGGTTATTTAGACTCGGATGTATCGATTATTCTAAAGGCTGGACTACTACAACTATGAACTTATGCATCAAAAACAAGCAAAGGCAACATATACAAACATCTATAAGCAAGTATTAACACATATATACATAGAAGTGAAAAAGAAGGGTGTTACAGTTTACAATTTCTAAACAATTCCAATAAATTCTTGTATTAATAAATTTCAACGCTAAACCTCATAATAGCATAATCTTTTTATTGTTTAGTAAAATAATAATATTAAATTTTAGGATGTTGCAGCTAAAACTCCCTACCAAGTAGAGTGTTCATGACTATCCATAATCCTCTATCATCTCATCAGGTTGAGAATAGTAGCTTATTTCCATCAAATGATCTTACCTCACTCATCACCCAATTCACAATGATCATCGCTTATGTCTAAGCATACCAACAACCATATATGCATTATCATACTTCTCACAACATGTTATCTTCATATCATCAAGAGAGGCAATAAATATATTATCACAATATCACCAATTAAGACAATAAGGCACATTATCATACCCATGATAAAGCATATATCCACAATCACATCATAGTAAACATATAAGCATGTTAACATACGACCTCAATCAACATAGTATCAACCTACGGTGATAAACCTACAATGCTTAAGTCTACATTGGTACCATTTTCCGGTAATTGCCAATGTGGACTTAGGTGTTGTCGGTTACTCAACAACTAGTAGGGTTTAGGATCTCCTACGCATATCAATGTATTCTACTCTGCCCTTGCCTCCCCGACAAGTGTGATTCTTTCCCCCACCTGAACAGCTTCCTGCACGCTTTCTCGTGCAACACTGACTGCGGCTCCGCAACCGGCAACCGTACACGCTTCCCAACGAGCACAACACTCAGCTCTAAATCACTGACAAAGATACCCCCGGCACGTACGTTGGGCCAACAATCGCCCCAAGCACACCATGGGGTCCAAAAACAACCAAAAACTCAGAAACGACCACAGAATCGATGATAAACGGTCGAAGAACAATGAATCAAAGGAACAAGGATTCAGCCCACGAAAATAAAAGGAGATTCCTTACTAAAAAATAGGATGTCTCACAGCCCAAGAACCAAGCACGATCCCTCGTGTGACTCCTCGAACGATCAATAGCGCAGAAACACCCGTAAAAGCCTAAAACGAACTGAAACGATATCGAGATCAAGAACGAGGAAGAAATGGAATTGAATGACCAAAAGAAGGTAAACGTTGACACCGACTTACCTTGACGATACTCACATAGAAAGGTAGCAGTACGAAGGTGTCACAGCTACGAACCTGAATACGCGATCAGTTTAAAATTTCGATAACCGAAACCACTTGAATCGAGCTCTCCAAGCCTTCAACAATGGTGGTCTCCCTTTTCTTTTCTTTGTCTAGGCATGGGTTTCTTCTTAAGGTTGAGAAGGTATAACATATTTTAATGTAACCATGGTTAGTTAATCAAACTAAGGAGAGGTTAGGTAATATGATAAAAGACTTAGATATTTTCCTTTGTTTTTGATGATCAAAGATGGAGATTTAATAATGAAGTGAAGGTAGGTGGATTGTAACACCCCCCTCCGCGGGTGCTACGTACTCGGACTCTAATGCGGAATAAATCAAGACAATAAAACGCTGGTTGCTTTCGGAAAATACTTTAATTAAGTAGCTACGTTCGAAAACGCGGTTCTAAAAATTTTCTGCATGCATAGGCAAACAACTCAAGATGGAGGAATAAATTTCACATCACATATTGATATTCGCTGTTCATAAAAACATAAGCATAACATAAAACCTGGTCTAATGTATAACATATTACAGACTTAGAAATAATTCAACATATGTGCAGTAATATAATATAAGACTATTCAAAACAAAAGACTCCTAAGCTGGTCGGCTAAAAGTAGCCATTGGGGTACAACCCAACTTCGGCTCCTTCAAAAGTTTCCATCGTCCGAGTCCTCACGTCTCCGTGGGGACCTATGATCAACATCTGTACATGTGTTCCAAAAACACAACAAGGTGTCCAACATGAACAGGCAAAGGTGAGATACTCATATAAAGTTATCACGATAGCCGCACAAGCGACAAACAGCAGTATAAACATCCATAGATAAATACAGTTATATGAACAGTTATTTATATAATATAGTACAACATCCCAAACACTATCATCAGTTATAATAATGCATGAGACTTCAATATCATCTTTCTAATTCATGTACTCCGGAGATTCTAACTTCCCAACATCGAGCGATAGGCCGTAGTAACACCCGTAACACAATTGTTCTCATGAGTCGGCCTCTCTATTTAGGTCCGAACTCCAATTGTTCCAGGGTACCACATCTCACCATATCATGAATATTTCAGTCTCTGATTGAGTTCATTCCTGTTTGGCAACCGATTTACCACAGCACGGGGTTGCTACGCCACCGGCCACTTGTGGGATCTCGAACACAGAATGCCCCTATAGACCCAGTGGTCTTAACTGGCTGAATTCTCAACTACGAAAGTTGTAGCTCAGTTCCAAATGGCACGTCTGCCGGTTCATGCATGTTCACAGAAGGTTTTCTGTTTTCTTTGCGTTCATTCTTTCAAATGTCGAGACATAAAGTCCACGACTCGTTTCAAAAAGGCATTAAGCCCACTCAAATAAAAAACACAGGACATGAAGTCCAAGTGCTCAATCCACAAAACACTAGCCCCTACGTCTCGGCCACTAGGTTCGGGTTCGTCTCAAAGGTTCATCATTTTTCTTTTGGTTTCATTTTCTCAAAACACTTTGGAAAACAAAACATACTTTGGTTTTCTTGAAACAAAACATCCTTTTTGATCAAGAGGACATTTTTCCATAAAAAACACCATTCTTGAAAACAGAAACCGTTTTCTAAGGTTTCACGTCTTTTTAAAACGTTTTTCCGAAATAAAACACGATTTGCACGACTTTTCACAAAACCACTTTTTACTTTTCAAAAGAAAATACTTTTCAACAAGAAATACAACTTTTCTTGAAAAAGCAACACGTTTTCCCAAAACCACTTTTTAATTTCAAACACGGTTTTCAAAACATAGATTTAGGATTTCGAGTCTTTTAACAATTATCGAGACATAGCCAGTCCTATGCTCATCCAGGATATATATATATATATATATATATATATATATATATATATATATAGACATCAACAATCCATAATCATCATCATAATATCAACTAAGGCATCCATGCCACAAATTATCAACAAGAGTGCAATTATGTTTCATTAAGTAAAACCAATCCATACATCATTCAAACTCATCTCCAATTCAACAATCAAGTCATCATAATACATATACCAAACATGCACTATGAAGCTACTCAAACTTAAATGACTACCTCCCTTTACCTCACAAAAGAAGTTCAATGCAAACTCGATCGGTTCGTGGCTCCGGCTCCGGTTCCGGTTCCGTTCGCGTCGCCTAAAACAATCAAACACAAATCAATTCAAACAACAAATCAACATCAATCTATAACATAAGAACACAATTTTTCCTTCCCCTAAAAGGTATAGGGTTCGGCCATGAAAGGTAAAAAGGGTTAGGGATCTCATTTGGTTCCAAACTTTTGGATGGTTGGTTCATGAACTTAGTTAACACCATTTCAAGTCCTATGACTCCAAAATGTGAAACAAAACTCATGTATTTTCCCCATGAAGCTCTCGGCCATATAGGACAATCTAGGCTAGGAATTGATTTGGTTTTCCATCACTTGGATTCAAGGACACTAGGAAAGCTAAGGATGGAATCAAGAGTTAGAAATCAAAAATTTGATGAAAAATACTATTCATCATCACTCTTAGGTTTCGGCCACTTTGGGGTTTTAGAGCTAGGATGAGACTTGGATCATGAGCTCTTGGGTTTAGATAGAGGGTGATGAGGTGAGTTCAAAGAACTTGGTTTCACATCCAAAGGATTTTCCTACAATTTTCTATGGATTTTTAAAGTTTTGGATCTAAGAATGAGTTTCTTGAAAATGGAGGTTTGATCTTGATATTGAAAGAGATTCAAGAAGATATGAGACCATAGAAGTGATCTTACCTTAAAATGTAGGAAGATTGGTCAAGAAATCAAGTGATTTCAACAAGCTTTCAAGGTTTTCTCAAGGATTCAATGGAGGTTTTTTCTCTAAGGAAGATGAAGTGTTCTTGGTGTTCTTGGGGGGCTGGGCTGCGTGGAATGAGGGGCTGAGAGGGCTGTTCCAGCCTTCTAAAGAGTTCATTAAGGGTAAAAAGGTCATTTGGTTCAAAGGGTAAAATGGTAAAAGGTGAAAAGGCTTAAATTAGGGGTATTTTGGTAATTTCGCGTCTCGAAATTCCCGATCGTCATGGCGACTCTGGAATGCTCTCCCAAGTGATTTGACATGATGTGATATCAATATTATCCGTTGTCGGGTCCTGGTAAGTCCATACGCGGCTCCATTCTCCACCCGATTGAAGATTTCGCTCGAACGGAGGTCAGGAAATGATTTTTTTGAAATTTTTGCGAAATTTAACCAAAACGTAGAGAATCGAATTCTAAGACTTACTGTCTCCTTCACAGGTCCATCTGAGGTCTCCTAAGCAGTAAAATCATACTGTCAGTGTAAAAACGCAGGCCGGACTCCGTTTGAGTTTTCGACTCAACTTAATCGTAGCTTCCTACGATATCGCTGAGCATGACTATGGATATTTTATTTCCATTCCTAAGACCTTGAATAAAATATAAGTTCATAAAGATTGATTAATTAGGAAAACTCGAAAATCGGGGTGTTACATTACTACCCCTCTAAAAAAAATTTCGTCCTCGAAATTTCGCCACTCAAAACTTGACTGGGTCCCCTTGATCACTAGGTTCCACATCTCATGCACCACACCATACTTTAACAGAACGCCTAACTCTTCTCGTCTATCCTGCTGACTGAGTGTTCGTAGTTAAAGTAGTACACTTACTCCCAACTAATCCTTCAAAGATCGGAACGTATTCTTGCTCATCCACTTGAGTTGAGGGTAATCATTTGAGCTTGGTCGCTACTCGGTCCTCGAAGATTAAGGAAGAAATTTTTCGACAGAAGAAATTTTCTTGGTCTTACTCTCACAGGAAAGTATATTGAAGGATTTTATCTCTCGGAAATGAGTACAGGAATATCCAGTATGTAAAAAGATTCTTCAGTAGGTTCGTGAGTGTAAAAATGCATAGCTAATACATGTTTACTACCATGACTCTAATAAAGTCCCTTCTTTCATAAGAATTCTCCAACGAATCAGGGAATCAAAAGATAAACAGTCTGGCAAAAATCTCAGACTGGATCACAGTTACCAACAGTAAAAGTGATTCGACTAAGTTTCGTCAAGAAACTTTCAGTATCATGAATTTGTATGGGTTACAACTCAAGTAATAGTCACAACAAATCTTTCGATAGAACGACATGAAAGTGTTTGGGCCAAAGGTTACTTTTAAACCAATCCACTCAAATGTCTGATACACTGAGGGTTACGCAGGAGTGTGAGTACAAAGGTTCGTTCAGAATCATTTTCCTCATCTCCGGGTTGCTCGGTACACAAACTCGTCCATTGCATCTCAAGATGCCATCAGTTCCCAAACTGAACTCTGCAGCTTTTTCTTGTCCAATTAACTCCTTTTTCTCTTGGAGATACTCATCAGTTACTTGTTGTTCGCGGATCGTCTCCATCAGTCCACTAGATACCTTGATCATTCCTAATCTAATCCTCTCGTGGTTCACTTCCACAGCTAGATTGAGATCACGAAACTGTTCTATCAATTCTAGCTCTTTAACCATCGTTGCAGAGATATGTAGAGTCTTTCGACTCAGAGCGTCTGGAACGACATTTGCTTTCCCAGGGTGGTACAGCAAAGTGAAGTCGTAGTCCTTAAGAAACTCCATCCAACGTCTCTGCCTCATGTTAAGTTCCTTCTGGTCGAACAGGTACTTCAAACTTTTGTGGTCACTGAAGATATCGAACTTTGATCCATACAAGTAATGTCTCCAGATCTTCAGGGCAAAAACCACAGCAGCTAACTCAAGGTCGTGCGTCGAGTAATTCCTCTCATGAATCTTCAACTGGCGTGAAGCATACGCTACAACCTTCCGATGTTGCATAAGCACACATCCTAAACCCTGATGCGAGGCATCATAGTACACTTCGTACGGTTCGTCTGGCTTAGGTAGTACTAACACTGGTGAGGTCGTCAAACGTTCCTTCATCGTCTGAAAACTCTCCTCACATTTGTCAGTCCACATAAACGGTTGGTCCTTCCTCGTAAGTTGAGTCAACGGCGCAACAATCTTCGAAAATCCTTCGATGAACCTTTTGTAATAACCAGCTAATCCAACGAAACTGCGGATTTCTGTCACAGTCTTGGGTCTCTCCCATAGAAGTACTGCTTCTAATTTCGTAGGATCGACGGCAATTCCTTCCTTCGAAATCACATGTCCTAAGAATTTGACTTCATCCAGCCAAAATTCACACTTGGGTAGCTTTGCGTACAACTTCTCCTTGTGAAGGATTTGTAAAACTTGTCGTAGATGTTCCTCATGCTCCTCGAAACTTTTCGAATAGATGAGAATATCATCAATAAACACGACAACAAACTAATCCAAAAACGGACGGAAAATCCTGTTCATATAGTCCATGAATATAGCAGGCGCGTTCGTCACTCCGAAAGGCATCACGAGGTACTCATAGTGACCATATCGAGTCCTAAAAGCAGTCTTGGATACGTCCTCGTTCTTTACTCTGATCTGGTGATAACCGGATCTCAGATCGATCTTTGAAAAGACAGCGGCTCCTTGAAGTTGATCCATCAAGTCATGTATGCGGGGTAGAGGATACTTGTTCTTGATCATTATCTTGTTGAGTTGACGATAATCCACACAGAGTCTTGAACTCCCGTCCTTCTTCTTCACCAACAACACTGGTGCTCCCCACGGGGACACACTTGGCCTCACAAACCGCTTGGACATTACATCCTCTAGTTGAGTCTTCAACTCGGCTAACTCCGTAGGTGACATCCTATAAGGAGATATAGAGATCGGACCGGATCCTGGAACTAAGTCGATCGCAAACTCGATGTCCCTCACAGGTGGCAAACCTGGTACGTCCTCTGGAAAAACTTCCGGAAAATCTTTGACGACCGGCACATCGCTCAAAACAACGTCCCTCTCGATTTCTAAACAGGATAGAAGCATGTATCCCTGATCTCCTTCTTTCAAAGAAGCTCTTACTTGGTTGGCAGTTATAAATCCAGAAATCTCAGGGTCAGGAAAAACTAAGGTTCTATGTGCACAGTCTAAAAGGATATGGTTGGAAGATAACCAATCCATGCCTAGGATCACATCCAATTGAGTCAAAGGCAAACATATTAAGTCAACAAGGAAGTTCCTATCATGAATAGTAATAGGATAGTTCGGACATACTGTATTAACAGTAACAGGCATAGCAGTTGGAGTTGTGACAATCAAATCAAAAGACAGCGAAGAAACAGGCAACTCTAATTGTCTCACACAATTCAAAGAGATAAACGAATGTGTTGCATCCGAATCAAATAGTACAGTTAGGAGATTACTAGCTATGATGCAACTACCTTGTATGCGATCATCAGATTTGGAAGCATCAACACCACTCATGGTATAAACCCTTCCCCTCGCTGTGGGTCTAACAGTTCAAACATTGTTGACAGTCGGCTTGGTTTTTGGTGTAGGGCACTCCCTCATGAAATGTCCTATCTTCCCGCATCGGAAACATAGAACTCCTTTCAGCTCGCAGTTGTTAGCTTGATGTCCGTGTTTCCCACATTTGAAACATCTCCGGATTTGGCCTTGGTTCTAGTCATTTCCATTCCCTCCACTGTAAGTAGAAGCGACAGAACGATAAGGTTGCTGTTTCTGACCATTCCCTTGAGGTCGGGAATATGGCTTCTTCTGGGACTGCTTCCCTTTCTGGTTCTGGTACTGGTTTGGGTTCCTTGGCCTAGTCGGTCCTCCTGTAATACTCTTGTTCTCCCTTCCTCGTCTGAAGGTAGGGATCTCCAGCGGTAACACGGAGTCCTTGATCTCGAAGCGCAGACCTCCTTCAAATCTCTCGCACTTCCAGTCCCCCTGAAACTGTGGTGGATTATGTGCAGCAAGATCAACTCTTTGTTGGTTCTGTTGAGCCATCGTAGCTGTCTGTTGAGCAACAGCAGCCGCCATATCAACCATGGCCTGGATAGCTCGATTCATGTTGTTGTCAACAGCTTGGTTGTCAGCAGTGCCGCGACCTCCACCACGACCACCTCTAAGATTCATGTTTCCCTACAAGGCTGACCAATCACACCTTAATAAGGAAACATAAATTCGTGCGTTAAGTGCTAGTGTGTCAAGTAACAGTATACTAGTGTGTAAACACACATTGCTTCAACATAGAAACAATTCAAACAAAGTTCACTCAGAGATCACACAACACAAACATAACAGACTCACTTCCCAAGGATTCCCGAAAGACTCGACTAGCTCTGATACCACTAATGTAACACCCCCCTCCGCGGGTGCTACGTACTTGGACTCTAATGCGGAATAAATCAAGAAAATAAAACGCTGGTTGCTTTCGGAAAATACTTTAATTAAGTAGCTACATTCGAAAACGCGGTTCTAAAAATTTTCTTCTAGCATAGGCAAACAACTCAAGATGGAGGAATAAATTTCACATCACATATTGATATTCGCTGTTCATAAAAACACAAGCATAACGTAAAATCTGGTCTAATGTATAACATATTACAGACTTAGAAATAATTCAACATATGTGCAGTAATATAATATAAGACTATTCAAAACAAAAGACTCCTAAGCTGGTCGGCTAAAAGTAGCCATTGGGGTACAACCCAACGTCGGCTCCTTCAGAAGTTTCCATCGTCCGAGTCCTCACGTCTCCGTGGGGACCTATGATCAACATCTGTACATGTGTTCCAAAAACACAACAAGGTGTCCAACATGTACAGGCAAAGGTGAGATACTCATATAAAGTTATCACGATAGCCGCACAAGTGACAAACAGCAGTATAAACATCCATAGATAAATACAGTTATATGAACAGTTATTTATATAATATAGTACAACATCCCAAACACTATCATCAGTTATAATAATGCATGAGACTTCAATATCATCTTTCTAATTCATGTACTCCGGAGATTCTAACTTCCCAACATCGAGCGATAGGCCGTAGTAACACCCGTAACACAATTGTTCTCACGAGTCGGCCTCTCTATTTAGGTCCGAACTCCAATTGTTCCAGGGTACCACGTTTCACCATATCATGAATATTCCAGTCTCTGATCAAGTTCATTCGTGTTTGGCAACCGATTTACCACAGCACGGGGTTGCTACGCCTCCGGCCACTTGTCGGATCTCGAACACAGAATGCCCCTATAGACCTAGTGGTCTTAACTGGCTGAATTCTCAACTACGAAAGTTGTAGCTCAGTTCCAAATGGCACGTCTGCCGGTTCATGCATGTTCACAGAAGGTTTTCTGTTTTCTTTGCGTTCATTCTTTCAAATGTCGAGACATAAAGTCCACGACTCGTTTCAAAAAGGCATTAAGCCCACTCAAATAAAAAACACAGGACACGAAGTCCGAGTGCTCAATCCACAAAACACTAGCCCCGGCTTCTCGGCCACTAGGTTCGGGTTCGTCTCAAAGGTTGATCATTTTTCTTTTGGTTTCATTTTCTCAAAACACTTTGGAAAACAAAACATACTTTGGTTTTCTTGAAACAAAACATCCTTTTTGATCAAGAGAACATTTTTCCATAAAAAACACCTTTCTTGAAAACAAAAACCGTTTTCTAAGGTTTCATGTCTTTTTAAAACGTTTTTCCGAAATAAAACACGATTTGCATGACTTTTCACAAAACCACTTTTTACTTTTCAAAATAAAATACTTTTCAACAAGAAAGACAACTTTTCTTGAAAAAGCAACACGTTTTCCCAAAAATCACTTTTTAATTTCAAACACAGTTTTCAAAACATAGATTTAGGATTTCGAGTCTTTTAACAATTATCGAGACATAGCCAGTCCTATGCTCATCCAGGATATATATACATATATATATATATATATATATATATATATATATATATATATATAATCCATAATCAACATCATAATATCAACTAAGGCATCCATGCCACAAATTATCAACAAGAGTGCAATTATGTTTCATTAAGTAAAACCAATCCATACATCATTCAAACTCATCTCCAATTCAACAATCAAGTCATCATAATACATATACCAAACATGCACTATGAAGCTACTCAAACTTAAATGACTACTTCCCTTTACCTCACAAAAGAAGTTCAATGCAAACTCGATCGGTTCGTGGCTCCGGCTCCGGTTCCGGTTCCGTTCGCGTCGCCTAAAACAATCAAACACAAATCAATTCAAACAACAAATCAACATCAAACTATAACATAAGAACACAATTTTTCCTTCCCCTAAAAGGTATAGGGTTCGGCCATGAAAGGTAAAAAGGGTTAGGGATCTCATTTGGTTCCAAACTTTTGGATGGTTGGTTCATGAACTTAGTTAACACCATTTCAAGTCCTATGACTCAAAAATGTGAAACAAAACTCATGGATTTTCCCCATGAAGCTCTCTGCCATATAGGGCAATCTAGGCTAGGAATTGATTTGGTTTTCCATCACTTGGATTCAAGGACACTAGGAAGGCTAAGGATGGAATCAAGAGTTAGAAATCAAAAATTTGATGAAAAACACTATTCATCATCACTCTTAGGTTTCGGCCACTTTGGGGTTTTAGAGCTAGGATGAGACTTGGATAATGAGCTCTTGGGTTTAGATAGAGGGTGATGAGGTGAGTTCAAAGAACTTGGTTTCACATCCAAAAGATTTTCCTACAATTTTCTATGGATTTTTAAAGTTTTGGATCTAAGAATGAGTTTCATGAAAATGGAGGTTTGATCTTGATATTGAAAGAGATTCAAGAAGATATGAGACCATAGAAGTGATCTTACCTTAAAATGGAGGAAGATTGGTCAAGAAATCAAGTGATTTCAACAAGCTTTCAAGGTTTTTTCAAGGATTCAATGGAGGTTTTTTCTATAAGGAAGATGACGTGTTCTTGGTGTTCTTCGGGGGCTGGGCTGCGTGGAATGAGGGACTTAGAGGGCTGTTCCAGCCTTCTAAAGAGTTCATTAAGGATAAAAAGGTCATTTGGTTCAAAGGGTAAAATGGTAAAAGGTGAAAATGCTTAAGTTAGGGGTATTTTGGTAATTTCGCGTCCCGAAATTCCCGATCGTCATGGCGACTCTGGAATGCTCTCCCAAGTGATTTGACATGATGTGATATCAATATTATCCGTTGTCGGGTCCTGGTAAGTCCATACGCGGCTCCGTTCTCCACCCGATTGAAAATTTCGCTCGAACGGAGGTCAGGAAATGATTTTTTTGAAATTTTTGCGAAATTTAACCAAAACGTAGAGAATCGAATTCTAAGACTTACTGTCTCGTTCACAGGTCCATCTGAGGTCTCCTAAGCAGTAAAATCATATTGTCAGTGTAAAAACGCAGACCGGACTCCGTTTGAGTTTTCGACTCAAAACTTAATCGTAGCTTCCTACGATATCGCTGAGCATGACTATGGTCTCGGAATATTTTATTTCCATTCCTAAGACCTTGAATAAAATATAAGTTTATAAAGATTGATTAATTAGGAAAACTCGAAAATCGGGGTGTTACATGGATGGAAGGAGGCTTAGGCGTGAATCATAAGGGACAAGGGGGTCGAAATGTTTTTCAACTTAGGAATAAAAGGGTAATTTCACTTAGGGACAAAATTGGAATTTCACCAAAGGACTAAGGACATAATTGCCCCACCACCTCTAAGTCATCATTACCATGGTGAGTCACATGCATGACTCACCTAGGTGAGTTCCCAACCCATCATTACCTTGGTCAGTCACCTACATGACTCACCTTGGTGAGTTTTCCTTGAGGGGACTTGATGCTTATCCATTGGCGGGTTCCGGTAATCCCGTATTTAGCTCCGTTGTTCACCCGATTAAAGTTTTTATGCCCGAATGAAGTATAATAACTTATTTATTTTGAAAATTTTCTAAACCTCGGATAAAACATAAACTCATTTATATAATTTATCGATCTTAAAAGCAGTGAAAATCGGGATGTTACATTATTGATGCAACATCCCTAGTTTCTGTAACTCCAATCGAGTTGGATAATCTTGATTAGAGGTTTGTTTGTTTGTTTGCTTGATTGTTAGTTAGTTTTAAGTCTAGTGGGAGGTTTAGAACTAGGATTGAATCATAATGGAAGTATCTAAGGCGTAACACGAGAAACAGGGGCAAGATCAGAAGTTCGGGAGCACTTTCCCAATTAAGCAGAACGCTTAAGCGTGGGAGAGGGACACGCTTTAGCGTGCTGAGTGTTGGTGCCATCTGTTCTGAGTTTTGACGCCTGTGTCACACGTGTCAAGCCCTGGAGAAGGCGGAGTGGACAAGGCTCCACGCTTAAGCGTGGAGGGATCCCACGCTCAAGAGTGGGCACGCTCAAGCATGGGCACGCTCAAGCGTGGCCTTCTGGCATGCTTTAGCATGCTGATCAGAACCACTTAAGTGAGTTTTCACTTCTCACTTTCACTTTCACACGAAATTTTCATTTCTTCTCCTTGTTTTTACAGTAGAGTGAGAAGCTGAGGGTTCTAGAGAGAGAAGCAGTTTGCGGAGAATCGAGATGTCGGATCGAGATTTCGATTACACCGAAGTGATCATGACAAAGTTATCTTCACTTTTAACCTGTTCATGTCTCGATTTCTCGAAGGTAAGCTCGAATCCCCAACACGTCTATATGTCGACTTTCATGTTCTTCGAGCTTTCCTCAAATCTTTTCTTGGTTTTGGCCTAGGGTTAACAATGTTTCCTGCATGTTGTTCCCGTGATTAGGGCAACATTGTTAACCCTAGGACAACTCAAAACCAAGAAAGATTCGAGGAAAACCTTGAAGAACATGAAGAACACGAAGAACGTAATGGTTGATGTGTTAGAGATTCGAGCTTATCTTCGAGGAATCGAGAAACTAAACGGTGGAACTCGAAGATATTGAAGCCCCGATTACAATGGTGTAGTCGAAATTGCGTTACGAAGCTCTGATTTCCTTCAATCCAAGCTCTATCTCTCTAAAGGTCTTTCTTTCTTTAAACTCTCTAAAAAAGGCTCACAAGGTAGAGCACTTTCGTGTGGGAAGAAATGAGAAGGGAAAACCTTTTATTTTTCTTGATCTGCTGAGCACGCTAAAGTGTGCAACATTCCTACGCTCAAGCGTTCCCACGCTCTAGTGTGGCCATCCCCATGCTTGAGCGTACGTCCCCACGCTCTAGCGTGCCTGTCCCCACGCTTGAGCATGGCGCGCTGGTCGCCACGTCTCCTGCCATGCTTTCATAGGCGCTGACACGTGTACCTCCACACGTACCCCCATCAACACTTTGATGTGTACCTACCCCATGCTTGAGCATCAACGGTCAACGTTTGAGCGTTGGGTTACCCAACATCCAAACGTTGGACGCTAATTTGACCTATACTTTCACGTTTCATTGAGCCCTTTCCAAGGCCAAATTCCCTCAAATTTGGACCATAGCTTCCTCAAGCCATAAGGAACATTATGCAACCTTCAAACATACTTAAATTAGGTCTTAAACCTTATTCAAGAAAACGGGATGTTACATTTATCAACCCCTTTAAAAAGAATTTTGTCCTTGAAATTCGGCAACAGATAAGTGTATAGATTACATTAAATTTCATCCAAGATTAAGCAACCATACTTTATGAAACTCCATTGAAAAGCATGTACGTGTTACATAAGGTTGAGATATATACAGAAGGCGACATAATCATTGAACTTAACATTCCAAAAACTATTGCTTGTTATAGTACATCAAAACTAAAGAAGATTTTCATACAAAAGATGCTAGTGACTGTTTCCAAAAGGATAAACTTATAGTTTTTGCTCATGGTTGAGACGTCCCAGCTCCTCACAGCGCAAACACGCATCCCACTGTATGAGATCTCTCAGCTATCACTTCTTGTTCTTCATCATTATTAGGTCTCGCTGCTACCCCCTGTCTACAATCATGAGCTATGTGTCTCAACTTTCCAAACCGGAAACATACAAAATCTCTTGCCAGACCTTCCCTGATCAAGTGTGCTCCTCCACATCGGAATCATCTAAACCTTGTTTGTCCTTCTTCTCCAGTCATTGTAGCTTGTGGTATAGGACGATCATACGGTCTCTACTCTTGTTGAGGCTTATCTTCTCCATTATGCTCATTATTCCTTATCGACCCCTTATTTTTTGTCTGCTGACGAGCTTCTATCCTTTTGTCAAGGTTTTCTAGAGCAGTACATCTCTCAAGCATTTCTGGAAACCTGGAATTTCCCAAAGGTAGCACTGCCTTCTGCAATTCATGCCTTAGTCCGTCCTCAAACCTTCTGCATATCCAATTCTCATCCGGACGCACTTGATAAAACTTTGAAAATTTGAGTAAAGACTCAAACTTCATTGCATACGCACCCATTAATAGGTTCCCTTGCTTCAGGCTAAGGAAATCCGTTTGGATCGGGTATTTCAAAATTCCAGGGTATTTAAAATACAAGTCAATTGAAATGCTTCATTTGAATTACCTTCATTTTGAAAATATTTTGTTTGGATAGAATAGTTCAATTTCTTTGTATTTAAAATTTTTTGTTTGGATAAATGATTTTAATTCTATTCAGTTATAAAATTTTATTTTTCAAAAATTTAAAAATTTTGATGCGGCGGTGGTGACCAGTGGCGGCGAGTGGCCGACTGCAACAGGTGGCTGGCGACGGCGGTCCAGCGACCGACAGTGGTGGCGGTCCGGCGACCGGCGGCGGTGGTCAGGCAGCGGTGATCCGCCGGTGGCGGACGGTCGACGACGGTGGTCCGGTGACCGGAGGTGGTGGTGGATGGTGGTTGAGAGGAGAGGAATTTAGAATTCCCACCTATTTAGGTGGAATTTGAAATTCCCTCCTTTTTAACTAAAACAAATACACCATTAAATTCTGAGAATTTTAAATACTTCATAATAAAACATCCAAACAACATATTTCAATTCAAAGTATTTCAATTACCCTCTTAAAATACATTACCCTCTAACATCACCCCATCCAAACACAACCTAAGGGTTTTAGGAAAATACTTCTCTATAAAGCACATCCTGAGCAGCTCCCATGTGATTGCCCTTCCATCTGCCGCCAGCATCTTCTGTCGATTCTTCCACCAAGATTGCATTCCTACTACCAACATGAAAGATGCGTAGGTGACTTTCCGATCTTCCTTACAGCACATGGCCAAAAAGATCTTTTCTGCCTCTTGTATCCACAGCTTTGCCCCTTCCGGATTACATTCTCCATGAAACTGGGGTGGCTTGCCTTTCAGAAACTCTTGTTGTTGTTGCATCTGCTATGTATTCTACTGCGACTACTTTAACATAGATGCTGCCATATCTCTTAGGGTCTTCATGACTTCAGATTGTCCTCCTCTTCCTTTAGTCCTAGGAGGTCAATTAATCTCAACACCAGCATCTGCATTCTCATCACTTCGTTCGTTAAGGGTCCTTCGAGCCATAGGTTCCTAGTAAAAGTTACCATTAGCTCATATTCATAAGACGTGTTACACAATCAACATGTAGATACAAATATTTTAAATAACCAAACCAGTTATCATTGCTTCTCAGCCTAGAAACAATAGACAACTCGCGAATCAGACACTTTACCCAACTTCTAAACATAGTCAATACCCTATGCGGGTTCAACTAGATACGGCCAGTCCCAACAACATTACTTCACAGTTTGCAGTCCTAACCAAACTAAACTGTCCGGACAACAAAACCTCACAAATCGTGGTCCTAACCGGACTAAATTGTCTGAAAAACAAAACCTCATAGTTCGATTAGAATTGAGCTGCTCTGATACCACCTAATGTGACGTCTCAAACCTTAACCTTACTATCTCTGATACCATAAAACACAGCCAGAAAAAGTTTCATTTTAAACATAAACACAAAAGTAAATATTCAGAGTGCTTCCGAGAAGCCATGGCGTAAAACAACATACTCACATACAGATGCCTCACTGGTCATGGTACAAACTTACAAGAGACTCAACGATACCTCTGAGGTATCTCTCTTTACTCGAGAAGCACCAACATCAAACTCTTTGCAGAAGATGGATCCCACCCCGACTCAGAATCCCCTACTGCAACACTCTCGCTAGCCAACCAACACCTTCGTCTTCAAATCACGACCAGAACACCACATATAAAGAAAATAGGAAAAACATGCACGGGAGGTAAGAAACTCTACAACTATCATGCATAGGAAAAACACATAGAATATAACACGTCAACACGCACAACCAATAAGCACAACAATCTCTCAGGATCACCACGACTGTCAACCTCCATATTATCACAACTAAGGATCACCGCTTATTCTACATGCACACCTGAGTCTACATGATTGGCCAATTCTACAACATGTACTTTTAGCAATGAGAATGCAACGGTCAACCTCCAACTGCGAGGAATGACAAACTAGTCTCCAACTGTGAGAGTGGCCATTCGCCAAGGTAAGAATGTTGCTTTCAACAGTACGGAGTTCGAGTCGATCGTTTAGGTAATGCTTCCCGAGTTCCCATGATAGTGCAATAGTGGTTGCTCCAACTGTGAGGAGCACTGCCTCCCTCGCCCCTCCAACTATGAGAAGACCCAAGAAGTTCTCCAACTGTGAGAAAGAACCTGCATCCAGTCCAGCTATCTTGGTCGCCTCGGAATGTCCACCTCGAACACCAACCTCGTATGACAACCATTCAAACTGTTGTTACAGCTGTACACACGACTTTTCATCACAACAATGCAAATGCCATGATTATACATCGATCACCAACTAGTTTGTACTCAACGTAGGCACCTAACACCTCAACAACATTTCAACAACAACATGATTAATGTCTTAAAGGTCCATATCCTCCAACTGCGAGGATATCACTCTCAAACCGTGAGAGCTACCTTCAACTTAGATCAATTTAGCTTATTCTACGGGTCTGATACCATCAACTATTTTGTCAATCTAACAGCACACCAATCATCTCCAATTTCAACCAAGATTAGAACATTCACAAGTATGACAACGGTTCATAGCAGACAACAAGTCATCATTGAGACATCCTTGCGAATATCCCATTAGTCCCAAGCCTACATTATTAACTATACCTTAACTGTATTATCACGTTACCGCTTTACACAGGAAGCGTAGCAAAAGAAACAATATAACATACAAACACTCATAAAACGGTAAAGTACAACCATCAGAGTCAAACGCAGATAAAGATAACTATATACATAGATAATGCAACACTGGCCCCATCAGTAGGGCGCTCGTATTGTATATATACATGCCAATGTACAATAAAAACTGTAAAGGATAAAAACATATACAAACAAAAGATCAAAGCTCTCGAAATCTCACCAGCACTACCCCACCCATCTCAAAATACATCGAAAATTGCTCATCTCACAACCTATGACGCACTAGCAGTATCACGCCATCAACGAGATGGATACCTGGAATTACTCTGCCCGTTGCCATGAGTATGCCTCTAGACCCTCAAAGGCACGTACTTCGAAGAGGAACTAGAAACCACTACCCTACGTCATCGGTAAGTCCACATGTACTGCTTTGACCTCCTCTGCTGGCCTCACAACACAAACTCTCTCTTGCTGGATGCGTGACATGTTGCTAGCACTGCCCACATAAAATCTCGCTCATGACGCCTGTTGACGAACCGGCAAGTGTACCGGATCGTTGCAAGTAATAAAAAAGGTAAGAGATTATCGAGGTCGAACACAGGGATTAGAGTACCAATTTGACCAATTTATCAATAAAATCAAGACGTTGACTAAGTCAAAAAGGGAGAGTTATGAGGAGAGAGAAAAGAAAATCAAGCATTAAATCAATAACAATTAAAAGAAGATGATAAATAATCAAGATGAGATTTGATGATGATTAAGGATATCAGGTCACGAATCCACCTATCCTATCCAACAAGCTACCCAAGTGTTTATCCTCTTATCCCTATGTTCAATTCTTTGTCAACCAGGAACCCTCAATTATCCTAATGTCACTGCCGATTTTCAAAAGGAAACATCTCAAATTGTAAGTTGTCAATCTGCCAATATATTCAACCTATAATTAGATTCATTAAGTTCTTGGCTCCATATAGCGATTGCACCGCTTTTCTAATCTATGCCTAGAGGTATTCAAATAGTGTTCTTAATTAACATTACGCACTAGACTAGTATCAACCGCCTGCCAGTATCATCGCACTAGACTAGTTAACCATTACGCATTTGATTAACATAAACAAATCAGAATTAAGAAACAATAATAGAAACAAGGGAATAAGAAAATATTACTTGAATAACTATGCCATCAAAGGAGGCTTCATTCGTTCCCTTAGAAAAGGGGATTAGTTCCTCATGCTTGCAGTAACAATGCACAAACAAAAAGAATTCATCTTAGACTAGAAAGAAAGAGGGAGACGCAGGTCCAAGGGGCTAGGATTAGCCAATAATCGCAATCAAAACTAGAGGTAAAAGATGCCATCAAATTGCCATAAAACACAACATTTATAGGTTACTGGTTTTTCCGCGCTCGCGGGGCGATCATGCCCTCGCGAGGCGAATTTCAATATTGAATCGTTTCTGGATTTTGAGGGCTCGCGAGGCAAGACAGAACTGCTGCTTCATTCTTCTCAGACAGACATTCTGGCTCGTGGGACGAGCCTTGGTTTCGCGTCGCGAGGCCGAAAGGCTGTACTTACTGCTCAGGTTGGCCTTCTGGCTCGCGAGGCAAGCATCTAATCGCGAGGTGATCACCTTGTTTTTGCCTTTTCCGTTGTTTTCTTCATTTTCCTAGCCTCCTTAAGCTTCACTTATAACCTGAAAAAGAAAATAAGCAATAAATAGAGTAAATCTGCTCAAAAACTCCTAAAATTCCCAAAAACTAATTAAAAGGCTCAAATATCGCTTAGGGAAAAAACAAACCAAAATAAGGGGTTTAGCGAGGTTAAATTGCTTAATTGGTACTGAAACCTTAGCCTTTTCTAGCTGAAAACTAGATAAGCCGCAGGCTTGTCAAACACCCCAACCTTAAGCATTGCTTGTCCCCAGGCAACTAAAAACAAAAGACTCAAAACAAGGTAAGTTCAATGGATTCAACTGAGCTAACCGAGCTTTATGTACTTGTATACAATTTTCCTTTTTCAATTCAATGTCCTTCCCTATTATTCATTATGGTAATCCCAAATCATTAACTTTGAACAAATAGAGGTTAATCATGAATGCAATCAATACTGCAAAGTCAAGGATCCAGTAATACAAACAAAGAAAGATCACCAAATTCAAACACTTGCCTTCCTCACAAAGGGTATTTAGTAAATCCCTCTTCCACTCAATTTGTTAGGGTTCAAGAATTCACTCATTTCAAGATTAAGTGCATTTTTCGTATATTTGATTTTCATCTCAACAAAGTTCCCACAAAAACATGCAAGTATCATCAAAAGGTCTTTTCAAGATTGTAATGGGGCTAGGCTTAAGGTAGGATATGCAAAGGATAGAGGCTTAGCCACTAGGATTTATGAGAGCATGAAATGGGAAATTACCTACAAATGATTTCACTCTCATATTTTTCATCAATTTTTTTTTTCTAAGTGGCTACAAACCTCTTCCTTTTTATATTTTTCTTTTTCACTTTGCCCTTTTTCTCCTATTTTCAATTCTTTCTTTCCCAACCCTTTGGCTCCAATCTTATGCTTTTCTTTTTCTCGACTATGACTTATGAACTTTGTAGCCACCCCAAACCTAGTTCTAAAGCAACACTCACAAGCTAATGATTCCATGCTATCCTAAATCCTACGATAGGGAAATCATGGTTTTTCCGAGTTAATGGGCTTGTAATGTAAGGTCATCAAGAACAATAGGCTTCAAGGCTCAATGTGGCTAACTAGGGATCATTCATCAAGGTCGGTTCAATTTATGGCCAAGTAGTTAAGTCGAAGAAAAACATGCCTTAATCATATGATGCAAGCACATAAATATGCAAACTAAGCAGAGATTCAAGCAAATCCAGGAAAATTACAACATAATGTGATTCACTCAATTAAGAACAATGATGGAGGCTCAAATCCTCACCCTGACAAGTTTTTGCAAAATGTTTGACCGAGATACAATTCTTAAGCATGCACCCTTTCAACCCCAAACTTATTGTAAAACATGCAATCATAACAACCAATCTAAGTTCAATCTTTCAAATTTTCACAAGGGGATTTTCAACGTTAAAAACGTCGAGAGGGGTTCATCGAATTTTTTTTTCCAAAATCATGCATTCAACTAAGGTTTTGCTCAATTAAATCCACAACTCACCAAAAGACTCAAAAGACACACTGGCTTACCTTTATTTTTTTTATTTTGTGACCATGCATTTACAAGTGAGAAAAAAAAAATGAAGAGAAAATAAATGGAACAGAAAGAGAGGAAGGTTAAGAAGTTTTTATCTCAAGGGGGTCCAAGCGGACCCCATGCTCTCAATTGATTTCCTTGCTTCTTCCATCTCTCTGCTAGCCTGCTTCATAGCATGGCTAGATTCGGCCTCATCCTCATCCTCATCCAAGTAGTTAGCCCAAAAAAATTCCGGGCTCTCAATGGTGACACGTTCACAAGCAAAAGCAATGGTCAAAACAATAGCATAAAATAAAATAACTAAAAAAAAAGAGAGATAAAAGGAAGAATGCCAAGTGCACCAATAAGTACGGTTATCCACGGGTGCATCAGAATGAAAGATATCGCAATAGAATGAGTTTCTAGCTAGCCATCAACATACAACCATATCGAATATATCATAAACTAGCTAGCACTCAGAAGAAAGAAAACTCCAAAAGAGTAGTGAGGACTGGTAATGGAGGGGCCCAGATCACTAATCAAAGTCAATCTCAACCACCGGGTCACCCTGTTGCTGAGCTACGACCGCATCTTCTGGTACCTCGGGCACTCCCCTGTGGCATGGCATCCTGGTTCCCAGGATAGTCTTGCCACCCTAGCCGAGGTGCTAAGTCCTCCTCGGAGGGGAAGATGGGTACCCGGCTCTCCTGTTGGGACAATGATAACTCCCCAAAAAATTCCCTCATCACCACCTGCTCCCTCGTCATAGCCTGTTGATTCTACAGTAGCAGAGCCATATCAGTTGAACGCGGCCTCTGAGGGGGTTGTGCTCTCCTGGGCGGAGCGGGCTGAACAAAACAGAAGCGGCTGATATACTCTCTGTCAATCGGCTGCCAGGGGACCTTCTCCGTCAAGTCACGCATCAGAATACCCACTCTACGAATCAGCTCTGTGATCAGTTGCCCGTGCCGTTAATTCTCCTTAAGAACTTTGGAGTTAGCCTTTGTCTGTATGTCGGAAGCAATGATGGAACCGACGTTGATGCTCTTCTCTGTCAAAATGCCATATATGAGGTGGGCTCGGGCGACGGTAACGGTGGACTCATGGCTGCTCACCCTAAGATTGGCGTGTACGAACGTCGCAAAACCCGGGCAATCGGGGTTAGATCCTGCCTCCTCAACCTCAGCAGGTTCCCCGAAGTGCCAACCTCCCATGCGGCCTCTGGCACGCAACAAGTAGCAATGATCTCTGGTGCTAAGCTTTCACCAACCGCCAGCTGCTCATACTCACTCCTTTCTATGCATGCAGGGATCCCTAGACATGCATTAATGTCTTCTGCAGAAGGTGATGGGGATGCCCTGAACCTGTGATACGCATCTAGGCTTGGTGATCTCTAGTTGGAGAGTGTTGGCATAGAATTCCTGCACTAGTTTGACATTATACCGGCGAGGAAGATCCGTCAACACTCCCCAACCATGAGTCCGGATCTGACCCGAGATAGAGGCATAGTTGTTGCCAACTAGGGACACGCTCCGCTCTAGGACCATCTCCTTCTTGACCACCAAATCCCAATGTTCCCCATAACTAGGGGATCGAAAAATGGGGGCATAAGATTAGCCCTAGAGTTCGAGCCCGGTCCCGAGGTCAACACAGTGTCACCATCAGGGGCAAATGTGCACTTCTTGCGCTTGATAGGTTGCCTTTTGGTGGGATTCTTAGGTGGGGCCATAACCTGAAAACCAAAAAAGTCCAATACAGTTCATGATAACACAGAAAACTAATAATTTAGAGTTCCATTCGTAGGTCCTAACAATATGCATCAGTCTATTCCAGTTAACAACAAAGAGCACAAAATATCGTTCTTGAAAAAGTTCAGAAAAATTGTCATCCGGACCCCTAATCATGCACATTCCTAAAATCACCCAGATAAAACCCCAAACTTAGGTTCCTAAAATATATAGGGCAGTGTATCCCAGTTCAAACCATAGAGCATTCATCAATATTGTTCAAGTTCACAGAATATCAATAGACTCATATTCCTCACACTCAACATAGCACATCCATCATTTAAGTTTAAAGAATTTAATCACATTCTGGTTTAGATAATCACAAACAACAGCAACAAATACCTACCCCACTTCTGAATTTTGAAAGACAAAGTTGTGAAGAGGTCTTGAACCCAAAATCAAAGAAATAGAAGGTAGGAGAGTTAGATGATACCTTGTAGTTGTTGTTTGAGAGTGTGAGTGTGAGAAAAGATGAAGAACACGGAGGTTCTGCTGAGCCCGCGCGAGAGAGAGACGAGAGAAATTTGAAGAGTTTTGGTAAAAAAGGCTGCTCTCTGCTCGTGGGGCTAATAAACTTCCCCGGTTTGCGAGGTGAGCAGAATCTCGCGACGTGAGTTTTAAAAATTCCCCTAATTTTGAAACCCTAATTGCATATTCGCGGGGCGAGACACTACTAGCGAGGCAAATCTGGAAATCATGATTCATCCAAATTTCCAGAATCGCGAGGCGAGTAGAGGCTCGCGAGGCTAATCAGGAGTTTCTTCATGCCTTCAAAATGCCCAGATTCGCGAGGCGAGCATTAGGCTCGCGACGCGAGGCCGAAAGAGGTACAAACCTCTGAGTTGAGTTGCCATACTCGCGTGGCGAAGTCTGGTTTCGTGGGGCGAGCCAGAAGGAGGGATTTTGATGTCCCTCTGGCTCATGGGGCGAATTCATGCTTGCGGGGTGAGCCAGAAAAAAATTCTGCCCCCTTTAATTTAATATGCACTTGAAACTACATGCTTTCTAAATGCAAATTCTAACTAAGAACCCTATATGAAGACTATTTTTATTTATCTTTATGACTCTTTGAATGCAATAAAAGGATATCTAGCTTGGGTTGCCTCCCAAGTAGCGCTTGTTTAACGTCCAGAGCCTAACGGTCATGGCCCCTTTAGGGCTAAGTTAACTTCAACACTTGCTTGCTAGTGTGGATTGGCTCCGCATGATAATGTTTGAGCCCTGGACATTCACCTTAAAATTCTCTCTTTCACCTTCTAGTACTGCTTCTACTTTCATAGGATCGACGGCATTTCCTTCCTTCGAAATCAAATGTCCTAAGAATTTGACTTCATCCAGCCAAAATTCACACTTGGGTAGCTTTGCGTACAACTTCTCCTTGTGAAGGATTTGTAAAACTTGTCGTAGATGCTCCTCATGCTCCTCGGGACTTTTCGAGTAGATGATAATATCATCGATAAGCACGACAACAAACTGATCCAAAAACGGACGGAAAATCCTGTTCATATAGTCACATCCAATTGAGTAAAAGGCAAACATATTAAGTCAACAAGAAAGTTCCTATCATGAACAGTAATAGGACAGTTCAAACATACTGTATTAACAGTAACAGGTTTAGCAGTCGGAGTTGTGACAATCAAATCAAAAGACAGCGAAGAAACAGGCAACTCTAATTGTCTCACACAATTCAAAGAGATAAACGAATGTGTCGCACCCGAATCAAATAGTACAGTTAGGAGATTACCAGCTATGATGCAACTACCTTGTATGAGATCATCAGATTTGGAGGCATCAGTGCCACTTATGGTATAAACCTTTCCCCTCGCTGTGGGTCTAGCAGTCCGCATGTTGTTGACAGTCGGCTCGGGCTTTGGTGTAGAGCATTCCCTCGCGAAATGTCCTATCTCTCCGCATTGGAAACATAGAACTCCTTTCAGCTTGCAGATATCAGCTGGGTGTCCGGGTTGCCCACACTTGAAACATCTTTGGGCTCGGCCTTGGTTCTAGTCGTTTCTGCTCCCACCACCGTAAGCAGAAGCAACAAGACGATAAGATTGTTGTTTTTGACTATTCCCTTGAGGTCGAGAATACGGCTTCTTCTGGGACTGCTTCCCTTTCTGTTGCTGGTATTGGTTCGGGTTCCTTGACCTAGACGGTCCTCCTGCAATACCCTTGTTCTCCCTTCCACTTCTCATCTTTTCCACTTTTCTGCACTTCTCCACCAGAGCTTGGAAGGTACGGATCTCTAGTGGCAACACCGACTCCTTGATCTCGAAGCGCAGACCGCCTTCGAACCTCTCGCATTTCCAATCCTCGTCAGGCTGAGCTTGGAAAAAGCGGAAATATTTGGCGAGTGATTCAAACTTCGCCGCATATTCCCCGACAGACATATCCCTCAGCTGTAGCTTCAGAAATTCCTGCTCTTTCTCGGTTCTGGCACTTTGGGGAAAGTACTTGTCCAGAAACTTGGTGCGAAATACTCCCCAAGTGATCTCTTGGTTGTTGGCTTCCAACAGTTGTCTGGTTCCTCCCCACCAATACACTGCATCACCCAGAAATAGGAATGTGGCATAGTCCCCCTTCACTTCCTCGGGTCAGTGCAGAATAGCAAAAATCTTCTCTATTTCTTGTAGCCACAGGTCAGCCTTTTCCGGGTCACAGTCCCCGTGAAACTGTGGAGGATCATGACGCCGAAAATCGACCAATCCTCTGGCACCAGCAGCAAGATCAACTCTCTGTTGGTTCTGTTGATTCTATTGAGCCATCGTTGCTGTCTGTTGAGCAACAGCAGCCGCCATATCAGCCATGGCCTGGATAGCCCGATTCATGTTGTTGTCATTAGCAGTGCCGCGACCTCCACCACGACCACCTTTAAGGCAAACCAAACATACCTTAATAAGGAAACATAAATCAAAACTAGTGTGTCAACACACATTGCTTCAACAGAGAAACAATTCAAACAAGCTTCACAGAGATCACACAACATAAACATAACAGACTCACTTCCCAAGGATTCCCGAAAGACTCGACCAGCTCTGATACCACTAATGTAACACCCCCCTCCGCGGATGCTACGTACACGGACTCTAATGCGGAATAAATCAAGAAAATAAAACGCTGGTTGCTTTCGGAAAATACTTTAATTAAGTAGCTACGTTTGAAAACGCGGTTCTAAAAATTTTCTGCATGCATAGGCAAACAACTCAAGACGGAGGAATAAATTTCACATCACATATTGATATTCGCTGTTCATAAAAACATAAGCATAACGTAAAACCTGGTCTAATGTATTACATATTCCAGACTTAGAAATAATTCAACATGTGTGCAGTAATATAATATAAGACTATTCAAAACAAAAGACTCCTAAGCTGGTCGGCTAAAAGTAGCCATTGGGGTACAACCCAACGTCGGCTCCTTCAGAAGTTTCCATCGTCCGAGTCCTCACGTCTCCGCGGGGACCTATGATCTACATCTGTACATGTGTTCCAAAAACACAACAAGGTGTCCAACATGTACAGGCAAAGGTGAGATACTCATATAAAGTTATCACGATAGCCGCACAAGCGACAAACAGCAGTATAGACATCCACAGATAAATACAGTTATATGAACAGTTATTTATATAATACAGTACAACATCCCAAACACTATCATCAGTTATAATAATGCATGAGACTCCAATATCATCTTTCTAATTCATGTACTCCGAAGATTATAACTTCCCAACAACAAGCGATAGGCCGTAGTAACGCCCGTGACACAATTGTTCTCATGAGTCGGCCTCTCTATTTAGATCCGAACTCCAATTGTTCCAGGGTACCAGGTCTCACCATCTCATGAATACTCCAGTCTCTGATCGAGTTCATTCGTGTTTGGCAATCGATTTACCATGGCACGGGGTTGCTACGCCACCGGCCACTTGTGGGATCTCGAATACAGAATGCCCCTATAGACCCAGTGGTCTTAACTGGCTGAATTCTCAACTACGAAAGTTGTTGCTTGGTTCCAAATGGCACGTCTGTCGGTTCATGCATGTTCACAGAAGGTTTTCTGTTTTCTTTGCGTTCATTCTTTCAAATGTCGAGACATAAAGTCCATGACTCGTTTCAAAAAGGCATTAAGCCCACTCAAATCAAAAACACAGGACATGAAGTCCGAGTGCTCAATCCACAAAACACTAGCCCCAATGTCTCGGCCACTAGGTTCGGGTTCGTCTCAAAGGTTCATCATTTTTATTTTGGTTTCATTTTATCAAAACACTTTGGAAAACAAAATATACTTTGGTTTTCTTGAAACAAAACATCCTTTTTGATCAAGAGAACATTTTTCCATGAAAAACACCTTTCTTGAAAACAAAAACCGCTTTCTAAGGTTTCACGTCTTTTTAAAACGCTTTTCCGAAATAAAATACGATTTGCACGACTTTTCACAAAACCACTTTTTACTTTTCAAAAGAAAATACTTTTCAACAAGAAAGACAACGTTTCTTGAAAAAGCAACACGTTTTCCCAAAAACCACTTTTTAATTTCAAACACGGTTTTCAAAACATAGATTTAGGATTTCGAGTCTTTTAACAATTATCGAGACATAGCCAGTCCTATGCTCATCCAGGATATATATATATATATATATATATATATATATATATATATATATATATGTATATATATAATCATCATCATCATCATCATAATCATCATCATAATATCAACTAAGGCATCCATGCCACTAATTATCAACAAGAGTGCAATTATGTTTCATTAAGTAAAACAAAACCATACATCATTCAAACTCATCTCCAATTCAACAATCATGTCATCATAATACATATACCAAACATGCACTATGAAGCTACTCAAACTTAAATGACTACCTCCCTTTACCTCACAAAGGAAGTTCAATGCAAACTCGATCGGTTCTCGGCTCCGGCTCCGGTTCCGTTCGCGTCACCTAAAACAATCCAACACAATTCAATTCAAACAACAAATCAACATCAATCTATAACATAAGAAGTCAAGTTTTCCTTCCCCTAAAAAGTATAGGGTTCGGCCATGAAAGGTAAAAAGGGTTAGGGATCTCATTTGTTTCCAAACTTTTGGATGGTTGGTTCATGAACTTAGTTAACACCATTTCAAGTCCTATGACTCAAAAATGTGAAACAAAACTCATGGATTTTCCCCATGAAGCTCTCGGCCATATAGGGCAATCTAGGCTAGGAATTGATTTGGTTTTCCATCACTTGGATTCAAGGACACTAGGAAAGCTAAGGATGGAATCAAGAGTTAGAAATCAAAAATTTGATGAAAAACACTATTCATCATCACTCTTAGGTTTCGGCCACTTTGGGGTTTTAGAGCTAGGATGAGACTTGGATCATGAGCTCTTGGGTTTAGATAGAGGGTGATGAGGTGAGTTCAAAGAACTTGGTTTCACATCCAAAGGATTTTCCTACAATTTTCTATGGATTTTCAAAGTTTTGGATCTAAGAATGAGTTTCATGAAAATGGAGGTTTGATCTTGATATTGAAAGAGATTCAAGAAGATATGAGACCATAGAAGTGATCTTACCTTAAAATGGAGGAAGATTGGTCAAGAAATCAAGTGATTTCAACAAGCTTTCAAGGCTTTCTCAAGGATTCAATGGAGGTTTTTTCTCTAAGGAAGATGAAGTGTTCTTGGTGTTCTTGGGGGGCTGGGCTGCGTGGAATGAGCGGTTGAGAGGGATGTTCCAGCCTTCTAAAGAGTTCATTAAGGGTAAAAAGGTCATTTGGTTCAAAGGGTAAAATGGTAAAAGGTGAAAAGGCTTAAGTTAGGGGTATTTTGGTAATTTCGCGTCCCGAAATTCCCGATCGTCATGACGACTCTGGCATACTCTCCCAAGTGAGTTGACATGATGTGATATCAAGATTATCCGTTGTCGGGTCCTGGTAAGTCCATACGCGGCTCCGTTCTCCACTCGATTGAAGATTTCGCTCGAACGGAGGTCAGGAAATGATTTTTTTGAAATTTAACCAAAACGTAGAGAATCGAATTCTAAGACTTACTGTCTCGTTCATGGGTCCATCGGAGGTCCCCTGAGCAGTAAAATCATACTGTCAGTGTAAAAACGCAGACCGAGCTCCGTTTGAGTTTTCGACTCAAAACTTAATCGTAGCTTCCTACGATATCGCTGAGCATGATTATGGTCTCAGAATATTTTATATCCCTTTCTAAGACCTCGAATAAAATATAAGTTCATAAATACTGATTAAAAGAAAAACTCGAAAATCGGGGTGTTACAATATGCCACAAGGATAAACTCTGACCTTAACTCCATGGAGCTAACAGAACATCGGAGAGAGTGAATAGGAGGACATGTTGCGTGTACGCCAGCCTTGGGCAAGATGCTACAACATTCGTAATGTGCACGTATCTGGCTTTACGGAAACACTCTGCACCAAACATGAACAGTACGGTATCTAGTTGAGGATATCAGTGTATTGCTCGGATTCGCCACGACACAGAAGAGCTACCAACTGGTCACATGTCAGCCCTTCCAACCCTGATACCTCCAAGGTTATTTAAAACGTCACCGTAAGATTTGCACCCACATCAAGGTGTAAGCTCAACTCCTAGGCTCAAGGCCTTACAACTCATGCAATGAAATGCCAATGCTTACACAAAGCAGATGCGATAAAGCAATGTCTATCCACCGGATAAACCTCCAGGTTCACTAAGGTTCTGTTCCTTAGGAACTATATCCACATCAAGGTGTATTTCAAAACTTTTATCCACCGGATAAATCTCGTTATCCCTCCGGGATCGAGTCATCACAAGACTGAAACAATTGAACGATTGACCTAGATCCGAATCACTGGTCCGTCATCGAACTACTGTTTCAAAACCCAAAACGTTTCATGTTTGTGTTTATGTCTTATGAATTATGCCTCAAGTCCTAAGCATTATGAATAAGGATTGAGAATCCTCTTAGATAAGTCTTTGTTCCTTTCTAAGATATTAACTCCTTGATTTTCAATTAATGAAATAAGTGTTGGTTCACTTAAGTCTTGTGAAGTCATTGATGAACTAAGTCATCAATGGTATAGCATATGGTCTTGTTCCACCACATACCATACTTAATTATCCTTTTGTCTTCAACTCTAAGTTAATTACTTTACCTTAGGTTTTCACGTGTAAAACTTTACGATTTGAGTTAAAAAAACTCTTTTTGTAAACCAAAACGGTTCTAATTGAAAACTCATTTGATATGAAATAACTTTGTATTTGCTTAAAGCAAAGTACCTTAACTAAATTGAAAAGGGTTTTTCCTTACTAACTTAGTGTAAAAGCATATCCTAAGTTAGTGTAAAAGAAAATATAATCTTATCTAATCTTCCAACTATGATTCATTTTAATTAAACTTAAGGATAAAGGTCTTTATTATGTTTGAAAAGGGAACATTACCTTGGTTCTAAGACAAAGGTAAGGTCTTTATTAAAACTATGTTAACTTTCATGAAACTACTTCATTATTCCTCTTTTTAGAACACTATAGTTAATTAGATGAACTATGGTTAAAGTAAAGGACATTTTTCACTTTGGTGAAACACTTGAATGTTGAAACTTTATTTGATCTTTGGATCAAAATCACTTATTGTTTTCCTTTAAAACATATGCCATTAAAACACTTTCCTTACTTCAAAACTTTGAATGACCAAGAACAGCACATGTTCTTCTATATTTTTCTTGTTAAGACCGCAAGCCTACTCCAATGAAAAGTGAAGATTTTGCTTCACCAACTAGGCAAGTTATAGCTCAAAATGCTCACAAAATAGTGACAAACAACAATCACACATCATTGCATCATAATCAAGCATAAAAATCCTTACTTGATCTAGAGATCAAAGTAGGTTTTTCAACATACATGAAAAATGTTTTTCACCCAATCAGCATCATCAAAACACATGATAAAGCATACTAAAGCATAAACCATTATTACAAACTTTGTTCTCCAAGAGAACTTAACAAATAAAGTGGTGAACCCAAACCAAAAGGCTTCACCCACACAACTTAAACAACCATTTTCACCACCACCAATTTTGGTGTGATGAGGTTCACCCCCCATACCTATTGATGAACAATCATCTGGATCAAAGTCGGTCGATCGGTTGTGAATCTCTTGATTACTCGTCCGAATACTCGTTACCAACTACAAACAACACAATCAATCAAACATTAACATCAAACAACACATAAATCTCCTATTTCCCATCAATAAGGGTTTGGCCACTATGCAGAAAAATTAGCTAGAGATGTCCTAAAATTCTAATCTTTTGGATGGATGATCCTTAGGTATACCTAACGCTAAAACAAGTCTTATCACTCAAAACTTGAATCAAAAACTCAACCTTTTTCCACATTTATGTTTCGGCCATTTAATACCCATATGGGTTGGAGAAAGCTTTTGGTTACATGCTCTTGGATAGTGAAAGAGAATGATGAAACTAGATCATAGAAATTGATTTGGTATTAAAAGGATTTTTCTACCTTGTATATGAATTTTCAAAGTTCATGAATCAAAGTTGGATCTTCATGAATCAAGAGATTCAAGAGACGAAATAGAGAGATTAAGAGGTGACAGATGGAGTCATTACCTCCTTGATGATGAAGCTTAGAGAGAAACCAACAAGAATCACTCAAACTCTTGAAGATCTATGAAGAAAAGTTGAAGAAGAATGAAGAAATGAAGAGAAAAGAGTGAGATGGAAGAGAAAGAGAACTTGGCCGAGAGGCCAAGTGTGAGTTGTACCACCCCCGTTTTCTGTAACCAGATATAATCACCATTACATTGTGATTGATACCTTGTGTATAGTATGACTCTATATTTATATATATGTGGATGTTTATATGGTGGTTATGTTGTGGTAAAGTTTTCTTTTGTCGTTATGAGACGAAAACTGATAAAAGTTATGTTTTGATCGTTATCGGGTAATTTCTCGTTTTACGTGTCGGAGGCCGGGAAACGGGGAATTGAGTGGAATGTAATTTTGAATTAAATTTTCCATTACCTTGTTGATTATTCCTAATGAAGAGAATTAGCTTTCTTAAAAATCCAAAAATTTACCAAAAGTAGTAAAAACCAATTATCCATTTTTGGTAAAAACCCTAATCACCTAATTCTTAACTAAATGGGAATGTAACTATTCTAGTTACATTTAGTTAAGGCCATTCGGCCATTTCATCTTGGGAGAAGCCAAGATTTTCTTTCCATCCTTTCAAGTCAAGTTTATGACACTAACCATTAATGGAAAAAGTATCTTAACCATTTTTGATTAATCTTGTCCTTAAACCCTCCATTGAGCAACAACACACCTATCTACTTGCATCTTGGCCCTCCATTCTTTATGACCAAGATTGAATAATATTTTGGAGTCCACCAAGCCAAGACATTCGGCCATTAGGTGTTCAAAACACCCAAGTTACTATTCCATTCATTTCTCACTCAAAACACCAAAGTTCAAGACTTTCTCTCTTCTCTCCCTTCCCTCTTGCATTCGGCCAAGCTTGGTGAATGTTCATTATCATTTTATTTCATCATTTTAACTTCATATTCTTGTTTATCTCATTCATCTACACAACTTTCATCTTTGGAATTTCTTCATTTGAAGTTGTTTGCTCAAAGATATTCAAGAATCATTCAAGAAGGTTCAAGCTTCTTGAACTTGATTTGAACCCTTACTCAAGAGTAAGTTTCTAACTTAGTTTCTTTTATTTAGTACTCTTGAGAACATCCTTGTGTTATCATTGTTTATGAAGTTGAAAAATCAAGTTTTGAACTTGTTTGTTTCTCCTCTAGGTCACGGTTTCATAGTTGTGTTAGTGACCAAGTTTTCATCTTCTTCTCTTCAAGGAAGCTTCACCAAGGTAATGGGGGAGTGAACCATATCACACCTTAAATGGTGGTGATAAAGGCCTCCTAGTTTTGTTGAAGGAAAACCCTAGATCTAGGGTTTCCTTATAAAATTCTTTACTTTGTTGTTATATTAAATTATGTTGTTGTGTTTATCGTGATTGTGTTTGTATATGCTAGAAGAAAATTATTTTGGCATCGTGAAAAACTATTCTTAGGTCCAAAGACCTAAGGATAGGATTTTAGAATGTTGAGCTTGTTTATGTTCGAAGTTGCCTTGATAACATATTTATATGTTGATGTGATTTTCTAGCTAGCTTAGATGTTGTTGAATGGCTTCATTTTAGTTGTATATGAACATGTGAGATTCGGCCTTATGGTTGTCAAGGGGGAAGCCAAAGCTTCTATGTTTAAGTGATGGTATAATAGACTTAATATGGTTCTAACAATGCATATAAAACAAAGAAAACCTATCCAACTTCTATAGGGGTATTCGGCCTCCACATAGATAGTAGGGTTAGGACCTTAAAATGTTGATGCTAAGGGGTTTTATATGTTCATACTAAAGTATAAGAGGTATATAAATTGAAAAGATTTCCAAAGAAACCAAGTTTTGGTTCCAAAGAACCATGTGTTGTGAAATGAATGTTTTTGGATTTCATGAAGGAACTATTTTAAGAATAAGTTGGCTTGATGTTGATCAACCACTTACTTTAATAAGTTGTTTTTGGAAGAAAAGATTTTCAAGAACCAAGAGTTTCATTGCAACACCTTTTTCCCGAGTGTCACATTCCCGAACGTTTATAAGGCCAAAAATATTTATTAATGCAGAAAATACGATTTTTTTTTCTTTTCATAAAGATGTAATGGGATTAGTAAAGATAAATAAATAATAAATGAACTTAGGTTCACCGTGCATTACTCGAACATACTGTATTATAAATACAGAAACAAGAAACAGAAAACATAAATAGTACTATATACAGACATAGGTTTAATGTATAACTGGCATAAGAAATAAAATAAGTACTAGGAGTTGTAGCTCCCAACAGGTACTGCAGAATACCGACACAGTCTGGCCCAGACAAAAATAAAACAGTAAAAGGAGTCCACCTCCGAACTCAAAGGAACTACTAAACCGAACCGTCGTCGCGTCCATCTGTTCAAGTAACAACAGCAAGTACCAGCAGAAAATATATAGATATGGGTGAGATTCCCGTTCATCAACACAACAAAACAGCAGTAGTAAAAACGGGATGACTCACCAGGTAACAATGTACCCAACATGCTTACTAGACTTTTCAATATAAATCATGTTAAACAGTTAACAGCATAATATCATGTTAAACAGTTAACAGTGTAATGTAAGGCATTCTTAAAAACAGAACAGCGATGTTCAACAAATAAACAAAATCATCAACAGCCATGCAATGCAGTGCAATGTACATGACTCAATGCCATATGCCACAAGGGTAAAACTCTGACCCCTACTCAATGGAGCTAACAAAAGTGTCAGAGAGAGTCAATGGGAGGACGCGTTCCGGTTTCTGCCAGCCATGAGCAAGATGCTACAACATTTGTAACGTGCACGTATCTGGGTTTACGGTAACATTCTCGACCAAACATGAAAAATACGGCATCTAGTAGAGGATATCAGTGTATTACAGGATTCGCCACGACGCAGAAGAATCACCAACTGGTCACATGTCAGCCATTCCAACCCTGATACCTCCAAAAAGACCATTGAAGATCGTCACCGTAGGATTCGTACCCGGATCAAGGTGTCAGCTCAACTCCTAGACTCAAGACCTTACAAATATGCACATGAAATGCCAATGCTTACACAAAGCAGATGCGGTAAAGCAATGTCTATCCATTGGATAAACCTCAAGGTTCACCAAGGTTCTATTTCTTAGGAACAACACACGTTTTTGCTTTATAAAACAATTATCCATCGGATAAAACATTTGTCCATCGGATAAATATCTCTTGATTCCTTTGGAATGATCCAGACTGCTTTCAGAATCGCCAACTGTCCCCATAAACCAACACGAGTCTTTTCAGTGTGTTTTGTCCTCACTCACACGCTTTCTAAGAAACTTCCCAGAAGGTCACCCATCCCATAATTACTCTAAGTCAAGCACGCTTAACTATAAAGTTCTTATGTTATAAGCTCCCGAAAAGAAGGTAAATCTTGTTCATATAGGTAGTACCAATCAATTCCTATATGCCTTCCCTTAACTACACAGTCTCATACCTGCATAGCCTCAGGATTCCTTCCACTGTACAGTCCCATACCTGCACAGTCTCAGGATCTTTCTCATTCCGGTTATCACAAGACGGAAACAATTGAACGATTAACCTAGATCTGAATCACCGGTCCGTCATCGAACTACTATTTCAAAACCCAAAACGTTTCGTGTTTGTGTTTACGTCTTATGAATTATGTCTCAAGTCCTAAGCATTATGAATAAGGATTGAGAATCCTCTTAGATAAGTCTTTAAGCCTTTCTATGATATTAATTCCTTGTTTTTCAATTAAGGAAATAAGTGCTGATTCACTTAAGTCTTATGAAGTCATTGATGCACTAAGTCATCAATGGTATAGTACATGGTCTTGCTCCACCACATACCATACTTAATTATCCCTGGTCTTAAACTCAAAGTTAATTACTTAACTTAGGTTTTCACGCGAAAAACTTTACGATTAATAGTTGAAACTTTTTTTGGAAACAAAATCGTTTTCATTGAAGAATCATTTGATTTGAAACAACATTGTCTTTGCTTAAAGCAAAGTACTTTATCTAATTTTTGAAAGAGTTTTCCTTACAAACTTAGTGTAAAAAACTATGTTCTAAGATAAAAGGAAGTAAAATGCAATTTCCTCTAACTTCCTTAACTATGATTCATTTTAATCAACTGAAGGATAAAAGGTTTCTATTTTATTGAAAAAGGAACATGACTTTGTTCTAAAACAAAGGTAAAGTCTTTATGAAATTATGTTGACTTTCATGAAAACATTTCATTAATCCACTTTTAAATCACTTGATTAACTAGATGAACTAATGATAAGGTCTAAGACATGTTTCACTTTGGTGAAAAGACTAAGATTAAAATAAAAGGTATATTTCACGTTGGTGAAAGCACTCAAAGATTAAACTTCATTTGATCTTTGGATCAAAATCACTCATGGTCTTTCTTTGAAACATGAGCTACTAAAACATTTTTCTTTCATCAAAACTTCAATTTGTTCAAGAACTACACAAGTTCTTCCTTTCCTCAAGGTAAAGGCCGAAAGCCAAAACAATCCAAAAATGAAGATTTACTTCACCAACTGACCAAGTTATAGATCACAAAACTTACACAATTATGACAAACGATAAACACACATCATTGCATCATAACCAAGCATCAAAATCCAAACTTGATCTAGAAATCAAAGTAGGTTTTTCAACATGCAAGAAATTATTTTCTCACATAGAAAACATCATCATAAAACACAAGATAAGGCATACAAGCATAAACCACAAATTATTACACATTGTCCTCCAAGAGAACCAAATTAATTGGTGAACCCAAACCAAAGGGTTTCACCCACACATAAACTGAACAACCATCTTCACCACCACCATTTTGGTGTGATGAGGTTCACCCCCCATGCCTGTTGATGAGCAGATTCCCAGATCAAAGTCGGTTGATCGGTTTGTGAACCTCCTGATGATCGTCACCAACTACAAGCAACCAAACAATCAAACATCAAACATCAAATAAGACAAATCTCATCTATTCCTACTCAAAGAGGATTCGGCCCTACCCTAATAAAATTAGCTAGAGATGTCGAAACTTTCTAATCTTTTGGATGGATGATCCTTAGGTATTCCTAACACTAGAACAAGTCTTATTACTTAAAACTTGAATAAAAAACTCAACCTTTTTCACATCTAATATTTCGGCCACTTTTGAAAGAAAAGGCTAGAAAACTTATTTGGTTTCCTTCTCTTGAATGGTGAAAGAGAATGATGAGACTAGTTCATAGAAAGTGATTTGGAGTTAAAAAGATTTTTCTACACTTTTCTATGGATTTTCAAAGTTCTAGATCTAAACTTGGATCTTCATGAATCAAGTGATTCAAGAGATGAAATAGAGAGATTGAGAGAGTTAAGATGAGGATCATACCTCCTAGTATCAAAGATTAGTGAAGAACAAACAAGTTTTCACTCAAAAACTTCAACTTTTGAAGATCAAACTAAGGTTTTTGTGAAGAACTTTTGATGAACACTCAAGAACTCATGAAGAACATGAATAACAAGTGAGAGAGAGGAGGAAAACAAGGTGTGGTCGCATAGCCAAGTGGGGTGAGGGTTTTATAGCCATTTTGCCTTCATGGCAAACTTGTAAATCAACCAAAGGGCAAATTGGTCTTTTCCTTAAAAGACCAAGGGCATTTTAGACATTTCACGTCCAGATATTTTAGAACGTCATCATTAACTTGACCACAAAAGTCTTCATGATGGGACACCAACATTATCCGTTAACGGGTCCCTTTAAATCCCTTCACAGCTCCAAACGTCACCCGGTTCGAACATACACCCGGATATAATATATTATTCCCGACTTTAGTCGTCAGGACGGATTTTATCAAAGATGTAGAGAATAAAATCCTGAGACTTACTGTCTCGTTCAGAGTCCAAATTAGGTCTCGATAGTCGAAAAAGGCTACTATCCGAGAAAAACGCAGACCGGGCTCCGTTTGAGCTTTCGCCCGAAACTTAACCATGGCTTCCTATGGTTATGTAGGATATTCCTATCTGGTCAGAATATTTTATATCACTCTCTAAACCCTCCAATAAAATTCAAACGTTAAAATACTGGAGAATTAGAAAACATGAAAATCGGGGCGTTACATTCATAGTTAATCAAGATGGTTTTTAAAGGATTTTTGGTTAGTAAGTCTTCTTTGAGAAGATAGGATTCCTACAAAACCTTTCTTTAAAAACAAAGAGTTTTATACTATTACCTTTTGAACTATTTAAAATTGTCTAAGTTATACTTCATTTGAAAACAAAATGATGACTTCAAATAAGAAGTATGTTTTCTTTTACACTAAATAATAGAACTAAGAAAACAAATTTAAAGGAGTTTTACACTAAATGAGACACCTATGGACACTTGATTAGAGTTTTCAAACTATAATTAATAAAGGAGATTTCATTAACTATTTTACTATAAGGATAGTACTTTGAAGCTTTTCACTATAATAGTATAAACATGCTTTATCTCCTAAAGGAATCTATATGAACTCCTTAATGGACTCATAAAGATTTTAGTAAAAGACATATACTAATGCCTAGCGGTCATGACAAAATCATGTCTCACATCCTTGATGATTTAGATCATCTAAGGACTCCATAATGTTTAATCACTAAGAGTTACTTATAAAAGTAATGTTCCTTGTTAGACAAGTGAGAAGATTGATGAAGGGGATCCTTGTGGATCCTAACCTCCATAATACATCTAGGTTATGGACTAATGTATCATAAGACATGAATATCGTGTTACGAATGACGAAGTGGTACGTGATTGCAAGGAACGGAACCAAAGATGGGCGACTGATGGCAAGTAGTGTGAAAGTGGGTCCCGTAAGGGTATCCTATTGTTTATCAAGAGATAAACGTGGTGCTACAGTGATGAGGTAGTACGTGGCTGTTTGTAGCATTTCTTGACATGCATCTGCATCTGTGCATGAGTTGAGCGTGATGCCTAGGAGTTGAGATTACACCTTGGTGCAGGTGCGATTGTCTGAGGTGTCGATCATGAGGATCTTGGGGACGTCGGGGGTTGGGGAAAACACATGTGGCCAGAGAGTAGCTCCTCTATGTCGTGGATATCCATCGAAAAACACTGACGTCCTGACTGAAACACCGGGCAAATCACAATTTAGGTAAAGAACGTCTGGCGTGATCCGTTATGATGATTGCAATCATTGGATGTGGCACTGTGGGCTGAGATAATGTAACACCCCCGTCGGGTGCTACGTACTCGAACTCAAAGCGGAAAAACATCATGAAAATAGAACACTGGTTGTTTCAAAAAATAATATAATTAAATAGCTACGTTCAAAAACGTGGTTCTAAAAATTTTCTGTATGCATAGGTGATCCAATTCAAGATAAGGAAATAAACTTCTTAACACACATCAATACCTAAGATCCATAGTAATATAGTCATGACGTAAAGTTGATCTAATATATCATATTACAGACTTAAAGACTTAGTCAACATTCATGCAGTAAATAAACATAAGACTGCTTCAAAAAGATAGACTCCTAAGCTGGTCGGGCTAAAAGCAGCCATTGGGAACAATCCCCAAAGTTAGCTTCCTCAAAAGGTTCCGTCATCCGAGTTCTCACGTGCTCGCAGGGACCTACGATTAACATCTGTACATGTGTTCCAAAAACACAACAGGGTGTCCAACATGTACAGGCAAAGGTGAGATACTCATACAAAAGTTTATCACGATAGCCGCACAGGCGACAAACAGCAATATAAACATCCACAAATAAATACATTTATAGAAACAGTTATCTATATAACACAATATCTCAAACACTATCATGAGTTATATAATAATGCATGAGACTTCAATATCATCTTTCTAATTTCCTGTACTCCGGAGATTCCTACTACCCTTCATCGAGTGATAGGCCGCAAATATACCTGTGACACAATTGTTCTCATAAGTTGGCCTCTCAATTCAGGTCCGAACTCCAATTATTCCAGGGAAATGCGTCATAACCATAACCTGAATAGTCCAGTCGCTGATTGAGTTCATTCGTGTTTGGCAACCGATTTACCATGGCACGAGGTTGCAATTCCACCGGCCACTAGTGGAGTTTCAAACCCAGAATCCCCTAGAGACCCAGTGATCTTAACTGGCTACGTAAATTGTAGCTCGTTTTCAAATAGCACGTCTGCCTGTTCATGCATGTACACAGAAATTTTCTGTTTTCTTTCGTTCATTCTTTCATTCTCGAGGCATATAGCTCACGACTCATTTTAAATGACATTAAGCCCGTTCAAAATCAAAACACAGGACACGAAGTCTCGGTCACTAGGTTTGCATTCATCTCAAAGATACATCGTTTTTCCTTTTCGGTCTTATTTTCTCAAAACAACTTTGGAAAACAAAATATACTTTTATTGTTCTTGACTAAAACATTTCCTTTTCAAAGAAAAACATTTTTCAGGGAAAACACTTTTTTGTGAATAAAACCGTTTTCTAAAGGTTCCACGTCTTTTTAAAACGTTTTTCTGAAACAAAACTAGCTTTGCACAACTTTCCACAAAACCACTTTTACCTTTTCAAAAGAACATAACTTTTTCAAAAAGGAAGGATTACTTTCCTTGAAAAGCAATACGTTTTCCCAAAAACACCTTTTTGATTTCAAAACTCGGTTTTCAAAACTTTGATTTCGGTTTTCGAGTATTTTAATTATTTGTCGAGACATAGCTAGTCCTATGCTCTTTATCAGTCTAGGATATATATATATAGTCCAATATCACAACAAAAGTCCATCTAAGGCATCAATGCCACAAATCATCAACAAGTACACAAGTATATTTCATTAAGTAAAACAACTTCATATCGCATTCAAACACATCTCCAAATCATCAATCAAAACGACCACATAACATATCTCAATCAAGCACTATGAAGCTACCAAACTCAAATGCAATACCTCCCTTTACTTCTCTAAGTTGCTCAATCAAAACTCGAACGATTCTTGGCTCCGGCTCCGGTTTCGTCCGTGTCGCCTAAAACAATCAAATACAATTCAATTCTCAACAACAATCAACACAAGAAAGCACCATCAAAACATAAATTTTCGTCCCCAAGAAGGTCCAAGGTTCGGCCACTTTTGGTAAAAGGGTTAGGGACCACATTTGGTTCCAAACTTTTGGATGGTTGGTTCATAAGCTTGGTTAACACTAACACATGCCCTATTACTCAAAAATATGAAACATAACTCATGGTTTTTCTCATTGAAGGTCTCGGCCATGAAAGGGAAAAAGGGGTTAGAAAATGATTTGGTTTCCCATCACTTGGATTCAAAGACAATAGGAAAGGTAAGGATAGAATCAAGAGTTAGAAATAAAAAATTTGAACAAAAACACTATTCATCAAAGAACATAGGGTTCTGCCACTTTGGGGAAAATAGGCTAGGATGAGAGTTTGCTCATATGCTCTTGGGTTTAGGTAGAGGATGATGAAGTGAGCTCAAAGAAATTGGTTTCCCATTAAAAGGATTTTTCTACAATTTCCTATGAATTTTTGAAGTTTTGGATCATAAACTTGATTTTCATAAAAACAAGATTTGAACTTGAGATAGGAAGAGATTCATGAAGCTAAGAGATCATAGAAGTGATCTTTCCAAAGAAATGATGAAGATTGATCAAGGATTCAAGCATTTCTCTTAAGGTTTCAAGCTTTTTCTTAAGGAAAAATGGAGTTTTGGTTCAAGGAAGAAGATGAAGTGTGAAGGAGCTCTCAAGACCAGATTGTGGGTGTGGATGAGGGGCTGACCAGCCTATTTAACAACTCACTTAAGGGCAAAATGGTCATTTCCTTCAAGGGTAAAATGGTAAAAGTGAAAAAAGGTTAGGTTAGGGGTATTTTGGTCATTTCGCCTCCTAATATTTCCGAACGTCATGACGCCTCTGGCATGTTCTCCGAAGTGATTTGACATGATGTGGTGTAACGCCCCGATTTTAATGTTTTCTAATTCTTCAGTATTTTAACGTTTGTATTTTATTGGAGGGTCTAGAGAGTGAGATAAAATATTCCGAGAAGATAGGAATGCTCTACACAACCATAGGAAGACATGGTTAAGTTTCGGGCAAAAGCTCAAACGGAGCCTGGTCTGCGCGTTTCACGGATAGTAGCATTTTTTACACCACCTAAACCTTGCTTTGAAGCATCACAGTACACCACAAAAGGTTCACTAGGATTGGGCAACACTAACACAGGTGCAGAGGTCAACCTATTCTTCAACTCCTGAAAACTTTCCTCACACTTAGAATCCTACACAAAGATCTGACCTTTCTTAGTAAGGCGGGTCATAGGCAAAGCTATCTTAGAGAATCCTTCTATAAACCTCCTATAGTACCCGGCTAAACCCAAGAAACTCCTAACCTCAGTCACTGACTTAGGTGCTTCCCATTGGAGCATGGTTTCTACCTTAGATGGGTCTACGGCTATTCCTCCTTTAGAGATGATGTGTCCTAAGAAACTCACCTCCTCTAACCAGAACTCACACTTAGACAACTTGGCATACAACTGTTTTTCCTTAAGGGTCTTCAAGACTATCCTCAAGTGTTCCTCATGTTCTTCCCTAGTCTTAGAGTATACTAGGATATCATCTATGAAAACAACTACAAACCTATCCAAGTATGGATGAAAGATCTTGTTCATGTAGTCCATGAACACAGCAGGGGCATTAGTCACACCAAAAGGCATGACTAGGTACTCATAATGGCCATAGCGTGTTCTGAATGCAGTCTTCGGAATGTCCTCAGACTTGACCCGAATTTGATGGTAACCTGATCTCAAATCTATCTTAGAAAACACACAGGCTCCTATCAGCTGGTCCATAAGGTCATCTATCCTAGGAAGAGGGTACCTATTCTTAACAGTCACCTTGTTGAGTTGTCGATAATCGACACACAACCTCATGCTGCCATCTTTCTTCTATAAGAGTACACAGACAATCATATACGAGTACACAGAAGAGAACACAACAGACACATACCCCCGGCCTGTAGGACAGACCGGCTCTGATACCACTAAATGTGACACCCACTACCCCGCATATAATAAAACATGAATAAAATCATACATGTCTTTTAAAAAATATAACAATTAAAATAAAAACATATCCTCAAGGGTAATGTGCATCACATCATCTATAACGTAGAACATAGGAATCTGAAATAATCAAAATCCTTTAAAAACAAACTGCGGAAAACATAAATAATAAATATAACCCAAGTCCCGATGTCACATATCAGAGCTGGTATACATATACCAATGATACATCGGAATAAAATCAAATAACATAAATCATAAATCCTAACTACTGAGAGAGATCTCCTCGGGATCACTCCTCGTCAGCATGCTCACCCTCCTCTGCATATACCACAACATATGCACAAGAATAACAAAGAGAGGGGTAAGAAACACAATCATGAATATATGTAAACGGAATGGAATAGTAATTAAGATGGCATACAACATACATCAATCAACACAGATATAATCAATATATATATATATATATCAAGATGCATGTCAATGCGAATGCAACATCACTACTCCGTATGCATGTGGCCAACAACTCTAACTCTGGAAAGACGATTAGGAGTACATGTCCGGTTATCAACGTGGATGATATGCCAGACCATGGGCCATCCCCGAACACTCTCACTAATCCTGATAACGTATAGTGGCTAGTCAGGGTACTCAAGCTTATTCTTTAGGTCACTCCGACAATAGGTAGCTAGCCCATGTCACCTGGAACTTCCATACCCAACGTACCCGCAAGGCCGGGATAACACCCGTCGTGGCCTCCACTATCGCGATCCATCGTTTGCTTTCCACCCAACATATCAACGTCAACGTATGATGCATGCTATGCTCAACAACATGCAAACACATGTCCAACCATCCACCATCATAATCAATCACATTGATTATCAATAATGACCATCAACGATGATCATCAATCAATTAGGCGCTAACCATCGTTATTGCCTTTATCAACATTGCCAATATTATCATCATAATCAATCACATTGATTATCAACAATGGCCATTAACGATGATCATCAAACAACTAGGCGTTAACCATCATTATTGCCTTTATCAACATTACCAATATTATCATATCGTCATTATTAATATTAACGTTCTTTGCTATACTATCAACCTTGAATTGTGATCTCACAGTCATTTTTCCATTACCCTATTCATTTCTTCTTCACAACAGAATCTGGGTGAGAAACCCAGATTCGCTAGGCGAATCGTGGCTCGCGAGGCGAGCCCGAGAGCTCCTAAACAGGTTCTCAGATTCGCTAGGCGAATCCTGGCTCGCGAGGCGAGCCCGAGAGCCCCTTTATTTGGTTCTCTCATTCTCCTCGCGGATTACAATCCGCTAGGCGAATTATGTCAGACCACGAATGGTCTCTCTGTCTCGCCTCGCGAATGGCTATTCGCCAGGCGAATCATGACAGGCATGGGAATCTTAAGAATTTCTCTAAGTTATCCCTATGCCTATCATCCCATCTCTCAAGGATCATTCCTATGGATTTCCAAGACTAATCCAATATTATCAATCTCACCTCTCATAACAACTCATTCATTATGGGGTGCCAAACATCCCTAAGCTATGTTCTTTCACTAATCATATTTTCTTTATTGTAACGCACATCATCATCAAGTCATCATTATCAATGCACATCATAAAATCTCATCAATGCATATCGTATCTATATTCATACTATTCATCGCACATCATAATATTGCAATCATATCATCAAGACAAACACCCATAATCATATTCATAAATATTTATACAATATTCACATAGGCATGTACATGGCATATACATAATATACACATAATTACACTCATAGCATATACATAGGCATTTACAATGCATATAGACAAACATATAGGGGTCATGGGTTAACCCCTTCATCTTAACCTATCCCAAAACCCACATACTCATGATCTATTTCTTTCCCCATACCTGGTATGACGATCACCACGAACAAAGGAAGGAAAAGGTCCGGAAAAGGTTGCGTCTACACAAATGCTCAATCTTACGACGCTTGACTTCACGATCACAGCCCCAAAAGGCTCAAGAGCAGCAACTAGGAAGAGGGCTTGTGATGGCAGTGATGCTCTTCAAGCGAAAGAGATGAAGAACGATGAACAATGGTGCAATCTCCTTCAGGGATCCTTGGAAAGGGTTTAGAAATCGTTGTTTGGAGAGGAAGAGGCAGCTTCTGAGAGTTTTTCGACTTAGAAAGTAGGTTTAGGTCGAGTCTTAGGGTATAAATATGAGTTAGGGTCATTATGGGCTGATTAGAAGCCCAAAAACACGATTCTGCTGCGCGCAGATTCGCTACGCGAATATATTTGGCGAACCAGAGAGCTGCAAGAATCTGTCTGCCAGATTCACTAGGCTAAGTTCTTTCGCTACGCGAAACTATAGAAGCCGAATTTGGCCTTAACACCCGAAATAAGACTTGTAGATAATTCTCTAAGCTTTCCAACGCATCTAAGATCACCTCAATCGGATGTCTAGAACTCAAGATATGAACAAAACCGTAAAACATGTTTCTTGGACTTGAATGCATTGACCATTCCTTAAGGCTAAACTACCCCAACTATGAACTTGGACATCAAGAACAATCACAAACAACATATATACAACATATACAAGCAAATATTAACACGTATAAGCATAGTGTAAAAAAAAAAAATAGGGTGTTACAATTCCACCCCCTTATAAAAATTTCGTCCTCGAAATTTCTACTCACCTTGAGTAAACATATGCGGATATGACTCCTTCATCTTGCTCTCCAACTCCCAAGTAACACTTTCTTCTGTAGCTCCACTCCAAACAACCTTGACCAAGGGAATTTCCTTCCCTCTCAGCTGCTTGACCCTTCGATCTTCAACCCGAAGCGGTAACACCTCGAAAGTCAAGTTATCCTTTAGTGGAATGATATCGGGTACTATCACATGGCTTGGATCATGAACATACTTTCGAAGTTGAGACACATGAAACACATTATGAAGATTTGAGAAGAACGGGGGTAAAGCTATCTGGTAGGCGACTTCACCGACTCTTTTTAGAATTTGGTAAGGGCCAATGAATCTAGGAGTAAGTTTCCTCGCTTTCATTACTCTGCCAACCCCAGTTGTTGGAGTAACTCGCAAGAACACATGATCCCCCTCCTGGAATTCGAGAGTTTTTCTTCTCTTATCATGGTAACTCTTTTGCCTACTCTGTGCCACTCTCATCTTTTCTTGTATCATCCTCACTTTCTCTGTAGTCTCTTGCACTATCTCAGGTCCTAACACAACATTCTCTCCAGGCTCATTCCAACACAAAAGGCGTCCTACACCTCCTACCATACAAAGCCTCATAAGGTGCCATCCCAATACTGGAATGGAAGCTATTGTTGTAGGTAAACTCTATAAGGGGTAAAAACTTATCCCAACTACTAGACTGCTCTAGCACACACGCCCTCAACAAGTCCTCTAAGGATTGGATTGTTCTCTCAGACTGACCATCGGTCTGTGGGTGATAAGCTGAACTCAATCTAAGCTTAGTTCCTAAGGCCTCATGCAAACCATTCCAAAATCTAGAGGTAAATCTAGGATCTCTGTCAGAAACTATGCTAGAGGGTACACTATGCAATCTAACTATTTCTCTGATATACAACCCAGTCAACTTCTCTAATGGATATTCCATATTCATAGGAATGAAATGGGCAGATTTGGTTAACCTGTCCACAACAACCCATATGGCATCACAACCAGCTGGAGTCCTAGGGAGTCCAGACACAAAATCCATAGAGATACTATCTCACTTCCACTCAGGAATACTCAAAGGTTGCAACTTACCCGAAGGTTTCTGGTGCTCTATCTTAGCCTTCTGACACACTAAGCAAGCATACACAAACTCAGCCACATCCTTTTTCATCCTAGGCCACCAAAACATCCGTTTCAGATCCTGATACATCTTCGTGGCTCCTGGGTGAACACTCAAACCACTCCTATGTCCTTTCTCAAGGATCAACTTCCTGAGCTCTGGAACATCAGGTATACAAACCCTATCTTGGAACCTCAAAATTCCATCAGTCCCTTCCTTAAAACTAAGGTTTCTACCCTGAGCAATTAACTCCCTCTGGTCTAAAAGGTATACATCTATCTTCTGTCCTTCTCTAATCTGATCCATCAATCTGCTAGTGATTTTCAACATTCCTAGCCTAATGCTCTTAGGGGTAACTTCCCAAGTTAAACTCAAATCTCTAAACTCCTCTATCAAATCCATCTCTCTAACCATCAAGGCTGAAATATGTAAGGTTTTTCTACTCAAAGCATCAGCCACTACATTGGCCTTACCTGGGTGGTAACTCAACTCAAACTCATAATCTTTAAGAAATTCCATCCACCTACGCTGTCTCATATTCAGCTCCTTTTGGTCAAATAGGTATTTCAAACTCTTACGATCACTAAAGACCTCAAATCTAGCTCCATAAAGATGATGCCTCCAAATCTTCAAGGCAAAACACTACGGCTCCTAGCTCCAAGTCGTGGGTAGGGTAATTCTTCTCATGGGTCTTAAGCTGCCTAGAAGCGTAAGCTACTACTTGACCATTCTGCATCAACACACCACCTAAACCTTGCTTTGAAGCATCGCATTACACCACAAAAGGTTCACTAGGATTGGGCAACACTAACACAGGTGCAGAGGTCAACCTATTCTTCAACTCCTGAAAACTTTCCTCACACTTAGAATCCCACAAAAATATCTGACCTTTCTTAGTAAGGCGGGTCATAGGCAAAGCTATCTTAGAGAATCCTTCTATAAACCTCCTATAGTACCCGGCTAAACCCAAGAAACTCCTAACCTCAGTCACTGACTTAGGTGCTTCCCATTGGAGCACGGTTTCTACCTTAGATGGGTCTACAGCTATTCCTCCTTTAGAGATGATGTGTCCTAAGAAACTCACCTCCTCTAACCAGAACTCACACTTAGACAACTTGGCATACAACTGTTTTTCCTTAAGGGTCTTCAAGACTATCCTCAAGTGTTCCTCATGTTCTTCCCTAGTCTTAGAGTATACTAGGATATCATCTATGAAAACAACTACAAACCTATCCAAGTATGGATGAAAGATCTTGTTCATGTAGTCCATGAACACAGCAGGGGCATTAGTCACACCAAAAGGCATGACTAGGTACTCATAATGGCCATAGCGTGTTCTGAATGCAGTCTTCGGAATGTCCTCAGACTTGACCCGAATTTGATGGTAACCTGATCTCAAATCTATCTTAGAAAACACACAGGCTCCTATCAGCTGGTCCATAAGGTCATCTATCCTAGGAAGAGGGTACCTATTCTTAACAGTCACCTTGTTGAGTTGTCGATAATTGACACACAACCTCATGCTGCCATCTTTCTTCTATAAGAGTACACAGACAATCATATACGAGTACACAGAAGAGAACACAACAGACACATACCCCCGGCCTGTAGGACAGACCGGCTCTGATACCACTAAATGTGACACCCACTACCCCGCATATAATAAAACATGAATAAAATCATACATGTCTTTTAAAAAATATAACAATTAAAATAAAAACATATCCTCAAGGGTAATGTGCATCACATCATCTATAACGTAGAACATAGGAATCTGAAATAATCAAAATCCTTTAAAAACAAACTGCGGAAAACATAAATAATAAATATAACCCAAGTCCCGATGTCACATATCAGAGCTGGTATACATATACCGATGATACATCGGAATAAAATCGAATAACATAAATCATAAAGCCTAACTACTGAGAGAGATCTCCTCGGGATCACTCCTCGTCAGCATGCTCACCTTCCTCTGCATATACCACAACATATGCACAAGAATAACAAAGAGAGGGGTAAGAAACATAATCATGAATATATGTAAACGGAATGGAATAGTAATTAAGATGGCATACAACATACATCAATCAACACAGATATAATCAATATATATATCAAGATGCATGTCAATGCGAATGCAACATCACTACTCCGTATGCATGTGGCCAACAACTCTAACTCTGGAAAGACGATTAGGAGTACATGTCCGGTTATCAACGTGGATGATATGCCAGACCATGGGCCATCCCCGAACACTATCACTAATCCTGATAACGTATAGTGGCTAGTTAGGGTACTCAAGCTTATTCTTTAGGTCACTCCGACAATAGGTAGCTAGCCCATGTCACCTGGAACTTCCATACCCAACGTACCCGCAAGGCCGGGATAACACCCGTCGTGGCCTCCACTATCGCGATTCATCGTTTGCTTTCCACCCAACATATCAATGTCAACGTATGATGCATGCTATGCTCAACAACATGCAAACACATGTCCAACCATCCACCATCATAATCAATCACATTGATTATCAACAATGACCATCAACGCTGATCATCAATCAATTAGGCGTTAACCATCGTTATTGCCTTTGTCAACATTGCCAATATTATCATCATAATCAATCACATTGATTATCAACAATGACCATCAACAATGATCATCAAACAACTAGGCGTTAACCATCATTATTGCCTTTATCAACATTACTGATATTATCAAATCGTCATTATTAATATTAACGTTCTTTGCTATACTATCAACCTTGAATTGTGATCTCACAGTCATTTTTCCATTACCCTATTCATTTCTTCTTCACAACAGAATCTGGGTGAGAAACCCAGATTCGCTAGGCGAATCGTGGCTCGCAAGGCGAGCCCGAGAGCTCCTAAATAGGTTCTCAGATTCGCTAGGCGAATCGTGGCTCGCGAGGCGAGCCCGAGAGCTCCTAAACAGGTTCTCAGATTCGCTAGGCGAATCCTGGCTCGTGAGGCGAGCCCGAGAGCCCCTATATTTGGTTCTCTCATTTGCCTCGCGGATTACAATCCGCTAGGCGAATTACGTCAGACCACGAATGGTCTCTCTATCTCGCCTCGCGAATGGCTATTCGCCAGGCTAATCATGACAGTCGTGGGAATCTTAAGAATTTCTCTAAGTTATCCCTATGCCTATCATCCCATCTCTCAAGGATCATTCCTATGGATTTCCAAGACTAATCCAATATTATCAATCTCACCTCTCATAACAACTCATTCATTATGGGGTGCCAAACGTCCCTAAGCTATGTTCTTTCGCTAATCATATTTTCTTTATTGTAACGCACATCATCATCAAGTCATCACTATCAATGCACATCATAAAATCTCATCAATGCATATCGTATCTATATTCATACTATTCATCGCACATCATAATATTGCAATCATATCATCAAGACAAACACCCATAATCATAATCATATATATTTATACAATATTCACATAGGCATGTACATGGCATATACATAACATACACATAATTACACTCATAGCATATACATAGGCATTTACAATGCATATAGACAAACATATAGGGGTCATGGGTTAACCCCTTCATCTTAACCTATCCCAAAACCCACATACTCATGATCTATTTCTTCCCCCATACCTGGTATGACGATCACCACGAGCAAAGGAAGGAAAAGGTCCAGAAAAGGTTGCGTCTACACGAATGCTCAATCTTACGACGCTTGACTTCACGATCACAGCCCCAAAAGGCTCAAGAGCAGCAACTAGGAAGAGGGCTTGTGATGGCAGTGATGCTCTTCAAGTGAAAGAGATGAAGAACGATGAACAATGGTGCAATCTCCTTCAGGGATCCTTGGAAAGGGTTTAGAAATCCTTGTTTGGAGAGGAAGAGGCAGCTTCTGAGCGTTTTTCGACTTAGAAAGTAGGTTTAGGTCGAGTCTTAGGGTATAAATATGAGTTAGGGTCATTATGGGCTGATTAGAAGCCCAAAAACACGATTCTGCTGCGCGCAGAGTCGCTACGCGAATATATTTTCGCTAGGCGAACCAGAGAGCTGCAAGAATCTGTCTGCCAGATTCGCTAGGCGAAGTTCTTTCGCTACGCGAAACTAAAGAAGCCGAATTTGGCCTTAACACTCGAAATAAAACTTGTAGATAATTCTCTAATATTTCCAACGCATCCAAGATCACCTCAATCGGATGTCTAGAACTCAAGATATGAACAAAATCGTAAAACATGTTTCTTGGACTTGAATGCATTGACCATTCCTTAAGGCTAAACTACCCCAACTATGAACTTGGACATCAAGAACAATCACAAACAACATATATACAACATATACAAGCAAATATTAACACGTATAAGCATAGTGTAAAAAAAAAAAATAGGGTGTTACAATATGCTCTTGGGTTTAGGTAGAGGATGATGAAGTGAGCTCAAAGAAATTGTTTTCCCATTAAAAAGATTTTTCTGCAATTTCCTACGAATTTTTGAAGTTTTGGATCATAAACTTGATTTTCATGAAAACAAGATTTGAACTTGAGATAGGAAGAGATTCTTGAAGCTAAGAGATCGTAGAAGTGATCTTCCCAAAGAAAGGATGAAGATTGATCAAGGATTCAAGCTTTTCTCTCAAGGTTTCAAGCTTTTTCTTAATGAAAAATGGAGTTTTGGCTCAAGGAAGAAGATGAAGTGTGAAGGAGCTCTCATGACCAGAGTGTGGGCGTGGATGAGGGGCTGACCAGCCTATTTAATAACTCACTTAAGGGCAAAATGGCAATTTCCTTCAAGGGTAAAATGGTAAAAGTGAAAAAAGGTTAGGTTAGGGGTATTTTGGTCATTTCGCGTCCAGATATTTCCGAATGTCATGACGACTCTGGCATGCTCTCCCAAGTGATTTGACATGATGTGGCATCAAGATTATCCGTTGTCGGGTCCCGGTAAGTCCATATGTGGCTCCGTTCGTCACCCGATTGAGGATTTCCGCTCGAACAAATGTCAGGAAGTGATTTTTTTGAAATTTAACAAAAACATAGGAAATTAAATTCTAAGACTTACTGTCTCGTTCACAGGTCCATCTGAGGTCTCCTGAGCAGTAAGATCATATTGTCAGTGTAAAAACGCAGACCGGGCTTCGTTCGAGTTTTTGGCTCAAAATTTAATTGTAGCTTCGTACGATAACGTTGAGCATGAATATGGTCTTAGTTTATTTTATTCATTTACTAAGTCCTTGAATAAAATATAAACTTACTTATATAACTTATTAATTTATAAAAACAGTGAAAATCGGAGTGTTACATTACTACCCTCTAAAAAAAAAAAAATTCGTCCTTGAAAGTACGTACCTTGAAAAAGATCGGGATACTGTAATCTCATCTTGTCCTCGAGCTCCCACGTTGTATCTCCAATCGCTTCATTCCAAACAACTTTGACCAAGGGAACCTGTTCCCCCTGAGTTGCTTGATCCTCTTATCGTCGATTCGCACAGGCGATATCTCATAAGACAAGTTTTCTCGTAAGTGTACTATATCAGGTTTGATTACATGGGATGAATCAGGAATATAATTCCAAAGTTGTGAGACATGAAAAACATTATGAATGTTGGATAGAAAAGGTGGTAAGGCAATATGGTAAGCTACTGGCTCAATACGTCGAAGATTCTGGTAAGATCCAATGAATTTGGTAGTGAGTTTTCTGGACTTTATAACTCTACCTACCCCAGTCGTGGGTGTGACTCTTAGGAATACGTGTTCACCTTCTTGAAACTCGAGGGATTGTATTCTTTCATCGGAGTAGCCCTTTTGTCTGCTCTATGCCGTCTTCATCTTTTCCTGGATCTGCTTAATCTTTTCTGTTGTTTGTTGCACAGGTTCGGGGCCTACAATCATGTTTTCTCCATCCTGGTACCAACACAATGGTGTTTGGCACTTTCGTCCATACAAGGCTTCATAGGGTGCCATCCTTATGCTAGAATGATAACTGTTGTTGTAGGTGAATTCGATAAGGGGTAGAAGATCATCCCAACTTCCACCATGGTCTAGAACACAAGCTCTCAGCAATCTTCCACGGATTGTATCGTTCTCTCTTTCTGTCCATCTGTTTGAGGGTGATAAGTTGAACTCATCCTCAGCCTTGTTCCTAAAGCTTGATGCAGACTTTTCCAAACACATGACGTAAACTTTGGGTCTCTATCAGAGACTATGCTTGATGGCACTCCATGTAATCTGATTACTTCTCCGATATACAGTTCAGTTAACTCCTCCATTGAGTAGTTGATCTTAACAGGTAAGAAGTGTGCTGACTTCGTTAGCCTGTCAACGATCACCCAAATTGAATCAAAACTCTTAGAAGTTCTTGGCAATCCTACCACAAAATCCATTGAGATGCTTTCCCATTTCCATTCGGGTACATCCAAGGATTGAAGCATTCCTCTAGGTCGTTGATGCTCTACCTTCGCTTTCTGACAGGTCAAACATAATGCTACATACTCAGCCACTTGCTTCTTCATTCCTGGCCACCAAAACTTCTGTTTCAGATCTTGATACATTTTGGTTGAACCAGGGTGAATGCTCGGCTTGCTCTTGTGTCCTTCCTCAAGAATCATTTTCCTCATCTCTGGGTTGCTAGGCACACAAACTCATCCATTACATCTCAAGATGCCATCAGTTCCCAAGCTGAATTCTACAGCCTTCTCTTGTCCAAGTAACTCCTTCTTCTCTTGGAGGTACTCATCAATTTCTTGTTGTTCGCGGATCGTCTCCATCAGTCCACTAGATACCTTGATCATTCCCAAGCTAATCTTCTTGTGGTTCACTTCCACAGCTAGATTGAGATCACAAAACTGTTCTATCAATTATAACTCCTTAACCATCATTGCAGAGATGTGCAGGGTCTTCCGACTCAGAGCATCTGCAACAACATTTGCTTTCCCAGGGTGGTATAGCAAAGTGAAGTCGTAGTCTTTAAGAAATTCCATCCAACGTCTCTGTCTCATGTTAAGTTCCTTCTGATCGAACATGTACTTCAAACTTTTGTGGTCACTGAAGACATCGAACTTGGATCCATACAAGCAGTGTCTCCAGATCTTCAGTGCAAAAACCACAGCAGCTAACTCAAGGTTGTGTGTGGGGTAATTCCTTTCATGAGTCTTCAACTGGCGCGAAGCATACGCTACAACCTTCCGATGTTGCATAAGCACACATCCTAATCCCTGATGCGAAGCATCACAGTACACTTCGTACAGTTCGTCTAGTTTAGGTAACATCAACACTGGTGAGGTTGTCAAACGTTCCTTCATCGTCTGAAAACTTTCCTCACATTTCTCAGTCCATGTAAACGGTTGGTCCTTCCTAGTAAGTTTAGTCAACGGCGCAACAATCTTCAAAAATCCTTCGATGAATCTTCTGTAATAACCAGCCAGTCCAACGAAACTGTGGATTTCTGTCACGGTCTTGGGTCTCTCCCATAAAAGTACTGCTTCCACTTTTGTAAGGTCAACGGCAATCCCTTCCTTCGTAATCATGTGCCCCAAGAATTTGACTTCATCCAGCCAAAATTCGCACTTGGGCAGCTTTGCGTACAACTTCTCCTCGTGAAGGATCTGTAAAACTTGTCGCAGGTGTTCCTCATGCTCCTCGGGACTCTTCAAGTAGATAAGTATATCATCTATGAACACGCAACGAACTTATCCAGAAACGGACAGAAAGTTCGGTTCATATAGTCCATGAAGGTAGTAGGCGCGTTCGTCACTCCAAAAGGCATCACGAGGTACTCATAGTGACCATAACGAGTCCTAAAAGCTGTCTTAGGTACGTACTCGTTCTTCACCTCTAATCTGGTGATAACCAGATCTCAGGTCAATCTTTGAAAAGACAGCGGCTCCCTGAAGTTGATCCATCAAATCATCTATAAGGGGTAGAGGATACTTGTTCTTGATCGTTATCTTGTTGAGTTGACGGTAATCCACGCAGAGTCTCGAACTCCTGTCTTTCTTCTTCACCAACAACACTGGTGCTCCCCACGGAGACACACTTGGTCTCACGAACCGCTTAGACATTAGATCCTCTAGTTGGGTTTTCAGCTCGGCTAACACCATAGGTGACATCCTATAAGGAGCTATAGAGATCGGACCAGATCCTGGAACTAAGTCGATCGCAAACTCGATGTCTCTCACAGGTGGCAAACCTGGAACGTCCTCTGGAAAAAATTCTGGAAAATCTTTCACAACCGGCACGTCGCTCAAGACAACATACCTCTCGATTTCTAAATAGGATAGAAGCATGTATCCCTGAGCTCCTTCTTTCAAAGAAGCTCTTAGTTGGTTGGCAGTTAAAAATCCAGAAATCTTAGGGTCAGGAAAAACTAAGGTTCTATGTGCACAGTCTAAAAGGATGTGGTTGGAAGATAACCAATCCATGCCTAGGATCACATCCAATTGTGTCAAAGGCAAACATATTAAGTCAACAAGAAAGTTACTTTCATGAACAATAATAGGAAAATTCAAACATATAGTATTAACTGTAACAGGCTTAGCAGTTGGAGTAGAGACAATCAAATCAAAAGACAACGAAGAAACAGGCAAGTCTAATAGTCTCACACAATTGAAAGAGATAAACGAATGTGTCGCACCCGAATCAAATAGTACAGTTAAGAGATTATGAGCTATGATGAAACTACCTTGTATGAGATCATCCGATTTAGAAGCATCAGCACCACTCATGTTATACACTCTTCCTCTTGCCGTTGGTCTAGCAGTCCGTACATTGTTGACAGTCGGCTCGAATTTTGGTGTAGGACACTCCCTCGCGAAATGTCCTATTTTCCTGCATTGGAAACATAGAACTCCTTTTAGCTCGCAATTATCAGCTGGATGTCCTTGCCTCCCACACTTGAAGCATCTCTGAACTTGTCCTTGATTCTGGTCGTTTCCACTTCCACCCCCATAAGTAGAAGCGACAGGACGATAAGATTGTTGTTTCTGACCATTCCCTTAAAGTCGGGAATACGGCTTCTTCTAGGACTGCTTCCCTCTCTGGTTCTGATATTGGTTCGGGTTCTTGGACCTAGACGGTCCTCCCGCAATGCTCTTGCTCTCTCTTCCCCTTCTCATCTTTTCCACTTTTCCACCAAGGCTTGAAAGTTATGAATCTCCAGCGGTAACACTGACTCCTTGATCTCGAAGTGCAGACCTCCTTCGAATCTCTCGCATTTCCAGTCCTCAACAGGTTGGGCTTGGAAAAAGCTCAAATATTTGGCGAGTGATTCAAACTTCGCCACATATTCCCCAACAGTCATGTCCCTCTACTGCAGCCTCAGAAATTCTTGCTCCTTCTCAGTCCTGGCACTCTACGGAAAGTACTTGCCTAGAAACTTGGTGCGAAATACTCCCCAAGTGACTTCTTGATTGTTGGCTTCTAGCAGTGGCTGGTTCCTCCCCACCAATATTCTGCATCACCCAGAAACAAGAACGTACCATAGTCCACCTTCACTCCCTCGGGGCAGTGCAGAACAGCAAAAATCTTCTCTATCTCTGGCATCCACAGGCCAGCTTTTTTCGGGTCACAGTCCCCATGAAACTGTGGAGGATCATGACGCCGAAATTCGACTAACCCTCTAGCATCAGCAGCAAGATCAGCTCTTTGTTGGTTCTGTTGAGCAACAGCAGCCACCATATCTGTAACACCCCAATGTTCACACATAGATTATAATGTGTTAATAGTTGATTATATATGTTTATATATGCTTGCTATGCTTGCTCTTGGTGCTTAAGTTCATAGTTGGGGTAGTTCTGCCTTAAGGAATGGTCAATATATTTGGGTCCAAGAAACATGTTTTATGGTTTCGTCCATATCTTGAGTTATAAACGTCCGATTAAGGCGATCATGGATGCGTTGGAAATCTTAGAGAATTATCTACATGTCTTATTTCAGGTGTCAGGGCCAAATTCGGCTTCTATAGTTTTGCATAGCGAAGGAACTTTGCCTAGCGAATCTGGCAGACAGATTCTTGCAGCTCTCTGGTTCGCCTAGCGAAAAGGGATTAGCTTAGCGAATCTGTGCGTAGCAGAATCATTTTTTAGGGCTTCTAATCAGCCCATAATAACCCTAACTCATATTTGTACCATAAGACTCAACCTAAACCTATTTTCTAACTCGAAATACTCTTAGAAACTGCCTCTTTCTCTCCAAACTAGGATTCCTAAACGCTTTCTATGGATTCTTGAAGGAGATTGCACCATTGTTCATCGTTCTTTGCCTCCTTCGCTTGAAGAGCATAACTGCCATCACAAGCCTTCTTCCTCGTTGCTGCTCTTGAGCCTTTTGGGGCGGTGATCGTGAAATCAAGTGTCGTGAGATCGAGTGTTCGTGAGACGCAACCTTTTCCGAAACTTTTCTCTTCCTTTGTTCGTTGTGATTGTCATACCAGGTATGGGGGAGAAAGATAATTATATCATATGGGAATGTTGGAATGAAATTGAGGTGATTGGGGATTCCCATGATCCCCTTGTGCCTTGGTGATTTGTTGTTACCATTGTTGGAGCAATGGCTTGAATGATTGTATGTTATGATTAATGTATTGAACTTATTGTATGATTATACTATCACAAAGCGTGTATTTGTTGCTATAATGTTAAAAATATGTATGCATTACTATAAGTGCTATAGTGTTTGTAATTGTTATTATAATAATGCTTTGATAGTTGTAATCATGAATTATATGACTATTGGTTTAAGATTATAAGACGTGAATATTGATTTATATTTAAGGATGAATACATGTAGACTATGATCGTGACTATATTGGAATGTGAGGTATTGTTTGAGTGTGAGACCCAGTTCTAAGGAGCCTGTTTATGGGTACTCATTTGTGAATGTTTGTGTGAGACCCAGCTTTGCAAGGCCTGTTTATGGGACTAAGCTCGGAAGGGCCTGTTTATGGACCCAGCCATGGAATGGCCTGTTTATGGGATCCAGCCTCTAAGAGCCTGTTTATGGGACCTAGCCCCTAGAGAGCCTGTATGTGGGAACTCAATTATGTGTGTTGTCTGAGTCTAAGGGGACATTGTTGCTTGTGATTGTAATGCGACATGTATACAAAATATAATGAGATGATATGTTAAACTGTTGTGAGATGATTTGACTTGATTTGCGAGAATGATTATGTTATGTTTGTGGGTGTGTAGTACTTATATGTGTATGTATATATATATATATGTATATATGTATATCTATGTGTATGCACTAGCCTTAATTTCAATTTTGCTTCCACAACATATGTATATGAGTATGTCTTCTCACCCCTTTGTATTTGTGTCTTTTCTTGTGCAATGTATGATTTGTTCAGATGACTCTCAAGTGACTGAAGAGTAACATGTCAGAGCTTACGTGGAGTTGTTGATGCTTAGAGTATTAGTAGTTGAATTCTTTTGATGTTGTTCTTTAGGCTTTGGATCATGTTATTTATTTCTTTATGAGTTTTTGTTTAGCTCTGATCCATGTGACATCGGGCTAAGGGATTATCTTGTTTAAACTATTTATTATTTATGCGAAACTTGTAAATGTTTTATGGCATTGTGTTTAATTTAATTGGATTTGAGGTTTAAGTTTATGAATGGTGATACTCTTAACTATTGCGAAAATGTTTATTAATGGTAGAACTCGTATATTATTTCGTGTGTTTTTCCGCAAAGAATATTTTCACAAATTAATATTTATATAATAAACGTATGTTGGGGTTAAGGGTGTCACATTAAGTGGTATCAGAGCAGTTCGGTCCTAACCGGACTGCGAGGTTGAGTTGTTAGAGCTCGGTCTGACCTTCAGGCCGTGCATTGTGTGTCTGTTATGCTTCTCTGCATGAATTTTGTTAACTGGTGTAAATTTTTTTACATTGTTGTGGTGCATTGTTTGATTTGAAACCTGCTATCTTACTTGCTGCATCCAGTAGAAATTTCGAGGACGAAATTTTTATAAGGAGGGTGGAATTGTAACACCCTAATTTTCACACTTAGATTATAATGTGTTAATACTTGATTATATATGTTTATATATGCTTGCTATGCTTGCTCTTGGTGCCTAAGTTCATAGTTGGGGTAGTTCAGCCTTAAGGAATGGTTAATAAATTCGGGTCCAAGAAACATTCTTTATGGTTTTGTCCATATCATGAGTTCTAGACGTCCGATTGAGGCGTTCTTGGATGCGTTGGAAAGCTTAGAGAATTATCTACAAGTCTTATTTCAGGTGTCAGGGCCAAATTCGGCTTCTATAGTTTCGCGTAGCGAAGGAACTTCGCCTAGCGAATCTGGCAGACAGATTCTTGCAGCTCTCTGGTTCGCCTAGTGACAATGGATTAGCTTAGCGAATCTGCGCGCAGCAGAATCGATTTTTAGGGCTTCTAATCAGCCCATAATGACCCTAACTCATATTTGTACCATAAGACTTTACCTAAACCTATTTTCTAACTCGAAATACTCTTAGAAACTGCCTCTTTCTCTCCAAACTAGGATTCCTAAACCCTTTCCATGGATTCTTGAAGGAGATTGCACCATTGTTCATCGTTCTTTGCCTCCTTCGCTTGAAGAGCATAACTGCCATCACAAGCCCTCTTCCTCGTTGCTGCTCTTGAACCTTTTGGGGCGGTGATCGTAAAATCAAGTGTCGTGAGATTGAGTGTTCGTGAGACGCAACCTTTTCCGGAACTTTTCTCTTCCTTTGTTCATTGTGATCATCATACTAGGTATGGAGGGAGAAAGATGATTATATCATATGGGAATGTAGGAATGAAATTGAGGTGATTGGGGATTACCATGATCCCCTTGTGCCTTGGTGATTTGTTGTTACCATTGTTGGAGCAATGGCTTGAATGATTGTATGTTATGATTAATATATTGAACTTATTGTATGATTATACTATCACAAAGCATGTATTTGTTGCTATAATTTTATTAATATGTATGCGTTACTATAAGTGCTATAGTGTTTGTAATTGTTATTATAATGATGCTTTGATAGTTGTAATCATGAATTATATGACTATTGGTTTAAGATTATAAGACGTGAAAATTGATTTATATTTAAGGATGAATATGTGTAGACTATGATTGTGACTATATTGGAATGTGAGGTATTGTTTGAGTGTGAGACCCAGTTCTAAGGAGCCTATTTATGGGTACTCATTTGTGAATGTTTGTGTGAGACCCAGCTCTGCAAGGCCTGTTTATGGGACTGAGCTCGGAAGGGCCTGTTTATGGACCCAGTCATGGAATGGCCTGTTTATGGGATCCAGCCCCTATGTGCCTGTTTATGGGACCCAGCCCCTAGAGAGCCTGTTTGTGGGTACTCAATTATGTGTGTTGTATGAGTCTGAGGGGACATTATTGCTTGTGATTGTAATGCGACATGTATACAAAATATAATGAGATGATATGTTAAACTGTTGTGAGATGACTTGAATTGATTTGCGAGAATGATTATATTATGTTTGTGGGTGTGTAGTACTTATATGTGTATGTATATATATGTATATATGTATATCTATGTGTATGCACTAGCCTTAATTTCCATTTTAATTCCACAACATATGTATATGAGTATGTCTTCTCACCCCTTTGTATTTTTGTCTTTTCTTGTGCAATGTATGATTTGTTCAGATGACTCTCAAGTGACTGAAGAGTAACACATCGGTGCTTACGTGGAGTTGTTGATGCTTAGAGTATTACTAGTTGAATTCTTTTGATGTTGTTCTTTATGCTTTGGATTATGGGTTTTTGTTTAGCTCTGATCCATGTGACATCGGGCTAGGGGATTATCTTGTTTAAACTATTTATTATTTATGTGAAACTTGTAAACGTTTTATGGCATTGTGTTTAATTTAATTGGATTTGAGGTTTGAGTTTATGAATGGTGATACTCTTAACTATTGCGAAAATATTTATTAATGATAGAACTCGTATATTATTTCGTTTGTTTTTCCACAAAGAATATTTTCACAAATTAATATTTATATAATAAACATATGTTGGGGTTAAGGGTGTCACAATATCAGCCATGGCCTGGATAGCCCGATTAATGTTGTTGTCATCAACATTGGTGTCAACAGTGCCGCGACCTCCGCCACGACCACCTCTAAGATTCGTGTTTTCCTAAAAGGCAAACCAATCATACCTTACTAAGGAAACATAATCAAACCAAGAAAAGGGAAAACAAGTTACTCGCTAGGCGAACCTATGCTTGCCATTCGAGCTAGAAGGTCAGCCTGAGAAACAAAACACAGCCTCTTGGCCTCGCGACGTGAAACTAAGACTCGCCCCGTGAGAAACAGAGATCACACAACATTAACATAACAGATCAATTCCCAAGGATTCCCAAAAGACTCGACCAGCTCTGATTCCACTAATGTAACACCCCCCTCAGGTGCTACGTACTCAAACTCAAAGTGGAAAACATCAAAAGAATAGAACGCTGGTTGCTTTTAGAAAATAATATAATTAAATAGCTACGTTCAAAAACGTGATTCTAAATATTTTCTGCATGCATAAGTGATCCAATTCAAGACAAGGAAATAAACTTCTTAACACACATCAATACCTAAGATCCATAGTAATATAGTCATGATGTAAAGTCGATCTAAAATATCATATTACAGACTTAAAAACTTAGTCAACATTCATGCAGTAAATAAACATAAGATTGCTTCAAGAAGATAGACTCCTAAGCTGGTCGAGCTAAAAGCAGCCATTGGGAACAACCCCCAAAGTCAGCTTCCTCAAAAGGTTCCGTCATCCGAGTCCTCATGTATCCACGTGGACCTACGATCAACATCTATACATGTGTTCCAAAAACACAACAGGGTGTCCAACATATACAGAAAAGGTGAGATAATCATATAAAAGTTTATCACGATAGCCGCACAGGCGACAAACAGCAGTATAAACATCCATAGATAAATAAAGTTATAGAAACAGTTATAGAAATAGTTATTTATATAACACAATATCTCAAACACTATCATGAGTTATATAATAATGCATGAGACTTCAATATCATTTTTCTAATTTAATGTACTCCGGAGGTTCCTACTACCCTTCATCGAGCGATAGGCCGCAAATACACTCGTAACACAATTGTTCTCATGAGTCGGCCTCTCAATTTAGGTCCGAACTCCAATTGTTCCAGGGAAATGCGTGATAACCATATCCTGAATAGTCCAGTCTCTGATGAGTTCATTCGTGTTTGGCAACCGATTTACCACGGCACGGGGTTGCAATGCCACCGGCCACTTGTGGAGTTTCAAACACAGAATGCCCCTATAGACCCAGTGGTCTTAACTGGCTGAATTCTCAACTACGTAAGTTGTAGCTCGTTTTCAAATAACACGTCTGCCGGTTCATGCATGTACACAGAAATTTTCTATTTTCTTTTTTGTTCATTTTTTCATCGTCGAGGCATATAGCTCACGACTCATTTTAAAGGACATTAAGCCCGTTCAAAATCAAAACATAGGACACGAAGTCCGAGTGCTCAATCCACAAAACACTAGTCTGACATCTCGGTCACTAGGTTTGCAATCATCTCAAAGATACATCGTTTTTCCTTTTTGGCCTTATTTTATCAAAACAACTTTGGAAAACAAAACACACTTTTATTGTTCTTGATTAAAACATTTCCTTTTCAAAGAAAAACATTTTTTTCAGGGAAAACACTTTTTCGTGAATAAAACCGTTTTCTAAAGGTTCCATGTATTTTTAAAACGCTTTTCTGAAACAAAACTGGCTTTGCACAATGAGACAACCCCACTTACATAGAATAATCCCATTTTAACCTAATTATCTAATCTTGAAAACATGTGAAAATTTTAAAAAACTTAAGATACATAACAATAGAAATAACCCATAGCTAGCAACATATCCATATGTATATCATTATCCTTAATTACATATATCAGAGTGCGCTCCTTTAACACAACGACTTTTAACTTACAATAAGAAAGATACATAATCTGTCATACTAAAAACCACAAATGTCCTTTCAGAAAGTACATCAAACGTCAAACTCTCAAAACACTCATATATACTGTACTGGCCATGCACTCATATCAGCAAGGATGATATGGAGTCCATGAACTACACTCTATCCCAAGACTTATGTCAGCATTAGGTTCATAAGGAACACCAACTTCCTCAGGAATCGGATCCTCAACTGCAGTGTCTTCTCCACGAGCCATAAGAGAAAACATACATAGAAAAATATAGGGAGATAAGGATCTAACACAAACATCATATATGGGAAAGAAACTCATAGAATAACATATATGAACATCACATGTATATAAACATTACACACATCACATAAACATGTACATAATCATCTCCCGATTGTATCGCTCATGATCAACATTTATGCTACATGTATCTCATTCCAACATGCATGTCAGCCGATATCTCAAATCTCGTTCTCAGTCTCAGAGAACCATAGTTAGTTGTCCAGGGAATTTTTCCGCTCACCGTGACCAATAAGAGTGCATCCCGCTCCAACTCTCGGGAGAGGTTGTGGGACTTCCGTCACTTGTGATAAGTCCCGAACCCGATTACATCCCCAAGATTATCAAGATCGTCCCTTCCCTATTCCGTACCCGCACTCAGGTACACTAACCTCGTGTGTCCCATACCACACAACTCGCTACTTGGCACATGATTATGCTATGCATGTCAAGCATCACTTGTGCCACCAATATCTCAATAAACATCTCAATCCTCAAATCACTTTATTCATGATACCATTGTATCCATCACTTTATCAATATCCATCACTTTTCCTCACATATACATTGTGGCACTTCCATTCACTATTTACATCATTATCAATCATACAACATGCATACATGATATGCAATATCTCAACATACCAACTCAAACATATAACATCATACATTTCATTTTCATGCTAGTGAGCATATCATTGTACACTTCAACACAAAAAGCATATAGTCATATTTTCGAGCATATCATTCTAAGCTTATAACGCATAAACCACATAGGGCATATAGTCACAATCACACCAAACATATCAATCATCCATCATGTAATAGTCATCTAGCCTGGGGTGTATTCTTAGTGGTGATATCCCAAAGATACCTACACCTAGGGTCTAGGCACTTTGTTAGGGCTCAACCTCTAGTAGGGTTTAGGGCTCCCCTACACATGTCAATATATATTATTCTACTCTTGCCTTCCCGATGAATGTGAGATTCTTTCTCCCCACCTGATATCAACGTAGAAATGAACATGAACCCACGAGCACTTGCTCACGGCCGCAGCCCCGTTCTTCCATCGGTGACCGTACACGTTTTAGAATGATTGAACACGGTCTAATCCTTCACAATAAACACAATCAAAATTAGTACAATCAAACAAAATCCACTTGGGTTCCTAGGAGTTAGAGTTCGGCCCCTTGGTAGCCAAATAGGCTAGAAGTGTTGAAGTTTTACAAATTCTAGGATCAATGACCCTTAAGCATAAATAACACTCCTGTAAGTCTTTTTATTCAAGAATTTGAAACAAAACTCAAGATCCACCAACATCTAGGTTTTGGCCATGCTATATAAAATTAGGATAGGAAAGGTTTTTGATTACAATCATTTGAATTCAATGATATCTAAGTGTGATAGAACTCAAATCAACACTTCTTTAAGCAAAAGTTTGAACAAAACTCCATGATTTCTTACTATAGAGCATTCAGCCCTTTCTCCCCCAAATGGTTTAGAGAGCTCTTATGATTACAAACTCTTGGATTATGAAAGAAGACAATGAATCTAGATCAAGAAAATTGGTTTGACATTAAAATGATTTTTCTACAATTTTTCATGAATTTTAGAAGTTCAAGAACAACCATGAACACATAGAGTTTTAATGGATAAAAAATGGAGATTTAGATTTTATAGAAGAGATCTCTACCTCGTAGATGATGAATAAGATCAATCTAAGCAAGTTTGCTTCACAAAGTTCTTGAAGATTTCATGAAGATTGGAGAGAAAATGGAGTTAGAAGCTTGAAGATGTTATGAATGCTTGAAGTGAAGAACAAGGGTGGAAGGAGCACGAAATTGAGACAAAGAAATAGAAGAGAGGGGCGTGAGATGGATATATATAGGAAGGAAAGGATAAGGATAAGATAAGGTTAGAATGGGCATTTCACCTTAGGAACAAAATTGGGATTTTATCAAAAGTTCTACTAAAACTTAAACACTTGAATTTGAGAAATGGAGAAGAGAAGAAAGAAATGTGAGAGAGATTATGGATGAGAAAGTGGCATGGACTATATAAAATAAAGGGCTAAGGATGTTATAAAAACACTTAAGGTCAAAATGGTCATTTCCTTTATGGGCAAAATTGTCATTTCACACTACGTCATCATGACTATGGTGAGTCACCCATGTGACTCACTCCTCACCATCATTACTATGGTGATGAGTCACCATGTAATGATTGCATATGGGTAAGGATAAGGTTAAGGATAAGGTGAGGTGGCTTTGAAAGCGATCTTATGCTTATCCGTTACCGGTTCCTATAATCCCATACGCAGACCGGGTTTTGTTTGAATCGCAACCCAAACCTTAACCATAATTCTCTACCAGTAATGTCGAGTAAGAATATATCTGGGTTGTATTCAAAAGTGGACACGTAGAGATAAAATCAAACACCAGACGAGAGACGTGGTTCCTGAATGTGATTAGTCAATGGATGAGTCATCACCATGTCTCATCACTATCATGATTACTCCATCATGACTCACCACCATGAGTCATTCATGTCATGATTACTTTTCTAAAGTAGTCATGATTACTCCTGTAAAATATCTTGATATTTACAACTTTGCCACTGTGACTCAGATAAGATTTGTATACTTTACCAATTTGAAAATTGGGATGTTACATTATAACCCCCCTTAAAAAGAATTTCGTCCTCGAAATTTGATGTACATTGTAGAACAGACTCGGATACTGTAGTTGTCTGTTCTTTTATCGCCGTAACTCTTCTGTCTATCTTGTACGGCTTTCATGTTGTCCCTTATCCTCATGATTTGTTCCATCTTTTTCTATACCACATTTGGTCCTGAGATTTGATTTTTTTCAGTTTTGCACTAACACAACGGAGTTTTATACTTTCTTCCATACAAAGCTTCAACGGATCTCATTCTAACACTGGAATGGTTCCAACTTTTTGTCTGTTTCCACACACAAACTCTTAATAGATCTTCCACCTTGTAGACTCCTCCAGAATCTTGAGATAAATCTTGATACTTGAAGGCACTCCATGTAACCTTACTATCTCTTTGACATAAATCTCGGTTCACCTTCCCAAAGAATACCCATAAACCTCGGTTTACCTTCCCAAAGAATACCTTTCATTGATAGCTAAGAAATGCATAGATTTCATTAACCTATCAATGACTACCCAAATTACATCAAATCCTTTCGGAGTCCTTGGAAGTCCCGTTACAAAGTCCATTGTTATGTCGTCCCATTTCAATTCCATGATATCTAGAGACTATAACGTTCCAGCTGGCATCTTATGTTGAATCTTAGCTTTTTGACATACTAAACATGATAATACATATTCTGCTATTTCCTTCTTCATTCCAGGCCACCAGAACATCTTCTTTAGATCTTGATACATTTTTGTGGCATCGGGATGAAAACTTAACTTACTTTTATGGCTTTCTTCTAAAATCGTCTTCCTAATTTCTATATCCTCAGGCACACAGATCCTTTTCTTATATCTAATAACCCCATGGCCATCTATATTAAACTCAGAAGTCCTATTCTGCTCTATTAACTTTTTCATCTTTTGGAGATACTAATCGAATCCTTGCTTCTCTCTAATCATGCTTAAGAATTCATTAGTCACTGAGGTCATACCTAGATACATTCTATCCTTAGATATTTCCACTCCCAAACTTAAGTCTCTAAATTGTTCCAACAACTCTAGTTCTTTTATCATCATTACAGACACATGTAAAGATTTCCGACTTAACGCATCTGCCACAACATTAGCCTTTCCTGGATGATAATGTAGATCGAATTCATAGTCCTTTATGAATTCCATCCACCTTCTCTGCCTCATATTCAGTTCCTTTTGATCAAACAAGTACTTTAAGCTCTTATGATCACTAAATACACTAAAGTGATATCCGTAAAGATAATGTCCCCATATCTTTAATGCAAACACTACAGCTGCTAGCTCTAGGTCATGAGTTGGGTAATTCCTTTCATAAATTCTTAATTGCCTAGAAGCATAAGCCACTACTCTTCTTTCTTGCATAAGTACACATCCTAACCCTTGATACGAAGCATCACAATATACTTCAAACTTACCTAAAGGATCGGGTAATACCAAAACTAGAGATGTAGTCAACTTCCGTTTAAGCTCTTAAAAACTTTGTTCACACTCTTCTGTCCATTCAAAGGCTTTTCCTTTCCGCTTCAATTGCGTCATAGGCAACGCAATTTTAGAAAATCCTTCAATGAACCTTCTGTAGTATCCTGCCAATCCTAAGAAACTTCTGACTTCACTAACCATCTTTGGGCTTTCCCATTTCAATACAGCTTCTACCTTAGCAGGATCTACCGCTATTCCCTCTTTATTTGTTATATGTCCTAAGAATTGAACTTCCTCCAACCAGAACTCATACTTTGACAACTTCGCATAAAGTTGTTGGTCCTTCAGAATTTGGATTACAATTCTAAGATGTTCTCGATGCTCTTCCCGATTAGGGGAATAGATAAGAATGTCGTCGATAAAGACGATAACAAACTTATCTAAATAAGGTCGGAAAATTCTATTCATGTAATCCATAAACACAGCTGGAGCATTTGTCATGCCAAAGGGCATAACTAAAAACTCATAGTGTCCATAGCGAGTTCTGAATGCAGCTTTCGGTATATCCTCTTTCTTAACTCGAATCTGATGATAACCAGATCGTAAGTCAATCTTAGAGAAAACTGCAGCTCCTTTCAGCTGATCCATTAAATCATCAATTCTTGGCAACAGATACTTATTCTTAATGGTAACCTTATTTAGCTTTCGATAATCGACACACAACCTTGAGCTTCCATCCTTCTTCTTTACGAACAACACTAGTGCTCCCCATGGTGAAACACTTGGTCTTATAAACTCCTTTCCCAACAGCTCATCTAATTGTTTCTTCAACTCAGTTAACTCCGACGGAGACATTCGATAAGGTGCTATCGAAATAGGTCCCGTCCCTGGTATTAAGTCTATAGCGAATTCCACTTCTCTCTCAAGTGGTAAACTCGGAATGTCTTCAGGAAATACTTCTGGAAAGTCCTGCACTATAGGCAAAGATTCTAAATTGAGATCCCCTTTCACATCCATAGAAAATAGCATCATATATTCTTGAGTTGGATTCTTTTGTAAAACATCTCTGTTATTGCTATTATCGACAGGCACTAATCTAGATTGCGCAGGAAAGATAAGGGATTTCTTGGCATAGTCTAAGAATACATGGCTGGCCGAAAGCCAATCTATGCCTAAAATCATGTCTAGTTGTTGCATGGGTAGACAAATCAAATCAACCAAGAAATTTATATTTTCTACTAAAATAGGGCATTTCAAACAAACAGACATAGTAGTCAAAGGACTACTAGTAGGAGTGGAAACAGTCAAGTTATATGGTAACAAAGAAACAGGTAACTTTAAGTGATCCACACATTCCCAAGAAATAAAGGAATGAGTCGCCCCTAAGTGAAACAAGGCAGATAAGAGCTTTCCTAAAACTAAACACATCCCTTGTATCAGATGAGGAGATTGAGAGGATTCAGTTCCCCTCACAGTAAACACTCTTCCCCTCGCCTGTGGCCTTCCTTGTTGATTTGCCACTGGTGGTCTTGCTCCAGTTCCCTGAGGTTTACTTCCTTGCCCTACTGCACCGGGTCTCTCTATCAATCCTTTCCTGCAAAACCGAGCAATGTGACTAGACTTGCCACATCGATAACAAATTGAGCTCCCACCTTGTCCCACACTTGGACAATCTCTAGTAAAGTGTCCCCCTCAACACTTGTAACATCTAAGCGGTCCTTGTAGCCCTTGTCCCCGACTTCCTTCAACATTAATAGCTTGTTGCATCGGTCGGTTATAGGGTCCTTGTCTTTGTTGGAATTTTCCTCCTCTTCCCTTCAGATTGTTGTTGCGAATTGGTCCACCGCTCCTTTGTAAAACCATCCTGTTACGGTCGTGTCCTTCTAACACTGTACACTTTTCTACCAATACCGAAAAGTTACAAATCTCGAAAGGCAACATCATCTGTTTCAGCTCAGGCCTCAATCCTTCCTTGAACTTCCTACACACCCATTCTTCATCTGGATGCACCTGATAGAATTGAGAAAACTTTAACAGTGTCTCGAAACACATGGCATACTCACAACCGACATTCCTCCTTGCTTAAGTTTCATGAATTCGCTTTCTTTTTCTTGTCTGACACTCTTTGGAAAATACTTATCCATGAAGCTTTCTCGAAATACCTCCCAGGTGATAATTCTTCCTTCAGCTTCCAGTTATCTTTGTTTGTTCTTCCACCAATGCTCCGTTCCACCAACCAACATGAACGAAGCATAAGTCACCTGCCTATTTTCCCGACAATGTATTGCCATAAAGATTTTCTCTATTTCTTGAATCCACAATTCAGCAGCTTCCGGATTGTATTCACCATGAAATTGGGGAGGGTTTCCCTTCATAAAAGCATTCAGACCGACCTCCACCATTTCCTCCTCTCTCACCGGATTCATTTGTTGAGATTGTTGTCGGGTTTCCCTATCTTGTTGCATATACTGAGTGTTTTGCTGAGTTCGTTGTAACATGGCTGCCACCAAATCCCTCATAGTTCTCATGGCTTCAACTATTTCTTCGTTACATTCGACTCTCGAGGTTCCATTGTTATTCTTAGTTTCTATCATCCTATCTCTTCCCATTCTTCTACGTCCTGCACCACTAGCCATCGGTTCCTATAAAAGCAACCGTTAGCTCACCATTCTATAGGTATAACATAAGAAAGCGATACTATCTTTGGCTATCACATACTTCACAAAAGCAATCAAACAAACATTCACCCAACAACCCATCTCCAATCAAAGTCAGTATCCAAGGTGGATCCAACTAACATGGCCAGTACACTTCCTAACTCACACCGTGAGGTCCACATAACCCTACAGTCCGGTTTAGAACCGAACTGCTCTGATACCACCAAAATGAGACAACCCCTCTTACGTAGGATAATCCCATTTTAACCTAATTATCTAATCTTGACAACATGCGAAAATTTTAAAAAACTTAAGATACATAATAATAGAAATAACCCATAGCTAGCAACATATCCATATGTATATCATTATCCTTAATTACATATATCAGAGTGCGCTCCTTTAACACAACGAATTTTAACTTACAATAAGAAAGATACATAATCAGTCATACTAAAAACCACTAATGTCCTTTCAGAAAGTACATCAAAAGTCAAAATCTCAAAACACTCATATATACTGTACTGGCCAGGCACTCATATCAGCAGGGATGATATAGAGTCCATGAACTACTCTCTATCCTAAGACTTATGTCAGCATTAGGTTCATAAGGAACACCAACTTCCTCAGGAATAGGATCCTCAACTGCAGTGTCTTGTCCACGAGCCATAAGAGAAAACATACATAGAAAAATATAGGGAGATAAGGATCTAACACAAACATCATATATGGGAAAGAAACTCATAGAATAACATATATGAACATCACATGTATATAAACATTACACACATCACATAAACATGTACATAATCATCTCCCGATTGTATCACTCATGATCAACATTTATGCTACATGTATCTCATTCCTACATGCATGTCGGCCGATATACCAAATCTCGTTCTCAGTCTCAGAGAACCATAGTTAGTTGTCTAGGGAATCTTTCCGCTCACCGTGACCAATAAGAGTGCATCCCGCTCCATCTCTCGGGAGAGGCTGTGGGACTTCCGTTCACTATTTACATCATTATCAATCATACAACATTCATATATGATATTCAATATCTCAACATAACAACTCAAACATATAACATCATACATTTCATTTTCATACTAGTGAGCATATCATTATACACTTCAACACATAAAAGCATATAGTCATATTTTCGAGCATATCATTCTAAGCTTATAACACATAGACCACATACGGCACATAGTCACAATCACACCAAACATATCAATCATCCATCAAGTAATAGTCATCTAGCCTAGGGTGTATTCTTAGTGGTGATAGCCCAAAGATACCTGCACCTAAGGTCTAGGCACTTTGTTAGGGCTCAACCTCTAGTAGGGTTTAGGGCTCCCCTACATATGTCAATATATATTATTCTACTCTTGCCTTCCCGATGAATGTGAGATTCTTTCTCCCCACTTGATATCAACGTAGCAATGAACACGAACCCACGAGCACTTGCTCATGGCCGCAGCCCTGTTCTTCCATCGGTGACCGTACACGCTTTAGAACGATTGAACACGGTCTAATCCTTCACAATAAACACAATCAAAATTAGTACAATCAAACAAAATCCACTTGGGTTCCTATGAGTTAGGGTACGGCACCTTGGTAGCTAAATAGGCTAGAAGTGTTAAAATTTTACAAACTCTTGGATCAATGACCCATAAGCATAGATAACACTGCTGTAAGTCTTTGTATTCATGAATTTGGAACAAAACTCAAGATCCACCAACATCTAGGTTTCGGCCATGCTATATAAAATTAGGATAGGAAAGGTTTTTGATTACAATCATTTGAATTCAAGGACATCTAAGTGTGATAGAACTCAAATCAACACTTCCTTAAGCAAAAGTTTGAACAAAACTCCATGATTTCTTACTATAGAGCATTCGGCCCTCTCTCCCCCAAATGGGTTACAGAGCTCTTATGATTACAAACTCGATTATGGAAGAAGACAATGAATCTAGATCAAGAAAATTGGTTTGACATTAAAATGATTTTTCTACAATTTTTCATGAATTTTAGAAGTTCAAGAACAACCATGAACACATAGAGTTTTAATGGATAGAAATGGAGATTTAGATCTTATAGAAGAGATTTCTACCTCTTAGATGATGAAGAAGATCAATCTAAGCAAGTTTGCTTCACAAAGTTCTTGAAGATTTCTTGAAGAATGGAGAGAAAATGGAGTTAGAAGCTTGAAGATATTATGAATGCTTGAATTGAAGAACAAGGGTGGAAGGAGCACGAAATTGAGAGAAAGAAATAGAAAACAGGGGCATGAGATGGATATATATAGGAAGGAAAGGATAAGGATAAGATAAGTTTAGAATGGGTATTTCACCTTAGTAACAAAATTGGGATTTTATCAAAAGTTCTACTAAAACTTGAACACTTGAATTTGAGAAATGGAGAAGAGAAGAAATAAATGTGAGAGAGATTATGGATGAGAAAGTGGCATGGACTATATAAAAGAAAGGGCTAAGGATGTTATAAAAAAACTTAAGGGCAAAATGGTCATTTTCTTTATGGGCAAAATTGTCATTTCACACTAGGTGATCATGACTATGGTGAGTCACCCATGTGACTCACTCCTCACCATCATTACTATGGTGATGAGTCACCATGTAATGATTGCATACGGATAAGGATAAGGTTAAGGATAAGGTGAGGTGGCTTTGAAAGCGAGCTTATGCTTATCCTCTACCGGTTCCTGTAATCCCGTACACAGACCGGGTTTTGTTTGAATCATCAACCCAAACCTTAACCATAATTCTCTACCAGTAATGTAGAGTAAGAATATATCTGGGTTGTATTCAAAAGTGGACACCCAAAGATAAAATCAAACACTGGACGAGAGACGTGGTTCCTGAATGTGATTAGTCAATGGATGAGTCATCACCATGTCTCATCACTATCATGATTACTCCACCATGAGTCATTCATGTCATGATTACTTGTCTAAAGTAGTCATGATTACTCCTCCAAAATATCTTGATATTTACAACTTTGCCACTGTGACTCAGATAAGATTTGTATGCTTTACCGATTTGAAAATTGGGATGTTACACACAACTTTCCACAAAACCACTTTTTCCTTTTGAAAAGCACATAACTTTTTCAAAAAGGAAGAATTACTTTCCTTGAAAAGCAACATGTTTTCCCAAAAACACCTTTTCGATTGCAAAACTCGATTTTGAAAACTTTGATTTCGGTTTTCGAGTATTTTAATTATTTGTCGAGACATAGCCAGTCCTATGCTCTTTATCAGTCTAGGATATATATATATATATATATATATATATATATATATATATATATATATATGCATCCAAAATAGTCCAATATCACAACAAAAGTCCATCTAAGGCATCAATGACACAAATCATCAACAAGTGCACAGTATGTTTCATTAAGTAAAACAACTTCATATCGCATTCAAACACGTCTCCAAATCATCAATCAAAACCAACACATCACATATCTCAATCAAGCATTATGAAGCTACCAAACTCAAATGAAATACCTCCCTTTACCTCTCTAAGTTGCTCAATCAAAACTCGAACGATTCTCGGCTCCGGCTCTGGTTTCGTCCGTGTCGCCTAAAACAATCAAATACAACTCAATTCTCAACAACAATCAACACAAGAAAGCAACATCAAAACATAAATTTTCGTCCCCAAGAAGGTCCAAGCTTCAGCCACTTTTGGTAAAAAGGGTTAGGGACCACATTTGGTTCCAAACTTTTGGATGATTGGTTCATAAGCTTGGTTAACACTAACACAAGTGCTATTACTCAAAAATATGAAACATAACTCATGGTTTTTCTCATTGAAGGTCTCGGCCATGAAATGGAAAAAGGGGTTAGAAAATGATTTGGTTTTCCATCACTTGGATTCAAAGACAATAGGAAAGGTAAGGATGGAATCAAGAGTTAGAAATAAAAAATTTGAACAAAAACACTATTCATCAAAGAACATAGGGTTTTGCCACTTTGGGGAAAATATGCTAGGATGAGAGTTTGCTCATATGCTCTTGGGTTTAGGTAGAGGATGATGAAGTGAGCTCAAAGAAATTGGTTTCCCATTAAAAGGATTTTTCTACAATTTCCTATGAATTTTTGAAGTTTTGGATCATAAACTTGATTTTCATAAAAACAAGATTTGAACTTGAGATAGGAAGAGATTCATGAAGCTATGAGATCATAGAAGTGATCTTACCAAAGAAATGATGAAGATTGATCAAGGATTCAAGCATTTCTCTTAAGGTTTCAAGCTTTTTCTTAAGGAAAAATGGAGTTTTGGTTCAAGGAAGAAGATGAAGTGTGAAGGAGCTCTCAAGACCAGATTGTGGGTGTGGATGAGGGGCTGACCAGCCTATTTAACAACTCACTTAAGGGCAAAATGGTCATTTCCTTCAAGGGTAAAATGGTAAAAGTGAAAAAAGGTTAGGTTAGGGGTATTTTGGTCATTTCGCCTCCTGATATTTCCGAACGTCATGACGACTCTGGCATGTTCTCCGAAGTGATTTGACATGATGTGGTGTAACGCCCCGATTTTCATGTTTTCTAATTCTTCAGTATTTTAACGTTTGTATTTTATTGGAGGGTCTAGAGAGTGAGATAAAATATTCTGAGAAGATAGGAATGCTCTACACAACCATAGGAAGACATGGTTAAGTTTCGGGCAAAAGCTCAAACGGAGCCTGGTCTGCGCGTTTAACGGATAGTAGCATTTTTCTACTATCGAGATCCAATTTGGACTGGTGAGCGAGACAGTAAGTCTTAGGATTTAATTTCCTACATCTTTGTTAAAATTCATGCTGACGTCCGAAAAATAATAATATTATATTATATTCGGTCATATAATCGAACCAGGAGGCGTTTGGAATCGTAAAGGGATTCAACGAGACCCAACAACAGATAAGCTTGATACCACATCATGCCAGGACACTTGGGAGAGTATGCCAGATTCGTCATGACGGTCCGAAAAATTTGGACGCGAAATTACCAAAATGCCCCTAACCTTAGTCTTTTGCACTTTTACCATTTTTACCCTTTTGGCAAATGACCTTTTTGCCCTTAAATGAGATTTTATAAGGCTGAACTCAGCCCCATCCAGCTCTCCCATGCACGCAAATGCTGGCCTAAGAACACTCATCACTAACCTTGATAAAACACCATTGTTCTTCTAGAGAAAAGCTTGATTACTTGTTAGAAATCCTTGATCCTTTGATCAATCTTCCTCCATTCTTGGGTAAGATCACTTCTATGATCTCCTAGCTTCTTGAATCTCTCTAAATCTCATGATCAAACTCCATTTTCATGAAAATCATTTCTTAGATCCAAAACTTTAAAAATCCATAGGAATTCGTAGAAAAATCCTTTTAATGGGAAACCAATTTCTTTGAACTCACCTCATCATTCTCTACCTAAACCCAAGAGCTTATGATTCAATTCTCATCATTGCCCAAAAATCCCCAAATGGCCGAACCCTATGGAGAGATGATGAATAGTGTTTTTCATCAATTTTTGATTTCTAACACTTGATTTCATCCTTAGCTTTCCTATTGCCTTTGATTCCATGAAATAGAAAACCAAAATCAATTCCTAGCTTTATTTTCTTTAGGGTGGCCGAAACTCTTAGAGTAGAATTGTTGAGTTTTGTTTTGATTGTTGTTTAATGTTTGATTGTTGTGTTGTTTGTAGTTGGTGACGAGTATCAGGAGGTTCACAAACCGATCAACCGACTTTGATCCGGATATCTACTCATCAACAGATATGGGGGGTGAACCTCATCACACCAAAATGGTGGTGGTGAAGATGGTTGTTTACTTTATGTGTGGGTGAAACCCTTTGGTTTGGGTTCACAATTCAATTTGGTTCTCTTGGAGAACAAAGTGTAATAATTGTAGTTTATACTTTGTATACTTTATCATGATTTATGATGATGTTGATTAGGTGAGAAAACATATACTTTGATCTCTAGATCAAGTATGGATTTTTAAGCTTGATTATGATGCAATGATATGTGTTTATTGTTTGTCATAATCATGTGAGCTTTTTGAGCTATAACTTGTCTTGAGGATAAAGCAAATCTTCACCTGTGTCCTAATAAGCTTTTGGCCATGTCCTTAAGAAAAGGAAGAACATGTGTAGTTCTTGAACAAATTAAGGTTTTGGTGTAAGAAAAATGTTTTAGTGACCTATGTTTTCAAAGGAAAGCAAAAGTGATTTGTTCCAAAGATCAAATGAAGTTTCAATCTTTAAGTGTTTTCACCAAAGTGAAACATGTCTTTTTATCTTAGTCATCTAAGTAACTAAGTGTTTTAAAAAGAGAGATTTCATGAAAGTTAGCATAGGTTTCATAAAGACTTTACCTTCATTTAGAACAAGGTTCATGTTTTGCTTAAAGGCAAATTTTGCTAAGCGAAAACAAAGAAATTCCAAGTTAGGCATCATTGCCTCCATTTCACTAAGCTAATTGAGCTTCGCTAAGCGAATACAACGAATTTCGCTAAGCGAATTATGTTTCGCCGAGCGATACAGAGGAGTTTCAAAGAAGGTATCACTGCCTTAATTTCGCTAAGCGATTGGAATTCTGCTAAGCAAATTTCACCTTTCAGAAAATGCTAGAAATAAAGTAAGTAGTTCAAATGTTGTTTCAAATCAAATGAGTTTTCAATTGTAAATGTTGTTTTGGATTACAAAAGGAGTTTTTAACTCAAAATCGTAAAAGTTTTGCGCGTGAAAAACCTAAGTTAAGTAATTAACTTAGAGTTGAAGACAAGGAATAATTTAAGTATGGTATGTGGTGGAACAAGACCATGTACTATACCATTGATGACTTAGTACATCAATGACTGCATAAGACTTAAGTGAATCAACACTTATTTCCTTAATTGAAAATCAAGGATTAATATCGTAGAAAGGCTCAAAGACTTATCTAAGAGGATTCTCAATCCTTATTCATAATGCTTAGGACATGAGACATAATTCATAAGACGTAAACACAAACACGAAACGCTTTGGTTTTTGAAACAGTAGTTCGATGACGGACCGGTGATTCGGATCTAGGTTAATCGTTCAATTGTTTCCGTCTTGTGATAACTGGAATGAGAGAGATCCTACGATTGTGCAGTTATGGGACTGTACAGTGGAAGGAATCTTGAGGCTATGCAGGTATGGGACTGTATAGTTAAGGGAAGGCGTATAAGAATTGATTGGTACTACCTATACTAACAAGATTTATCTTCTTTTCGGGAGCTTAGAACATAAGAACTTTATAGTTAAGCGTGTTTGACTTAGAGTAATTATGGGATGGGTGACCTTCTGGGAAGTTTCCTAGAAAGCGTGTGAGTGAGGACAAAACACGCTGAAAAGACCCGTGTTGGTTTGTGGGGATAGTCGGCGATTCTGAAAGCAGTCTGGATCATTCCAAAGGAATCATGAGATATTTATCCGATGGATAAATGTTTTATAAAACAAAGACGCGTATGGTTCCTAAGAACTAGAACCTTAGTGAACCTTGAGGTTTATCCAATATATAGACATTGCTTTATCGCATCTGTTTTGTGCAACCATTGCTTTTCATGTGCATAGTTGTAAGGCCTTGAGCCTAGGAGTTGAGCTTACACCTTGATGCGGGTGCGAATCTTACGGTGACGATGTTCAATGGTCTTTTTGGAGGTATCAGGGTTGGCTGACATGTGACCAGTTGGTGATTTTTCTGTGTCGTGGCGAATCCGTGCAATACACTGATATCCTCTACTAGATGCCGTACTTTTCATGTTTGGTCGAGAGTGTTACCGTAAAGCCAGATAGGTGCACGTTACGAATGTTTTAGCATCTTGCTCATGGCTGGCAGAAACCGGAACATGTCCTCCATTTCACTCTCTCCGACACTTTTGTTAGCTCCATAGATTAGGGGTCAGAGTTTTACCCTTGTGGCATATGGCATTGAGTCATATACATTGCACTGCATTGCATGGCTGTTGATGATTTCATTTACTATTATACATCGTTGTTCTGTTTTAAGAATGCCTTATAATATGTTGCTAACAGTTTAACATGATATTATGCTGTTAACTGTTTAATGTGTTTTAAATTGAGACTTCGAGTAAGCATGTTGGGTACGCTGTTAACTGGTGAGTCGTCCCATTTTTACTACTGCTGTTTTGTTGTGTTGATGAACGGGAATCTCACCCATATATGTATATTTTCTGCTGGAACTTGTTGTTGCTACTTAAACAGATGGACGCGACGATGGCTCAGTTCAGCAATTTTTGAGTTCGGAGGTCGACTCCTTTTGCTGTTTTATTTTGTCTGGGCCAAACTGTGTCGGTATCTGTAGTTCTTCTTAGGGAGCTGTGACTCCTAGTACTTATTATTTCTGATGTCAGTTATGCATTTAACCTATGTCTGTATACAGTATTATTTCTGTTTTCTGTTTTCTATTTCTGTATTTATAATACAGTATGTTCTAGTAATGCATGGTGGACCTACGTTCATTTATTAGTATTATTTATTGCCTTTACTAATCCCATTATACCTTTGCGAAAAGGAAAAAAAAAAATGAAAACCGTATTTTCCGCATTAATAAATATTTTCGGCCTTATAAACGTTCAGGAATGTGACATTCGGGAAAGGGTGTTTCATTATTTGGTATCAGAGCTGGGCGAGTCTTTTTGGGGTTTGTAGGTTTTGGTCTGTCTTGTTTGTGTTGTGTTTTCTCTAATTGTTTTTCTGTGCTATCGTTTCGGAGAGAAAACAATGTTGGAGAGGATGATGACTTCGGTCTATCCTTTTGTGTTGTTTGTTCCTTGTGTTGTGTTTCTATAAGGAAGACAACAATTGTTTGTTATTCTCTGCATTATTGTTTCTGAAGAGGAATGATATTGGGCAAGATAGTGATGCTTTTGTTTTCTTGTAAGTTGTCACTCATAGAGTTCTTCAGAACGAGTATTTTTCCGACGAGTGCAAGACGAGTTGAAAGACATGGAGTTCCTACAACTACGTCAAGGAGAAATGTCTGTCAAAGAATATGCTGATCGTTTTGAGTCCTTGTTAAAGTCTTCGAGGTATTTCCATCTTCATCCTGATGAGGAGTGGAAGTGCGCGAAGTTCGAAGAGGGTTTAAGGGACGAGATTCGAGGAGCAGTGCTACCTCTCGAGGTCAAAGAGTTCCCTGTGTTGATAGATGAATGCTTCCTAATCGAAGATTTGATGAAGACTCGTGAAGGAAGGCAACGTCACTCTGGACCGACTAGGCTCCATAAGGCACCAATGGTCGTGATGATAGATCTCGATGGAAACCATATTCAAAACAGCGGGGTCAACAATAGCGTTTTGTAGGGGGAAGCAGTGGGGGTATTAGTCAGTCTGGAAATGCCCCAAAAATGTGTATGAAGTGTGGCAAGAACAATCATGTCACCAGAGAATGCTCAATCAAGGGAATAATATGCTTCAGGTGTGGGAAGGTGGGGCATACTTCACGCAACTGTGTGCAATCAAAAGCTGGACATTCTGTCAACGATGTGCAAGCCGCGAAGCCTAAGGCAATGAGTAAAGTTTATACTGGGGATGGTGCTGAGACTTCTCAAAATGAGGATTTGATTCACGGTCAGTACGTCACGGAAGGTAGAACCTTAATTGTGCTGTTTGATTCAGGCGCAACATATTCTTTTATCGCATATGTTGAGTGAACGTTTTGAGATTATCTGTATCTTTCTTTACCTTTTGTTTAGTGATTTCTACACTTACTGCAAAGCTTGTTATAACTGCAGAAGTTTGTTTGAACTGTTCTATTTGAACTGTTCTATTTCGGTAAAAGATAGAACATTTTGATTGATTTGATCCATTTGCCTCTTTCGCAAATGGATGTGATCATAGGGATGGATTGGTTATCTTGTAACTGTATCCTGTTAGACGATGCAAACGAAACCTTTTTCTTTCCTAGTTTTGGGAATTCTGGATTTGGACTACCAACCAAGTAAACGCTTCTTTGAGAGAAGGAGCTCAAGGATACATGTTACTATCTTCTTTGGAGGTCAAGAGCGAGCTAGTCTTAGAGCATGTTCGTGTCATGAACGAGTTTCCGGAAGTCTTTCCTGAAGACGTACCAGGTTTACCGCCAGTTCCGGACATCGAGTTTTCGATCAATCTTGTGCCAGGAACCGGACTAGTGTCTATGGCACTGTATCGTATGGCACCTGCTGAGTTGGAAACCTTGAAGGAACAGTTGGTGGACTTATTGAGAAAACACTTCGTTAGACCCAGTATGTCGCCATAGGGAGCACCTATGTTGTTGATGAAAAAGGAAGATAGAACATCTCGCTTATGTGTAGATTATCATTAGTTGAACGACGTCACCATTAAGAACAAGTATCTTCTTCCGAGGATAGATGACTTGATAAATCAGATAAGGGGAGTGGCAGTTTTCTCCAAGATTGATTTGCGATCGGGTTATCACCAGATTCGTGTGAAGGCAGAGGATGTACCAAAGACAGCGTTTCGAACACGCTACGAGCACTACGAATATCTTGTAATGCCGTTCAGGGTGGCGAATACTCCGCTATATTCATGGATGATATGAATAGGATCTTTCATCCACACCTGGATAAGTTTGCCGTTGTCTTCATAGACGACATACTCATCTATTCGTGAAACCAGGAAGTATACGCTGAATATCTTAGTATGGTTCTTCAGGTTCTGGAAGAGAACCAGCTGTATGCAAAGCGTCCAAGCGTGAGTTTTGGCTCGACGAAGTATAGTTTTTGGGTCACGTGATTTCAAAGGAAGGAATTGCTGTCGATCCGTCGAAAGTTGAAGCAATTCTTGAGTGGGAAAGATCAACCACAGTGACTGAGATACGCAATTTTGTGGGTTTGACTGGGTATTATCGGAGGTTCATAGAAGAATTTTCTAAGATTGTTGGACTTCTTATCCAATTGATAAGGAAGGATGAAGCGTTTGACAGGACTGAAGCCTGTGAGGAAAGTTTTCAAGAATTAGAGAGAAGGTTGACTACTTCACCCGTGTTAGTGCTACCTGATCTCAAGGGAATGTTTGTATTCACACTCCTGCATATTCCTCAGTGTATTAGACAATTGAGTGAATTGGTAAAATGGTGTCCATTAGTCTGGGCCTTTTTATATTATTTCACTGAAAGATTTGTTGTGACTATTTCTTGAGTTACGACATAAACGACTTCTTGATACTAGAAGTTTCTTGATGAAACTTAGTCTAATCACTTTTACTTTTGGAAAAGGTAATCTAGTCTGATTTTTTTGGCCAAATTGTTTATCTTTTGATTCCCAAATCTATTGGAAAGTTCTTACGAAAGAAGGAACTTTATTAGAGTCATGGATATAAACATGTATTAGCTATGAATTTTTACACTCACGAACCTACTGAAGAATCTTTTTACATACCGGATATTCTTGCATTCATTCCATATTGGTAAAATTCTTTTGTATACTTTCTTATGAGACCAAGACCATGAAAAATTTCCTCTGTTGAAAAATTCTTTCCTTAATCTTCAGTAACCGAGTAGGTTTAGTTTTATTTCACGAATTTCGAGGACGAAATTCTTTTAAGAGGGGTAGGAATGTAACGTCCCGATTTTCACGTTTTCTAATTCTTCAGTATTTTAAAGTTTGTATTTTATTGGAGGGTCTAGAGAGTGAGATAAAATATTCTGAGAAGATAGGAATGCTCTACACAACCATAGGAAGACATGGTTAAGTTTCGGGCGAAAGCTCAAACGGAGCTCGGTCTGCGTGTTTCACGGATAGTAGCATTTTTCTACTATCGAGGCCTAATTTGGACAGTGAACGAGGCAATAAGTCTCTGGATTTAATTTCCTACAACTTTGTTAAAATTCATGCTGACGTCCGAAAAATAATAATATTATATTATATTCGGTCGTATAATCGAATCAAGAGGCGTTTGGAGTCGTAAAGGGATTCAACGAGACCCGACGACGGATAAGCTTGATACCACATCATGCCAGGACACTTGGGAGAGTATGCCAGAGTCATCATGACGATCGAAAAAATCTGGACGTGAAATTACCAAAATGCCCCTAACCTTAGTCTTTTGCTCTTTTACCATTTTACCCTTTTGGCAAATGACCTTTTTGCCCTTAAATGAGATTTTATAAGGCTGAACTCAGCCCCATCCAGCCCTCTCATTCACTCAAATTCTGGCCTAAGAACACTCATCACTAACCTTGAGAAAACACCATTGTTCTTCCTGAGAAAAGCTTGATTACTTGTTAGAAATCCTTGATCCTTTGATCAATCTTCCCCCATTCTTGGGTAAGATCACTTCTATGATCTCCTAGCTTCTTGAATCTCTCTCAATCTCATGATCAAACTCCATTTTCATGAAAATCATTTCTTAGATATAAAACTTTAAAAATCCATAGGAGTTTGTAGAAAAATCCTTTTAATGGGAAACCAATTTCTTTGAACTCAACTCATCATCATTCTTTACCTAAACCCAAGAGCTTGTGATTCAATTCTTATCATAGACCAAAAATCCCCAAATGGCCGAACCCTATGGAGAGATGATGAATAGTGTTTTTCATCAATTTTTGATTTCTAACACTTGATTTCATCCTTAGCTTTCCTATTGCCTTTGAATCCATGAAATAGAAAACCAAAATCAATTCCTAGCTTTATTTTCTTTAGGGTGGCCGAAACTCTTAGAGTAGAATTGTTGAGTTTTGTTTTGATTGTTGTTTAATGTTTGATTGTTGTGTTGTTTGTAGTTGGTGACGAGTATCAGGAGGTTCACAAACCGATCAACCGACTTTGATCCAGATATCTGCTCATCAACAGATATGGGGGGTGAACCTCATCACACCAAAATGGTGGTGGTGAAGATGGTTGTTTACTTTATGTGTGGGTGAAACCCTTTGGTTTGGGTTCACAATTCAATTTGGTTCTCTTGGAGAACAAAGTGTAGTAATTGTAGTTTATACTTTGTATGCTTTATCATGATTTATGATGATGCTGATTAGTTGAGAAAACATTTTCATGTATGTTGAAAAACCTACTTTGATCTCTAGATCAAGTATGGATTTTTATGCTTGATTATGATGCAATGATATGTGTTTATTGTTTGTCATAATCATGTGAGCTTTTTGAGCTATAACTTGTCTTGAGGGTGAAGCAAATCTTCACCTTTGTCCTAATAAGCTTTTGGCCATGTCCTTGAGAAAAGGAAGAACATGTGTAGTTCTTGAACAAATTAAGGTTTTGGTGTAAGAAAAATGTTTTAGTGACCTAGGTTTTCAAAGGAAAGGAAAAGTGATTTGATCCAAAGATCAAAAGAAGTTTCAATCTTTAAGTGTTTTCACCAAAGTGAAACATGTCTTTTTATCTTAGTCATCTAAGTAACTAAGTGTTTTAAAAAGAGAAATTTCATGAAAGTTAGCATAGGTTTCATAAAGACTTTACCTTCATTTTAGAGCAAGGTTCATGTTTTGCTTAAAGGCAAATTTCGCTAAGCGAAAACAGAGAAATTCCAAGTTAGGCGTCACTGCCTCCATTTTGCTAAGCGAATTGACCTTCGCTAAGCGAATACAGCGAATTTCGCTAAGCGAGTTATGTTTCGCCGAGCGATACAGAGGAGTTTCAAAGGAGGTATCACTGCCTCAATTTTGCTAAGCGAATGGAATTCCGCTAAGCGAATTTCACCTTTCAGAAAATGCTAGAAATAAAGTAAGTAGTTCAAATGTTGTTTCAAATCAAATGAGTTTTCAATTGTAAATGTTGATTTGGTTTACAAAAGGAGTTTTTAGCTCAAAATCGTAAAAGTTTTACGCGTGAAAAAACCTAAGTTAAGTAATTAACTTAGAGTTGAAGACAAGGAATATTTTAAGTATGATATGTGGTGGAACAAGACCATGTACTATACCATTGATGACTTAGTACATCAATGACTTCATATGACTTAAGTGAATCAAAACTTATTTCCTTAATTGAAAATCAAGGATTAATATCTTAGAAAGGCTCAAAGACTTATCTAAGAGGATTCTCAATCCTTATTCATAATGCTTAAGACATGAGACATAATTCATAAGACGTAAACACAAACACGAAACATTTTGGTTTTCGAAACAGTAGTTCGATGACGGACCGGTGATTCGGATCCAGGTTAATCGTTCAATTGTTTCCGTCTTGTGATAACCGGAATGAGAGAGATCCTAAGATTGTGCAATTATGGGACTGTACAGTGGAAGGAATCCTGAGGCTATGTAGGTATGGGATTGTATAGTTAAGTGAAGGCATATAAGAATTGATTGGTACTACCTATACCAACAAGATTGATCTTCTTTTCGGGAGCTTAGAACATAAGAACTTGATAGTTAAGCGTGCTTGACTTAGAGTAATTATGGGATGGGTGACCTTCTGGGAAGTTTCCTAGAAAGCGTGTGAGTGAGGACAAAACACGCTAAAAAGACCCTTGTTGATTTGTGGGGACAGTCGGCGATTCTAAAAGCAATCTGGATCATTCCAAAGTAATCACGAGATATTTATCCGATGGATAAATGTTTTATAAACCAAAGACGCGTATGGTTCCTAAGAACTAGAACCTTAGTGAACCTTGAGGTTTATCCAATGGATAGACATTGCTTTATCGCATCTGTTTTGTGTAACCATTGGCATTTCATGTGCATAGTTGTAAGGCCTTGAGCCTAGGAGTTGAGCTTACACCTTGATGCGGGTGCGAATCTTACGGTGACGATCTTCGATGGTCTTTTTGGAGGTATCAGGGTTGGAATGGTTGACATGTGACCAGTTGATGATTCTTCTGTGTCATGGCGAATCCGTGCAATACACTGATATCCTCTACTAGATGCCGTACTTTTCATGTTTGGATGAAAATGTTACCGTAAAGCCAGATACGTGCACGTTACGAATGTTGTAGCATATTGCTTATGGCTGGCAGAAACCAGAACATGTCCTCCATTTCACTCTCTCCGACACTTTTGTTAGCTCCATGGAGTAGGGGTCAGAGTTTTACCCTTGTGGCATATTGCACTGAGTCATGTACATTGCACTGCATTGCATGGCTGTTGATGATTTCATTTACTGTTATACATCGTTGTTATGTTTTAAGAATGCCTTATATTATGCTATTAACAGTTTAACATGATATGATGCTGTTAGCTATTTAACATGTTTTAAATTGAGACTTCGAGTAAGCATGTTGGGTACGCTGTTACCTGGTGAGTCGTTCTGCTTTTACTACTGTTGTTTTGCTGTGTTGATGAACGGCAATCTCACCCATATCTGTAATTTTCTGCTGGTACTTGCTGTTGCTACTTGAACAGATGGACGCGACGATGGTTCGGTTCATTAGTTCCTTTGAGTTTGGAGGTGGACTCCTTTTGCTGTTTTATTTTGTCTGGGCTAGACTGTGTCGGTATCTATAGTACTTCTTAGGGAGCTGTGACTCCTAGTACTTATTATTTCTGATGTCAGTTATGCATTTAGCCTATGTCTGTATACAGTATTATTTCTTTTTTCTATTTTCTATTTCTGTATTTATAATACAGTATGTTCTAGTAATGTATGGTGGACCTAAGTTCGTTTATTAGTATTATTTATTACCTTTACTAATCCCATTATACCTTTATGAAAAGAAAAAAAAAACCGTATTTTCCGCATTAATAAATATTTTCGGCCTTATAAACGTTCGGGAAAGGGTGTTGCATGTGGCATCAAGATTATCCGTTTTCGGGTCCCGATAAGTGCATATGTGGCTCCGTTCGTCACCCGATTGAGGATTTCCGCTCGAACAAAAGTCAGGAAGTGATTTTTTTGAAATTTAACAAAAATGTAGGAAATTAAATTCTAAGACTTAAAGCCTCGTTCACGGGTCCATCTGAGGTCTCCTGAGCAGTAAAATCATACTGTTAGTGTAAAAACGCAGACCGGGCTTCGTTCGAGTTTTTGGCTCAAAATTTAATCGTACCTTTGTACGATAACGTTGAGCATGAATATGGTCTTGGTTTATTTTATTTCATTTTCTAAGTCCTTGAATAAAATATAAACTTACTTATTTAACTTATTAATTTATAAAAATAGTGAAAATCGGGGTGTTACAGATAACGCAGACAATGTTCTCCCAATCACTCACTTTTATTATGTTTAGCTCCATGGAGTAGGGGTCTGAGTCATGTTGCATTAGTGTCATTGCATACTTGAATTGACCTTTGACCGATATTATTGTTGATTGATACATATATTAACTGTGATGCCATGTAATTTAGTTGTTATGCTGTGAAAGTTCATGCGCTAATTGCCGATTGGGTGTGTGTGTGCGTGACTTTTATCACTGCTGTTATGGTCGTGCGATATGCGGAATCTCACCTCATTACTTTTGCTGTCACGTTGCTCGCGTGGTTTTCATTTTACTATAGTGAGTAGATATGGCGAGCGACCCACCTTCTTGTTTGACTTTAGACTTGACACTTCACGATGGGGCGGACGCATAGACGATCCACCCGGATGGACGACGCACCTACACAGGAGCAGTGAGTCTCCCGAGTAGGAGGGAGTTACCCTTCTCCATGACGAGCCTATCCGAGAGAGTTTGTACTTTATGGATTAGTGGTGAGGGTAGCTCTGGGGTCACCTAGTCACCATCACCACCTGCTGATCATCCACGACTGCCTAGAACCTAGCCTGCAGTTCACCTGGAGGAGCCCAGGGACATGTACGTTGACCCTGCTTCCATGCCACCTCCACCTATTGCACCATCTACTTTCGTCGTACCTGTATCTGCTGCCGGCCCTTTTGTCCCTGTTGTCCCACCCCCAGGACCTACCTATGAGCCTTCCGAGCTATACCCTTTAATTCGTCGCTAGCGGGCGAGTTGGAGGATGATTGCTCGTAAGAGAACATCGGCTTCCTCGAGGGTATTCTTCTTCGTTCCACTTATTATCCTCTCGTCTGACGATGAGGAGATGGAGGAGGAGGACGAGGTACTAGTGGATGTACCGGAGGACATTCCTGAGGTAGCTCCTGCCAGCGCGAGTCAGGATGCATGGTGGTTGAAGACTGAGGAGGTGGCGTTATCATGTGCAGAGCAGATCATGAGTGGCTATGACATGCAGGCCTTAGAGGATGAGGATGAGGAGAAGGAGGCCATGGAGGAGGATGAGGAGGACCCAGAGGAGTATTACTTTGATGAGTAGTACAGTGTCAGCTTTTGGCCAGTCTTTAGAGTCGTTCCCAGTGTCTGTATATTTATTATGTACCCCCGTCCCATTTATGTTATGGAGCTGCGTCTACTGTAGTACAGGTTAACTTGGTCTTTACGTTATTTTTGTTTTCTCCAGTAGTCTGATGTTGAAACTACTATGTGTACCAATGTAATTTGAGAGATGTTCTATCTTTTAGTATTGTTTATGATTATGCATAATATCCTTGTGGTGTAAGTATACGTGCGTAGTTTTGGAACTTGAGTATAAAAGAAAGGAAAAAAAAAAACCCATATTTTCGGTAAGCTCTATTTATATATTTCCGCTTTTAAAGTTATGGTCTTGTGTTGAATAATCGTGACCCCTAAAGTGGGGTGTTACATTATTTGGTATCAGAGCTGGCCGAGTCTTTTTGGTTTTATGGTTGGGCTATCTTGTTTGTGCTGTGTGCCTCTGTGACTTGTGTGCTGTTGAATTCCGAAAGGAATGACAACATTGTTTGAGCTTGTGCAAAGGAACCTCTAGCAGGTACTGAACTTTGTTGGTCTTGCAGAACGAGATGGGAAATAGGAACGCGGGCATGGCTGATGTTGTGTAGGCTATGAGGGAGATGACAGCTGCTTTTGTACTCCGAGAACAGGCAACCGCTGGTGGTAGAGGGTTGAGTGAATTCTGCAGGAACAACCCACCGCAGTACAAGGGTGAATATGACCCGGAGAAGGCAGAGTTGTGGGTGCAAGAAATGGAAAAGATCTTTGAAGCAATGAGGTGCTCAGATGCTGATAAAGTGACCTATGTAGCCTACATGCTGGTAGGTGATGCAGAGTACTGGTGGAGGGGAGCCCGCCAAGTGCCCGAGCACGCTGGACAAGCCATCACCTGGGAGCTCTTCCGTATGAAGTTCTTTGAGAAGTACTTCCCTGCGAGCGCCAGGCATGCCAAGGAGATGGAGTTTCTCCAGCTACGTCAAGGGAGCTTGACAGTTTGCGAGTATACTGCCAAGTTTGAGGGTCTGGCAAAGTTCTCCAACTACTTCCAAGACAAACCCAATGAAGCATGGAAGTGCAGAAAGTTCGAGGAGGGTCTGAGACACGAGATCAAGGAGGCAGTCATGCCGTTCGAGATCACTACCTTTCCTCAGCTCATGGACAAGTGCCGGCTGATTGAAGAACTGAAAGGAAGTCGGAATAAGTCACAAGGGAGCTTTGGGTCGTCAAGGTTGAAGAAGGGTGGTAGTAGCGGTTTCCATCACAAGAAGCCTTACTCGAAGCCTTCTGGAGGTCAGCATCACCAGCGATTCCAAAGGAAGGACAATGGAAACCGTGCGGTTTCAAAAGCTGTTGGTGTCAAGTGCTTCAAAGGTGGAGGAGACCACTATGCTAGGGAGTGCTCAACAAAAGGGATCATCTGCTTCAACTGTAGGAAGCCTGGTCATGTGGCAAAGGAGTGCAGACAGCCCAAGGCAGAACATGCTGTCAACCTGGTTCGAGCAGCAAGGCCCAAGGCAAAAGGGCGAGTCTACTCAGTGAACGGTGTTGAAGCTTCTCAGAACGAAGACCTGATCCAAGGAGAAGGTAATATTGGAGGTAAAACTTTAACTGTACTGTTTGATTCAAGCGCAACACATTCTTTCATTGCATATAGTTGTGTTAAGCTTTTGGGATTACCTGTTTCTTCACTACCATTTGATCTGGTTATTTCCACGCCTACTGCGAAACCTGTTGTTACGGCTGAGGCCTGCCTAAACTGCCCTATTCTTGTTGAGGGTAGAAAGTTTGTAGCCAACTTGACTTGTTTGCAATTATCGTAAATAGACGTTATCTTGGGGATGGATTGGCTATCCTCTAACCATGTTCTTTTGGACTGTGCCAACCGAAGCCTAATCTTTCCAAAAGGTGAGATTTCTGGTTTTATCTCTGCCAATCAAGCGGAAGCTTCTTTGAGAGAAAGAGCCCAAGGATACATGTTGTCCTTTCTGGAGGTTAGTAGCGAGAAAGATGCGCGTCCAATTCTGATTGTCGACGAGTTCCCAGAAGTCTTTCCTGAAGATATACCTGGACTTTCACCGGTCTGGGACATCGAGTTCGCAATAGACCTAGTGCCGGGATCTGGACCAATATCTATGGCACCGTACCGGATGGCGCCCGCAGAGCTAGAGGAGCTAAAGAAACAGTTAGAGGAGCTAATGTCCAAGCAGTTTGTTAGGCCCATCGTGTCACTGTGGGGAGCACCAGTTTTTCTTGTGAAGAAGAAGGATGGGCGTCTCGACTGTGTGTGGACTACCATCAGTTGAACAAAATCACTATCAAGAACATTTACCTACTTCCGAGGATTGATGACCTGATGGACAAGTTAAGAGGAGCAGTTGTGTTTTCTAAGATAGATCTATGGTCAGGTTACCATCAGATCCGAGTCAAGATGGAGGATGTTCCAAAAACGGCATTCAAAACACGTTATGGACACTAAGAGTATTTGGTAATGCCATTCGGAGTGACGAATGCACCTTCCATATTCATGGATTACATGAATAGGATCTTTCGCCCTTACTTAGATAAGTTTGTTGTGGTATTTATCGACGACATCCTTATCTACTCTAGGGATAAAGAAGAGCATGCAAAACATTTGTTAGTGGTAATGCAAATACTCAACGAGAAGCAGTTGTATGCTAAGTTTCTGAAGTGTGAGTTTTGGCTAGAAGAGGTTCAGTTTTTGGGTCACGTTATCTCAAAGGAGGGGATCGATGTGGATCCGACAAAAGTAGAAGCTGTGTTACAGTGGGAACAACCAAAAACAGCAACAGAGATCCGTAGTTTTGTTGGATTAGCGGGCTACTATCGGAGGTTCATTGAAGGATTCGCCAAGATTATGGCACCGTTGACCAAATTAACGCGGAGGGATCAAGCTTTTGCATGGACCGAGGCCTGTGAGGCTAGTTTCCAGGAGTTGAAGAAGCGTCTGACCAGTTCACCAGTGTTAGTACTTCTGGACCCCAACGAACCTTCTGAGGTATTTTGTGATGCTTCATACCACGGTTTGGGATGCGTCATGATGCAGAACCGAAAATTGCTAGCTTACGCTTCAAGGTAGTTAAAGAACCATGAGAAGAATTATCCGACTCACGACTTGGACTTAGCTGCAGTGGTTTTTGCTCTGAAGATTTGGAGGCATTTCTTGTACGTGGCAAAGTTCATCGTTTTCAGTGATCAAAAGAGTCTGAAGTACTTGTTTGACCAGAAGGAGCTTAACAAGAGGCAAAGAAGATGGTTAGAGTTTTTGAAGGACTACGACTTCGAGTTGCACTATCATCCTGGAAAAACAAAGTTGTAACTGATGCCTTAAGTAGGAAGGTGCTTCATGCGTCTGCCATGATGGTCAGAGAGAGAGCTCATCGAGCAATTCAGAGATTTGAAGTTGACTGTAGAAGCATCTCCACGAAAGCTTAGTGTGGGTATGATCACCATGGAGAGTAATCTCTTGAATCGGATCAGAGAGAAACAGAGTGAGGATCAGTATCTCATGAAAGAGAGAGAAGTCGGACGGCAGAAAACCACGTCAGAGTTTGTAGAAGGACCAGATGGGATTCTGAGGTTCAAAAGCAGAATCTGTGTACCCAGTGATGCAGATCTAAGGAGGCTGATACTTGAGGAAGTGCATACGTTCAAGCTAAGTATGCATCCGGGATCAACCAAGATGTACCAAGACCTGAAACGGATGTATTGGTGGCACGGGATGAAGAGAGACGTTGCCAGTTTTGTATCTTCGTGTCTAGTATGTCAGAAACCGAAGGTGGAGCACCAAAGACTAGCGGGAATGCTACAACCCTTAGATATTCCCGAATGGAAATAGGATGGCATCTCCATGGATTTTGTGACTAGTTTACTTAGGACGCCGAAAGGTTATGATGCGATTTAGGTGATTGTGGATCGACTCACAAAGTCATCACACTTTTTACCCATAAACATCAAGTACTCGATGGAGAAGTTGACCCAGCTTTATATCGGGGAGATCATCAGGTTACACGGTGTACCATCCAGTATCGTTTTAGACAGAGACCCGAGGTTCACGTCTTGCTTTTAGCAAAGCTTGCAAGAGGCTCTAGGGACGAATCTGCGTTTGAGTTCGACATACCATCCGTAAACAGATGGTCAGTCCGAGAGAACGATTCAGTCTTTAGAAGACCTGTTGAGAGCTTGTGTGCTTGAACAATCAGGGAGCTGGGAAGGATTTTTGCTGTTGATAGAGTTCACCTACAACAACAGTTTTCATTCTAGCATAGGGATGGCACCCTACGAAGCTCTGTATAGGAGGCGTTACAGAACACCGTTATGTTGGTACCAGGACGGAGAACACCTTACTCTAGGACGCGAGCTCGTACGTTAAACTACTGAGAAGGTGAAGTTGATCCAAGATAAGATGAGGGCTACTCAAAGTAGACAAAAGGGATATGCAGACAAGAGGCATCGACCGCTCGAGTTTCAGGAAGGGGACCACGTATTCTTTAGAGTCATGCCCATGACTGGGATAGGTAGAGTAATAAAATCCAGGAAACTCACACCAAAATTCATTGGACCGTATCAAATCCTTCATAGAGTTGGCCCAGTAGCATATCAAATTGCCTTACCCCCTTTTCTTTCAAATCTTGATGATGTATTTCATGTTTCACAATTGCGAAAGTATATCCCTGATCCCATACATGTCATAGAGCCTGAAGCAGTACCATTAAAGGATAACCTAACTTTTGAAACTTCTCCCGTCAGGATCAAGGATCGAAGAATGAAGCATCTTCGAGGGAAGGATATTGCTCTGGTAAAGGTCATCTGGAATGAAGCGTCCGAGGAGGCGACGTGGGAGCTGGAAGAGAAGATGAAGGAGCAGTATCCGTAGTTGTTTTGACGTCCTTAAGTTTTGAGGACGAAACTTTTTTTGTAGGCGAGTGTTGTAACACCCCCATTTTTTGTAACCAGATATAATCACCATTACATTGTGATTGATATCTTGTGTTTAGTATGATTCTATATTTATATATATGTGGATGTTTATATGATGGTTATATTGTGGTAAAGTTTTCTTTTGTCATTATGAGACGAAAACTGATAAAAGTTCTGTTTTGATTGTTATTGGGTAATTTCTCGTTTTACGTGCCGGAGGCCGGGAAACGGGGAATTGAGTTGAATGTAATGTTGAATTACATTTTTCATTACCTTGTTGATTATTCCTAATGAAGAGAATTAGCTTTCTTAAAAATCCAAAAATTTACCAAAAGTAGTAAAAACCAATTATCCATTTTTGGTAAAAATCCCAATCACCTAATTCCTAACTAAATGGGAATGTAACTATTCTAGTTACATTTAGTTAAGGCCATTCGGCCATTTCATCTTGGGAGAAGCCAAGATTTTCTTTCCATCCTTTCAAGTCAAGTTTATGACACTAACCATTAATGGAAAAAGTATCTTAACCATTTTTGGTTAATCTTGTCCTTAAACCCTCCATTGAGCAACAACACACCTATCTACTTGCATCTTGGCCCTCCATTATTTATGACCAGGATTGAATAAGATTTTGGAGTCCACCAAGCGAAGACATTCGGTCATTAGGTGTTCAAAACACCCAATTTACGATTCCATTCATTTCTCACTCAAAACACCAAAGTTCAAGACTTTCTCTCTTCTCTCCCTTCCCTGTTGCATTCGGCCAAGCTTGGTGAGTGTTCATACTCATTTTATTTCATCATTTTAACTTCATATTTTTATTTATATCATTCATTTAAACAACTTTCATCTTTGGAATTTCTTCATTTGAAGTTGTTTGCTCAAACATATTCATGAATCATTCAAGAAGGTTCAAGCTTCTTGAACTTGATTTGAACCCTTACTCAAGAGTAAGTTTCTAACTTAGTTTCTTTTCTTTAGTACTCTTGAGAACATCCTTGTGTTATCATTGTTTATGAAGTTGAAAAATCAAGTTTTGAAGTTGTTCGTTTCTCCTCAAGGTCACGGTTTCATAGTTGTGTTTGTTGAAGGAAAACCCTAGATCTAGGGTTTCCTTATAAAATTCTTTACTTTGTTGTTATATTAAATTATGTTGTTGTGTTGATATGGTGATTGTGTTTGTATATGCTAGAAGAAAATTATTTTGGCATGGAGAAAAACTATTCTTAGGTCCAAAGACCTAAGGATAGGATTTTAGAATGTTGAGCTTGTTTATGTTCTAAGTTGCCTTGATAACATGATTATATGTTGATGTGATTTTCTATCTAGCTTAGATGATGTTGAATGGCTTCATTTTGGTTGTATATGAACATGTGAGATTCGGCCTTATGGTTGTTAAGGGGGAAGCCAAAGCTTCTATGTTTAAGTGATGGTATAATGGACTTAATATGGTTCTAACAATGCATATAAAACAAAGAAAACCTATCCTACTTCTATAGGGGCATTCGGCCTCCACATAGATACTAGGGTTAGGACCTTAAAATGTTGATGCTAAGGGGTTTTATATGTTCATACTAAAGTATAAGAGGTATATAAATTGAAAATATTTCCAAAGAAACCAAGTTTTGGTTCCAAAGAACCATGTGTTGTGAAATGAGTGTTTTTGGATTTCATGAAGGAACTATTTTAAGAATAAGTTGGCTTGATGTTGATCAACCACTTATTTTAATAAGTTGTTTTTGGAAGAAAAGATTTTCAAGAACCAAGAGTTTCATAGTTAATCAAGATGCTTTTTAAAGGATTTTTGGTTAGTAAGTCTTCTTTGAGAAGATAGGATTCTTACAAAACCTTTCTTTAAAAACAAAGAGTTTTACACTATTACCTTTTGAACTACTTAAAATTGTGTAAGTTATACTTCATTTGAAAACAAAATGATGACTTCAAATAAGAAGTATGTTTTCTTTTACACTAAATAATAGAACTAAGAAAACAAATTTAAAGGAGTTTTACACTAAATGAGACACCTATGGACACTTGATTAGAGTTTTCAAACTATAATTAATAAAGGGGATTTATCAACTACTTTACTATAAGGATAATACATTGAAGCTTTTCACTATAATAGTATAAACACACTTTATCTCCTAAAGGAATCTATATGAACTCCTTAATGGACTCATAAAGATTTTACTAAAAGACATATACTAATGCCTAGTGGTCATGACAAAATCATGTCTCACATCCTTGATGATTTAGATCATCTAAGGACTCCATAATGTTTAATCACTAAGATTTACTTATAAAAGTAATGTTCCTTGTTAGACAAGTGAGAAGATTGATGAAGGGGATCCTTGTGGATCCTAACCTCCATAATACATCTAGGTTATGGACTAATGTATCATAAGACATGAACATCGTGTTACGAATGACGAAGTGGTACGTGATTGTAAGGAATGGAACCAAAGATGGGCGACTGATGGCAAGTCGTCTGAAAGTGGGTCCCGTAAGGGTATCCTGTGGTTTATCAAGAGATAAACGATCTGCATCTGTGCATGAGTTGGGCGTGATGCCTAGGAGTTCAGATTAAACCTTAGTGCAGGTGCAATTTTCTGAGGTGTCGATCATGAGGATCTTGGGGACGTTGGGGGTTGGGGAAAATACATGTGGCCAGAGAGTAGCTCCTCTGTGTCGTGGATAACCATCGAAAAACACTGACGTCCTGACTGAAACACCGGGCAAATCACGATTTGGGTAAAGAACGTCTGGCGTGAGCCGTTATGATGATTGTAATCATTGGATATGGCACTGTGGGCTGAGATAACGCAGACAATGTTCTCCCAATCACTCACTCTGATTATGTTTAGCTCTATGGAGTAGGGGTTTGAGTCATGTTGCATTAGTGTCATTGCATACTTGAATTGACCTTTGACCCATATTATTTATGATTGATACATATATTAACTGTGATGCCATGTAATTTAATGTTTATGCTGTGAAAGCCCATGTGCTAATTTCTGATTGGGTGTGTGTATGCGTGACTTTTATCACTGCTGTTATGGTCGTGCGATATGCAGAATCTCACCTCATTACTTTTGCTGCCACGCTGCTCGCGTGGTTTTCATCTTGCTATGGTGAGTAGATATGGCGAACAACCCACCTTCTCGTTTGACTTTAAACTTGACACTTCATGATGGGGTGGACGCTTAGACCATCCAACCGGATGGACGATGCACCTACACAGGAGCAGTGAGTCTCACGAGTAGGAGGGAGTTAACTTTCTCCATGACAAGCCTGTCCGAGAGAGTTTGCACTTTACGGATTAGTGGTGAGGGTAGCTCAGGGGTCACCCAGCCACCACCACCACCTGCTGATCATCCACGACTACCTAGTACCCAGCCTGCAGTTCACCAGGAGAAGCCCAGGGACGTGTACGTTGACCCTGCTTCCATGCCACCTCCACCGACTGCACCGTCTACTTCCATCATACCTGTATCTGCTGCCGGCCCTTCTGTCCCTGTTGTCCCACCCCCAGGACCTACCTATGAGCCTTCCGAGCTACACCGTCTGATTCCTCGCCAGCAGAAGAATTGGAGGATGACTGCTCGTAAAAGCACACCGGCTTCCTCCAGGGTATTCTTCTCCGTTCCACTCATTATCCTCTCGTCTGACGATGAGGAGATGGAGGAGGAGGTACCAGCGGATTTACCGAAGGAAATTCCTGAGGTAGCTCCTGCTAGCGTGAGTCAGGATGCGTGGTGGTTGAGGACTGATGAGGAGGCGTTACGGTATGCGGAGCATATCATGAGTGGCTATGACATGCAGGCCTTCAAGGATGAGGACGAGGAGGAGGACGCCATGGAGGAGGATGAGGAGGAGGAGGAGGACCTAGAGGAGTATTACTCTGATGAGTAGTACAGTGTCAGCTTTTGGCCAGTCTCTAAAGTCGTTCCCAGTGTCTGTATATTTATTATGTACCCCCTTCCCCTTTATGTTGTGGAGCTGCGTCTCCTGTAGTACAAGTTAAGCTGGTCTTTTCGTTATTTTTGTTTTCTCCTGTAGTCCGATGTCGAAACTACTATGTGTACCTATGTAATTTGAGAGATGTTCTATATTTTAGTATTGTTTATGATTATGCATAAATATCTGTAACGGCCCGATTTTCACGTTTTCTAATTCTTCAGTATTTTAATGTCTTTATTTTATTCGAGGTCTTAGGAATGGAAATAAAATATTCCGAGACCATAGTCATGCTCGACGATATCGTAGGAAGCTACGATTAAGTTTTGAGTCAAAAACTCAAACGGAGTCCGGTCTGCATTTTTACACTGACAGTTTGATTTTACTGCTCAGAAGACCTCAGATAGACCCGTGAACGAGACAGTAAGTCTTAGAATTTGATTCTCTACGTTTTGGTTAAATTTCATAAAAATTTCAGAAAAATAACTTCCTGACCTTCGTTCGGGCGGAATTCTCAATCGGGTGACGAACGGAGCCATATATGGACTTACCGAGACTTGCCAACAGATAATCTTGATATCACAACATCCCAGGACACTTGGGAGAGTATGCCAGAGTCGTCATGACGATCGGGAAAATCTAGACGCGAAATGACCAAAATGCCCCTAACCTTAGTCTTTTGCACTTTTACCATTTTACCCTTTTGGCAAATGACTATTTTGCCCTTAAGTGACTTGTTTTAAGGCTGAACTCAGCCCCTCACACTCTCATTTTCGCACAGCCCTCTCAAAAATAGAAGAACACCATAGTTGCTCTTGAAGAAACACCATTGTTACTCTTGAAGCTCCTTGATTTCTTGTTAGAACCACTTGATTCCTTGAGCAATCTTCCTTCATTTCAAGGTAAGATCACTTATATGATCTCTTAGCTTCTTGAATATCTCTTTATTTCAAGATCAAGATCCATTTTCATGAAAATTATTTCTTAGATCCAAAACTTTGAAAATCCATAGGAAATTGTAGAAAAATCCTTTTGAGGTAAGACCAAGTTCTTTGAACTCACATCATCATTCTCTACCTAAACCCAAGAGCTTATGATTCAACTCTCATCATAGATCAAAAAGCACAATAGGGCCGAACCCTTCTTGATGATGATGAATAGTGTTTTCATCAATTTTTGATTTCTAACACTTGATTTCATTCTTAGCTTTCCTAATGCCTTTGAATCCATGAAATGGGAAACTAAGATCAATTCCTAGCTTTACTCTCTGTAGGGTGGCCGAAACCCTCTTTGTGAGAATTGTTGAGTTTGGTTTGATTATTGTTTAATGTTTGATTGTTTGGTTGTTTGTAGTTGGTGTCAATTGTCAGGAGGTTCACAAACCGATCAACCGACTTTGATCCGGGAATCTGCTCTTCAACAGGTATGGGGAGAAGAACCTCATCACACCAAGATGGTGGTGGTGAAGATGGTTGTTTACTTTATGTGTGGGTGAAACCTTTAGTTTGGGTTCACTTTTAATTGTTATGTTTTGTTAAGTTCTCTTCAAGAACAAGGTTGTTTTGATGAGTTTATGCTTGAGTATGTTGTAGTGTGCTTTAGCATAAGTTGATGATGATATGATTGAATGAAAATCATTTTCATGTATGTTGGAAAACCTACTTTGATCACTAGATCAAGTATGGACTTTTATGCTTGGTCATGAGACTATGATGTGTGATGGACTTGTATGTTTTGGTTATGATGTAATAAGGTGTAATTGTGGTTTGTCATAATTGGTGTGAGCTTTTGAGCTATATTTGCTTAGTTGGTGAAGCAAAGTCTCCATTTTTCATTGGAGTAGGCTTGTGGCCTTAGTAAGAGGAAAATATAAGAACATGTGTTGTTCTTGATCTAGCAAGGTTTTGATGTAACAAAACATGATTTCATAACCTATGTTTTCAAAGAGAAACAAAAGTGATTTTGATCCAAAAATCAAATGAAGTTTTAACCTTTTAAGTGTGTCACCAAAGTAGAAAATGTCTTTTCTTTAGCCATAGGTTTGTTAATCAAACTAAGTGTTTCAAAAGAGAATTAATGAAGAAGTTAAGGAAAAGTGAAAACAGGGCACTCGCCCAGCGAACCCCGTCTCGCCTCGCGAGACAGAGGGAAGATAAGGCATTCGCCAGGCTAACATTGCCTCGCCTCGCGAGACAGTGGACTAGCCCGAGCAGCAAAGATGCAGCTTCTCTGCCTCGCGTAGCGAAGTAATTCTCGCCCCGCGAACCGCCTAAGCAGTGAAGAATTGCAGCTCTGCCTCGCGACGCGAGACAATTATCGCCTCGCGATGCAGAAGGTCGTTTTGAAATACAGTTCTCTGCCTCGCGACGCGAGACAATATTCGCCTCGCGATACAGAGGATTTGTATAAGGAGCAAATACAGCTCTCAGCCTCGCGACGCGAAACTTCTGTTCGCCCCGCGAGAAAAGAATTTCAAATGAGGTATCACTGCCTTAATTTAGCTAAGCGAATGTACTCTCGCTAAGCGAATTTCATGTTTTAGAAAATGCTAGAAGTGAAGTAAGTAGTTCAAATGTTGTTCCCAATCAAATAAGTTTTCAATTGTAAAAGTTGTTTGGTTTACAAAAGGAGTTTTCTAACTCAATCGTAAAGTTTTACGCGTGAAAAACCTAAGTTAAATAATTAACTTAGAGTTGAAGACAAGGGTTAATTAAGTATGGTATGTGGTGGAACAAGACCATGTACTATACCATTGATGACTTAGTACATCAATGAGTTCATAAGACTTAAGTGAAATCAACACTTGTTTCCTTAATTGAAAAACAAGGGATTAATACCTTAGAAAGGCTTAAAGACTTATCTAAGAGGATTCTCAATCCTTATTCATAATGCTTAGGACTTGAGACATAATTCATAAGACATAAACACAAACACGAAACGTTTTGGTTTTCGAAACAGTAGTTCGATGACGGACCGATGATTCGGATCCAGGTTAATCGTTCAATTGTTTCTGTCTTGTGATAACCGGAATGAGAGAGATCCTGAGGCTGTGCAGGTATGGGACTGTACAGTGGAAGGAATCCTGAGGCTATGCAGGTATGGGACTGTATAGTTAAGGGAAGGCATATAAGAATTGATTGGTACTACCCATACCAACAAGATTTATCTTCTTTTCGGGAGCTTAAAACATAAGAACTTTATAGTTAAGCGTGCTTGACTTAGAGTAATTATGGGATGGGTGACCTTCTGGGAAGTTTCCTTGAAAGCGTGTGAGTGAGGACAAAACACGCTGAAAAGACTTGTGTTGGTTTGTGGGGACAGTCGACGATTCTGAAAGCAGTCTGGATCATTCCAAAGGAATCATGAGATATTTATCCGATGGATAAATGTTTTATCCGATGGATAACTGTTTTATAAAACAAAGATGTGTGTAGTTTCTAAGGAAGAGAACCTTAGTGAACCTTGAGGTCTATCCAATGGATAGACATTGCTTGATCGCATCTGCTTTGTGTAAGCATTGGCATTTCATATGCATAGTTGTAAGGCCTTGAGCCTAGGAGTTGAGCTTACACCTTGATGCGGGTGCAAATCTTACGGTGACGATCTTCAATGGTCTTTTTGGAGGTATCAGGGTTGGAAGGGCTGACATGTGACCAGTTGGTGATTCTTCTGTGTCGTGGCGAATCCGTGCAATACACTGATATCCTCTACTAGATGCCGTACTTTTCATGTTTGGTCGAGAGTGTTACCGTAAAGCCAGATACGTGCACATTACGAATGTTGTAGCATCTTGCTCATGGCTGGCAGAAACCGGAACATGTCCTCCCATTCACTCTCTCCGAATGTTTTGTTAGCTCCATGGAGTAGGGGTCAGAGTAGTACCCAGTGACATTGACATTGAGTCATATACATTGCATGGCTATTGATGTTTACAGTTACTATTATACATCGCTGTATTGTTTAAGGATGCCTTATATTATGCTGTTAAATGTTTAGCATGCTATTATGTTGTTAACTGCTTAACATGATTTATACTGAGAACCTTTGTAAGCATGTTGGGTACGTTGTTACCCGGTGAGTCGTCCCGTTTTTGCTACTGCTATTTTGTTGTGTTGATGAACGGGAATCTCACCCATATCTGTATGTTTTTTGCTGGTACTTGCTGTTGCTGTTTGAACAGATGGACGTGACGATGGTTCAGTTCAGTAGTCACCTTGAGCCCGGAGGCGGACTCTTTTTGCTATTTTAGTTTTGTTGTCGGTCAGACTATGTCAGTTTTTGTAGTATCTCTTGGGAGCTATGACTCCTAGTACTTATTGTATTTTCTTATCTCAGTCATACATTAGACTTATGTCTGTATATATAGTAATGTTGTTATTTCTGTTTTCTGTTTCTGTATTTATAATACTGTATGTATGTCCTAGTAATGCATGGTGAACCTAAGTTCACTTATTAGTATTATTTATTTACCTTTACTAATCCCATTACATTTTTATGAAAAGAAAAGAAAAAGAAAAATCGTATTTTCCGCATTAATAAATATTTTCGGCCTTATAAACGTTCGGGAATGTGACACTCGAGAAAGGGTGTTGCATTATTTGGTATCAGAGCTGGCCGAGTCTTTTTGGGGTTTGTAGGTTATGGTCTGTCTTGTTTGTGTTGTGTTTTCTCTGATTGTTTTCTGTGTTATTGTTTCTGAGAGAAAACAATGTTGGGGAGGATGATGACTTCGGTCTATCCTTTTGTATTGTTTGTTCTCTGTGTTGTGTTTCTGTGAAGAAGACAACGATTGTTTGTTACTCTCCGCATTATTGTTTCTGAAGAGGAATGATATTGGGCAGGAGAGTAATGTTTTGCTTTCTTGTAAGTTGTCTCTAGCAGAGTTCTTCAGAACGAGTGTTTTCTGACGGGTGCCAGACGATTTGAAAGACATGGAGTTCCTGCAGCTACGTCAAGGGGGAATGTCTGTCAAAGAATATGCTGATCGTTTTGAGTTCCTGCTGAAGTCTTCGAGGTATTTCCATCTTCATCCCGATGAGGAGTGGAAGTGCACAAAGTTCGAAGAAGGTTTAAGGGGCGAGATTCAAGGAGAGGTGCTACCTCTTGAGGTCAAAGAGTTCTCGGTTTTTGTAGATGAATGCTTCGTAATCGAAGATCTGATGAAGACTCGTGGAGGAAGGCAACGTCACTCTGGACCGACTAGGTTCCATAAAGGCACTAATGGTCGTGATGATAGATCTCGGTCAAAACCATATTCAAAACAGCAAGGTCAACAACAACGTTCTGTAGGAGGAAGTAGTGGGAGTAGTAGTCAATCTGGAAGCGCCCCAAAGAATTGCATGAAGTGTGGCAAGAACAATCATGTCACCAGAGGATGCTTAATCAAGGGAATCACATGCTTCAAGTGTGGGAAGCCAGGACATACTTCACGCGAGTGTGTGCAATCAAAAGCTAGACATTCTGTCAACGATGTGCAAACAGCGAAGCCTAAGGCAATGAGTAGAGCTTATACTGGGGATGATGCTAAGACTTCTCAAAGGGAAGATTTGATTCATAGTCAGATCGTCGTGGAAGGTAGAACCTTATCTGTATCTTTCCTTACCCTTAGATTTGGTAATTCTTGCACTTTCTGCCAAGCCTGTTATAACTGCGAAAGTCTGTTTGAACTGTTCTATTTTCCATAGTGGATAGAACATTTTTGATTGATTTGATCTGTTTGCCTCTTTCGCAAATGGATGTGATCATAAGGATGGATTGGTTATCTTGTAACTATATCCCATTAGACGGTGCAAACAAAACCTTAGTTTTCCCTGATTCGGATAATTCTGGATTTGGATTGCCAACCAAGAAAACGTTTCTTTGAGAGGAGGAGCTCAACAAATACATGTTACTAACGAGTTTCCGGAAGTCTTTCTTGAAGACGTACTAGGTGTACCGCCAGTTCGAGACATCGAGTTGTGATCGATCTTGTGCCAGGAATAGGACCAGCGTCTATGGCACCTTAGCATATGGCACTTGCTGAGTTGGGAACCTTGAAGGAACAGTTGGTGGACTTATAGGGAAAAACAGTTCGTTAGACCCACTGTGTCGCCGTAGAGAACGCCTGTGCTGTTGGTGAGAAAGAAAGATGGAACATCTCGTTTGTATGTGGATTATCGCCAGTTGAACAAAGTTACCATTCAGAACAAGTATTATCTTCCGAGGATAGATGACTTGATGGATCAGTTGAGGAGAGCGGCAGTTTTCTCCAAGAATGATTTGCGATTGGCTTATCACCAGATTCGTGTGAAGGCAGAAGATATACCGAAGACAGCGTTTCGAACACGCTATGGGCACTACGAGTATCTTGTGATGCCGTTTTGTATGACGAATACTCCTCTATATGCATGTATTATATGAATAGGATCTTTCGTCCATACCTAGATAAGTTTGTCGTTGTTTCATAGACAACATACTCATCTATTCGCGAAACCAGGAAGTACACGCTGAATACCTTAGTGTGATTCTTCAGGTTCTGAAGGAGGAACAACTGTATGCAAAGTTGTCCAAGTGTGAGATTTGGCTCGACGAAGTAAAGTTTTTGGGTCATGTGATTTCAAAGGAAGGATGAAGCGTTTGAATGGACTGAAGCCTGTGAGGAAAGTTTGCAAGGATTAGAGAGAAGGTTGACTACTTCACCTGTGTTAGTGCTGCCTGATCTCAAGGGAACATTTGTGTTCACACTTCTACGTATTCCTCAATGTATTAGACAATTGAGTGAATTGGTAATATGGTGTCCATTGGTCTGGACATTTTCGTATTACTTCACTGAAAGTTTTGTTATTACTATTTCTTGAGTTATAACATAAACAACTTCTTGATACTGAAAGTTTCTTGATGAAACTTAGTCTAATCACTTTTACTTTTGGTGAAGGTGATCCAGTCTGATTTTTGCCAGACTGTTTATCTTTTGATTCCCAAATTTATTGGAAGGTTCTTATGAAAGAAGGAACTTTATTAGAGTCATGGATGTAAACATGTATTAGCTATGCATTTTTACACTCACGAACCTACTACAGAGTCTTTTTGTATACTGGATATTCCTATATTCATTCCAGATTGGAAAAAAAAAATTCTTTTGTATACTTTCTTCTGAGACCAAGACCAGGAAAAATTTCCTTTGTTGAAAATTTCTTTCCTTAATTTTCAACGACCGAGTAGGTTTAGTTTTAAGTCACGGAATTTCGAGGACGAAATTCTTTTAAGAGGGGTAGGAATGTAACGCCCCGATTTTCACGTTTTCTAATTCTTCAGTATTTTAATGTCTTTATTTTATTCGAGGTCTTAGGAATGGAAATAAAATATTCCGAGACCATAGTCATGCTCGACGATATCGTAGGAAGCTACGGTTAAGTTTTGAGTCAAAAACTCAAACGGAGTCCGGTCTGCGTTTTTACACTGACAGTTTGATTTTACTGCTCAGAAGACCTCAGATAGACCTGTGAACGAGACAGTAAGTCTTAGAATTTGATTCTCTACGTTTTGGTTAAATTTCGTAAAAATTTCAGAAAAATAACTTCCTGACCTTCGTTCGGGCGGAATTCTCAATCGGGTGACGAACGGAGCCACATATGGACTTACCGAGACTTGCCAACAGATAATCTTGATATCACAACATCCCATGACACTTGGGAGAGTATGCCAGAGTCGTCATGACGATCGGGAAAATCTAGACGCGAAATGACCAAAATGCCCCTAACCTTAGTCTTTTGCACTTTTACCATTTTACCCTTTTGGCAAATGACTATTTTGCCCTTAAGTGACTTGTTTTAAGGCTGAACTCAGCCCCTCACACTCTCATTTTCGCACAGCCCTCTCAAAAATAGAAGAACACCATAGTTGCTCTTGAAGAAACACCATTGTTACTCTTGAAGCTCCTTGATTTCTTGTTAGAATCACTTGATTCCTTGAGCAATCTTCCTTCATTTCAAGATAAGATCACTTCTATGATCTCTTAGCTTCTTGAATATCTCTTTATTTCAAGATCAAGATCCATTTTCATGAAAATTATTTCTTAGATCCAAAACTTTGAAAATCCATAGGAAATTGTAGAAAAATCCTTTTGAGGTAAGACCAAGTTCTTTGAACTCACATCATCATTCTCTACCTAAACCCAAGAGCTTATGATTCAACTCTCATCATAGCTCAAAAAGCACAATAGGGCCGAACCCTTCTTGATGATGATGAATAGTGTTTTCATCAATTTTTGATTTCTAACACTTGATTTCATTCTTAGCTTTCCTAATGCCTTTGAATCCATGAAATGGGAAACTAAGATCAATTCCTAGCTTTACTCTCTTTAGGGTGGCCGAAACCCTCTTTGTGAGAATTGTTGAGTTTGGTTTGATTATTGTTTAATGTTTGATTGTTTGGTTGTTTGTAGTTGGTGTCAATTATCAGGAGGTTCACAAACCGATCAACCGACTTTGATCCGGGAATCTGCTCTTCAACAGTTATGGGGAGAAGAACCTCATCACACCAAGATGGTGGTGGTGAAGATGGTTGTTTACTTTATGTGTGGGTGAAACCCTTTAGTTTGGGTTCACTTTTAATTGTTATGTTTTGTTAAGTTCTCTTCAAGAACAAGGTTGTTTTGATGAGTTTATGCTTGAGTATGTTGTAGTGTGCTTTAGCATAAGTTGATGATGATATGATTGAATGAAAATCATTTTCATGTATGTTGGAAAACCTACTTTGATCACTAGATCAAGTATGGACTTTTATGCTTGGTCATGAGACTATGATGTGTGATGGACTTGTATGTTTTGGTTATGATGTAATAAGGTGTAATTGTGGTTTGTCATAATTAGTGTGAGCTTTTGAGCTATATTTGCTTAGTTGGTGAAGCAAAGTCTCCATTTTTCATTGGAGTAGGCTTGTGGCCTTAGTAAGAGGAAAATATAAGAACATGTGTTGTTCTTGATCTAGCAAGGTTTTGATGTAACAAAACATGATTTCATAACCTATGTTTTCAAAGAGAAACAAAAGTGATTTTGATCCAAAAATCAAATGAAGTTTTAACCTTTTAAGTGTGTCACCAAAGTAGAAAATGTCTTTTCTTTAGCCATAGGTTTGTTAATCAAACTAAGTGTTTCAAAAGAGAATTAATGAAGAAGTTAAGGAAAAGTGAAAACAGGGCACTCGCCCAGCGAACCCCGTCTCGCCTCGCGAGACAGAGGGAAGATAAGGCATTCGCCAGGCCAACAATGCCTCGCCTCGCAAGACAGTGGACTAGCCCGAGCAGCAAAGATGCAGCTTCTCTGCCTCGCGTAGCGAAGTAATTCTCGCCCCGCGAACCGCCTAAGCAGTGAAGAATTGTAGCTCTGCCTCGCGACGCGAGACAATTATCGCCTCGCGATGCAGAAGGTCGCTTTGAAATACAGTTCTCTGCCTCGCGACGCGAGACAATATTCGCCTCGTGATACAGAGGATTTGTATAAGGAGCAAATACAGCTCTCAGCCTCGCGACGCGAAACTTCTGTTCGCCCCGCGAGAAAAGAATTTCAAATGAGGTATCACTGCCTTAATTTAGCTAAGTGAATGTACTCTCGCTAAGCGAATTTCATGTTTTAGAAAATGCTAGAAGTGAAGTAAGTAGTTCAAATGTTGTTCCAAATCAAATAAGTTTTCAATTGTAAAAGTTGTTTGGTTTACAAAAGGAGTTTTCTAACTCAATCGTAAAGTTTTACGCGTGAAAAACCTAAGTTAAATAATTAACTTAGAGTTGAAGACAAGGGTTAATTAAGTATGGTATGTGGTGGAACAAGACCATGTACTATACCATTGATGACTTAGTACATCAATGAGTTCATAAGACTTAAGTGAAATCAACAATTGTTTCCTTAATTGAAAAACAAGGGATTAATACCTTAGAAAGGCTTAAAGACTTATCTAAGAGGATTCTCAATCCTTATTCATAATGCTTAGGACTTGAGACATAATTCATAAGACATAAACACAAACACGAAACGTTTTGGTTTTCGAAACAGTAGTTCGATGACGGACCGATGATTCGGATCCAGGTTAATCGTTCAATTGTTTCTGTCTTGTGATAACCGGAATGAGAGAGATCCTGAGGCTGTGCAGGTATGGGACTGTACAGTGGAAGGAATCCTGAGGCTATGCAGGTATGGGACTGTATAGTTAAGGGAAGGCATATAAGAATTGATTGGTACTACCCATACCAACAAGATTTATCTTCTTTTCGGGAGCTTAGAACATAAGAACTTTATAGTTAAGCGTGCTTGACTTAGAGTAATTATGGGATGGGTGACCTTCTGGGAAGTTTCCTAGAAAGCATGTGAGTGAGGACAAAACACGCTGAAAAGACTTGTGTTGGTTTGTGGGGACAGTCGACGATTCTGAAAGCAGTCTGGATCATTCCAAAGGAATCATGAGATATTTATCCGATGGATAAATGTTTTATCCGATGGATGACTGTTTTATAAAACAAAGATGTGTGTAGTTTCTAAGGAAGAGAACCTTAGTGAACCTTGAGGTCTATCCAATGGATAGACATTGCTTGATCGCATCTGCTTTGTGTAAGCATTGGCATTTTATGTGCATAGTTGTAAGGCCTTGAGCCTAGGAGTTGAGCTTACACCTTGATGCGGGTGCGAATCTTACGGTGACGATCTTCAATGGTCTTTTTGGAGGTATCAGGGTTGGAAGGGCTGACATGTGACCAGTTGGTGATTCTTCTGTGTCATGGCGAATCCGTGCAATACACTGATATCCTCTACTAGATGCCGTACTTTTCTTGTTTGGTCGAGAGTGTTACCGTAAAGCCAGATACGTGCACGTTACGAATGTTGTAGCATCTTGCTCATGGCTGGCAGAAACCGGAACATGTCCTCCCATTCACTCTCTCCGAATGTTTTGTTAGCTCCATGGAGTAGGGGTCAGAATAGTACCCAGTGACATTGACATTGAGTCATATACATTGCATTGCATTGCATTGCATGGCTATTGATGTTTACATTTACTATTATATATCGCTGTATTGTTTAAGGATGCCTTATATTATGCTGTTAAATGTTTAGCTTGCTATTATGTTGTTAACTGCTTAACATGATTTATACTGAGAACCTTTGTAAGCATGTTGGGTACGTTGTTACCCGGTGAGTCGTCCCGTTTTTGCTACTGCTATTTTGTTGTGTTGATGAACGGGAATCTCACCCATATCTGTATGTTTTTTTGCTGGTACTTGCTGTTGCTGTTTGAACAGATGGACATGACGATGGTTCAGTTCAGTAGTCACCTTGAGCCCGGAGGCGGACTCTTTTTGCTATTTTAGTTTTGTTGTCGGTCAGACTATGTCAGTTTTTGTAGTACCTCTTGGGAGCTATGACTCCTAGTACTTATTGTATTTTCTCATGTCAGTCATACATTAGACTTATGTCTGTATATATAGTAATGTTGTTATTTCTGTTTTCTGTTTCTGTATTTATAATACTGTATGTATGTCCTAGTAATGCATGGTGAACCTAAGTTCACTTATTAGAATTATTTATTTACCTTTACTAATCCCATTACATTTTTATGAAAAGAAAAGAAAAAGAAAAATCGTATTTTCCGCATTAATAAATATTTTCGGCCTTATAAACGTTCGGGAATGTGACACTCGGGAAAGGGTGTTGCAATATCCTTGTGGTGTAAGTATACGTGCGTGGTTTTGGAACTTGAGTATAAAAGAAAGGAAAAAGAAACCCATATTTTCGGTAAGCTCTATTTATATATTTCCACTTTTAAAGGTATGGTCTTGTGTTGAATAATCGTGACCCCTAAAGTGGGGTGTTACATGAGTGAAGGTGAGATATTTATTTTTGTTTCAATGGCAAACTTGTTATTAACAAAATGACAATTTGGTCATTTTGTTAAAAGACCAGGGGCATTTTGGTCATTTCACGTCCAGATATTTTAAGAAAGTCATCATGAAGGTAGCCACGAAATTCAACTGATGTGACTTGATGTGACATCAAGTTTACCCGTTAGCGGGTCCCGTTAAGTCCCTTCACAGCTCTAAACGTCTCCTGGTTCGCGTATACGCCCGAATATAATATATTATTTTCAGTTTTGAACGTCAGGATGGATTTTAGCAAATATGTAGAGTCAAAACTAGGCCTTGATAGTAGTAAAACACTACTATCCATGAAAAACATAGACCGGACTCCATTTGAGTTTTCGTACAAAACTTAACCATAGCTTCCTACGATAGCGTAGAGCATGACTATGGTCTCAGAATATTTTTTTCGCTCTTTAGACCCTCCAATAAAATACAAACGTTTAAATACTGACTAATTATAAAACTTGAAAAATTTGGGGAATTACATTACTACCCCTCTTAAAAGAATTTCATCCTCGAAATTTAACGTACCTCTTAAAATAAACTCGGATACTATTGTTGTAGGTGAATTCTATCAATGGTAGGAAACTTTGCCAACTTCCGGCATGTTCCAACACACATGCCCTTAACAGGTCCTCTAGAGACTGAATCGTCCTTTCTGATTGACCATCAGTCTGAGGATGGTAAGTCGAATTCAGTCTTAACTTCGTTCCTAAAGCTTCATGTAAACTTGCCAAAACTGCGAAGTAAAACGTGAGTCTCTATCTGATATGATACTTGAAGGTACTCCATGCAGTCTCACAATCTCACTGATATAAATCAGAGTAAGCTTCTCCATGGAATACTTGAGATTGATAGGTAGAAAATGAGCTGATTTTGGTAAGCCTATCAATTATTACCCAAATGGAATCGTATCCTTTAGTTGTCCTTGGAAAACACGTCACAAAATCCATTGCTATGCCGTCCCATTTCCACTCTGGGATATCCAACGGAAGTAACATTTCCACATAATCAACCACGTCTCTTTTCATGCCTTGCCACCAAAACAACCGCTTCAAGTATTGGTACATCTTGGTTGATCCTGGATGCATACTCAACTTAATTCTATAAGCTTCATCCAGAATTAACCAGCTTATCTCTGGGTTGTTTGGCACACAAACCCGTTCTCCTCGTCTTAGAATTCCATCTGCTCCTTCTTTGTATCCAGACGTCATCCCTTTCTTCAGATTCCTTTGCTCTTTCTCTAGATACTGGTTGTATACTTGTTTTTCCCGAATCTGATCCATCAGATATCACAAGACACTGTAACCATACCCACACAAAGTTTCCCTGGTATACTGACCACGGACAGATGCATATCTCTGAACTGTTCCAATAGCTCGTGTTCTTTAACCATCATGGCAGACACATGTAACACCTTCCTACTCAGGGCATCCGCTACCACATTAGCTTTTCCCGGATGATACTGTAACTGGAAGTCATAGTCCTTCAGAAATTCCAGCCACCATCTCTGCCTCATGTGTAGCTCTTTCTGATCGAACAGATACTTCAAGCTCTTATGATCGCTGAAGACATTGAACGTCGAACCATACAAGTAGTGCCTCCAAATCTTCAACGCAAAGACCACCGCTGCTAACTCCAGATCATGAGTAGGGTAATTCTTCTCATGCACTTTCAACTGTCTCGAGGCATATGCTACCACTTTCCGATTCTGCATCAGAACACAGCCTAACACCTGGTATGAAGCGTTACAGTACACTTCAAAAGGTTCGCTTGGATCTGGCAATATCAACACTTGTGATGTAGTCAGCCTCTTCTTCAGCTCTTGAAAACTCTGCTCACAAGCTTCAGTCCATTCAAAAGCTTTATCCTACCCTGTCAATTGGGTAAGAGGTCCTACGATCTTAGAAAATCCCTCGATGAACCTCCGATAATACCCAGCCAAGCCCACAAAACTGCGTATCTCAGTCACTGTGGTTGGTCTTTCCCACTCAAGAATTGCTTCAACTTTTGACGGATCTACAACAATTCCTTCCTTTGAAATCAAGTGACCCAAAAATTGCACCTCGTCGAGCCAAAACTCACACTTAGACAGCTTCGCGTACAGCTGTTTCTCCTTCAGAACCCGAAGAATCACACTAAGATGTTCAGCATGTTCTTCCTGGTCTCGTGAATAGATGAGTATGTCGTCTATGAGGACAATGACAAACTTATTTAGGTATGGACGAAAGATCCTATTCATGTAATCCATGAATATAGCTAGAGCATTCGTCACCCCAAACGGCATTACAAGATACTCGTAGTGCTCGTAGCGTTTTCGAAACACCGTCTTTGGTACATCCTCTGCCTTCACACGAATCTGGTGATAACTCGATTGCAAATCGATCTTGGAGAAAATTGCCGCTCCCCTCAACTGATCCATGAAGTCGTCTATCCTTGGAAGTGGATACTTGTTCTTAATGGTAGCCTTGTTCAACTGGCGATAATCCACACATAGGCGAGAGGTTCCATCTTTCTTCTTCACTAACAGCACAGGTGCTCCCCATGGTGACACACTGGGTCTAACGAACTGCTTCCCCAATAAGTCCACAAATTGTTCCTTCAAGGTTTCCAACTCTGCAGGTGCCATACGATACGGTGCCATAGACACTGGTCCTATTCCTGGCACAAGATCTATCAAAAACTCAGTGTCCCGAACTGGCGGTAAACCTGGTACATCTTCAGGAAAGAGTTCCGGAAACTCGTTCACTACAGGTATACGCTCTAAGACTAGCTCGCTCTTGACCTCCAAAGAAGATAGCAACATGTATCCTTGAGCTCCTTCTCTCAAAGAAGCGTTTACTTGGTTGGCAGTCAAAAATCCAGAATTCTCCAAACTAAGAAAAACTAAGGTTTTATTTGCACAGTCTAACAGGATATGGTTAAAAGATAACCAATCCATTCCTAAGATTCCATCCATTTGCGAAAGAGGCAAACCTATCAAATCAATCAAAAATGTCCTATCTTTAACAGAAATAGAACAACTCAAACAAACTTTGGTAGTTATAACAGGCTTTGTAGTAGGCGTAGAAATGACTAAATCAAAAGGTAAAGAAGACACAGGCAATCCCAACAGGTTCACACAGTCATATGAAATAAAGGAATGCGTTGCGCTTGAATCAAACAGTACAATTAAGGTTTTACCTCCTATGACGCACTGACCTTGGATTAAGTCCTCATTTTGAGGAGCCTCAGCGCCACTCACAGTATAGACTCTGCCTTTTGCCTTAGGCCTCGCTGCTTGGAAATTGATGACAGAATGTTCAGCTTTCGGCTGCACACAGTCGCGTGAAATATGTCCTGGCTTCCCACACTTGTAGCATATAATTCCCTTGATTGAGCAGTCTCTTGTGACATGATTACTCCTTCCACACTTCATGCACTTCATTGGGGTGTTTCCAGACTGACTGAAACCCCACTGCTTCCTCCCACAGAATGTTGCTGTTGATCTTGTTGCCTTGAATACGGCTTCCATATAGATTTGTTATCACGACCACCGTTTCCTCTGTGAAACTTAGTCGGTCCAGAACCCTGTGCCCGCTTGTCCTTGTTAGGCTCCAAGCTCTCGATCAGATGACATTTTTCCATCAGCCTTGGAAAAACAGAAATTTCTAGAGGAACTACAGCCCTTTTTAAATCAATACTCAGACCTCCTGCGAACTTCCTGCATTTCCATTCTTCTCTTGGGTTGTCTAGAAAATAATTTGAGAATTTTGCCAAACTTTCAAATTTGGCCCCGTATTCAGCTACAGTCATTCCCCCTTGTCCTAGCTGGAGGAACTCCATTTCTTTCTTGTGTCTCGCACTCGCAGGAAAATACTTTTCCAGGAACTTCCCTTTGAAAGCATTCCAATCCACAACTTGTTGATCATGTATCAGCATCTGACGGGCTCTTTCCCACCAGTATTCAACATCCTTCACCAACATATAAGTTGCATAGACAACCTTGTCATTCTTGGTACACCTCATTGCTCCAAATATTTTCTCTAAAGTTTGGATCCAACGCTCAGCTAGCTCAGGATTGAATTCACCCTTGAATTGAGGTGGGTTCCTACAGAGGAATTCGTCCAGTCCTCTACCCCTAGCAGCCCTTTCATCACGTTGAACCATCGCAGCAGCCATTTCCCGTACGGCGTTCACAGTAGCATTTAGGTTTTGAGCAGCCATTGCTACCTTCAAAACCAGAATTGTCAAACTCAAGGGACCACAACATAATTAAAGCAAACAATATTACCTTCCTCATAGAGGTAACAATAGAGAGACACACAAAGAACACAACACAATCAAGATAGACCATAACCTACAAACCCCAAAAAGACTCGGCCAGCTCTGATACCAAATAATGCAAAACCCTTTCCCGAGTGTCACATTCCCGAACAATTATAAGGCCGAAAATGATATTAATGCGGAAAATACGGTTTTTTTTTTCTTTTCACAAAGATGTAATGGGATTAGTAATAGTAAGCAATAATAAATGAACTTAGGTTCACCATGCATTTCTAGAAGACGAACTGAAATAAAATACAGAAACAAAAATATTACTGTATACAGACATAGGTCTGATGCATAATTGACAACAGAATATAGTAAGTACTAGGAGTCACAGCTCCCAAAAGGTACTACAGACACTAACACAGTCTGACCAAAAACAAAGCAGCAGAAGGAGTCCCCCTCCGGACTCATAGCAAATGCTGGACTGAACCGTCGTTGCGTCCATCTACTTAAGCAGCAACAGCAATAGTAGCAGAGAAAAGTATACAGATATGGGTGAGATCCCAATCATCAACACAACAAAATAGTAGAAGTAAAAATGGGACGACTCACCAGGTAACGACGTACCCAACATGCTTACCATATATCTCAATATAAATCATGTTAAACAATTAGCAGCATAAAATAAGGCATTCATGAAAAACAGAACAGCGATGTACAACCAGTAAATGTAATCATCAACAGCCATGTAATGCAGTGCGATGTACATGACTCATGCCATATGCCACAACGATAAACTTTGACCCCTACTCCATGGAGCTAACAAAACATCAGAGAGAGTGAAAGGGAGGACATGTTCTGTGTACGCCAGCCTTGGGCAAGATGCTACAACATTCGTAACGTGCATGTATCTGGCTTTACGGAAACACTTTGCACCAAACATGAATAGTACGGTATCTAGTCGAGGATATCAGTGTATTGGTCGGATTCGCCATGACAAAGAAGAGCTACCAACTGGTCACATGTCAGCCCTTCCAACCCTGATACCTCCAAGATTATTTAAAACGTCACCATAAGATTCGCACCCGCATCAAAGTGTAAGCTAAACTCCTAGGCTCAAGGCCTTACAATTCATGCAATGAAATGCCAATGCTTACACAAAGTAGATGCGATAAAGCAATGTCTATCCACCGGATAAACCTCAAGGTTCACTAAGGTTCTCTTCCTTAGGAACTATACGCGTCTTTGTATTTCAAAACTTTTATGCACCAGATAAATTTCGTGATCCCTCCGGGATCGAGTCATCACAAGATTGAAACAATTGAACGATTGACCTAGATCCGAATCACCGGTCCGTCATCGAACTACTGTTTCAAAACCCAAAACGTTTCATGTTTGTGTTTATGTTTATGTCTTATGAACTATGTCTCAAGTCCTAAGCATTATCAAAAACGATTGAGAATGCCCATAGATAAGTCTTTGTTCCTTTCTAAGATATTAACTCCTTGATTTTCAATTAATGAAATAAGTGTTGGTTCACTTAAGTCTTATGATGTCATTGATGAGCTAAGTCACCAATGGTATAGCATATGGTCTTGTTCCACAACATACCATACTTCATTATCCTTTGTCTTCAACTCTAAGTTAATTACTTTAACTTAGGTTTTCACGCGTAAGCCTTTACGATTTGAGTTAAAAAAACTCTTTTTGTAAACCAAAACGGTTCTAATTGAAATCTCATTTGATTTGAAATAACTTTGTACTTGCTTAAAGCAAAGTACCTTAACTAATTTGGAAAGGGTGTTTCCTTACTAACTTAGTGTAAAACCATGTCTTAAGTTAGTGTAAAAGAAAATATAATCTTATCTAATCTTCTAATTATGATTCATTTTAATTAAACTTAAGGATAAAGGTCTTTATTATGTTTGAAAAAGGAACATTACCTTGGTTCTAATATAAAGGTAAGGTCTTATTAAAACTATGTTAACTTTCATGAAACTACTTCATTATTCCTCTTTTTAGAACACTATAGTTAATTAGATGAACTATGGTTAAAGTAAAGGACATTTTTCACTATGGTGAAACACTTGAATGTTGAAACTTTATTTGATCTTTGGATCAAAATCACTTATTGTTTTCCTTTAAAACATATGCCATTAAAACACTTTCCTTACTTCAAAACTTTGAATGACCAAGAACAACACATGTTCTTCTATATTTTTCTTGTTAAGGCTGCAAACCTACTCCAATGAAAAGTGAAGATTTTGCTTCACCAACTAGGCAAGTTATAGCTCAAAATGATCACAAAATTATGACAAACAACAATCACACATCATTGCATAATAATCAAGCATAAAAATCCTTCCTTGATCTAAAGATCAAAGTAGGTTTTTCAACATACATGAAAAATGTTTTTCATCCAATCAACATCATCAAAACACATGATAAAGCATACTAAAGCATAAACCATTATTACAAACTTTGTTCTTCAAGAGAACTTAACTAATAAAGTGGTGAACCCAAACCAAAGGGTTTCACCCACACAACTTGATATGAGCCCGATAAGGAGTATGGACCAAGAAGCACTTCAAGGACTTGGAGGGTCTAGAGAGTGAAATAAAATAAACTGAGACCATAGTCAAGCTCTACCCTATCGTAGGAAGCTATGGTTAAATTTTGGTCGAAAACTCGGACAGAGCTCGGTCTGCGTTTTTACACTGACAATATGATTTTACTGTTCAGACGACCTAATTTTGACTCATGAATGAAATAGTTTGGTTTTAAATAAAATAGCGAACAGTATCGGCGATATTGACAAATTTCAAAATAAATAAGTTCTCACAACTTTCTTGGGGCAAAACCCTAAATCGTGAAATTGACGGAATCGCGAACGGACGCGCGAGGACAAAATCAGACACCAGATGAGGGACACAAGTCACTAGGGCAGGGTGAGTCAGAGGGTGAGTCACCACCATGACTCACCAACGTCATCATTGCGATTCTACAAATATCTGAGATATTTAGGACGAGAAAAGACCGTTTTGCGCCTAGGAATTGATGGAATTACACTTGTGCCACATGACACATCACCTTATCATCATCATCATTAATTCTAACAAATATCTATATATTTTTAGTTTTTGGAGAGGTAAAATTACCAAAATGCCCTTAATCTTTTTAGGAATTACGAAAACGTCCTAAACTTAACTACAAGTTTGCCATTGAGACAAAATTACATCTCACCTTCACTCCCTCACTTAGGCCATTCGACCAAGACACTCCCTCACTCTTTTATCAATTTGCTCTTCTTTTCTCTCCTTGTTCTTAATATTTCTTCATTGGAGAACCTTAAAAACTTGAAGATTTTGAGTGATTTCAAGCTAGTTCCTTCAAGGAAGTGCATCATGGTGGTAGTAACTCTTCTCTAGCTCTCTCAATCTCTCTTTTCATCTGTCCAAGTTCATGATTCATGGTTGTTTAAGTTTTGAAGCTTAAACTTCAAAAATTCCTAGAAAAATCTAGAAAAATCCTTTTAATACCAAGCCAATTTTTATGAGCTAGTAGCATCATCCTCTTCTACTCTCCAAGAGCTTGTAACCAAAGGAGCCCCCTAGCTCCAATGGTTGATGAAGGCCGAACCTACCCCCTTTTGGGTTAGTAGAGTTTTGGTTGGATTTTGGGTATTCTAAGCTTGATTCTAGTGTTATCACATCTAGGAGGTATAGAATCCAAGAGATGAGAACTTTTGAAGCTCTCTAGCCATGTTTTCTAGCTATATGGCCGAACCCCCAATTTGGGGAAAACATGATGTTTTGATTCAAGTTTCAAAATTGAAACTTGATTTGGTGTTAAGGATACTTGAGGATCCTTACTCCAAGAGGTAGGAATTTTTAAACATCCGTAGCTATTTTTGGCACCCTATGGCCGAACCTAGCCCCTAACGGATTAGAGAAATTTATGTGTTAAATCGTTGATGATTGGATTGGTTGTGTGTTTGTAGTTGCTGTCGGGTACTCGGACGAAGGATCGAGAGAATTCGCAAACCGATTAGGCGACTTTACCTTCAGAGGATGACTTCAAGAGGTAAGGGGAGATTAGCTCCAATAAGTTTGATAGCCTCACGAGTTTCTTGTTGAATATTGTAACTACGATGTGAAGTTGATGTTTTGCCTAGTTGATGCATTATGTGATCTATATGCTTGGATGTTTGAAATATGAATTGTGGCATGGATGCCTTGAATTGATACTTGATGTGTGTGTGTGTCTGTGTGTATATATATATACATATATATATATATATATATATATATATATATATATATATATATATATATATATATATATATCTTGGACTGGTTAAGAGCATGGCACTGGCTATAGCTCAATAACGAAGATTAAGCTAACTAAAATACTTAATCAACGTTTTGAAATGTTTTGATTTTCAGGAACGAAAAGCTTCTAAGCTAAACGTTATGATGGCCGTTTTTATTTAAAAGCCACTAAGATTAAGAACTTGAAATGATTTTGAATAAGACGTAGGAAGTTGAGTGTTGGTGAGGAAAATAGTGAAAAGTTGCTTTATCATTATTTTCTAAACATGTTGAACAAAGAAAAGAAAACCTTGAAAAGTATTTAGTTTGTCAAAGAAAGATCTTCTGAAAGTATTTGATGTTCCGAAAACGAAAATGTCTCTTCATGAAAGTTGCTTTGATAACAATCATTATAAAAATGTTTTAAAACGGTGGAACCTTTAGAAAAGGCGTTTAAAGCCAAAATCCTTTGAAAATGCATCTTTAGAACTTGAACTTTTGAGTATGTTTTGTAAAGAAAAGTTTTTAGGGAAAATGGTGTTAGAGCGAAAACGAGCTTTGATCATACCAAAGAGAATCTATGTTTTGTTTTTAAGTTTTGAACTACGAAAAGGTATTTGATGAAACTGGTGATTACCCCTTCATGCATGTGAAGTACATGAGCCTAGTGACCAAGATGTCGGGCTAGAATTCTGTGACATGAACGGACTTTGTGTCCTATGCGAGTCTAGTGTCTACGACGTCGGCCTAGTACATCATGGATTGAGCACTCGGACTACGTGTCCTGTGTTTTGGAAAAGAGAAAGAATGGACTTAGTGTCCTATGCAAGTCTAGTGTCCGCGACGTCGGCCTAGTACTTCGCATCTTGAATTGAACGGGCTATGTGTCCTTTAAAATGAGTCATGAGCCATATGCCTTGACAGAAAAAGAAAGAATGAAAGGAAAGAAAGAACGAACGAAAAGAAAGAAATTAAAATCTCCTGCATACATGCATCAGTCGGTCGACATGCCATACGAACCGAGCAGCAACTCAAGTAGTTGAGAATTTAACCGGTCAAGACCACTCGGTCTATAGGGTCATTCTGTGTTCGAGATCCCACAGGTGGCCGGAGGCCTCGCGACCCTGTGCCGTGGTAAATCGGCTATCCAACACGGATGAACTCAATCAGAGACTGGAGTATTCATGATATGGTTATGACGTGGTACCCTGGAACGATTGGAGTTCGGACCTAAATTGAGAGGCTGACTCACGAGAACAATTGTGTTACGGGTGTTATTGCGGCCTATCGCTCAAGGACGTGAAGTTAGGAATCTCCGGAGTACATGATGTTAGAGAGTCAATTTAAGGCCTCATGCATTCATTTGACTTGCATTGATGAATGGGTATGACATTTTGAAAATAGAATTATCCCACTGTGATATTATATTAAACATTGATATTTTGTCGCATGACTGTGTCGATGCATGATTTGTATGTTGTTTTACTTGTGCGGCTATTATGATAAAGTTGTGAAAGAGTATCTCACCCTTCCCTGTACATGTTGGACACCCTGTTGTGTTTTTTGAATACATGTATAGATATTTTTCCAACGGTCCTTTGGGTCATTGTGGGACCCTGCAGCTGAGTTCCTTGGCATTTGACGACGAAGACGGTGGACTGTTGATGACGAAGCCCAGTATTATTGGGGTGATACATGCCAGGTAGTATGCTTATTTGTTCAATGAGTTTTGTTAGACCAGCTCTTGGGATTTTGATATTTGAATTCAGGTCCATTGACCGTGACTCAGTATGGTGTGTATTAAGGAAGTGACTTGATGTATGCCTTAAGGCAAAGTGAGTGAGTTTTATAAATGATGAGTTTGTATTTGTTTCCTTTGTTATTATTAATGTTTTAAGTGGTATCAGAATTTCCGCAATAAATCTAAAAAGTATTTTCGAAAAGGTTTTTAATCAACCGAAAAATAAGAATTTGTGTTACGAACTGTGACACCTCGAAAGGGTGTTACAATTATGGAAGCAAGCCCAACTTCAGGCCTAGAAGGAATGGAGCCCAAGATGGTGACTTATCTTAGTCAAATAGAAGGCCCATCGTGATGACAAGAGGGGCGTGAACTTGCTTCATTAGTTGTTTGTTTATTTTCAATCCAATAAGTGTATATGAGTGGATCCAATTTGGCATTCTCTATTAGTGGGCTACATTAAGAGTTGCATTAAGGTCTAGCCAATATTTCCCATGTTTCTACACGTGAATTAGAGAGTCTTGGAGGAGGGAATCTTTAACTTGCATGCTATAAGAAACTCCTCATTAAGTTGAGTGAATAAATTGTAAGTTATGAGTGTTACACATTTAATTTGAAAAACAAATTGTAACCACCCATAATGAAGGGAGAATAGGCGTGTATATGAGTGGCTTGGGGCTGAATTCAATTGCTTGATGGTGAGTTATGAGTGTCTTGGTGGCTGCCTTCAATTGTTTGGGTGTTACACTTTTAATTTGAAAAGCAAAGTGGTTAATGAAGGGATGGTAGGCGAGTATGGGAAGGTTTGGGGGCTGACTTGAATTGTTTTATTGGTCATTTAAGTTAGGATTTAGGCCATTCAAAGTGGGGGTTATGTCTTGTCTTTGGATGCCAAGAGTTGGATGACTAGTATATGTATGCACCTAAAACCTTGAGAAATACAACTTTGATGTTATTTTGGATCAAATTCCTTTGTGAGTGAGAATTGTTTCTCCTAGGTTCTTGGTTGAACCAAGCTTAGTTCTTATCAAGAATCCAAGGTTCTTGTGGCGAACATCACTTGGCTTATCAAACCTTCTTGGTTTGTGGCACCTCATCATTTTTTTCTTCACCATTTTCTTATTTTCTTCACTTTTGTGTTGATTCTTTTTTGTTACTAAAGTAGAACACGAAATTAACTCTCTTTGAATTCAACCATAAGATCGTCAAAAGGCAACCACTCCATTTGGTTGTCATCAAGTAGTATCAAAGCTTAGGCTTTGGTTGAATTTGCATTTGTGTTCTTGAATCTATCCTTGTTCTTCATCTTCTACTCTTTCTTCTTTTCTTCTAAAAACCAAAAACAAAATTTACTTTGATTCTTTTCTTGAAGGGAAATTTCGTGGTTGTTGTGTATTGCTCCAAAAACAAAGTTTTCAAGAGTGATTCTCTTCAACAAGTTTAAAAAAAAAAAAATTTCATGTGAAAAAAATAAACGAAGAGAAAGTTTCATTTGAGCAATTTGTGTCTTGAAAATTTTTTCCCTTCTTCCTTTGTTTCTTTTCTAAACCTTTTCTTTTCTAGCCTTTTGTTTGTTGTTCTTGTTTTGATAAGTTTAGTGATTTTGTTACTTGAATTTTGGTATTTTTGTGTTTTGTACTTGATTCCCCTAAGAACTAAAGGAGAACATCTGAGAGGAAAAAGGCAAGAGTGCAAATTTACTTCTTTTGTGGAAAAAGCCAAAAGAGTGAATCTCATTTGTGTGACAAGTGAGGGAGTGTAGTAAGTAAACACAAATCATGGCACACAATGGAGAAAGTCCACCACCTTCACCAAGGTCCACGGTCATTCTTGCACGAATGACTACTCAAATGCAAGCCCTTCGAAGGCAAATGGAGACAATGCAAGCCAACTACGATCAACAACTTGCCAACCTTCAAAATTATGAGTCAAGTGGCAATGAAAGTGAAAGAGGAAGGTCTAGAGGCGGAAGACATAGAGGAGGAGGACATAGGGGAAGGAGGCATGATGAAAGGCTTGAAGGGGTCAAAATCAAAGTTCCACCCTTTCTTGGGAAGAATGATCCAGAGGCTTACTTGGAGTGGGAGTTAAAATTAGAACAAGTCTTTGATTATAATTCTTACAATGAAAGCAAGAAGGTGAAAGTAGTCGCCCTTGAGTTCAAGGAATATGCCCTTGTGTGGTGGGACCAATTACAAACGGAAAGGAGTAGACATAGAGGAGAGGTCATAGACACTTGGGAGGAGATGAAATATGTCATGAGGAAGAGGTTTGTCCCAAATCATTACCAAAGGGACATTCACAACAAATTACAAAGACTTACCCAAGGGGCCAAAAGTGTAGATGAATATTTCAAGGAAATGGAGTTGGCCTTACTTAGGTCAAATTTTCAAGAAGATAGGGAGGCTACCATGGCAAGATTCTTACATGGCTTGAATCAAGATAGTGGAATTACAAAATTATGTGGAGCTTGAGGATTTGGTGCAATAAGCAATCAAGGTGGAGCAACAAATTAAGAGGAGGAAGGTCAAATATTCTTCTTCTTCTTCAAAATTTCCATCATCAAATTGGAAGGACAACCAAAAGAAGGAGGGTGCACCAACCAAAGAAGCCGTCAGTACCTGTCAAGGCAAGAAACCAATGGAGACAACCTCTAGGAGCCGTGAAGTGAAGTGTTTCAAATGCCTAGGCCATGGGCACATAGCCGTCCAATGTCCAACAAAGAGAACCAAGGTGACCATGAATGGTGAAGTAGTATCAAAATCCGAGGCTTCAAGTGGGGAGGAAAGTGAAGAAGATGTGTTCATACCAGATGGTGATTTGCTTATGGTGAGGAGGTTATTGGGGAGTCAAGTGAAAGATCATGAAGCAAGCTAAAGGGAGAATATCTTTCATTCTAGATGCCTAATTCAAGGAAAGGTGTGTTCTCTAATCATTGATGGAGGAAGTTGTGCCAATGTTGTAAGTACTAGATTAGTGTCAAAACTAAATCTTGTAACTAAGGCACATCCAAGACCATATAGGATTCAATGGTTAAGTGAGGTAGGAGAAATGGTGGTGAACAAACAAATGGAGGTCCCATTCTCAATTGGGAAGTATGAGGATAGTGTCCTTTGTGATGTGGTGCCTATGGAGGCAAGCCACTTGTTGTTGGGAAGGCCTTGGCAATATGACAAGAAGGCCATCCATGATGGATTCTCAAATAAGTATACTCTCATGTATCAAGACCGAAAGGTCATACTTTCTCCTTTATCTCCAAAGCAAGTTAGTGAGGATCAAATAAAAATGAGAGAAAAGAGAGAGCAAGAGAGAAAAGAAAAAGAGAGTGAAAAAGAAATTGAGAAAAAGTGGGAAGAAAAATAAAAAAAAAAAATCATGAGAAAAAGGAAGTGAAAAACCGAGTGGAAAAAGAGAGTAAAGAGAGCTTTCTTGCAACAAAGAGTGAGGTGAAAAGTGCCTTGGTCTCAAGGCAGCCCCTATACATGCTTTATTGTAAGGAATTTTATTAACACTAACATTCCTAATGATCATTCTTTGTCTAGTGGTGTCAAAAATCTTTTGCAGGAATTTGGTCATGTTTTTCCTAAGGAAGTGCCACATGGCCTTCCCCCTCTTGGAGGAATTGAGCATCACATTAACCTCATTCCGGGTGCATCATTGCCTAATAGGCCAGCCTATAGGAGCAATCCACAAGAGACTAAAGAGATTCAAACACAAGTGGAGGAGTTAATGCAAAAAGGATGGGTGCAAGAGAGTTTGAGTCCATGTGCTGTCCTGGTAATTTTAGTGCCAAAAAAAGATGGGACTCGGAGGATGTGCATGGATTGTAGGGTCGTGAACAACATCACAATTAAGTATAGACATCCTATCCCTAGACTTGATGATTTTCTTGATGAATTGCATGGTGCTTGTTTATTTTCTAAAATTGATTTGAAAAGTGGGTACCATCAAATTAGAATAAGGGAGGGGGATGAATGGAAAACTGCCTTTAAATCTAAATATGGTTTGTATGAATGGTTGGTAATGCCTTTTGGTTTAACAAATGCACCTAGCACTTTTATGAGGCTTATGAACCTTGTTTTGAGGGAATTTTTGGGCAAGTTTGTTGTGGTGTATTTTGATGACATCTTAATATATAGCAAAAACTTAGATGAACATCATGAACATTTAAGGGTTGTTTTGCTTGTATTAAGAAAAGAAAAATTGTATGCTAATTTGGAAAAGTGTACTTTTTGTGTGGACCATGTGATTTTTCTTGGATTTGTGATAAATGCTAAAGGGGTCCATGTTAACAAAGAGAAAATTAAGGCCATTCAAGATTGGCCAACCCCCAAAAATGTGAGTGATGTGAGGAGTTTTCATGGCTTGGCTAGTTTTTATAGGAGGTTTGTTAAGGACTTTAGCACCTTGTTAATGAAATTGTCAAAAAAAATGTTGGGTTCAAATGGGGGGAGAAACAAGAACATGCTTTCAAAGAACTTAAGGAAAAACTCACCCATGCACCAATACTTGTTTTGCCTAATTTTGCTAAATCTTTTGAGATTGAGTGTGATGATTCAAATGTTGGTGTTAGGGCTGTTTTGATGCAAGAGAGGCATCCAATTGCTTATTTTAGTGAGAAATTAAGTGGAGCTTCCCTTAATTATCCCACCTATGATAAGGAGTTGTATGCCTTAGTAAGAGCTTTGCAAACTTGACAACACTATCTTTTGCCCAAAGAATTTGTAATTCATAATGACCATAAGTCTTTGAAATATTTGAAAGGGCAAGGAAAGTTAAATAAAAGACATGCAAAGTGGGTTGAATTTCTTGAACAATTTCCATATGTGGTGAAACACAAAAAGGGTAAGGCCAATGTTGTGGCGGATGAACTTTCAAGAAGGTATTCTTTACTTTCTACGCTTGAGACAAAGTTGTTGGGTCTTGAATGCATTAAAGAATTGTATGAGCATGATAAGGAATTTTCTCATATCTATGCTAGTTGTGTGCATTCATCTCAAAGTGGATATTTTAGGCACCAAGGATTTTTGTTCAAAGAAAAACGATTATGTGTGCCTAAAAGCTCTATAAGGGAATTGTTCTTAAAAGAGGCGCATGAAGGGGGATTAATGGGGCACTTTGGGGTCCAAAAGACTTTAGACATGTTGCATGAACATTTTCATTGGCCTCACAAGAAGCATGATGTGCAAAATATTGTGAAAAATGCATTGTGTGTAAAAAGTCAAAATCTAAAGTGATGCCCCATGGACTTTATACTCCTTTACCTATTCCTGACTCTCCTTGGATTGACTTATCTATGGATTTTGTTGTGGGATTGCCTAGGTCAAGGAATGGTAAAGATTCCATTTTTGTTGTGGTGGATAGGTTCTCCAAGATGGCACATTTTATTCCATGTAAAAAAGTTGATGATGCTTGTCATGTTGCGGACTTATTTTTTAAAGAAGTGGTGAGACTTCATGGTCTCCCAAGGAGTATTGTTGGTGATAGGGACACCAAGTTCCTAAGTCACTTTTGGAGGACTTTGTGGGGAAAGCTAGGTACAAAGCTTCTTTTCTCCACGACTTGCCATCCTCAAACGGATGGGCAAACTGAAGTTGTGAATAGAACACTTTCTTCCCTTTTAAGTGTTGTGATTAAAAAGAACATTAAGTCTTGGGAGGAGTGTTTGCCTCATGTGGAATTTGCTTATAATAGGGTTGTTCATAGCACCACTCAATATTCTCCTTTTGAGGTTGTTTATGGTTTTAATCCCTTAACTCCTCTTGATTTATTTCCATTGCCTAACTCTTCAATTTTGAAGTGTAACACCCTCCTCGGGTGCTACGTAGTCGAACTCAAATGCGGAATAAATCAAGAAAATAAAACGCTGGTTGCTTTCGGAAAATACTTTAATTAAGTAGCTACGTTCGAAAATGCGGTTTCTAAAAATTTTCTGCATGCATAGACAAAACAACTCAAATCGAAGAAATAAATTTCATATCACACGTTGATATTCACTGTTCATAAAAACTTAAACATAACATACAACCTGGTCTAATATATAACATATTACAGACTTAAGAAATAAGTTCAACATATGTGCAGTAATATAATATAAGACTGCTCAAAATAAAAGACTCCTAAGCTGGTCGGCTAAAAGTAGCCATTGGGGTACAACCCAACGTCAACTTCCTTAGAACGCTCCGTCATCCGAGTCCCCACGTCTCCGCAGGGACCTAAGATCAACATCTGTACATGTGTTCCAAAAACACAACAAAGTGTCCAACATGTACAGGAAAAGGTTAGATACTCATATAAAGTTTATCACGGTAGCCGCACAGGCGACAAACAGCATAAATACAGTTATATGAACAGTTATTTATATAATACAGTACAATATCTCAAACACGATCATCAGTTATAAAACTGCATGAGACTTCAATATTATCTTTCTCATTCATGTACTCCGGAGATTCTAACTTCCCAACATCGAGCGATAGGCCGTAGTAACACCCGTAACACAATTGTCCTCATGAGTCGGCCTCTCTATTTAGGTCCGAACTCCAATTGTTCCAGGGTACCACGTCATAACCATATCCTGAATTCTCCAATCTCTGATCGAGGTCATTCGTGTTTGGCAGCCGATTTACCACGGCACGGGGTTACTACGCCACCGGCCACTTGTGGGATCTCGAACATAGAATGCCCCTATAGACCCAGTGGTCTTAATTGGCTGAATTCCCAACTACTAAAGTGGTAGCTCGGTTCCAAATGGCACGTCTACCGGTTCATGCATGTACACAGAAAGTTTTCTGTTTTCTTTGCGTTCATTCTTTCAAATGTCGAGACATAAAGTCCACGACTCATTTCAAAAAGGCATTAAGCCCACTCAAATCAAAAACACAGGACACGAAGTCCGAGTGCTCAATCCACAAAACACTAGCCTCGACGTCTCGGCCACTAGGTTTGGGCTCATCTCAAAGGTTCATCATATTTCTTTTGATTTCATTTTTCTCAAAACAACTTTGGAAAACAAAACACGTTCATTGTTCTTGAAACAAAACATTTCTTTATCAGAGGAAATATTTTTTGGGAAAACACCTTTCTTGAAAACAAAGACCGTTTTCTAAGGTTTCACGCATTTTCAAAACACTTCACTGAAACAAAACACGATTTGCCCGACTTTTCACAAAATCACTTTTTACTTTTCAAAAGAACATACTTTTCAAAAAGAAATACAACTTTTCTTGAAAAAGCAACACGTTTTCCAAAAACCACTTTTTGATTTCCAAAACACGGTTTTCAAAACTTTGATTCTGTTTTTCGAGTCTTTTAATAATTATCGATACGTAGCCAGTCCTATGCTCATCCAGGATATATATATATATATATATATATCACAAGTTCAATATCACAACAATACCAATCAAGGCATCCATGCCACAAATTATCAACAAGTGTGCAAATATGTTTCATTAAGTAAAACAGTACCATATATCATTCAAACTCATCTCCAATTCAATAATCAAATCATCATAACACATATACCAAACTTGCACTATGAAGATACCAAACTTAAATGACTACCTCCCTTCACCTCACAAGAAGTTCAATCCAAACTCGATCTGTTCTCGTCTCCGGTTCCGTTCGTATCGCCTAAAACAATCAAACACAATACAGTTGAAACAACAAATCAACATCAATATACAAAATAAAAACACAAATTTTCTTCCCCTAAAAGGCATAGGGTTCGGCCAATGAAAGGGTAAAAAGGCTAGGTGCAACACCCTTTCCCGAGTGTCACATTCCCGAACGTTTATAAGGCCGAAAATATTTATTAATGCGGAAAATACGATTTTTCTTTTTCTTTTCTTTTCATAAAGATGTAATGGGATTAGTAAAGGTAATAAATAATACTAATAAGTGAACTTAGGTTCAACATGCATTACTAGGACATACTGTATACTAAATACAGAAACAGAAAATGAAAAATAGAAACATCAACATTACTGTATACAGACATAAGTCTAATGTCTAACTGACATAAGAAATACAATAAGTACTAGGAGTCGTAGCTCCCAAAAGGTACTACAAAAACTGACATAGTCTGGCCGACAACAAAACTAAAGCAGCAAAAGAGTCCATCTCCGAACTCAAAGGGACTGCAGAACCGAACCATCGTCACGTCCATCTGTTCAAGCATCAACAGCAAGTACCAGCAGAAAACATATAGATATGGGTGAGATTCCCGTTCATCAACACAAATAAAACAGCAGTAGTAAAAACGGGACGACTCACCGGGTAACAGCGTACCCAACATGCTTACAAGGTTCTCAATATAAATCATGTTAAGCAGTTAACAACATAATATCGTGCTAAACATTTAACAGCATAATATAAGGCATCCTTAAACAGTACAGCGATGTATAACAGTAAATATAACATCAATAGCCATAAACATCAATAGCCATGCAATGCAATGCAATGTATATGACTCAATGTCAATGTCACTGGGTACTACTCTGACCCCTACTCCATGGAGCTAACAAAACATTCGGAGAGAGTGAATGGGAGGACATGTTCCGGTTTCTGCCAGCCATGAGCAAGATGTTGCCATGAGCAAGAAGCTACAAAATTCGTAACGTGCACGTATCTGGCTTTACGGTAACACTCTCGACCAAACATGAAAAGTACGGCATCTAGTAGAGGATATCAGTGTATTGCATGGATTCGCCACGACACAGAAGAATCACCAACTGGTCACATGTCAGCCCTTCCAACCCTGATACCTCCAAAAAGACCATTGAAGATCGTCACCGTAAGATTCGCACCCGCATCAAGGTGTAAGCTCAACTCCTAGGCTCAAGGCCTTACAACTATGCACATGAAATGCCAATGCTTACACAAAGCAGATGCGATAAAACAATGTCTATCCATTGGATAAACCTCAAGGTTCACTAAGGTTCTCTTCCTTAGAAACCACACACATCTTTGTTTTATAAAACATTTATCCATCGGATAAAACATTTATCCATCGGATAAATATCTCGTGATTCCTTTGGAATGATCCAGACTGCTTTCAGAATCGTCGACTGTCCCCACAAACCAACACAAGTCTTTTCAACGTGTTTTGTCCTCACTCACACGCTTTCTAGGAAACTTCCCAGAAGGTCACCCATCCCATAATTACTCTAAGTCAAGCACGCTTAACTATAAAGTACTTATGTTCTAAGCTCCCGAAAAGAAGATAAATCTTGTTGGTATGGGTAGTACCAATCAATTCTTATATGCCTTCCCTTAACTATACAGTCCCATACCTGCATAGCCTCAGGATTCCTTCCACTGTACAGTCCCATACCTGCACAGCCTCAGGATCGCTCTCATTCCAGTTATCACAAGGCGGAAACAATTGAACGATTAACCTGGATTCGAATCATCGGTCCGTCATCGAACTACTGTTTCGAAAACCAAAACATTTCGTGTTTGTGTTTACGTCTTATGAATTATGTCTCAAGTCCTAAGCATTATGAATAAGGATTGAGAATCCTCTTAGATAAGTCTTTAAGCCTTTCTACGATATTAATCCCTTGTCTTTCAATTAAGGAAACAAGTGTTGATTTCGCTTAAATCTTATGAACTCATTGATGTACTAAGTCATCAATGGTATAGTACATGGTCTTGTTCCACCATATACCATACTTAATTAACCCTTGTCTTCAACTCTAAGTTAATTATTTAACTTAGGTTTTTCACGCGTAAAACTTTACGATTGAGTTAGAAAACTCCTTTTGTAAACCAAACAACTTTTACAGTTGAAAAACTCATTTGATTTAAAACAACATTTGAACTACTTACTTCATTTCTAGCATTTTCAGAAACATGAAATTCGCTTAGCGTATTTCCATTCGCTTAGCGAAAATGAGGCAGTAATGCCTCCTTTGGAACTCCTCTGGTTCGCTCGGCGAGACATAAATCGCGTAGCGAAATATATTGTATTCGCTTAGCGAATATGAATTCGCTTAGCGCAAGTTCAGACGGTTGCACCTCTTTAGAAACACCTCTGGATCGCTCGGCGAGACAGAATTCGCGTAGCGAAACTTCACTTTATTTGCTTAGCGAGAATGATTTCGCTTAGCGAAAGTTCAGATGGTTACACCTCTATTAGAGACTTCTCTGGATTGCTCAGCGAGATGTAATTCGCGTAGCGAAATTTGCTGGGTTCGCTTAGTGAATATGAATTCGCTTAGCGAAAGTGAGGCAGTGATGCCCAACTAAGACTTTCCCTGTTTTTCGCGTAGCGAAAGTAATTTCGCTTAGCGAAATGTTGCCTTAAAACAAGACATCAACCTTATGGAACCATTTTGATTCTCTTCATGAAAACACTTCTTTTCTCATTTTGAGTCACTTGATTGGCTAGATGAACTAAGGATAAGGTATAAAACATGTTTCACTTTGGTGAAACCACTTTGAGATTTAATCCCATTCAAAGTCACTTAGGGTTTTTCTTAAAAAAACACAAGTTATTGAAAACACTTTCTTTACATCAAAACTTGACTTGTCCAAGAACTATTCATATCCTTCCCTTCCTCAAGGTCATGGCTAATAGCCAACTAGGAATCAATGTGAGGTTTTACTTCATCAACCAATCAAAGTATGGCTCACAACACTTACACAATCATGATAACCTAATACACATTACTACATCATAATCAAACATCCAAGTCCATCACACATTATGGTCTCATAATCAACAATAAAAAGTCCATACTTGATCTAATGATCAAAGTAGGTTTTCCAACATACATGAAAATGGTTTTTCATTCAATCATCTCATCATCAACATATACTAAAGCACACTACAACATACTCAAGCATAAACTCATCATGACAACCTTGTTCTCCAAGAGAACTTAACAAAACATAACAACTAAAAGTGAACCCAAACTAAAGGGTTTCACCCACACATAAAGTAAACAACCATCTTCACCACCACCATCTTGGTGTGATGAGGTTCTTCTCCCCATACCTGTTGAAGAGCAGATTCCCGGATCAAAGTCGGTTGATCGGTTTGTGAACCTTCTGATAATTGTCACCAACTACAAACAACCAAACAATCAAACATTAAACAACAATCAAACCAAACTCAACAATTCTCACAAATAGGGTTTCGGCCACCCTAAAGAGAATAAAGCTAGGAATTGATCTTGGTTTTCCATTTCATGGATTCAAAGGCATTAGGAAAGCTAAGGATGAAATCAAGTGTTAAAAATCAAAACTTGATGAAAACACTATTCATCATCATCAAGAAGGGTTCGGCCCTAATGTGCTTTTTGAGCTATGATGAGAGTTGAATCATAAGCTCTTGGGTTTAGATAGAGATTAATAGTGTGAGTTCAAAGAACTTGGTCTTACCTCAAAAGGATTTTTCTACAATTTCCTATGGATTTTCAAAGTTTTGGATCTAAGAAATAATTTTCATGAAAATGGATCTTGATCTTGACTTGATCTTGAAATAAAGAGATATTCAAGAAGCTAAGAGATCATAGAAGTGATCTTACCTTGAAATGATGGAAGATTGCTCAAGGAATCAAGTGATTCCAACAAGTGATTCAAGCTTTTCTCAAGACAACAATGGTGTTTTCTCTCTAAAGTTGAAGATGGTGTTCTTGGCTCTTCAAGAAGGGCTGGGCTGCGTGAATGAGAGGGTGTGAGGGCTGATTTCAGCCTTAAAACAAGTCACTTAAGGGCAAAAAGGTCATTTGCCAAAAGGGTAAAATGGTAAAAGTGCAAAAGACTAAGGTTAGGGGCATTTTGGTCATTTTGCGTCTAGATTTTCCCGATCGTCATGACGACTCTGGCATACTCTCCCAAGTGTCCTGGGATGTTGTGATATCAAGATTATCTGTTGGCAAATCTCGTTAAATCCATATGTGGCTCCGTTCGTCACCCGATTGAGAATTCCGCCCGAACGAAGGTCAGGAAATGATTTTTCTGAAATTTTTACGAAATTTAACCAAAACGTAGAGAATCAAATTCTAAGACTTACTGTCTCGTTCACGGGTCCATCTGAGGTCTTCTGAGCAGTAAAATCATACTGTCAGTGTAAAAACGCAGACCGGACTCCGTTTGAGTTTTCGACTCAAAACTTAATTGTAGCTTCCTACGATATCGTCGAGCATGACTATGGTCTCGGAATATTTTATTTCCATTCCTAAGACCTCGAATAAAATAAAGAGATTAAAATACTGAAGAATTAGAAAACGTGAAAATCGGGGCGTTGCATTCCTACCCTCTTAAAAGAATTTCGTCCTCGAAATTCCGTGACTTAAAACTAAACCCACTCGATCGCTGAAGATTAAGGAAAGAAATTTTCAACAAAGGAAATTTTTCCTGGTCTTGGTCTCAGAAGAAAGTAACAAAAGAATTTTACCAATCTGGAATGAATACAGGAATATCCAGTATGCAAAAAGACTCTTCAGTAGGTTCGTGAGTGTAAAAATGCATAGCTAATACATGTTTACATCCATGACTCTAATAAAGTTCCTTCTTTCATAAGAACCTTCCAATAAACTTTGGAATCAAAAGATAAACAGTTTGGCAAAAATCAGACTGGATCACCTTCACCAAAAGTAAAAGTGATTAGACTAAGTTTCATCAAGAAACTTTCAGTATCGAGAAGTTGTTTATGTTATAACTCTAGAAATAGTAATAACAAAACTTTCAGTGAACTAATACGAAAATGTCCAGACCAATGGACACCATATTACCAATTCACTCAATTGTCCAATATATTGAGGAATATGTAGAAGTGTGAACACAAATGTTCCCTTGAGATCAGGCAGCATTAACACAAGTGAAGTAGTCAACCTTCTCTCTATTCCTTGCAAACTTTCCTCACAGGCTTCAGTCCATTCAAACGCTTTATCCTTCCTTTGAAATCACATGACCCAAAAACTTTACTTCGTCGAGCCAAAACTCACACTTGGACAACTTTGGATACAGCTATTTCTCCTTCAGAACCTGAAGAATCACACTAAGATATTCAGCGTGTACTTCTTGGTTTCGCGAATAGATGAGTATGTCGTCTGTGAAACAACGACAAACTAATCTAGGTATGGACGAAAGATCCTATTCATGTAATCCATGAATATAGAGGAGTATTCGTCATACCAAACGGCATCACAAGATACTCGTAGTGCCCATAGCGTGTTTGAAACGCTGTTCTTGGTATATCTTCTGTCTTCACACGAATCTGGTTATAACCCGATCGCAAATCAATCTCGGAGAAAACTGCCGCTCTCCTCAACTGATCCATCAAGTCATTTATTCCCGGAAGATGATACTTGTTCTGAATGGTAACTTTGTTCAACTGGCGCTAATCCACACATAAGCAAGATGTTTCGTCTTTCTTTCTCACCAACAGCACAGGCGTTCCCTACGGCGACACACTGGGTCTAACGAACTGCTTCCCCAATAGGTCCACCAACTGTTCCTTCAGGGTTTCCAACTCAGCAGGTGCCATATGATAAGGTGTCATAGACGCTAGTCCTATTCCTGGCACAAGATCGATCACAACTCGATGTCTCAGACTGGCGGTAAACCTGGTACGTCTTCAGGAAAGACTTCCGGAAACTCGTTAATAACATGTATTCGTTGAGCTCCTCCTCTCAAAGAAACGTTTCCTTGGTTGGCAGTCCAAATCCAGAATTATCCGAATCAGGGAAAACTAAGGTTTTGTTTACACCGTCTAGTTACAAGATAACCAATCCATCCCTATGATCAAATCCATTTGCGAAAGAGGCAAACAGATTAAATCAATCAAAAACGTCCTATCTTTAACAGAAATAGAACAGTTCAAACAGACTTTCGCAGTTATAACAGGCTTTGCAGAAAGTGCAAAAATCACCAAATCTAAGGGTAAGGAAAGATACAGATAAGGTTTTACCTTCCACGACGATCTGACCGTGAATCAAATCTTCCCTTTGAGAAGTCTCAGCATCATCCCCAGTATAAGCTCTACTCATTGCCTTAGGCTTCACTGTTTGCACATCGTTGACAGAATGTGTAGCTTTTGATTGCACACAGTCGCGTGAAGTATGTCCTGGCTTCCCACACTTGAAGCATATGATTCCCTTGATTAAGCATTCTCTGGTGACATGATTGTTCTTGCCACACTTCATGCACTTCTTTGGGGCGCTTCCAGATTGACTAATACTCCCACTACTTCCCCCTACAGAACGTTGTTGTTGACCTTGCTGTTTTGCATATGGTTTCCATCGAGATCTATCATCACGACCATTGGTGCCTTTGTGGAACCTAGTCGGTCCAGAGTTACGTTGCCTTCCTCCACAAGTCTTCATCAGATCTTCAATTACAAAGCATTCATCTACCAACACCGAGAACTCTTTGACCTTAAGAGGTAGCACCTCTCCTCGAATCTCGTCCCTTAAACCTTCTTCGAACTTTGTGCACTTCCACTCCTCATCGGGATGAAGATGGAAATACCTCGAAGACTTCAGCAGGGACTCAAAACGATCAGCATATTCTTTGACAGACATTCCTCCTTGACGTAGCTGCAGGAACTCCATGTCTTTCAACTCGTCTTGTACCCGTCGGAAAACACTCGTTCTGAAGAACTCTGCTAGCGACAACTTACAAGAAAGCAAAAACATTACTCTCCTACCCAATACCATTCCCTTTCAGAAACAATAATGCAGAGAGTAACAAACAATCGTTGTCTTCTTCACAAGAAACACAACACAGAGAACAAACAATACAAAAGGATAGACCGAAGTCATCATCCTCCAACATTGTTTTCTCTCAGAAACAATAACACAGAAAACAATCAGAGAAAACACAACACAAACAAGACAGACCATAACCTACAAACCCCAAAAAGACTCGGCCAGCTCTGATACCAAATAATGCAACACCCTTTCCCGAGTGTCACATTCCCGAACGTTTATAAGGCCGAAAATATTTATTAATGCGGAAAATACGATTTTTCTTTTTCTTTTCTTTTCATAAAGATGTAATGGGATTAGTAAAGGTAATAAATAATACTAATAAGTGAACTTAGGTTCAACATGCATTACTAGGACATACTGTATACTAAATACAGAAACAGAAAATGAAAAACAGAAACATCAACATTACTGTATACAGACATAAGTCTAATGTCTAACTGACATAAGAAATACAATAAGTACTAGGAGTCGTAGCTCCCAAAAGGTACTACAAAAACTGACATAGTCTGGCCGACAATAAAACTAAAACAGCAAAAGAGTCCATCTCCGAACTCAAAGGGACTGCAGAACCGAACCATCGTCACGTCCATCTGTTCAAGCATCAACAGCAAGTACCAGCAGAAAACATATAGATATGGGTGAGATTCCCGTTCATCAACACAACAAAACAGCAGTAGTAAAAACGGGACGACTCACCGGGTAACAGCGTACCCAACATGCTTACAAGGTTCTCAATATAAATCATGTTAAGCAGTTAACAACATAATATCGTGCTAAACATTTAACAGCATAATATAAGGCATCCTTAAACAGTACAGCGATGTATAACAGTAAATATAACATCAATAGCCATAAACATCAATAGCCATGCAATGCAATGCAATGTATATGACTCAATGTCAATGTCACTGGGTACTACTCTGACCCCTACTCCATGGAGCTAACAAAACATTCGGAGAGAGTGAATGGGAGGACATGTTCCGGTTTCTGCCAGCCATGAGCAAGATGCTGCCATGAGCAAGAAGCTACAAAATTCGTAACGTGCACGTATCTGGCTTTACGGTAACACTCTCGACCAAACATGAAAAGTACGGCATCTAGTAGAGGATATCAGTGTATTGCATGGATTCGCCACGACACAGAAGAATCACCAACTGGTCACATGTCAGCCCTTCCAACCCTGATACCTCCAAAAAGACCATTGAAGATCGTCACCGTAAGATTCGCACCCGCATCAAGGTGTAAGCTCAACTCCTAGGCTCAAGGCCTTACAACTATGCACATGAAATGCCAATGCTTACACAAAGCAGATGCGATAAAACAATGTCTATCCATTGGATAAACCTCAAGGTTCACTAAGGTTCTCTTCCCTAGAAACCACACACATCTTTGTTTTATAAAACATTTATCCATCGGATAAAACATTTATCCATCGGATAAATATCTCGTGATTCCTTTGGAATGATCCAGACTGCTTTCAGAATCGTCGACTGTCCCCACAAACCAACACAAGTCTTTTCAGCGTGTTTTGTCCTCACTCACACGCTTTCTAGGAAACTTCCCAGAAGGTCACCCATCCCATAATTACTCTAAGTCAAGCACGCTTAACTATAAAGTACTTATGTTCTAAGCTCCCGAAAAGAAGATAAATCTTGTTGGTATGGGTAGTACCAATCAATTCTTATATGCCTTCCCTTAACTATACAGTCCCATACCTGCATAGCCTCAGGATTCCTTCCACTGTACAGTCCCATACCTGCACAGCCTCAGGATCTCTCTCATTCCAGTTATCACAAGGCGGAAACAATTGAACGATTAACCTGGATTCGAATCATCGGTCCGTCATCGAACTACTGTTTCGAAAACCAAAACATTTCGTGTTTGTGTTTACGTCTTATGAATTATGTCTCAAGTCCTAAGCATTATGAATAAGGATTGAGAATCCTCTTAGATAAGTCTTTAAGCCTTTCTACGATATTAATCCCTTGTCTTTCAATTAAGGAAACAAGTGTTGATTTCGCTTAAATCTTATGAACTCATTGATGTACTAAGTCATCAATGGTATAGTACATGGTCTTGTTCCACCATATACCATACTTAATTAACCCTTGTCTTCAACTCTAAGTTAATTATTTAACTTAGGTTTTTCACGCGTAAAACTTTACGATTGAGTTAGAAAACTCCTTTTGTAAACCAAACAACTTTTACAGTTGAAAAACTCATTTGATTTAAAACAACATTTGAACTACTTACTTCATTTCTAGCATTTTCTGAAACATGAAATTCGCTTAGCGTATTTCCATTCGCTTAGCAAAAATGAGGCAGTAATGCCTCCTTTGGAACTCCTCTGGTTCGCTCGGCGAGACATAAATCGCGTAGCGAAATATATTGTATTCGCTTAGCGAATATGAATTCGCTTAGCGCAAGTTCAGACGGTTGCACCTCTTTAGAAACACCTCTGGATCGCTCGGCGAGACAGAATTCGCGTAGCGAAACTTCACTTTATTCGCTTAGCGAGAATGATTTCGCTTAGCGAAAGTTCAGACGGTTACACCTCTATTAGAGACTTCTCTGGATTGCTCAGCGAGATGTAATTCGCGTAGCGAAATTTGCTGGGTTCGCTTAGTGAATATGAATTCGCTTAGCGAAAGTGAGGCAGTGATGCCCAACTAAGACTTTCCCTGTTTTTCGCGTAGCGAAAGTAATTTTGCTTAGCGAAATGTTGCCTTAAAACAAGACATCAACCTTATGGAACCATTTTGATTCTCTTCATGAAAACACTTCTTTTCTCATTTTGAGTCACTTGATTAGCTAGATGAACTAAGGATAAGGTATAAAACATGTTTCACTTTGGTGAAACCACTTTGAGATTTAATCCCATTCAAAGTCACTTAGGGTTTTTCTTAAAAAAACACAAGTTATTGAAAACACTTTCTTTACATCAAAACTTGACTTGTCCAAGAACTATTCATATCCTTCCCTTCCTCAAGGTCATGGCTAATAGCCAACTAGGAATCAATGTGAGGTTTTACTTCATCAACCAATCAAAGTATGGCTCACAACACTTACACAATCATGATAACCATAATACACATTACTACATCATAATCAAACATCCAAGTCCATCACACATTATGGTCTCATAATCAACAATAAAAAGTCCATACTTGATCTAATGATCAAAGTAGGTTTTCCAACATACATGAAAATGGTTTTTCATTCAATCATCTCATCATCAACATATACTAAAGCACACTACAACATACTCAAGCATAAACTCATCATGACAACCTTGTTCTCCAAGAGAACTTAACAAAACATAACAACTAAAAGTGAACCCAAACTAAAGGGTTTCACCCACACATAAAGTAAACAACCATCTTCACCACCACCATCTTGGTGTGATGAGGTTCTTCTCCCCATACCTGTTGAAGAGCAGATTCCTGGATCAAAGTCGGTTGATCGGTTTGTGAACCTTCTGATAATTGTCACCAACTACAAACAACCAAACAATCAAACATTAAACAACAATCAAACCAAACTCAACAATTCTCACAAATAGGGTTTCTGCCACCCTAAAGAGAATAAAGCTAGGAATTGATCTTGGTTTTCCATTTCATGGATTCAAAGGCATTAGGAAAGCTAAGGATGAAATCAAGTGTTAAAAATCAAAACTTGATGAAAACACTATTCATCATCATCAAGAAGGGTTCGGCCCTAATGTGCTTTTTGAGCTATGATGAGAGTTGAATCATAAGCTCTTGGGTTTAGATAGAGATTAATGGTGTGAGTTCAAAGAACTTGGTCTTACCTCAAAAGGATTTTTCTACAATTTCCTATGGATTTTCAAAGTTTTGGATCTAAGAAATAATTTTCATGAAAATGGATCTTGATCTTGACTTGATCTTGAAATAAAGAGATATTCAAGAAGCTAAGAGATCATAGAAGTGATCTTACCTTGAAATGATGGAAGATTGCTCAAGGAATCAAGTGATTCCAACAAGTGATTCAAGCTTTTCTCAAGACAACAATGGTGTTTTCTCTCTAAAGTTGAAGATGGTGTTCTTGGCTCTTCAAGAAGGGCTGGGCTGCGTGAATGAGAGGGTGTGAGGGCTGATTTCAGCCTTAAAACAAGTCACTTAAGGGCAAAAAGGTCATTTGCCAAAAGGGTAAAATGGTAAAAGTGCAAAAGACTAAGGTTAGGGGCATTTTGGTCATTTTGCGTCTAGATTTTCCCGATCGTCATGACGACTCTGGCATACTCTCCCAAGTGTCCTGGGATGTTGTGATATCAAGATTATCTGTTGGCAAGTCTCGTTAAATCCATATGTGGCTCCGTTCGTCACCCGATTGAGAATTCCGCCCGAACGAAGGTCAGGAAATGATTTTTCTGAAATTTTTACGAAATTTAACCAAAACGTAGAGAATCAAATTCTAAGACTTACTGTCTCGTTCACGGGTCCATCTGAGGTCTTCTGAGCAGTAAAATCATACTGTCAGTGTAAAAACGCAGGCTGGACTCCGTTTGAGTTTTCGACTCAAAACTTAATTATAGCTTCCTACGATATCGTCGAGCATGACTATGGTCTCGGAATATTTTATTTCCATTCCTAAGACCTCGAATAAAATAAAGACATTAAAATACTGAAGAATTAGAAAACGTGAAAATCGGGGCGTTACACTAGGGATCTCATTTGGTTCCAAAGTTTTGGATGGTTGGTTCATGAACTAAGTTAACACTACTTCAAGTCCTATGACTCAAAAATGTGAAACAAAACTCATGGATTCTTCTCAAGAAGCTCTCGGCCTCTTTGGGTAAACTAGGCAAGGAATTGATTTGGTTTTCCATCACTTGGATTCAAGAACACTAGGAAAGCTAAGGATGGAATCAAGAGTTAGAAATAAAATTTTTTATGAAAAACACTATTCATCACCATTACTAGGGTTCGGCCACTTTGGGATTTAAGAGCTAGGATGAGACTTGGATCATGAGCTCTTGGGTTTAGATAGAGGATAATGAGGTGAGTTCAAAGAAATTGGTTTCACATCAAAAGGATTTTTCTACAATTTCCTATGGATTTTCAAACTTTTGGATCTAAGAATGAGTTTCATGAAAATGGTGTTTTGACTTGAGATTGAGAGAGATTCAAGAAGTTATGAGATCATTGAAATGATCTTGCCTTAGAATGGAGGAAGATTGGTCAAAGATTCAAGGTTTTCTCACAAGGTTTCAAGGATTACTCAGAATCAATGGAGGTTTTTTCTCTAAGGAAGATGAAGTGTTCTGGGCTCTTCAAGAGGGCTGAGCTGCGTAAAATGAGGGCTGTGCAAGGGCTGGTCAGCCTTCTAAAAGGTTCATTAAGGGTAAAAATGTCATTTGATTCAAGGGTAAAAATGGTAAAAGGTGGAAAGGCTTAAGTTAGGGTTATTTCGGTAATTTCGCATCTCGAAATTCCCGATCGTCATGACGACTCTGGCATGCTCTCCCAAGTGATTTGACATGATGTTATATCAAGATTATCCGTTTTCGGGTCCTGTTAAGTCCATACGCGGCTCCGTTCTCCACCCGAATGAACATTTCGCTCGAAGAGAGGTTAGGAAGTGATTTTTTTGAAATTTTTGTGAAATTTAACCAAAACGTAGAGAATCGAATTCTAAGACTTACTGTCTCGTTTACGGGTCCATCTGAGGTCTCCTGAGCAGTAAAATCATACTGTCAGTGCAAAAACGCAAACCGGACTCCGTTTGAGTTTTCGACTCAAAACTTAATCATAGCTTCCTACGATATTGTTGACCATGATTATGGTCTCGGAATATTTTATTTCCATTCCTAAGACCTCGAATAAAATATAAGTTCATAAATACTGATTAAATAGGAAAACTCGAAAATCGGGGTGTTACATTACTACCCCTCTAAAAAACAATTTTGTCCTCGAAATTACGTACCTTGAAAAAGATCGGGATACTGTAATCTCATATTGTCCTCGAGCTCCCACGTCGCATCTCCAGTTGCTTCGTTCCAAACGACTTTTACTAAGGGAACTTGATTTCCCCTGAGTTGCTTGATCCTCTTATCAACGATTCGCACAGGCGATGTCTCATAAGACAAGTTTTCTCGTAAATGTACTATATCAGGTTCGATTACGTGGGACGGATCAGGAATATATTTCCGAAGTTGTGAGACATGAAAAACATTATGAATGTTGGACAAAAAAGGTGGTAAGGCAATCTGGTAAGCTACTGGACCAATATGACGAAGAATCTGGTACGGTACAGTGAATTTGGGAGTGAGTTTTCTGGACTTAATAGCTCTACCTACCCCAGTCGTAGATGTGACTCTCAGGAACACGTGTTCACCTTCTTGAAACTCGAGGGGTCATCTTCGTTTGTCTGAGTAGTTCTTCTGTCTGCTCTGTGCCGTCTTCATCTTTTCCCGGATCTGCTTAATCTTTTCCGTTGTTTGTTGCACAAGTTCGAGGCCTACAATCATGTTCTCTCCATCTTGGTACCAACACAACGGTGTCTGGTACTTTAGTCCATACAAGGCTTTGTAGGGTGCCATCCCTATACTAGAATGGTAGCTGTTGTTGTAAGTGAATTCTATAAGGGGTAACAGATCATCCCAACTTCCATCATGATCTAGAACACAAGCTCTCAACAAATCTTCTAAAGATTGTATCGTTCTCTCTGTTTGTCCATCAGTCTAAGGGTGATAGGCTGAACTTAGGCTCAACTTTGTTCCTAAAGCTTGATGTAGACTTTGCCAAAAACGCGACGTAAACTTTGCATCTCAATCAGAGACTATGCTTGACGGCACTCCATGTAGTCTGATTACTTCTCTGACATACAGCTCAGTTAACTTGTCCACTGAGTAGTTGATCTTAACAAGTAAGAAGTGTTCTGACTTCGTTAGCCTGTCAACGATCACCCAGATTGAATCAAAACTCTTATAAGTCCTCGGTAATCCTACCACGAAATCCATTGAGATGCTCTCCTATTTCCATTCGGATACATCCAAGGATTGAAGCATCCCTCCAGGTCGTTGATGTTCTATCTTTGCTTTCTGGCAAGTCAGACATGATGCCACGTACTTAGCCACTTGCTTCTTCATTCCTGGTCACCAAAATTTCTGTTTCAAATCTTGATACATTTTGGTTGATCCAGGGTGGATGCTCAGCTTGCTCTTATGTCCTTCTCCCAGAATCATTCTCCTCATCTATGGGTTGCTAGGTACACAAACCCGTCCATTGCATCTCAAGATACCATCAGTTCCCATACTGAACTCTGCAGCTTTTTCTTTTCCAAGTAACCCCTTTTTCTCTTGGAGATATACATCAGTTGCTTGTTGTTCACGGATCGTCTCCATCAGTCCACTAGATACCTTGATCATTCCCAAGCTAATCCTCTCGTGGTTCACTTCCACAACTAGATTAAGATCACGAAACTGTTTTATCAATTCTAGTTCTTTGACCATCATTGCAGAGATGTACAAGGTCTTTCGACTCAAAGCGTCTACAACGACATTTGCTTTCCTAGGGTGGTACAACAAAGTGAAGTTGTAGTCTTTAAGAAACTCCATCCAACGTCTCTGCCTCATGTTAAGTTCCTTCTGGTCGAACTGGTACTTCAAACTTTTGTGGTCACTGAAGACATCGAACTTTGATCTATACAAGTAGTGCCTCCAGATCTCCAGCGCAAAAACCACAGCAGCTAACTCAAGGTCGTGCGTCGGGTAATTCCTCTCATGAATCTTTAACTGGAGCGAAGCATACGCCACAACCTTCCGATGTTGCATAAGCACACATCCTAATCCCTGATGCGAGGCATCACAGTACACTTCATACGGTTTAGGTAATACTAACACTGGTGAGGTTGTCAAATGTTCCTTCATCGTCTGAAAACTTTCCTCACATTTGTCAGTCCACATAAACAGTTGGTCCTTCATCATTAGTTGCGTCAACGGCGCAACAATCTTCGAAAATCCTTCGATGAACCTTCTGTAGTAACCAGCCAGGCCAACAAAACTGCGAATTTCTGTCACAGTCTTGGGTCTCTCCCATAGAAGTACTGCTTCTACTTTTGTAGGATCGACGGCAATCCCTTTCTTCGTAATCACGTGTCCTAAGAATTTGACTTCACCTAGCCAAAATTCACACTTGGGCAGCTTTGCGTACAGTTTCTCCTTGTGAAGGATCTGCAAAACTTGTTGTAGATGTTCCTCATGCTCCTAGGTACTTTTCGAGTAGATGAGAATATCGTCTATAAACACGACGACAAACTGATCCAAAAACGGACGAAAAATCTTGTTCATGTAGTCCATGAAGATAGCAAGCGCATTGGTCACTCCGAAAGGCATCACGAGGTACTCATAGTGACCATAACGAATCCTGAATGCAGTCTTGGGTACGTCTTCATTCTTTACTCGGATCTGGTGATAACCGGATCTTAGATCAATCTTTGAATAGACAACGGCTCCCTGAAGTTGATCCATCAAGTCATCTATGCGGGGTATAGGATACTTGTTCTTGATTATTAGCTTGTTGAGTTGATGGTAATCCACACAGAGTCTTGAACTCCTGTCCTTCTTCTTCACCAACAACACTGGTGCTCCCCACGGGGACACACTTGGACTCACAAACCGCTTAGACATCAGATCCTCTAATTGAGTCTTCAGCTCGGTTAACTCCGTAGGTGACATCCTGTAAGGAGCTATAGAGATCGGACCGGATCCTGGAACTAAGTCAATCGCAAACTCAATGTCCCTCACAGGTGGCAAACTCGTTACGTCCTCTGGAAAAACTTCCGGAAAATCTTGCACAACCAGCACATCGCTCAAGACAACGTCCCTTTCGATTTCTAAACAGGATAGAAGCATGTATCTCTGAGCTCCTTCTTTCAAAGAAGCTCTTAATTGGTTGGCAGTTATAAATCCAGAAATCTCAAGGTCAGGAAAAACCAAGGTTCTATGTGCACAGTCTAAAAGGATATGGTTGGAAGATAACCAATCCATGCCTAGGATCACATCCAATTGAGTCAAAGGCAAACATATTAAGTCCAAAAGAAAGTTCCTACCATGAACAATAACAGGACAGTTCAAACATACTGTATTAACAGTAACAGGCTTAGCAGTTGGAGTTGTGACACTCCAATCAAAAGACATCGAAGAAACAGGCAAGTCTAATTGTCTCACATAATTCAAAGAGATGAACGAATGTGTCGCACCCGAATCAAATAGTACAGTTAGAAGATTACCAGCTATGATGCAACTACCTTGAATGAGATCATCAGATTTGGAAGCATCAACGACACTCATGGTATAAACCTTTCCCCTCGCTGTGGGTCTAGCAGTCCGCATGTTGTTGACAGTCGGCTCGGGTTTTGGTGTAGGCATTCCCTCGCGAAAATGTCCTATTTCTCTGGATTGGAAACATAGAACTCCTTTCAGCTTGCAGCTATCAGCTGGGTGTCCAGGTTGCCCACACATGAAACATCTCTGGGCTCGGCCTTGGTTCTGGTCATTGCCGCTCCCTCGACCGTAAGCAGAAGCGACAGGACGATACGATTGTTGTTTCTGACTATTCCCTTGAGGTCGGGAATATGGCTTCTTCTGGAACTGCTTCCCTTTCTGGTGCTGATACTGGTTCGGGTTCCTTAACCTAGACAGTCCTCTTACAGTACCCATGTTCTCCCTTCCGCTTCTCATCTTTTCTACCTTTCTGCACTTCTCCACTAGAGCTTGGAAGGTACGGATCTCTAGTGGCAACACTGACTCCTTGATCTCGAAGCGTGGACAGCCTTCGAATCTCTCACATTTCTAGTCCTCGTCAGGCTGAGCTTGGAAAAAGCGAAAATATTTGGCGAGTGATTCAAACTTCGCCGTATATTCCCTGACAGTCATGTCCCTCTGCTGCAGCTTCAGAAATTCCTGCTCCTTCTCGGTTCTGGCACTTTGGGGAAAGTACTTGTCCAGAAACTTGGTGCGAAATACTCCCCAAGTGATCTCTTGGTTGTTGGCTTCCAACAGTTGTCTGTTCCTTCCCACCAATACTCTGCATCACCCAGAAACAGGAATGTGGCATAGTCCACCTTCACTCCCTCGGGGCAGTGCAGCACAGCAAAAATCTTCTCTATCTCTTACAGCCACATATCAGCCTTTTCCTGGTCACAGTCCCCGTGAAACTGCAGAGGATCATGATGTCGAAAATCGACTAACCCTCTGGCACCAGCAGCAAGATCAGCTCTCTGTTGGTTCTGTTGATTCTTTTGAGCCATCGTTGCTGTATGTTGAGCAACAACAGCCGCCATATCAACCATGGCCTGGATAGCTCGATTCATGTTGTTGTCATCAGCATTGTTGTCAGTAATGCCGCGACCTCCACCACGACCACCTCTAAGATTCATGTTTCCCTACTGGGCAAAACAAACAACCTTAATAAGGAAACATAAATCAAAACTAGTGTGTCAACACACATTGCTTCAACAAAGAAACAATTCAAACAAGGTTCACAAAGATCACACAATACAAACACAACAGACTCACTTCCCAAGGATTCCCGAAAGACTCGACCAGCTCTGATACCACTAATGTAACACCCTCCTCGAGTGCTACATACTCGAACTCAAATGCGAAATAAATCAAGAAAATAAAACGCTGGTTGCTTTCGAAAAAATACGTTAATTAAGTAGCTACGTACGAAAACGCGGTTTCTAAAAATTTTCTGCATGCATAGATAAAACAACTCAAGTCGAAGAAATAAATTTCATATCGCACATTGATATTCATTGTTCATAAAACCTAAAACATAACATACAACCTGGTCTAATATATAACATATTACAGACTTAAGAAATAAGTTTAGCATATGTGCAGTAATATAATATAAGACTGCTCAAAATAAAAGACTCCGAAGCTGGTCGGTTAAAAGTAGCCATTGGGGTACAACCCAACATCAACTTCATCAGAACGCTCCGTCATCCGAGTCCTCACTTCTCTGTAGGGACCTATGATCAACATCTGTACATGTGTTCCAAAAACACAACATAGTGTCCAACATGTACAGGCAAAGGTGAGATACTCATATAAAGTTTATCAAGATAGCCGCACAGGCGACAAACAGCATAAATACAGTTACATGAACAGTTATTTATATAATACAGTACAACATCTCAAACACTATCATCAGTTATAATAATGCATGAGACTTCAATATCATCTTTCTAATTCATGTACTCCGGAGATTCTAACTTCCCAACATCAAGCTATAGGCCGTAGTAACACCCGTAACACAATTGTCCTCATGAGTCGGCCTCTCTATTTAGGTCCGAACTCCAATTGTTTCAGGGTACCACGTCATAACCATATCCTAAATACTCCAGTCTCTGATCGAGTTCATTCGTGTTTGGCAGCCGATTTACCTCGGCACGGGGTTGCTACGCCACCGGCCACTTGTGGGATCTTGAACACAGAATGCCCCTATAGACCCTGTGGTCTTAACTGGTTGAATTCTCAACTACGAAAGTTGTAGCTCGGATCCAAATGGCACGTCTGCCGGTTCATGCATGTACACAGAAAGATTTCTGTTTTCTTTGCGTTCATTCTTTCAAATGTCGAGACATAAAGTCCACGACTCATTTCAAAAAGGCATTAAGCCCACTCAAATAAAAAACACAGGACACGAAGTCCGAGTGCTCAATCCACAAAACACTAGCCCGACGTCTCGACCACTAGTTTTGGGCTCATCTTAAAGGTTCATCATATTTCTTTTGATTTCGTTTTTCTCAAAACAACTTTGGAAAACAAAACAAGTTCATTGTTCTTAAAACAAAACATTTCTTTATCAAAGGAAATATTTTTCGGGAAAACACCTTTCTTGAAAACAAATACCGTTTTCTAAGGTTTTATGCCTTTTCAAAACACTTTACTGAAACAAATCGCGATTTGCACGACTTTTCACAAAACCACTTTTTACTTTTCAAAAAGAAAGACAACTTTTCTTGAAAAAGCAACACGTTTTCCAAAAACCACTTTTTGATTTCCAAAACACGGTTTTCAAAACTTTGATTCGGCTTTTCGAGTCTTTTAATAATTATCGAGACATAGCCAGCCCTATGCTCATCCAGGATATAAATATATATATGTATATCAACAGTTCAATATCACAACAATACCAATCAAGGCATCCATGCCACAAATTATCAACAAGTGTGCAAATATATTTCATTAAGTAAAACAATACCATATATCCTTCAAACTCATCTCCAATTCAATAATCAAATCATCATAACACATATACCAAACATGCATTATGAAGCTACCAAACTTAAATGACTACCTCCCTTTTCCTCACAAGAAGTTCAATGCAAACTCGATTGATTCTCGGCTCCGGCTCCGGTTCCGTTCGTGTCGCCTAAAACAATCAAACACAATACAATTCAAACAACAAATCAACATCAATACACAACATAAAAACACAAATTTTCTTCCCCTAAAAGGCATAGGGTTCGGCCAATGAAAGGGTAAAAAGGCTAGGTATCTCATTTGGTTCCAAACTTTTGGATGGTTGGTTCATGAACTTAGTTAACACTACTTCAAGTCCTACGACTCAAAAATGTGAAACAAAACTCATGTATTCTTCTCATGAAGCTCTTGGCCTCTTTGGGTAAACTAGGCTAGGAATTGATTTGGTTTTCCATCACTTGGATTCAAGAACACTAGGAAAGCTAAGGATGGAATCAGGAGTTAGAAATAAATTTGATGAAAAACACTATTCATCACTACTACTAGGGTTCGACCACTTTGGGGTTTAAGAGCTAGGATGAGACTTGGATCATGAGCTCTTGGGTTAAGGTAGAGGATGATGAGGTGAGTTTAAAGAAATTGGTTTCACATCAAAAGGATTTTTCTACAATTTCCTATGGATTTTTAAACTTTTGGATCTAAGAATGAGTTTCATGAAAATGGAGTTTTGATCTTGAGATTGAGAGAGATTCAAGAAGTTAGGAGATCATAGAAGTGATCTTACCTTAGAATGGAGGAAGATTGGTCAAAGATTCAAGGTTTTCTCACAAGGTTTCAAGGATTTCTCAAGAATCAATGGAGGTTTTTTCTCTAAGGAAGATGAAGTGTTCTTAGCTCTTCAAGAGGGCTGATCTACGTGAAATGAGGGCTGTGCAAGGGCTGGTCAGCCTTCTAAAAGGTTCATTAAGGGTAAAAATGTCATTTGGTTCAAGGGTAAAAATGGTAAAAGGTGTAAAGGCTTAAGTTAGGGGTATTTCGGTAATTTCGCATCTTGAAATTCCCGATCGTCATGACGACTCTGGCATGCTCTCCCAAGTGATTTGACATGATGTTATATCAAGATTATCCGTTTTCGGGTCCTGTTAAGTCCATACGCGGCTCCGTTCTCCACCCGAATGAACATTTCGCTCGAAGAGAGGTTAGGAAGTGATTTTTTTGAAATTTTTGTGAAATTTAACCAAAACGTAGAGAATCGAATTCTAAGACTTACTGCCTCGTTCACGGGTCCATCTGAGGTCTCCTGAGCAATAAAATCATACTGTCAGTGCAAAAACGCAGACCGGACCCCGTTTAAGTTTTCGACTCAAAACTTAATCATAGCTTCCTACGATATCGTTGAGCATGGTTATGGTCTCAGAATATTTTATTTCCATTCCTAAGACCTTGAATAAAATATAAGTTCATAAATACTGATTAAATGGGAAAACTCGAAAATCGGGGTGTTACATGAAGCATAAAGATGGTAGGGCCAAGGCTGAATATGTGAGGAAGTTACATGAGTAAGTGAAGGTCCAAATTGAAAAGAGGACCGAAAGCTTTGCAAGACAAGCCAACAAAGGAAGGAAGAAGGTGGTATTTGAGCCCGGAGATTGAGTTTGGGTTCACATGAGGAAGGAAAGGTTTCCTTCCCAAAGGAAATCTAAACTTCAACCAAGAGGATATGGGCCATTTGAAGTAGTGGCCAAGATCAATGATAATGCATAAAAGTTGGATCTTCCTGGTGAGCATGGTGGAATTAGTGCTACTTTCAATGTGGCTGATTTATCTTTTTTTGATGTAGGTGATGAAGAGTTCAATTCGAGGTCGAATTCACCAAAAGAAGCAGGGGACGATATGAGCCCAATAAGGAGTATGGACCAAGAAGCACTTCAAGGACTTGGTGGGCCTATGACCAGATCAAGAACTAAGAAAGCCCAAGAAGTCCTAGAACAAATGGTGACAACCATTAAGCAAGCAAGCCCAACTTCCGGCCTAGAAGGAATGGAGCCCAAGATGGGGAATTATCTTAGTCAAATAGAAAGCCCATAGTGATGACAAGAGGGGCGTGAACTTGCTTCATTATTTGTTTGTTTATTTTCAATTCAATAAGTGTAATGGGTTATGTGAGTGGATCCAATTTGATATCCTCTGTTAGTGGGCTACACTAAGAGTTGCATGAAGGTCTAGCCCATATTTCCCATGTTTCTAGACGTGAATTAGAGAGTTTTGGAGGAGGGAATCTTTAGCTTGCATGCTATAAGAAACTCCTCATTAAGTTGAGTGAATAAATTGTAAGTTATGGGTGTTACACTTTTAATTTGAAAAGCAAAGTGTAACCACCCATAATGAAGGGAGAGTGGGCGTGTATATGAGTGGCTTGGGGCTAACTTCAATTGCTAGATGGTGAGTTATAAGTGTCTTGGTGGCAGCCTTCAATTGTTTGGGTGTTACACTTTTAATTTGAAAAGCAAAGTGTAACCTGTGACACCCACTACCCCGCATAAAATAAAATATAAATAAAATCATACATGTCTTTAAAAAAAATAATACAATTATAAATAAAAACAAATTCTCAAGGGTAATGTGCATCACATCATCTATAACAGAAACGTAGGAATCTGAAATAATCAAAATCCTTTAAAAATAAACAGCGGAAAACATAAATAATAAACATAACCCAAATCCCGATGTCACGTATCAGAGTTGGTATACATATAACGATAATACATCGGAATAAGACTAAACAATTGAACATAAATCCTAACTACAACTACTACTAAGAGAGATCTCCACGGGATCACTCCTCATTGGCATGCTCACCCTCCTTTGCACATGCATCATCACATGCACAAGAACAACAAAAGATAGGGGTGAGAAATATGATCATAAATATATGTAAACAGAATTGAATAGTAACTAAGATGACATACAACATACATTAATCAACACATGTATAATCAATATATATATATATATATATATCAAAGATGCATGTCAATGCGAATGCAACATCACTACTCCGTATGCATGTGGCCAACAACTCTAACTCTGGAAAGGCGATTAGGAGTACATGTCCGGTTATCAACATGGATAATATGGCAGACCATGGGCCATCCCCGAACACTCTCACTAATCCTGATAACGTATAGTGGCTAGTCAGGATACTCAAGCTTATTCATTAGGTCACTCCGACAATAGGTAGCTAGCCTATGTCACTTGGAACTTCCATACTCAATGTACCCGCAAGGCCGGGATAACACCCATCATGGCCTCCACTATCGCGATTCATCGTTTGCTTTCCACCCAACATATCAACTTCAACGCATGATGCATGCAATGTTCATCAATATGCAAACACATGCCCAGCATCCACCACCATAATCAATCACATTGATATTAACTATGATCATCCACGATGGTCATCAACAATCATCACTAATAATAACTTCTCGTTACTATTATCAACAACATCTTCGTTATCATCTTTATTATTTCATGACGGTCTTCTCTAACTCATTCTATTTTAAACTATGGGGTTACATCCTAGTGTTAAGTAGGATCAAAGATCAAGTATTCTTAAGCTACTAAGGGTAACCTAAAGTCCTTAGATCATAACAAGCCTATATAACATTATCCATCAAGCATAAGGGGTTAAAACTACTCCTGGGCACGTGAGAATCGATTTCCAATCTCTGGAATCGATTTCTCAAGTATTCAAATCGATTTGCCTAATCGATTTTGAACAAGGAAAATCGTTTCTAGAAATCGATTTCTACAAGGCCAAATCGATTTCCACACCGTGTAAATCGATTCTTGGATGATTCAAATCGATTTCCATGTGCTGGAAATCGATTTCTGGGTGTCAGATCATGTAGCAACGAGTTTTCTCCGCTATCGGACCAGTCTACGTTCTCTAATTGACATATCATTCGAGCCTAAGCTATTTATCACCAATTTGATTAGTCCAACACTCATAAATCATAACCTAAGTGTTCTCAAACTAATCCTTGGTTATCAATCTCACATCGCCTATTTATTTTCTCCTTATAACTATGTTCTTATAGTATAAGGTTAACAAAACACCATATCATGGCATAAACAACATGCTCATCATCAATCACTTCATCAACAATCATATAAATCATGAACTCATAGTTATAAACATGTTATAACATCTAATTATTCATCAATCAATTCTCATATAGCCAGAAAACAACATAACAACATTCATAGGCATACGCAGACATACATAGGGGTCATGGGTTAACCCCTTCATCTTAACCTATCCCAAAACCCACATATTCATGACCAATTTCCTCCCCTCATACCTGGTGTGACAATTCACAGCCAAAGGGAAAGAGAACAGAGCCAAGTTCTGCGACGGTTCCTTTTTACGGGTTCAGCACTTGATCACGATCGCAACGCTGGAAAGCAAAGTTGATCTTTAAGTTAAGGATTGAAAGGGAAAACGAATCTAGGAGAAACTCACCTTGGTTTCTAGCTTAGGAAGATTAACTCTAGCAGCAGGGATGGTCTTGCTAAGCAAATGCGTGTTCTTGACGAAGAACACTAAAACAAGATTCGTTCTTTAGGTTTTCCAGAGCAAGAGATCAATGAGAGTTCTTAGGGATGGGAAGAGGCAACTAGTGAGTATAATAGGGTGTAGAAACTGGGTTTAGGTCATACGCTATACATATATAACTGTTAGGGACGTTTTACGACGAATGGGCCGTACACAACATAGCCCGATAACACAACCGCATACACAACCTCTGACAAGCATGGGAATCGATTCCACAACCATGGAAATCAATTTTCCATTGGCCATATCAATTTTCTTACCAATGAAATTGATTTTACCCTTTGAGCAATCGATTTCCACTTGCTTAGAAATCGATTTGAAATCGATTTCCCCTTCAAAAAGCGTGTTTTTGGCCTTGACACCTGAATGAGACTTGTAGATAATTATCTAAACTTTCCAACGCATCCAAGAGCACCCTAATCGGATGTCTAGAACCCATGATATAGCCAAAACCGTGAAACAGGTTATTTGAGCTCGAATGGATCGATTATCCTAAAGGCTGAACTACTACAACTATGAACTTATGCATCAAAAACAAGCATAAACAACATATGCAAACATCTATAATTAAGTATTTAACACATATAAACATAGAAGTGAAAAGCAAGGTGTTACAATTCCACCCCCTTATAAAAATTTCATCCTCGAAATTTCTATTCACCTTGAGTAAACAGATGCGGGTATGACTCCTTCATTTTGCTCTCCAACTCCCACGTAGCACTTTCTTCTGTAGCTCCACTCCAAATGACCTTGACCAAGGGAATTTCCTTCCCTCTCAGCTGCTTGACCCTTCGATCTTCAACCCGAAGTAGCAACACCTCAAAGGTCAAGTTATTCTTTAGTGGAATGACATCGGGTACTATCACATGGCTTGGATCATGAACATACTTTCGAAGTTGAGACACATGAAACATATTATGAAGGTTTGACAAGAACGGGGGTAAAGCTATTTGATAAGCGACTTCACCGACTCTTTTTAGAACTTGGTAAGGGCCAATGAATCTCGGAGTAAGTTTCCTCACTTTCATTACCGTGCCAACCCCAGTTGTTGGAGTAACTCGCAAGAACACATGATCCCCCTCCTGGAATTCGAGAGTTTTTCTTCTCTTATCATGGTAACTCTTTTGCCTACTCCGTGCCACTCATCTTATCTTGTATCATCCTCACTTTCTCTGTTGCACTACCTCAGGTCCTAACACAACATTCTCTCCCGGCTCATTCCAACATAAAGGTGTCCTACACCTCCTCCCATACAAAGCAAGGTGCCATCCCAATACTGGAATGGAAGCTATTGTTGTAGGTAAACTCTATATGGGGTAAAAACTTATCCCAACTACCAGATTGCTCTAGCACACACGCCCTCAACAAGTCCTCTAATGATTGGATTGTTCTCTCAGACTGACCATGGGTCTGTGGGTGATAAGCTGAACTCAATCTAAGCTGAGTTCCTAAGGCCTCATGCAAACTATTCCAAAATCTAGAGGTAAATCCAGGATCTCTATCTGAAACTATGCTAGAGGGTACACCATGCAATCTAACTATTTCTCTGATATACAACCCAGTCAACTTCTCGAACGGATATTCCATGTTCATAGGAATGAAATGGGTAGATTTGTTTAACCTATCCACAACAACCCATATGGCATCACAACCAGCTGGAGTCCTAAGGAGTCCAGACATAAAATCCATAGAGATACTATCCCACTTCCACTCAGGAATACTCAAAGGTTGCAACTTACCCGAAGGTTTCTGGTGCTCTATCTTAGCCTTCTGACACACTAAGCAAGCACAAACAAACTCAGCCACATCCTTTTTCATCCTAGGCCACCAAAACATCCGTTTCAGATCCTGATACATCTGTATGGCTCCCGGGTGAACACTCAAACCACTCCTATCTCCTTCCTCATGGATCGACTTCCTAAGCTCTGGAACATCAGGTATACAAACTCTATCTTGGAACCTCAAAATTCCATCTATCCCTTCCTTAAAACTGAGATTTCGATCTTGAGCAATCAACTCTCTCTGATCTAAAAGGTATACATCTATCTTCTGCCCTTCTCTAATCTGATCCATCAAACTGCTAGTGATTTTCAACATTCCTAGCCTAATGCTCTTAGGGGTAACTTCCCAAGCTAAACTCAAATCTCTAAACTCCTCTATCAAATCCATCTTTCTAACCATCAAGGCTGAAATATGCAAGGTTTTCCTACTCAAAGCATTAGCCACTACATTGGCCTTACCTGAGTGGTAACTCAACTTAAACTCATAATCCTTAAGAAATGCCATCCACCTACGCTGTCTCATATTTAGCTCCTTTTGGTCAAACAGGTATTTCAAACTCTTATGATCACTAAAGACCTCAAATCTAGCTCCATAAAGATAATGCAACCAAATTTTTAAGGCAAACACTACAGCTCCTAACTCCAAGTCATGAGTAAGGTAGCTCTTCTCATGGGTCTTAAGCTGCCTAGAAGCATAAGCTACTACCTAACCATTCTGCATCAACACACCACCTAAACCTTGCTTCGAAGCATCATAGTACACCACAAAAGGTTCACTAGGATTAGGCAACACTAGCACAGGTGCAGAGGTCAACCTATTCTTCAACTCCTGAAAACTTTCCTCACACTTAGAGTCCCACACAAAGATCTGACCTTTCTTAGTAAGGCGGGTCATAGGCAAAGCTATGTTAGAGAATCCCTCTATAAACCTCCTATAGTACCAGGCTAAACCCAAGAAACTTCTAACCTCGATCACTGACTTAGGTGCTTCTCAATGGAGCACGGTTTCTGCCTTAGCTGGGTCCACGGCTATCCCTCCTTTAAAGACGATGTGTCCTAAGAAACTCACCTATTCTAACCAAAACTCACACTTAGACAACTTGGCATATAACTGTTTTTCCTTAAGGGTTTCCAAGACTATCCTCAAGTGTTCCTCATGTTCCTCCCTAGTCATGGAGTATACTAGGATATCATCTATGAAGACAACTACAAACTTATCCAAGTATGGATGAAAGATCTTGTTCATATAGTCCATGAATACGGCAGGGGCATTAGTCACACCAAAAGGCATAACTAGATACTCATAATGGCCATAGCGTGTTCTGAACGCAGTCTTTGGAATGTCCTCAGACTTGACCCGAATTTCGTGATAGCCTGATCTCAAATCTATCCTAGAAAACACACAAGCTCCTATCAGCTGGTCCATAAGGTCATCTATCCTAGGAAGAGGATACCTATTCTTAATAGTCACCTTGTTGAGCTGTCAGTAATCGACACACAACCTCATGCTGCCATCTTTCTTCTTCACCAGCAACACTGGCGCTCCCCACGGAGACACACTAGGCCTAACAAACTGCTTCTGGAGCAATTCCTCCAACTGTTTCTTCAACTCAGCTAGCTCTAGAGGGGACATCCTATAAGGTGCTATGGATATAGGTCCTGTACCTGGCACTAAGTGTATGCTAAACTCAACCTCTCTCTCAGGTGGCAAACTATAAATATCCTCGGGAAAAACTTCTTGGAACTCTCTCAAAACTGGCACATCCTTAACCTCAGCCTTTTTCTCTACTTCCAGGGAAGATAAGATCATGTATACTTGGGCTTCTTCTCTAATAAAAGCCTTGACTTGGTTGGCAGTTAGAAAACTCGGATCCTTAGGATCGACAGCAGTTCCAAAAACTACAGTTTTATCAAAGCAATTTAAAAGGACATGATTGGCAGATAACTAGTCCATACCAAGAATAACATCAAGTTGTTTAAGGGGTAAGCATATAAGATCAACTATGAAATTTCTATCATCAACGACAATGGAGCAACCTTTACAAATATGTGAGGTCACAACAGGCTTATTGGTAGCGGTGGCAACAACTAGATCATATTCAAGATGGGCAACAGGTAATCTAAGGTACTCAACACAATCATGTGATATAAAGGAATGCGATGCACCCAAATCAAATAACACTATTAAAGGAGTCCCTTTGACAAGGCACGTACCTTGAATCAGGTCTTCAGATTCTGAGGCTTCAGCTCCACTGAGAATGAAGACTCTTCCACTTGTCCTCGGTCGATCGGCTTGAGAACTCTTGCTGGCACTCTAGAGCTCCATGTTTGCTCCACTACAATCCTTACTAATATGACCAGGCTTCCCACACTTGAAGCAAATGATGTCTGTCTCCTTGCAGTCACGAGTAAAGTGCTCCTTACCACACTTGCCACACCTGATTGGCCTAGAAGAGGCAAATCCTTCGCCACTGGCTGGTCCCGACGTATACTGTGGTTTCTTGCCAGCGTACTTGAACCCACAACCAACTGGTGCCAACTGTTGTTTTCCTTTATCCTATTGGGTCGTCCTCTAGATACCTTGGGGACCAGAACTCTTGAACTGAGCAACTCTAGACTTGTAGTCTTCCTCAAAGATTCTGCACTTGTTCACCAAGGTGGGAAAAACATGGATTTCCTGGTAGCTGATGGCTTGCTTGATCTCTGAGCGCAAACCATTCTCGAACTTCACACACTTAGAGCGATCATCATTACAATACTGATAGAGCGGATAATAACGTGACAATTCCTCAAACTTAGCGGCATAATCCCCTACGGACATGCTTCCCTAAGTCAAAGCCAGAAACTCTATCTCCTTCTTGTCGCATATATCAGCAGGGAAATACTTCACCAAGAATCTCTCCTTGAAGGCATCCCAATTAACAGCAGCGCCTTCAGCTTCCAAACGTTGGCGGCAATTCTCCCACCAATGTTCAGCTTCTTCTACCAACATGAAGGTAGCAAAGGTAACCTTCTGAGCATCGGTGCATGCCATGGCCTGAAAGATCTTCTCAAGCTCTCGGATTCATGTCTGAGCACCTTCAGGATCATAAGCTCCCTTGAAGGATAGCGGAATATTCCTTTGGAACTTATCCAAACCCTGAAATTCAGCAGGTCCACCTCCGTTGTGATTCTGATTCTGCCCTATGGCATTAGCTAATGCTTCTAAGGCATCAGCACTCGCACGATCATTCCTACCCGCCATAACTTCCTGCATCATTCAAGCAAACTGCTCAATATCGGAAGTCAAGCAAAACAAAACTAAACACTTAATACTCTATAACATCGTCATAGACAATCATATAAGAGTACACAGAAGAGAACACAACAGACACATACCCCGGCCTGTAGGACAGACCGGCTTTGATACCACTAAATGTGACACCCACTACCCCGCATAAAATAAAATATAAATAAAATCATACATGTCTTTAAAAAAAAAATAATACAATTATAAATAAAAACAAATTCTCAAGGGTAATGTGCATCACATCATCTATAACTTAAACGTAGGAATCAGAAATAATCAAAATCCTTTAAACACAAACTGCGAAAAACATAAATAATAAACATAACCTAAATCCCGATGTCACATATCAGAGTTGGTATACATATACTGATAATATATCGGAATAAAACTAAACAAATGAACGTAAATCCTAACTACTACTACTAAGAGAGATCTCCATGGGATCACTCCTCGTCAGCAAGCTCACCTTCCTCTGCACATGCATCATCACATGCACAAGAACAACAAAAGATAGGGGTGAAAATACGATCATAAATATATGTAAACGGAATGGAATAGTAATTAAGATGACATAAAACATACATCAATCAACACATGTATAATCAATATATATATATATATATCAAAGATGCATGTCAATGCGAATGCAACATCACTACTCCGTATGCATGTGGCCAACAACTCTAACTCTGGAAAGGCGATTAGGAGTACATGTCCAGTTATCAACGTGGATAATATGCCAGACCATGGGTCATCCCCAAACACTCTCACTAATCCTGATAACGTATAGTGGCTAGTCAGGGTACTCAAGCTTATTCATTAGGTCACTCCGACAATAGGTAGCTAGCGCATGTCACCTGGAACTTCCATACTCAATGTACTCGCAAGGCCGGGATAACACCCATTGTGGCCTCCACTATCACGATTCATCGTTTGCTTTCGACCCAACACATCAACTTCAACGTATGATGCGTGCAATGTTCATCAATATGCAAACACATGCCAACTATCCACCACCATAATCAATCACATTGATTATTAACTATGATCATCCACGATGGTCATCAACAATCATCACTAATAATAACTTCTCGTTACTATTATCAACAGCATCTTCGTTATCGTCCTTATTATTTCATGACGGTCTTCTCTAACTCATTCTATTTTAAACCATGGGGTTACATCCTAGTGTTAAGTAGGATCAAAGATCAAGTATTCTTAAGCTACTAAGGGTAACCTAAAGTCCTTAGATCATAACAAGCCGATATAACATTATCCATCAAGCATAAGGGGTTAAAACTACTCCTGGGCACGTGAGAATCGATTTCCAATCTCTGGAATCGATTTCTCAAGTCTTCAAATCGATTTCGCGAATCCATTTTGAACAAGGAAAATCAATTCCTGAAATCGATTTCTACAAGTCCAAATCGATTTCCACACCATGGAAATCGATTCTTGGAGGATTCAAATCGATTTACATGTGCTGGAAATCGATTTCTGGGTGTCAGATCATTCAGCAACGGGTTTTCTCCGCTATCGAACCAGTCTACGTTCTCTAATTGACATATCATTCGAGCCTAAGCTATTTATCACCAATTTGATTAGTCCAACACTCATAAATCATGACCTAAGTGTTCTCAAACTAATCCTTGGTCATCAATCTCACATCGCCTATTTATTTTCTCCCTATAACTATGTTCTTATAGTATAAGGTTAACAAAACACCATATCATGGCATAAACAACATGCTCATCATCATCAATTCATCAACAATCATACAAATCATGAACTCATAGTTATAAACATGTTATAACATCTAATTATTCATCAATCAATTCTCATATAGCCAGAAAACAACATAACAACATTCATAGGCATACGCAGACATACATAGGGGTCATCGGTTAACCCCTTCATCTTAACCTATCCCAAAACCCACATATTCACGACCAATTTCCTCCCCCCATACCTGGTATGGCGATTCAAAGCCTAAGGGAAAGAGAACAGAGCCAAGTTCTGCTACGGTTCCTTTTTACGGGTTCAGCACTTGATCACGATCGCAACACTAGAAAGCAGAGTCGATCTTTAAGTTAAGGATTGAAAGGGAAAACGAATCTAGGATTAGAAACTCGCCTTGGTTTCTAGCTTAGGAAGATTAACGCTAGCAGCAAGGATGGTCTTGCCAAGCAAATGCGTGTTCTTGACGAAGAACACTAAAACAGGATTCGTCCTTTGGGTTTTCTAGAGCAAGAGATCAATGAGAGTTCTTAGGGATGGGAAGAGGCAACTAGTGAGTATAATAATGTTTAGAAGCTAGGTTTAGGTCATACGCTATGCATATATAACTGTTAGGGACGTTTTAGGACGAATGGGCCATACACAGCATAGCCCGATAACATAACCGCGTAAACAAGCTCTGACAAGCATGGGAATCAATTCCACGACCATGGAAATCGATTTTCCATTGGCCAGATCGATTTTCTTACCAAAGAAGTTGATTTTACCCTTTGAGCAATCGATTTCCACTTGCTGGAAATCGATTTCTTCATCTGGAAATCGATTTCCCAAATCTATTTCCCCTTCAAAAAGCGTGTTTTTGGCCTTGACACCTGAATTAGACTTGTAGATAATTATCTAAGCTTTCCAACGCATCCAATATCACCCTAATCGGATGTCTAGAACTCAAGAGATGGCCAAAACCGTGAAACAGGTTTATTGAGCTCGAATGGATCGATTATCCTAAAGGCTGAACTACTACAACTATGAACTTATGCATAAAAAACAAGAATAAACAACATATGCAAACATCTATAAGTAAGTATTTAACACATATAAACATAGAAGTGAAAAGCAGGGTGTTACATAACCACCCATTATGAAGGGATGGTAGGCGAGTATGGGAAGGTTTGGGGGCTGCCTTGAATTGTTTTAGTGGTCATTTAAGTTAGGATTTAGGCCATTCAAAGTGGGGTTATGCCTTGTCTTTGGATGCCAAGAGTTGGATGACTAGTATATGTATGCACCTAAAATCTTGAGAAATACAACTTTGATGTCATTTTGGATCAAATTCCATTGTGAGTGAGAGTTGTTTCTCCTAGGTTCTTGGTGGAACCAAGCTTAGTTCTTATCAAGAATCCAAGGTTCTTGTGGTGAACATCACTTGGCTTATCAAAACTTCTTGGTTTGTGGCGCCTCATCATTTCTTTCTTCAACATTTTCTTATTTTCTTCACTTTTGTGTTGATTCTTTTTTGTTACTAAAGTAGAACACGCAATTAACTCTCTTTGAATTCAACCATAAGATCGTCAAAAGGCAACCACACCATTTGGTTATCTTCATAACTTAAACAACCATTTTCACCACCACCAATTTTGGTGTGATGAGGTTCACCCCCCATACTTGTTGATGAACAATCCTCCGGATCAAAGTCAGTCGATCGGTTATGAATCTCCCGATTACTCGTCCGAATACTTGTTACCAACTACAAATGTAACGCCCCGATTTTCACGTTTTCTATTTCTTTAGTATTTTAACGTCTTTATTTTATTTGAGGTCTTAGGAATGGAAATAAAATATTCCGAGACCATAGTCATGCTCGACGATATCGTAGGAAGCTATGATTAAGTTTTGAGTCGAAAACTCAAACGGAGTCCGGTCTTCGTTTTTACACTAACAGTATGATTTTACTGCTCAGAAGACCTCAGATGGACCCGTGAATGAGATAGTAAGTCTTAGAATTCGATTATCTACGTTTTGGTTAAATTTCACAAAAACTTCAGAAAAATAACTTCCTGACCTTCGTTCGGGCGGAATCCTCAATCGGGTGACGAACGGAGCCACATATGGATTTACCGGGACTCGCCAACGGATAATCTTGATATCACATCATCCCAGGACACTTGGGAGAGTATGCCAGAGTCGTCATGACGTTCGGAAATATCTGGACGCAAAATGACCAAAATGCCCCTAACCTTAGTCTTTTACACTTATACCATTATACCCTTTTGGCAAATGACCTTTTTACCCTTAAGTGAGCTCTTAAGAGGCTGAACTCAGCCCCTCACTCTGTCATTTTCGCACAGTCCCCTCCCTTTAGAGTTCCATAGTTGTTCTTGAGAGAAAACTCCATTTTCATCCTTGAAAAGCTTGAATCACTTGTTGGAATCACTTGATTCCTTGAGCAATCTTCCTTCATTTCAAGGTAAGATCACTTCTATGATCTCTTAGCTTCTTGAATCTTTCTTTATTTCAAGATCAATCTTCATTTTCATGAAAAGAAATTCTTAGATCCAAAACTTTGAAAATCCATAGGAAATTGTAAAAAAATCCTTTTGAGGTAAGACCAAGTTCTTTGAACTCACATCATCATTCTCTACCTAAACCCAAGAGCTTATGATTCAACTCCCATCATAGCTCAAAAAGCACTTTTAGGCCGAACCCTATTTGATGATGATGAATAGTGTTTTCATCAATTTTTGATTTTTAACACTTGATTTCATCCTTAGCTTTCCTAATGCCTTTGAATCCATGAAATGGAAAACCAAAACCAATTCCTAACCTTTTTAACCTAGGGTGGCCGAAATCCTCTTTGTTAGAATTGTTGAGATTGGCTTTGATTGTTGTTTAATATTTGATTATTGTGTTGTTGTAGTTGTTGACGATTGCCAGGAGGTTCATAAACCGATCAACCGACTTTGATCCGGGAATCTGCTCATCAACAGGTATGGGGAGATGAACCTCATCACACCAAGATGGTGGTAGTAAAGATGGTTGTTTAAGTTTATGTGTGGGTAAAACCCTTTAGTTTGGGTTCACTTTTATGTGTTAAGTTTTGTTAAGTTCTCTTGGAGAACAAAATTGTCATGATGAGTTTATGCTTTAGTATGTTGTAGTGTGCTTTAGCATATGTTGATGATGATATGATTGAATGAAAATCATTTCCATGTATGTTGAAAAACCTACTTTGATCACTAGATCAAGTATGGACTTTTATTGCTTGATTATGAGACCATGATGTGTGATGGACTTATATGTTTGATTATGATGTAGTAATGTGTATTGTGGTTTATCATAATTGTGTGAGCTTTTGAGCTACATTTTCTTTGTTGGTGAAGCAAAGTCTCCATTTTTCATTGGAATAAGCTTGTGGCCTTAGTAAGAGGAAAATATAAGAACATATGTTGTTCTTGTTTTGGCAAAGTTTTGATGCAACAAAAACATGATTTCCTAACCTATGTTTTCAAAGAGAAACAAAAGTGATTTTGATCCAAAGATCAAATGAAGTCTTAACCTTTAAAGTGTGTCACCAAAGTGGGAAAATGTCTTTTCTTTAGCCATAGGTCTTTTAATCAAACTAAATGTTTCAAAAGAAGAATTAATGAAGGAGTTAGGGAAAGTGAAAACAGGGCACTCGCCTAGCGAACCCCGTCTCGCCCCGCGAGACAGAGGGAAGATAAGGCATTCGCCAGGCTAACATTGCCTCGCCTCACGAGACAGTGGACTAGCCCGAGCATCAAAGATGCAACTTCTCGGCCTCGCTTCGCGAATTCGTTATCGCCTCGTGAACCGCCTAAGCAGCAAAGATGCAGCTTCTCGGCTTCGCGTAGCGAAGTTGTTCTCGCCTCGCGAACCGCCTAAGTAGTGAAGATGCAGCTTCTCTGCCTCGCGTCACGATACAATCCTCGCCTCGCGAAGCAGAAAGACTGTCAAAACAGTAAAGATAACTTCTCAACCTCGCATCGCGACATAGACCCTCGCCTCGCAAGAAATGGTTTGTTTATAAAGAGTGTTTTTCAACTCAAACTGTAAAGTTTTACGCTTTAAAAACCTAAGTTAAGTAATTGACTTAGAGTTGAAGACAAGGGATAATTAAGTGTAATATGTGGTGAAACAAGACCATATACTATACCATTGATGACTTAGTACATCAATGACTTCATAAGACATAAACACAAACATGAAACGTTTTGGGTTTTAAAACAATAGTTCGATGACGGACCGGTGATTCGGACCCCGATCAGTCGTTCAATTGTTTCAGTCTTGTGATGACTCGATCCCGGAGGGATCACGAGATTTATCCTGTGGATAAAGGTTTTGTTTTTCAAAGACAAGTATAGTTCCTAAGGAAGAGAACCTTAGTAGACTTCGAGGTTTATCCGGGGGATAGACATTGCTTGATCGCATCTGCTTTGTGTAAGCATTAGCCTTTCATTTGCATAGTCGTAAGGCCTTGAGCCTAGGAGTTGAGCTTACACCTTGATGCGGGTGCGAATCTTACGATGACGATCTTCAATGGTCTTTTTGGAGGTATCAGGGTTGGAAGGGCTTACAAGTGACCAGTTGGTAGCTCTTCTGTGTCCTGGCGAATCCGTGCAATACACTGATATCCTCTACTAGATGCCATACTTTTCATGTTTGGTCGAGAGTGTTTCCATAAAGCCAGATACGTGCACGTTACGAATGTTGTAGCATCTTGCTCATGGTTGGCAGAAACCGGAACATGTCCTCCCATTCACTCTCTCCGATGTTTTGTTAGCTCCATGGATTAGGGGTCAGAGTAGTACCCAGTGATATTGACATTGAGTCATATACATTGCATTGCATTGCATGACTATTGGTGTTTACATTTACTGTTATACATCGTTGTAATGTTTAAGAGTACCTTATTTTATGCTGTTAACTGCTTAACATGATATTATGCTGTCAACTGCTTAATATGTTTGACATTGAGAATTCTTGTAAGCATGTTGGGTACGCTGTTACCCGGTGAGTCATCCCGTTTTTACTACTGCTGTTTTGTTGTGTTGATGAACGGGAATCTCACCCATATCTGTATGTTTTCTGTTGGTACTTGCTGTTGCTGTTTGAATAGATGGACGTGACGATGGTTCAATCCAGTAGTTTTCTTGAGCCCTGAGGCGGACCTTCTTTTTGTGGTTTAGTTTTGTTGTCGGCCAGACTACGTCAGTTTTGTAGTACCTTTTGGGAGCTACGACTCCTAGTACTTATTGTATTTCTTATGTCAGTTATACATTAGACCTATGTCTGCATATAGTATTATTTCTTTTTTTGTTTATGTCCCTGTATTTATTATGCATTATGTTCTAGAAATGCATGGTGAACCTAAGTTCGTTATCAGTATTATTTACCTTTACTAAATCCCATTGCATCTTGTGAAAAGAAAAAGAAAACTGCATTTTCCGCGTTAATAAATATTTTCGGCCTTATAAACGTTCGGGAATGTGACACTCGGGAAAGGGTGTGGCAACAAACAACACAATCAATCAAACATTAACATCAAACAACACAAAAATCTCCTATTTCCCATCAATAAGCGTTCGGCCACTATGTAGAAAAATTAGCTAGAGATGTCCTAAAATTCTAATCTCTTGGATGGATGATCCTTAGGTATACCTAACACTAAAACAAGTCTTATCACTCAAAACTTGAATCATAAACTCAACCTTTTTCCACATCTAAGTTTTGGCCATTTAATACCCATATGGGTTACAGAAAGCTTTTGGTTACATGCTCTTGGATAGTAAAAGAGAATGATGAAACTAGATCATAGAAATTGATTTGGTATTAAAAGGATTTTTCGACACTTTTCTATGAATTTTCAAAGTTCATGAATCAAAGTTGGATCTTCATGAATCAAGAGATTCAAGAGATGAAATAGAGAGATTAAGCAGTGAGGGATGGAGTCATTACCTCCTTGATGATGAAGCTTAGAGAGAAACCAACAAGAATCACTAAAACTCTTGAAGATCTATGAAGAAAAAGTGAAGAAAAGTTGAAGAAGAATGAAGAAATGAAGAGAAAAGTGTGAGATGAGAGAGAAAGAGAATGTGAGATATTTATTTTTGTTTCAATGGCAAACTTGTAATTAACCAAAGGACAATTTGGTCATTTTGTTAAAAGACCAGAGGCATTTTAGTCATTTCATGTCCAGATATTTTCAGAAAGTCATCATGAAGGTAGCCACGAAATTCAACTGATGTGACTTGACGTGACATCAAGTTTATCCGTTAGCGGGTCCCGTTAAATCCCTTCACAGCTCCAAACGTCTCCCGGTTCGCGTATACGGCCGAATATAATATATTCTTTTCAGTTTTGAACGTCAGGATGAATTTTATCAAATATGTAGAGAATTAAATTCTAAGACCTAGTGTTTCGTTCACGAGTCAAAACTAGGTCTTGATAGTAGTAAAACACTACTATCCGTGAAAAACATAGACCAGGCTCCATTTGAGTTTTCGGCCAAAACTTAACCATAGCTTCCTACGATAGCGTAGAGCATGACTATGGTCTCAGAATATTTTATTTCGCTCTCTAGACCCTCCAATAAAATACAAACGTTTAAATACTGACTAATTATAAAACTTGAAAAATCGAGACGTTACGCAGTGACAAGCATATTTTTCAAAGTATTGAAAGAATTTAAACAAGAAGCATTAAAATCGAAGGATACGTCCTTCACAAGAAGGTCACAAAGTGGCTTTGCAATCTTTGAAAAGTCCTTAATGAATCTTCGCTAGAAACCGGCATGACCCAAGAAACTCCTCACCCCTTTTACATTGGTTGGTGGGGATAGCTTCTCAATCAACTCAATCTTGGCTTTATCAACCTCAATCCCCTTTTGAGAGATTTTGTGTCCCAAGACTATACCTTCCTTGAGCATGAAGTGGCATTTCTCCCAATTAAGTACTAGGTTGGTTTCTTGGCACCCCTCAAGCACCAAAGCCAAATTCTTCAAGCAATTATCGAAGAGGTCCCAAAGACCGAGAAGTCGTCCATGAATACTTCAATGAATTGCTCTACCACGTCCGAGAAAATAGAGAGCATGCACCTTTGGAAAGTAGCGGGAGCATTGCACAATCCAAAGGGCATCCTTCTATAAGCAAAGACTCTATAGGGACAAGTGAAGTCTGTCTTCTCTTGGTCTTGAGGATCCACCACAATTTGGTTGTAACCAGAGTAACCATCCAAGAAACAATAGTACTCATATATGGCCAACCTTTCAAGCATTTTATCAATGAATGGAAGAGGGAAGTGATTTTTCCATGTTGCATCATTTAGCTTTCTATAGTCAATACAAACCCTGCATCCCGTGACGGTCCTTGTTGGAATCAATTCATTATTCTCATTGACCATCACGGTTGTGCCACCTTTCTTCAGGACCACATGAATCGGGCTAACCCAATTGCTATTCGAGATTGGGTGGATGATTCCGGTATCCAAAAACTTAATCACTTCCTTATGCACCGCTTCTTTCATGATGGGATTTAATCGCCTTTGTGGTTGAACCACCGGTTTATAATCATCCTCCATCAAGATTTTGTGCATGCATAGGGAAGGACTTATACCTTTTAGATCCGAAATCTTCCACCCAATGGCAGATTTGTGTTCCCTAAGAACTCTTAATAGCTTTTCTTCCTCATCCTTTTTCAAGGCATTGCTAATGATGACTGGATTGTGTCCCCCTCACTCAAGAATGCATACCTCAAGTGAGTTGGAAGTTGCTTCAACTCTGGTGTATTTTTGTCTTCTTCCATTCCTTCTTTGTTGAGCTTCTCTTTTTTACATTCATCCCTTGGGAGACTTGGCAAGGCTTCCATGTTCTTTAAGCACTCAAGATAATCCTCATCCCCCAAAAGGTCTTCTTCTTCATTCTTATCATGGGATTTTACCAACACTTGTGCAAGTGAAGAACCATGGGCTTCGCTTGTGGTTATAGCTTTTACAATTGGGTCCACCACATCAATTGTATACATATCCGATATCTCAATGGGGTGTTTCATTGCTTCAAAGACATTGAAGACTACATTCTCATCTTGCACCTTTAGTGTGAGTTGCCCTTGTTGCACATCTATCAAAGCACGCTCGGTGGCCAAGAAAGGCCTACCCAATATGAGAGGGATCTCGGCATCTTCATCCTTATCAAGCACTAAAAAGTCCACCAGAAATATGAACTTATCTAACTTTACCAACAAATCTTCCACCACCCCATAAGGGTATTTGATAGAATGATCAGGTAGTTGGAGTGACATCCTTGTATCCTTGGTTTCCTTGATGCTTAGCTTCTTCATCATAGAAAGGGGCATTAAATTGATGCTTGCCTCTAGATCACGCAATGCCTTCCCAAGAGTCACCTCCCTAATGGTGCATGGTATACTAAAAGAACCCGGATCCTTCAACTTTGGAGGTAGTTTCCTTTGAAGAATTGCACTACACTCCTCGGTCAAAGCAACTGTTTCCTCATCCACTATCTTCCGCTTCTTGGAGAGAAGCTCCTTCATAAACCGGGCATAAGATGGCATTTGTTCTAAGGCTTCGGCAAATGGAATATTAATTTGAAGCTTGCGGAAAACATCAAGGAACTTGTTGAATTGCTTGTCTTGCAAAGGCTGCTTCAATCTTTCTGGATATGGTACCTTCATGAAGGGAAGGAGGTCTTGGGGTTCAACCCACTTCTTCTTTCGGAATTCTTTATCCACTAGTTTCAACCTTCCCCCTTGCTCGGGCACCTTTTCACTAGCCACTCATCTTCCTTGGCTTGCTCTTCCTCAACATGTTGTTGCTCTGAAGTCTCAACTTCTTGAAAACTAGTTGCACCCCCATTAAATCCCAACACTTTACCACTTCGAGTTGCTATGGCATTGCATTGTTTCTTGGGATTGCTCTTTGTATTACCTGGGAAAGTGCTTGGAAGACGCTCATTCAGCTGCTTTGCAAGCTGAGCCATTTGAGTCTCAAGATTCTGAATTGCTGCCCCTGTATGAGTTGCTAACTTGTCTATGGTTGTGTTTGTATTTATTAACAACTTCTCAATGGCCACACCAGTCTTCTCAATAGCCAACTCCCAAGGTTGCCTTCCACCATCTGTGATCTGTACCTGATTAGGCCCTGGGAGGGCTTGCTGAGTATTACGCTGTTGGACTCCATAGTTTGACCTCTGATTCTGTTGTTGTTGCCCGGCTAGACCACCACTAGTATTGCTCCAAGTGAAACCCGGATGGTCTCTTCTAATGTACCCCGATTCTGATTTTGATTGTAGTCATTCTGTCTGTTCCTCTGATAGTTGTTCTGGGTCATTGTGTCATAGAAATTGTGGCATGAGTCCACATGTTCCTGAGAGAAATTAAATGGGCAACTCTGATTGTCATGATCACTATTGCAATTTTCACAACCTAGGGGCAGTCCTTCTTGCACTACATTAACCTTCTTGTTGCTAGATAGTGCTTCACATTGCATCTTCAAAAGTTTGTTTTGCTCAAGAATAGCCTCTAATGATGCGACACTGATTCCAGAAGCATTAGAAGTGCCTATATTGCGGTTGTAGTCATTATAGACATTTTCTCTAGCAAGGCCCATGCTTCCTCGGCTGATAAATAAGAGAATGAGCCGCCAGCTGCGGCATCACAATTCATCTGGTATCGGCCCTTCAACCCAATAAAGAAGTGTTGCACTTTTGTTACTTAGTCGAAGTAGGAAGAAGGGCATCTCCTCAAAATCACATTGTACCTCTCCCAAGCTTCATTATAGGATTCATCATCTTGTTGCTTGAAAGAAGTGACGGCTATCTTCAACTGTGCCGCTTTCTGAGGAGGGAAGAATTTTGTGAGGAACTTCTGAGCCATTTGTTCCCAAGTGGTGATGCTAGCACGATCCAAGTGCAAATCTAGCCAATCGCGTGCTCTATCCCCAAGAGAAAGAGGGAATAGTCGCAAACGAAGGGCGTCTTGTGAAATTCCCCGATATTTTTACATGTCATAAGCTTCCAAGAAATGAGTAATGTGCCTGTGGGGATCTTGTTGTGCACCACCATCAAATTGATTCATTTGAATCTGACATAGAACACTTTCTTGAATCTCAAAAGAATCAACCGTGATAACAGGCCTAACAACAGTAGAAGCACAATCATCCAAGTTAGGTTGATTGTACTCATAAAGGGGCTTGTAGGCCGGAGGAGGATATTCTTCCTCCATCTCTTCAAGATCAATGGATTGAGTTGCTTCAAGCCTCGTTTTCTTTCTAAATTCTTTCCTCAACCTCTTTTTGGTCTTGGTGATCTCTGGATCGAATTGCAAGTTTAGGGCACTTCGCATACACAAAAACAAGGCAAGACCAAGTGGGATCAAAGAAGTAAAAAGAGATAAAATTGTAACAAAAGAAATTATAATAAAAATAGCTTAATCAAAAGAATTAAATTCCCTAAAAATTAGGAAAATTGGATTGACACGCCAAAAACTTATTGACAAACTGGCAAGTGTACCGGATCGTTGCAAGTAATAAATAAGGAAAGAGACTATCGAGATCGAACACAGGGATCGGAGTACTAATTTGACCAATTTATCAAGAAAATCAAGACGTTGACTAAGTCAAAAAGGGAGAGTTATAAGGAGAGAGAAAAGAAAATCAAGCATTAAATCAATAACAATTAAAAGAAGATGATAAAGAATCAAGATGAGATTTGATGATGATTAAGGATCTAAGGTAACGAATCCACCTATCCTATCAAGCAAGCTACCCAAGTGTTTATCCTCTTATCCCTATGTTAAATTCTTTATCAACCAGGAACCCCCAATTATCCTAATGTCACTGTCGATTTTCAAAAGGGAATATCTCAAATTGTAAGTTGTCAATCTGCCAATATATTCAACCTACAATTAGATTCATTAAGTTCTTGGCTCCCTATAGCGATTGCACTACTTATATACTCTATGCTTAGAGGTATTCAAACAGTGTTTTTAATTCGGGTCCTAAGTATGAATCACCTGCCAGTATCATCGCACTAGACTAGTTAACCATTGCGCATTTGATTAACACAAACAAATCAGAATTAAGAAACAAGAATAGAAACAAGGGAATAAGAAAATATTACTTGAACAACTATGCCATCAAAGGAGGCTTCATTCGTTCCCTTAGAAAAGGGGATTAGTTCCTCATGCTTGCAGTAACAACGCACAAACAAAAAGAATTCATCCTACACTAGAAAGAAAGAGGGAGACACAGCTCCAAGGGGCTAGGATTAGCTAATAATCGCAATCAAAACCAGAGGTAAAAGCTGCCATCAAATTGCCCTAAAGCACAACATTTATAGGTTACAAGTTTTTGCACGCTCGCGGGGTGATCATGCCCTCGCGAGGTGAATTTCCAAACTGAATCGATTCTGGATTTTGAGGGCTCGCGAGGTGAGCATAATCTCGTGAGGCGAGACAAAACTGTTGCTTCATTCTTCTCAGACAGACCTTCTGGCTCATAGGGCGAGCCTTGGTTTCGCGTTGCGAGGCCGAAAGGCTGTACTTTACTGCTCAGGTTGGCCTTCTGGCTCATGAGGCGAGCATCTGATCGCGAGGCGAGCACCTTGTTTTTGCCATTTCCTTTGTTTTCTTCATTTTCCTAGCCTCCTTAAGCTTCACTTTTAACCTGAAAAAGAAAATAAGCAATAAAAAGAGTAAATCTGCTCAAAGACTCCTAAAATTCCTAAAAACCAATTAAAAGACTCAAATATCGCTTACGGACAAAACAAACCAAAATAAGGGGTTTAGCGAGGTTAAATCGCTCAATTGGTACTAAAATCTTAGCCTTTTCTAGCTGAAAAACTAGATAAGCCGCAGGCTTATCAAAGCCTCGGTGGAAGCCACATTTGGGTAAAGGGTAAGAATTGACAACTCTAAACGGCCCGATAATATCCTCGTATAGTGGAATCCTACTTCGGAACAGCAGACTGACCGGCCCAGTATAGGCCATCAGAAATGTGGAGGGATCCACCCGCCACCCTCGATCATCGTGATATACGATCTCTAGCTCCCCCAGCACTGGTATCCGTGGTGCCTCCATGATAAAGGGATGTGATCTCGAGTCCATATGTCTCCTCGACAGGCTCGTTGTCTTCAGACGAAATAAACCTAACAAAAACATGTACATATATAGAAGAAGCGGGGAGATAAGAATACAACACCATAAATCATCGGGGTATAGCAACAATAGGATGGTAAAACATATAGCAGGTAGCACATAAGCCAAATATGGCAGGTATAACAGATAACTCATATGAATAACCATCTCCCAAGTCACATTACACAAACAGACATCCATCTAGATAGTTCTCTTACTTAGATCAATCCTCTAAGTTAGGATACTAATCCCATGCAGCATGTCGGCCGAAACTCTCAACACAAGGTTCCACACAAGCACAGGAGTTATTTTGTCCAAGAAACCGAACCGCTCACCGTGATCAATAAGAGTGCCTCCCCCTTCCGCACATGGAACCAGGTGTCTTGGTCGCCTCGGAATGTTAGCCTAGAACTTAGAACAACTCGGGGATTAGTTGGGATAACCGGGCTGGCTCAGGCATCACGACACGATAAGAGAAAGCCCATCAGTCATTGTAGATCAATCCCGAGTCCGGTTACATCCCCAAGGCCACATTGACCGCCCCTTCCGCTTTTTGTACCCGCACTCAGGTACAACTAACCTCGTATGACATTGATATCTGTGATATGCAGCAAACATCCTCAACGAGATGATACCGGATTCTCACGCCTAACACTCAGTAATCCAATCATGATGTCTCGCATCCACATGGCCACCACCACGACGCCACGTGTCCATGAGCCACAACTCCAAACTTAGCAAACATCTCAGCGGAACCATCCACAATATCAACTCGATCACACAACGGCTAACAGCCACTCAACAACACATCTGGCATACTGCCATAACATAACGTATGCAATAATAATAGCAACAACTAAAACAACGTGCACAACATATCAACACAGGCCAAATAGACATATAGACACATAGACAGGTAGCAAATAACACAACATGCAACATAGCATCAATCGACACATTTCAACCTCGATCAATGGTTGTCTAACCTAAGGCTCAATCTTAGTGGCGATAGCCCAAAGTAAGCTAAACCTAGGATTTAGGTACGTTGTCAGGGCTCTGTCTCTAGTAGGGTTCAGGGCTCCCTTACGCACAACAATAACTACTACTATGCTACTCTTGCCTTCCCGACAACAGCAATACTCTTTCTCTCCACCTGAAACGTTGGCGCGAACCTCGATGCAACCACCACGGCACCACCACCACCTCGAACTCATAGCTAGCCCCTCACCAAGAACAACTCGAAGCGCGAGAACACCGCCAACACGCACAATCGCGATCACGAACTTTGCCCTAATCACGGGAACAACATGTATGCAATAATGTTAACCCTATGGCAACCTCAAAGATAAAGAGAAAAGGTGGAAAACTCGAAGAACGCGAAGAACACAAGTTAGGGATTCGAGTTTACCTTGGGCGAATCGGGAAATCAATCGGTCGAAGTTGTAGAAAACTTCGTTATGATTATTCCGATGTTGTCAGACTCACGTTTCGAGGCCTCGATTGCCTCTGAACTTGAGTTTCTCACACTAAGAACTCTGTTTCTCTCTCTAAACACAGGGAGAACTTTTTGAACTTCTGGGATTTTCATGCAAGAAATGAGGAAGAAAAGGGAAACAGTAAACTTGATCAGCATGCCCTCGCTTGAGCGTGTCGCACTTGAGCATGGAGCCTCGTGCAATCCGCCTTCTCCCTGTCCTGACACGTGTCCAACACGCGTCAAAACTCACACCAGCTGGGAAACGCACTCAGCTCACTTGAGCATGTAGCATGCAAACGTTCAAACGTTAGCACGCTTGAGTGTGCACTCTTCCCACGCTTGAGCATGCTGCTCAGCTAGGAAGAAACCTCCAGACTTCTGACTTCTCCAGTTTCTCGTGTTACACCTTAGGTGTGACACCCTTAACCCCAACATACATTTATTATATAAATATTATTATTAATTTGTGAAAAGATTCTTTGCAGAATAAAGATACGAGTTCTACCATTAATAAACCTTAATTTTTGCAATAGTTAAGAGTATCACCATTCATAAACTCAAGCCTCAAATCCAATTAAGTTAAACATAGTGTCATAAAACGTTTACAAGTTTCGCATAAATAATAAATAGTTTAAACAAGATAATCCCCTACCCCGATGTCACATGAATCGGAGCCAAACAAAAATCCATACAGAAATAAATAACATGATCCAAAGCCTAAGGAACAACATCAAAGTTAAATCAACTCCTAATAGAGCATCCACAACTCTACGTTAGCTCCAATGTGTTACTCCTCAATCACTTGAGAATCATCTGTACAAATCGTACATTATACAAGAAGAGACACAAGGGGTGAGAAGACATACTCAACGGAAATTAAAGCCGATGCATACACCTACATACATACATAGTCATAGCACATATATATACAACACATATAACTATTAAGCACTCCCATACATAATATAATTATCATCTCAAATCAATTCAAATCATCTTATAACGGGTTGACATACATTACATAATCTTGTTATATTCTATACACATGTTCGCAATACAATCACTAGCAAATAATATCTCCATAGACTCTTATGACGCGCAATTGAGTACTCACAAACAGGCACTCGAGAGCTGGGTCCCATAAATAGGCTCTTAGAGGCTGGATCCCATAAAGAGGTCATTCAAGACTGGGTCCATGAACAGGCCCTTCAAAGTTGAGTCCCATATACAGGCCTTACAGAGCGGGGTCTCACACAAATATTCATAAATGAGTAACCATAAACAGGCTCCTTAGAGTTGGGTCACACATATACATTACATCACATAACATGTTATTCATGATTAAAACTCATCAAACATTATCACAATAACATTTACAACACTATATCACTCATAGTAAAACATACATATTTATAACCTTTTATAGCAACATATATACTCTTTATGGTATTACATTCATTACTCATACAATAAATTCAATGCAATAATTATAGCACAAAACCATCCAAGCTATTGCTCTAACAATGGTGTCAATAAATCACTCAAGGCACAAGGAGATCATGGGAATACCCAATCACCTCAATCTCATTCTAACATCCCTATATGATATGATATCCCCCCGTACCTGGTACGACGAAAAGAAATCCAAGGAAGAAGAGAGTATAAGACCCGTTCTTGATTCCATCTTAGGGTTCAAGTGCTTGATCACAAACTGAAAAGACCTAATTTAGAACAAAGAAGAGATTGACTTTGGTTCAATACACTTGCTGCATGATGGTGCCAAACGGAACCTAAAAACATTCATAATCAGTCCCCAAGTCAAGAAAAATCAAAGAGGATCCAAAAAGGGACAAGGGTACACGAATTTACCTCAATCCTAACCTATCTAGGTTAAAAAGAACAAGGGAGAATGGCTACACAAGGATTCCGTATCAATTGTGGTGATTTCCAAAAAAAAGGTAAAACGGGTTTACGTTCTTGATGAATCTCGAAGGGATTAAGAAAGAACCTTAATAGATTGAAAAAGATGTTTTTCAGAGGTTTAGAAACTGATAAAATAGGGTTTACTTCATGCTCAAAGGGTTTAAAAAGGAGTTAAGACATAACGGGCCGAATTAAGGGTCCAAATCACATTTTGCAGAAAAACACAGTCATAATCGATTATGACTGTTCTCATTCAAAAAACAATGCTCTCGAATACCCATGATCGATTATGAGTAACCAATAATCGATTATGGTTGTTATGACACTCATAATCGATTGTCATAATCGATTATGGCTACTCTGACTTGTTTACTACCACGTATAATCGATTAGCACAATTCACCCCTTTTTAAGGGTAAACCTCCCAAAACATATACTTAAATACCCAACATGAAACTAAGGACATAGATCACCATATGAAAACATATATAAACACATCGATACACATAAAAATGAAAACTGCGGTGTTACATTAGGCACTTCCAACAAGATTCAAGCCTATTCCTAAGCTCCTAACTAAGCCTTAAACTAAAACACAATCCATCACCCAACCAATCAAAGCCCTAATTGAGATTAACCAACTCGATTAGAGTCACGGAAATCAGGGATGTTACATTACCACCCCCTTTAAAGAATATTTCATCCTCGAAATTTCCTTCGCATACCTTAAAACAACGTAAAATGATGGCGCATCTCAACTTCACGCTCCCATGTTGAATCTCCCGTCACTGGGTCCCACTCCACTCTCACCAAAGGAATAGGTTTGCTGCACAATTACTTGATCCTTCTATCCACTATCAGAACAGGTAAAGCCTCATATTCAAGGTTTTCTTTTAGTTGGATTGATTTGGGCTCTAACACATGTGATAGATCAGGGTAATATTTTCTCAGCTGGGATACATGAAAAACATCATGAAGAGACTGCATATCATACCCACTCATAATCCGGTCCGCATACCGCAACAACTCCTCATCGGTCCTCAACCACCATGCATCCTGACTCGTGCTAGCGGGAGCTGCCTCAGGTGCAACCTTTGGCACAAACTCAGGGACCTCCTCCTCCTCCTCCTCATTATCATTATCCATCTCCTCATCACCAGATGAGAGACAAATAAGTGGAATGGAAAAGGATACCCTAGTATGGGCTGGTGTGCTCTTACCAGCAATCACCCTCATGTTTGCCCGTTGGTGAGGAACATGGGGGTGCAAGTCGGAAGGGATAAATACAGGTCCCAGGAGTGGAACTGCAGGAATAGATGGACCGGCAGAAGGTGAGGTAAAAATGAAGTAGATGGTGCGGTAGATGGTGGTGGCAGATAGGGAGGGTCCACGTTAACATCCCTAGGCTCCACTTTATGTGTTGCAGGCTGGATACCCATCACGCATGGCTGACCAGCAAGTGGTGGCGGTGGCTGGGTCACTCCAAAGCTACCTCCTCCACTGATGCATAGAGTACAGACTCATTCCGTCAAGGACATCATCGTGTAGGGTGACTCTCTCCGACTAGTGAGGCTCATAGCCCCCGTGTATGTGTGATACCCGTCGGGATGTATCGTCGAAGCATCCTCCCCATCTAGAAGTACTAGATCCATGATCAATGAAGATGATGGGTTAATCGCTATGACTACTTGTGTGAACAGAATGAAACACAAAAGCAGCGTAAAAACAAAAGTAATGAGGTGAGATTCCGCACATCACACAACCAGAATAGCAATGATAAAGCCACACACACAACCAAACAACATATAGTATATAAGCATCCACATTATAATAGTTCAACTAATAACATCATAGTCAGTATGTTAATAAAAATAATATGGGCCTTTCATCATCTCAAGTATGCAATGACATAATATGCAACATGACTCAGACCCCTACTCCATGGAGCTAAACATAATTGGAGTGAGTGATTGGGAGAACATTGTCTACGTTATCTCAGCCCCACAGTGCCTCATCAACAAGATCGCGAATTCTCTACACGGCTCATGCCAGTCGTTCTTTACCCAAATCATGATTTGCCCGATGTCTAGTCAGGACGTCAGTAATTTTCGACAGGTACCCACGACATAGAGGAGCTACTCTCTAGCCATATGTGGTCTTCCTAACCCCAACGTCCCCAAGATCCTCAAGATCATCACCTCCAACAATCGCACCCGCACAAAGGTGTAAGCACAACTCCTAGGCATAACGCCCAACTCATGCGCAGATGCGTATACATGCCAAGATAATAACAACAATAGTAATAACATAATTATTTAACACAATGTTTATCCTCTGGATAAACCATAAGGCACCGCATGGGACCCACTTTCACACGACTTGCCATCAGTCGCCCATTCTTGGTTTCGTTTCTTGCGTCCTCGTGCCACTTCGTTGTTTTGGGAAAACGATGTTCAAATTTTATGATGTATTATCCCACGTCCTAAGTGTATTATGAAGTTTAGAATCTCCAAGGATTCCTTCATCATGTCTTCTCATTTATCTATCAAGGAGTTATTACTTATTTTGAATAAGTAATTCTTTGTGATTAAGCATTATGGATTCCTTAGATGACCTAAATCATCAAGGGTGTGTGACATGGCTTTCCATGACTACAAATTATGGATAAATATCTTTTATTTACTCTATGAGAGTTCATTATGCAAAAACGTTTTGTTTCCTAAGGATATAATACGTGTTTACACTATTATAATAAATTCTTAAAATACTTTCCTTGGAGGCAAGGTAGTTTATGAAATCTTCTATATCAAAGATAGCTTGAAAACTATATACATACATAAGATGTCTAAAACTTCAAGATACATAGTATCTTTTCTTTTATTAAATTAGTGTAAAACTCCTTTTGAAATAATTCCTATTTCTTTTACTTAGCGTAAAAAGGAAAAGTATCCTACTTAAATCACCTTCTTAGTTCAAATGAAAAACTATATCTCATTTACGTTGTAATGTTCCATATTAGTAATACTAGGGCAAAAAAATATTCATTGTCCAAAAGAATACCTACATGAATTCTCATTTCTTTTAAAATAGGTTTGTAACCATAACCTTTGAAAAGCCATATGGACTATCTAGAAAATTCTTTGTTCTTTGAAAACCTTTTTATTCAAACAACATGTTAAAATAGGTGGTTGATCACCATCACCCTTTCCTATTCTTAAAACACTTTCCATATGAACCCGAAATACTCATTTTCCAACACTTGGCTCTTCGGAACCAAAACTTGATTTCTTAAGAAAGGTACAGACACTTTGACACCCTATACTAGTCGACAACAAACTACTCATGAAGACATCCTTCAGATCAACCGCTAGATCCTTCCTCTGACTCCTCCCTTAAGGAGAAACAAGTGAGAGGGAAAGGAAGGCGTGGGTAGATCACCTCCCCCTAATCTTCCCACTTATCTCCTTCCAACCAGGACCATCAAACGAGGCCTAGGAGGAATCCTAGCAGGGACTACTGCTGGCATTCTTATGGAAGACATCACAAAAGTTGACTTAGAAGCAACTTTGCTAATAAGCGGCCTATCCCTAACATAGGGAGAAGGCACTGAACACTCTGGCGAAAAAGCCCACCTAGCGTTCCATTTACGACCACAACCTTGACGGCAAACGACAGAAGACAAGCGGTGAAGCGATTAAGAACCCTTCATCTGCGACCCATGCGGATGGTGAATCTAGCTCTTCACATGTACATTGCTAGAAGCCCATCATGACTCAATATCCAAACGCCGAAACCAATGGTAAGCTCAATAGAAAGATGCATCTGAAGCGTCGGGTGAAGTCTCGGTATCAAGACCTTCTCGGGAGACCACCAGAGAAGCACACAACGATGCAATACAAAGTAATGAGGTGAGATTCCCATTCATCAACATAATAAATGGAAGAAGTAAAGACAGTACGACATGCTAGATAACATCATACTAATCACTCATATCATACATCTCACTATCTCATATTATTCAATCAACAACATAAGACATCATCAACACAGGATAATAATGTATAACATGTAAATGTATCCATCAATAGTCATGCAATGCAATGCGATGTACATGACTCATTAATGCCATATGCCACGATGATAAAACTCTGACCCCTACTCCATGGAGATAAACATAACTGGAGTGAGTGATTGGGAGAACATTGTCTGCGTTATCTCAGCCCCATTGTGCCTCATCAACAAGATAGCGAATTCGCTACAAGGGCTCACACCTGACGTTCTTTAACCCAATCATGATTTGCCCGGTGTCAAGTCAAGGCGTTAGTGTTTTTCGACAGGTACCCACGACAAAGAAGAGCTACTCTCTGGACACATATGGTCTTCCCGAACCCAACATCCTCAAGATCCTTAAGATTGTAACCTCTGACAATCGTACCCGCACAAAGGTGTAAGCTCAACTCCTAGGCATAACGCCTAACTCATGCACAAATGTGTATGCATGTCAAGATAATAACAATAGTAATAACATAATTAGTAATACAATGTTTATCCTCTTGATAAATCAAAGGGCACCCCTACGGGACCCACTTTCACACGACTTGTCATCAGTCACCCGTTCTTGGTTTCGTTCCTTGCGTTCTCGTATCACTTCATTGTTTTGGAAATGATATTCAAGTTCTATGACATCATTTCATGTTTGTATTCGTGTCTTATGATATATTTCTCAATTCCTAAATGTCTTATGAAAAAATATTGAGAATCCTCTAGTTAAGTGTTAGATCCTTTCTAAGTTAGAAGGTACTTGTCTTTCAAGTAATGAAATGCATCTAGATTCACTTAAGTCTTATGAATCAATTGATGAATGAATCATCAATGGTATAGCATATGGTCTTGTTTCACCATGTCCTATATACCTTCTTATCTCTTTCATTCACTCTGAGTTAATTACTCAACTTAGGGTTTTACACTTAGGAAAAAAACCCTTAGCTTTGAGTTCAAAACTCATTTGTAAAATGGTGAGTAGATAACACTTATTTATTTTATACCTTGGCAAGGTGCCTTAGTACCTTTGATTCAAGTCTTATACTTTGAAAAATTATTTCAAAAAGCTTTGTAGTTTCAATTAAACTTAAAGTTGGAAGTTGGAGTTTAAAACTCTTTTGCTTTAACTGAAGAAGAGAAATCTTCTTAAGTGCAAACCCTTTTTTTAACTTGAAATCATTTATACTTAAACTTGAAATTATGTATTGTATTGAAATCAATTTTACATTAAAAACCTACATAGTAATCGAATGTTACATAAGATTTCTCAAAATCATTTGTTATTGAGAATACTTGCTTCATTAGCTTTCAAAACGTCATTTTGATTTATTTAAGCAATAACTTAAGATCAACATAATTTTCCATTGTTTTAAGAATCCCTTGGCCTAATCCAAGGTTGTGTTTTATTCAAATATTATTTCTTTGTTTTCCTTTAATTCGCCGCTCATTAAATCAATTTAGAATTGTAAAATCATTTAAGTTTCAAAGATTAAAGTTGAAAATCCTTTTCGTTTATACTTTGGCATCCTGTACTGGTTTAATGTGAAGATTTTACTTCACCAACATCCATCATAAGCAAGGGTAATCATCAATGCATCCAAATGAATAACAACATAATATCCAATTCCAAAAATCAACACAAAATCAGTGTACAGAATTTTCAGCATTTCAAGCATCAACTTGTGACAAACATTTGATTGACCAAACGAACTCGGATTTGAGAAAAGGAGGACTCGTATGAAATCTTAGGATGTCTAAATTTGTACTATAAATTTATTTTCACAAACGATAACCGAGTTAGTATAGTTTCACGAAATAATCCACTGTAGTCAGAATCCAAGACATATATTTATGCTTAGATTGAAATAGATTTTCAAGAGTCAAATCTCTATGAAACTAAACGAAATTGGTTATCAAAATGAAGCCCAAGATATCTTATTTCAGGTTCAAATTTTTTTTTTTTTTTTTTTTTTTTTTGAAATCTGAGGTCTAGGTTGAGAGAAAAACCGAAATGACTCATACAAGGTCAGGTCCGAATATCATATTTTCATAAACTCTTTTCAACAAAAAGATGGAGGAACCTTAGGTTAGGGTTTCCCCACACATAAAAGTTATTTTCAACCATTCAAACACATCAATGAACACAAATCAAGCCACAAATAAATATTACAACACTGTTCTCATAGAGAACCAAATAGATAAAGTAGCAAAACCCTTGGTTTAGGGTTTTCCCCAAACCAAACCCATAAACCATTTTCACAACCACCAATGTGGTGTGATGTGGTTCACTCGCTCATTACCTTAATGAAGATCCTTTGTGAATGAAACAACTCCAAGCCCAAGAAAGAATGATAAGGCCGAACCTACATTTATAAAAACATTAAGTTTTGAAACTTTCATTTGAAGAATCATGAACTAAAAGGTGTTGTTTCATGATTTAATGAAAGGAAATGAAGAGAAAAGTAAGATTAGAGACTTACTTAGTGAAGAACACTTGATGAACAAGATTGGTGTTCTTGAGGTTCAAGAACAAAGTTTCTCCAAATCAAAAACTTCCTTCACCAAAGATATAAAGGAGGCTAAGACAAGATGATATATGGTTTTAGAAATTAAAAATGAAGTTTGGATGGTGTTTGTAGAGAGAGAAACCGAATAAAGAGTATGTTAGGGAAGAGAAAATGATGAATGTTCTTTATGTTCTTGAATGATGAAGAACAAAGTGTTTAAATCAAGGAACTTTTTGAAGAAGACTTGTTTAGATGGTAGCAAGGATGTCTGATTCAAAGTTAGAATCAAGAAACAAATTTTGGTAGATGATTACCTAGCCAAAACCGTGAAGAGGAAAGGAAGAGAGAGAAGAGAGAGTTTTTGTGGCCTTGAACAATGTTAGAGTTTGATCTTGTAAGAATGAAATAATGAAATGTTCTGGTGTTTAAGAAGCCATCAAAACCATGTAGCCTTCACGAATAGATAGGAAAATTAATTCAAAAGGAAAATAATATGGTGTAAGAGATCTAAGGGCTTAGGATTAAAGAGATGGTTGTTTGTTGATCACACATCAAAAGTAGGCAAGATTAACCATAAATTGTTAAATTGCTTTTCCATTTAAGGTAAGGATGACATAGTGACATGATTTGATTAAAAGGTGACAACATCTCGTGAAAGGTGAAAAGCAGTCATGAACTATTCCAGCTCTCGACCAGAACAAATTTCCAACCGCGGGCCAGATTACTTCCCCAGCCCTGACACGCATCCCAAGGTAAAGCGGTTCCAATTAAAATAATAATATTTTTATCGATTTCGACCCAAAACAGCACACCTGGCTAAAAACAACATTTTATGATTATTAAGCTCATAATTGAAATTCAAATATGAATTTCCAATTATTAACTATTTTAATGATTATAGTTAATCGGATTGTGTTCTCAGTCAAGTTATTCACACACACAATTAAAAAGACAGAAATAAGATTTTTGGGATGTTACAACACTACCCTCCAAAAAGAAATTTCATCCTTGAAATTTACCTTAGAAGAGATGCGGAAACTGTTCCATCATTCTATCTTCCAACTCCCAGGTGGCATCACCTGAAGTGTCATTCCTGATAACCTTGACCAAGGATATCTCTTTCTCCCGCCGCTGCTTTACTCTTCTATCTTTCATCTTGACACGAAGTCCCTTATGGTTAAGTTCCCCTTTTAAATATACTGTCTCAACTTGACGACACGGAAAAGATCATCAAGGAAAATCCTTGTAAATTTCAAAACTTGAAATCCATTACTATGATTCAAAAGTGAAGCAGAATAAAGGCCGTATGCATTGAACAAATTCCAATACTGGATCAATAGAAAACTGTAACTCCCGTTCTAATGGCGGTCCGGACACACCTTTCTAGAAAACAATTCAGGACAAGAAAGCATTTCCAAGAGTGTAGAATTCAAATCAAATCCACTTTGGGTCTTTTAAAAGACAACAATAAAATTTGTGAGCTTCTTTAATCAAAGTAGCCCTTATTTGACTGAAAAGGAAATAGGCAGTGAAAATTTTCAGTGTCCAAGAAATTCTTAAATTCTTGCCTTGCGAAGGCCAATAGGGTATGATTAGAAGGTAATCAATCCATTTTCAGAATTATATTCATTTGAGGAAGAAGCAAACGAATCGAGTTATTAAAAGTCTCAATTCTCAACGATACCCGAGAATCTAGTCAATCTTGATCAAAATGATCGGTTCATCAAAAGAATGCAAATAGTCAAATCAGAATACAATGAAGAAACTTGAAATTTCAATTGGTTCACGCAAAAATACAGAGAATAAAAGTAGAGATGATGAAATCAAATCAAACTAAATCAATTCAGATCAATCCAAATCAAGAGGACAATGAAGACACAAGCATTCCAAAAATGTATCACCTTGTCATAGGCAACAAGAATAAATCGTGTCTGGAATAGAAGTAGTCAAATCAAAGGGTAAAAGGAGAAACAGGTAATCCTGACAGTTCCACACATTAAATGTAATAAAGGAAGGGATGGTGCCTGAATCAAACAGTATAGTTAAAGGTTTATCCGCTGTGGTACTATCTCCATGGACTTGATCATCAGACCATGAGGCTTCAACTTCCGTTACTGTATTGACTCTACCTCTTGCTGATTGTATTGCGGTTTGTACCTTGCTGGCTACAGATCCCATCTTGTGTTGATCACAGGCTATTAAAACATGCTCCGGTTTTCCACATTTGAAACAGATGAAGCCTTTGATTGGTGCAACACTTTGTTTCGTGGCCGTTCCTGCATTTCCTGCATCGTGGCGTTGAAGTCACTGGCTGAATAGGCCTACTACTGCCTTTGCAAGGTTGTTGCTCGCAAACATATATGACGTGACCAAGTCTTACACATCGGAAATAAACTACTTCCTTTGAGTTGCAGCCTCTAGTTGCGTGGCCTCTACCACGCTTCTTGCACCATTGTAGAGGTACTACGAACTGGCGAGTTGTAACACCCCGAATTTCGCTATTTTCTAATAACGATAAAAATATATATCTTTTATATTTTTATCCGAGGTTTCGAAAATGATTTTTGATAAACCAAAATCATATTCATACTCTACATTATCGTAGAGAGATACAGTTAAATTTTGGGTTGAAAGTTTAGGCGGAGCCCGATCTACGTTTTCACTGACAGTAAGATTTTACTGATCAGAAAACCTAATTTTGACTCGTGAACAAACCGGTTAGGTTTTATATTTTATTTCCAACAACTTTGGTAATTTTGATATTTTTCACCAAAAGGCAAAATAATATAAGTTATACGGGCGAAATCTTAAATCGCATAATTAACGGAGCTAAAAATAGATTTACCGTGACCCGCTAACGGATAAACATGAAGTCACATCATATAGGGAGGCATGTCAGTGTCATGATGACATTCTAAAATATCTGAACGCGTTGACACCGAGAAAATACCAAAGTGCCCCTGGACTTTTCACTAAATGACCTTTTTGTCCCTAGGTGAAAAGACCGTTTTACCCCTGAGAATTTATGAAAAGACGTTTTGGTCCTGTGACTCACCATAGTCATCATTACCTCTAGAAAAAATATCTAGATATTTATGGCATTTGAGGTGAAATGACCATTATGCCCCTGACCTTTTATTTAATACCAATTTCGTCCCTAAGTGAAATCACCCTTTTGTCCCCAAATGAACAAAGTTTGGATCTTCTTACCCCTTCCTCCTCACGCCCCTAAAGCCTCCCTAACACTCCATTTTCTTCACTTTCTCACAAACACAAAGTCTTGCTTACTTTATGGTTTTGAAGATTAAAGTTAGAGTTTTTAGTTTCTCTCCTTTGTTCTTGGTGTTCTTGAGTGTTCTTCACTTTCTCTCCACTTTCCCATCAACCTAGAGGTAAAATCTCTTGACTCAAGTTAGTAAACTTGTTCCTTGCTTCATTGTCTTGACTTCTATGCATTTTATTTTCTCAAGTGATCCATAAGCAAATTTGTGAAGCACAAATTGCTTGATTCCTTGCAATCGTTCATCATTCAAGAGGTAATCTCTTCTCTCTATGACCAATCATGATCTCTTCTTCATTCATTTATTGTTTTCAAGCCATGATCAACATGTTTAAAGTTTCAAAGTTCTATGTTCAAAAATCTCTAGAAAGTCATAGAAAAATCCTTTTAATGTGAAACCAATTTCTATGATCTAGTCTTATCATCCTCTATCACTATCCAAAAGCATGTAATCAAATAACATACATATGCCTAGCTATATTTACTAAGAGTGGCTGAAACCCCTACCTTTGGGAGTTAAGAGTTTTGCTTCAAATTTTTGTGTAATGTAACTTAATCTAGTGTTGCGTATACTTGAGGATCATTAATCCAAGGATCAGAAATTTTTGACATCTGTAGCCATTTTAAGTTACCATGGCCGAAACTAGACCTTGAGATGCAAAGAAGTTTAGGTTGTTGATGTTAAAGTTTTGAATTTATTGTGTGAAGGTAGTGGTTGTTGATTGTTTCGGGTGACTAATCGGAAGATTAGCGGATCGAATCGGACGACGTTCACCCGGAGAATTACCTTCAAGAGGTAAGGAGAGTTTACCTGAGGGATTTTCCTGATAACTATGTTATCCGTGATTGATCTGTGTAGCTCTGTTTGAGCTTCGTTGTGATTGTAATAATGTTCCATGCTTTAGTATATGTTATGATGATGTATGATTGGATGGCAAAATGTTTTCATGTATGTTGAAAACCATACTTTCATCTCTAGATCAAGTAAGGATTATTATGCTTGATTATGGTTGAATTATGCATGATTATTGTTCATCATAATATTGTGGTCATTTTGAGCTATGACTTGACAAGTCAGTGAAGCAAAATCTTCACATTCCACATGGTATAGCATTTGGCCATAATAGTTGCAAAAGGAAAAACATGAGCTTTTTCTTGAACTTCAATGTTTTTGAAAGCAAATAAGGGTTTTAGTAACTTGTGTTTCAAAAGCAAACAAGAAGTGATTTTGATCCAAGAATCAACTAAGGGTAAGGCCCTCAAGTGTTTTAACTAAGGTGAAAATATGTTTTACTTTAGTCATAGTTTATTCAATCAAATAAGTGTTTTTAAAAATGAAATTATGAAACTGATTTCATGAAAGTAAAATTAACATGAGGTTACCTTAGATTTAATAGGATATCACACTCTTTTAAAAACTAAGTTAACATTCAATCTTCAAAGTATAAAGAGGACTTTGTCCTAAAGTTTTGATTTAATTGAATCATAGTTTGAAAACGAAATAAAATTCCATTTCTTTATGCTAACTTAGATCACGATTTTACACTAAGTTAGTAAGGAAAAACCTTTTCAAATTGGTTAAGGTACTTTAATTCAAGCAAGTAACAAAGTTCTTTAAATCAAATGAGTTTTCAATTAGAAATGTTTTGGTTTACAAAGTCTTAAATCGAGAGTTTTCAATGCAAATTGTAAAGTTTTACGTATGGAAATCTAAGTTAAGTAATTAACTTAGAGAAAAAGAAAAGAGATAATTAAGTATAGTATATGGTGGAACAAGACCATGCACTATACCATTGATGACTTAGTTCATCAATGACTTCATAAGCCTTAAGTGAATCAATACTCATTTCATTATTTGAAATCCAAGGAATTAATATATTAGAAAGGATCAAAGATTTATTGAAGAAGATTCTCAATCCTTCTTCATAACACTTAGGACATGAGATGTAAATCATAAGACACAAACACAAACATGAAACGTTTCGGGTTTTGAAATAGTGGTTTGATAATGGACCGGTGGTCTCGATCCAAAAAAAGTCATTCAATTGTTTCAATCTTATGATGACTCGATCCTGGAGGGATCACGAAATTTATCCAGTGGATAAAAGTTTTATAATACAAAGACATGTATAGTTCCTAACGAACAGAACCTTAGTGAACATTGAGGTTTATCCGGTGGATAGACATTGCTTTATTGCATCTTCTTTGTGTAAGCATTGGCATTTCATTGCATGAGATTGTAAGGCCTTGAGCCTAGGAGATTGAGCTGACACCTATATGCTGCTGCGAATCTTACGGTGACATTTTAAATGGTCTTGGAGATATCAGGGTTGGAAAGGCTGACATGTGACCAGTTGGTAGCTCTTCTGTGTCATGGCGACTCTGAGCAATACACTGATATCCTCGACTAGATGCCATACTTTTCATGTTTGGTCACGAGTGTTTCCGTAAAGCCAGATACGTGCACGTTACGAATATTGTAGCATCTTGCCCATGGCTGGCGTACTCGGAACATGTCCTCCCATTCACTCTCTCCGACGTATTTGTTAGCTCCATGGAGTAGGGGTCAGGGTTTTACCCTTGTGGCATATGGCATTGAGTCATGTACATCGCATTGCATTGCATGGCTGTTGATGATTAGATTTACTTATTGTACATCACTATTCTGCTTTCGAAGATGTCATATGCTGCTAATTGATTGATATGATATATTGCGATTTATGGTATGCATGTTGGACATGTTGTTACCTGGTGTGTCCTCCTGTGTTACTTCTGCTACTGTTCTGTGTTGATACTACATATTTTCATATGCTGTGTTGTGTGTCGTGCGTGTAGTTATCGTGTTTAAATCTCTAACACCCCGATTTTTCATTGCTTTTAAATATTAATAAGAGATTAATTAAGTTTATATTTTATTCAAGGTCTTAGAAAATGAAAAAAATAAAAATAAACCGAGATCATATTCATGCTCAACGTTATCGTACGAAGTTACGATTAAATTTTGAGCCGAAAACTCAAACGGAAACCGGTCTGCATTTTTACACTGACAGTATGATTTTACTGCTCAGAAGACCTCAGATTGACCCGTGAATGAGACAATAAGTCTTAGAATTTAATTTCCTATGCTTTTGTTAAATTTCAAAAAAATCACTTCCTGACCTTTTTTCGAGCAAAATCCTCAACCTGGTGACGAACAGAGCTGCATATGTATTAACCGGGACCTGCTAACGGATAATCTTGATGTCACATCATGTCAAATCACATGGGAAAGCTTGCCAGAGTCATCATGACGTTTGAAAATATCTAGAAGTGAAAAGACCAAAATACCCCTAACTTTTTTCACTTTTACCATTTTACCCTTGATGGAAATGACCAAAATATCCTTAAGTGACTTAATTTATGGGCTGGACAGCCCCATTCCCACGCCCCCCCAACCTGCATAAGAGAGCTTCATCACTTTCTCCTTCAAACTTCATCTTCCTCCTTGAGAAAAACTCCATTTTCTCTTAAGAAAAGCTTGAATCCTTGATCAATCTTCATCCTTTCTTAGGTAAGATCACTTCTATGATCTCTAATCTTCATGAATCTCTTCCTATCTCAAGTTCAAATCTTGATTTCATGAAAATGAAGTTTATGATCCAAAACTTCAAAAATTTATAGGAAATTGTAGAAAAATCCTTTTCATGGGAATCCAATTTCTTTGAGTTAGCTTCATCATCCTCTACCTAAACCCAAGAGCATATGATCAAAATCTCATCCTGGCCTATTGTTCTAAAAGTGGCCGAACCCTAGAAAGTTTGGTGAATAGTGATTTTGTTCAAATTTTTTATTTCTACCTCTTGATTCCATCCTTACCTTTCCTATTGTCTTTGAATCCAAGTGATAAAAAGCCAAATTATTTCCTAACCTAGTTTTCCCTTCATGGCCGAGACCTTCATGTATGAAGAACCATGAGTCATGTTTCATGAGTATTAGGACTTATATTAGTGTTAACCAAGCTTATGAACCAACCATCCAAAATATTGGAACCAAATGAGATCCCTAGCCTTTTTACCTTTTGTGGCCGAACCTTGGACCTTTTAGGAGGAGAAAATTTATGTTTTGATGTTGTTTTCTTGTGTCGATTATTTTTTAGAATTGAATTGTATTAGATTGTTTTAGGCGACGCGGACGAAATCGGAACCGGAGCCGAGAATCGTTCGGGATTTAATTGAGAAACTTAGAAAGGTAAAGGGAGGTATTTCAATTGAGTTTGGTAGCTTCATAGTGTTTGATTGATAAATGTTATGTGGTAGTTTTGATTGATGATTTGGAGATATGTTTCAATTATATATGAAGTTGTTTTACTTAATGAAGCATACTTGTATACTTGATCATGATTTGTGGCATTGATGCCTTGGATGAACTTTTGTTGTGATATTGGACTATTGGATACCTATGTGTGTGTGTGTATATATATATATATATATATATATATATATATATATATATATATATATATATATATCCTGGACTGGTAAAGAGCATAGGACTGGCTATGACTCGACAAATAATTAAAATACTTGAAAAACCGAAATCAAAGTTTTGAAAACCGAGTTTTGAAATCAAAAAGGTGTTTCCGAAAAACGTTTTAAAAGAGTCTTGGAACCTTTATAAAACAGTTTTGTTCACAACAAATTATTTTCCCCGTAGAATGTGTTCATTGGAAAAGAAATGTTTTAGTTCAAGAAAATGAAATTGAGTTTTGTTTTCCAAAGTTGTTTTGAGGAAATAAGACCGACAGAAAAATGATGTATCTTTTGAGACGAACGCAAACCTAGTGACCGAGACGTCAAGCTAGTGTTTTGTGGATTGAGCACTCGGACTTCGCATCCTGTGTTTTGATTTGAGCGGGCTTAATGTCCTTTAAAACGAGTCGTGAGCTTTATGCCTCGACAAATGAAAGAATGAACGAAAGAGAAAACAAAAAACTTTCTGTGTACATGCATGAACCCGTAGACGTGCCATTTGAAAATGAGCTACAACTTACGTAGTTGAGAATTGAGCCAGTTAAGACCACTAGGTCTATAGGGGCATTCTGTGTTCAAAACTCCACAAGTGGCCGTGGCGTAGCAACCCCGTGCCGTGGTAAATCAGTTTCCAAATACGAATGAACTCAATCATAGAATGGACTATTCAGGATATGGTTATGATGTGGTACCCTGGAATAATTGGAGTTCGGACCTAAATTGATAGGCCGACTCATGAGAACAATTGTGTTGTGGGTGTTATTGCGGCCTATCGCTCGATGAAGGGATGTAAGAATCTCCGAAGTACATGAACTAGAAAGATGATATTGAAGTTTCATGCATTATTATAACTCATGATAGTGTTTAAGATATTGTGTTATATAAATAACTGATTTTATAACTGTATTTATCTGTGGATGTTTATGCTGTTTGTCGCTTGTGCGGCTATCATGATAAACTTATGCAATGAGTATCTCACATTTGCCTGTACATGTTGGACACCCTGTTGTGTTTTTGGAACACATATATAGATGTTGATCATAGGTCCCCGCGAACACGTGAGGACTCGAATGGCGGAGACTTTTCAAGGAGCTGAATAAAAGATCCCTCCGAATTCCTCTGAAAATCAAAGCTGACTTTGGGATGGTATCCCAATGGCTACTTTTAGCTCGACCAGCATAGGAGTCTTTTATTTGAAGCAGTCTTATATTATTTGATGCACGTGTATTGAACTTATGTCTTGAGTCTATAATAGGATATATTATACCTGAATTTATGTCATGATTATATTAGTATGAATCTGTTATCTCCATAAAAATGTTCACTCGGTAGATGTTAATTAATGCCAGCCGAGTGAGCATGGTTAGGCAACGGTCGAATAAGAAGAGCCGAATGCGTAAGAGTAAAGGCAGCTGAATATATATTATTCTAGGCAGCCGAAGTAGTGTTATTAATGGCAGCTGCATTAATGGTAAAAATTGGTAACCGTTTTTAATACTGGATTGCAATAACAACTGGTTGGTTGCTTAGTTGGTTCAAGTACTCTGACTGGATTATGTGAAGAAATTTACATGATTAATATTTGAACCCAGTTGACTAGTCGAAGATCAAGTAAAGCTCGGGTGTTTAGGAGTGTTAACCGCTTAGACCTACAAAAGTGGGATTTGGGTAAAAAGACCGTTTGAAGGCTATAACGCTGGAGAGTCTGCCGTTTTGAAGATTTGTGTTAAGCTGAGGAGATTGACCAACTAGGATGATTGTGAAGATGTGCCTAAAATATAGGAAACATTGTTAGTCATGGTTAGCCGTTGGATTTGTAACTGATTGCATACTAAAGTATCTTTTGTCAGCCATGATGTATCTTAGTTGCTGAAAAATAGCAGTTAGTGGCCAGTGGAAGAGACTTTAGTGTAGAGTGGCAATTTTGAGTATAAATATGAGTTGTACGTTTTGCATTAGACACAATCAATCAAATACAACTTGCAAATTTCACATTATTCATTTCGAGTTCATAGTTTTTGCACTTAGCTCTTTTTCACTTTCACTTTCACACTAAATGCTCTTTGGAGTAGTTTAGGAACCCACTAAGTTAAGAAATAAAATCCCTTTCCTAATGTTTAAAGATCAAAAAAGGGGAATCACTGTTGAAGGATTAGCCGAGTAAACGGCTAGCACCAATTTATCCTACAACAAAATTGGCACGCCTAGTGGGACCAGCGAAGGTGAACAAATTGGGAGGTTCATTTCTCCTGGTCACGATTATTTTTGGCGTACGCACTTGCGTTCAAGAAGAGATCTAGGAAACATGGAGTCACAGCCAACTAAGAAAAATGCATCAAAGAAGACAGGGGATGGTTCTGTACCTTTGGGAATGCCATCTTCTCCACAGGCATCCCCAACTACCCCTGTTTCCAATGCTGCTACGCCAAGCACTGGCGGGGTGGGAAATTCATCTAGAGAAGAAGGGTCACCACAACCTATTATGATGACAACTTCCTTTATAAAACAGCAGATAGACACAGGACTGAACGAGCTGATGTATCAGATGTCTAGGAAAATGGTTGATTTAGTGAAGCCAATGGTACATAATGAGGTACAGCAGGCCCAACAGGCAGAGCCTAGACAAGGTTCTGTTGAAAACTCTGTAGCTTCGGCTGACCTGGGGCAACCAGGATAGTCGAGTCAGCAGTATACGGCTTTCCCTCTAGGAAGTCACCCAGGCTTTGGTATGCCACCAGTTCAGGCAGGGCCCCTATCCGTGGTCCAGCCAAATAACGTGTAGCAAGTACCATTGCCTACTCCTATTTATTCTAATGCTGTCGTTTCTAACCAACATCCTTTAACTTTTCCTGGAATATGTGGTGAATCTCAGTCTAACCTACAGTTTGGGCAGGTTTCTACGGCTAGAAGGCTAGCAGGAACAACGGGATATATAGGCATGCCGCAATTGGAACCAAGTGCTTTGGCTTATGGTGCTAACATGCAGGTCAGCCATCAAACCCAAGGAACAGGATCATCCACGGGCTATGGAGTTATGCAGGTACGGCAATTTGGTAATTATACGAGGCAGCAGCCATGGAATATGTTTCCACCTGCCTCAAATAACATGCCATTCCATCTGTCTATACCAAAACAACCACCTTTTGGTCAAACGGGTACGGCTCCTCCAAGAGGAGTTTTATGCAGAACGGCTGAAGAATACTCAAAGGAGCAGCCACGGGGCATGTGCCCACCTCTCTCGGGTAATTACATAGCCGCTTAGGGATATCAACACAGGGTTCCTAGTGGTTACATGACTGAGCAGTAATGGGTTATGCACCCACCACAGCCGAGTGGCCTGGCTGGGAACTTATGCACACCTGATCTTGGTTATCAGAATCAATACCAGGGGCACCTATGCCTATCAGGCAGCCAGCCATTGCACCTGGGGGGACCCATCCTCAGAGGCTGGCAGTGTGACACCCACTACCCCGCATATAATAAAACATAAGTAAAATCATACATGCCTTTAATAAAGAATAATATAATAATTAAAATAAAAACATTTCTCAAGGGCAATGTGCATCACATCATCTATAACTTAAACGTAGGAATCAGAAATAATCAAAATCCTTTAAAAGAAACTGCGGAAAACATAAATAATAAACATAACCCAAAACCCGATGTCACATATCAGAGTTGGTATACATATACCGATAATACATCGGAATAAAACTAAACAACTGAACGATGCATGTCAATGCGAATGCAACATCACTACTCCGTATGCATGTGGCCAACAACTCTAACTCTGGAAAGACGATTAGGAGTACATGCCCGGTTATAAACGTGGATGATATGCCAGAGCATGGGACATCCCCGAACACTCTCACTAATCCTGATAACTTATAGTGGCTAGTCAGGGTACTCAAGCTTATTCATTGGGTCACTCCGACAATAGGTAGCTAGCCCATGTCACCTGGAACTTTCATACCCAATGTACCCGCAAGGCCGGGTTAACACCCATCGTGGCCTCCACTATCACGATTCATCGTTTGCTTTCCACCCAACATATCAACTTCAACGTATGATGCGTGCAATGTTCATCAATATGCAAACACATGTCCAACCATCCATCATCAACACCATTACTTGGCTATCAACTTTGACCAACAAGCATCAAAGATGATTTATCAACATCAAACTTGACCAATAAGCATCAAGAATGATTTAACCAACAACATCGGTAACAGTACGTCGTTACCAATAACATCATCGTCTTATTAATTGTTCTCTTTGTTAAGGCTTAACTTAACATTATCATTATTAAGTATTATATTTAATCTTATTATCTAAACCACAATTCTTATCTTATTTAGATTATAACTTAATCTTAATATCTAAACCACAATTCATATCTTGTTAAGATTATAACAAGCCTACATAACACTATCCATCAAGCATAAGGGGTCAAAACTGCTCCTGGGCACGTGAGAATCGATTTCTAATCTCTGGAATCGATTTCTCAAGTCTTCAAATCGATTTCCAATCTCTGGAAATCGATTTCAACGTGTTCAAATCGATTTCCCCTGTCGATTTTGAACAAGGAAAATCGATTCTAGAAATCGATTTCTACAAGGCCAAATCGATTTCCATTCCTTGGAAATCGATTCTTGGTCGATTCAAATCGATTTCCATGTGCTGGAAATCGATTTCTAGGTGTCAGATCATATGGCAGCGGGTTTCCTCCGCTATCGGACCAGTCTACGTTCTCTAATTAACATATCATTCGAGCCTAAGCTATTTATCACCAATTTGATTAGTCCAACACTCATAAATCATAACCTAAGGGTTCTCAAACTAATCCTTGGTCATCAATCTCACATCGCCTATTTATTTTCTCCTCATAACTATGTTCTTATAGTATAAGATTAACAAAACACCATATCTTGGCATAAACAATACGCTCATCATCACCAATTCATCAAAAATCATATAAATCATGAACTCATAGTTATAAACATGTTATAACATCAGATTATTCATCAATCAATACTCATATAGCCAGAAAACAACATAACAACATTCATAGGCATACACAGGCATACATAGGGGTCATGGGTTAACCCTTTCATCTTAACCTATCCCAAAACCCACATATTCATGACCAATTTTCTCCCCCCATACTTGGTATGACGATTCACAGCCTAAGAGAAAGAGAACAGAGCCAAGTTCTACTACGGTTCCTTCTTACGGGTTCAGCACTTGAACACGATCGCAACACTGGAAAGCAGAGTCAATCTTTAAGTTAAGGATTGAAAGGGAAAACAAATCTAGGATTAGAAACTCACCTTTGTTTCTAACTTAGGCGATTAACTCTAGCAGCAGGGATAGACTAGCCAAACAACGGCGTGTTCTTGACGAAGAACACCAAAGCAGGATCCGTCCTTTGGGTTTTCTAGAGCAAGAGATTAATTAGAGCTTTTAGGGATGAGAAAAGGCAAAAAGTGTGTACAATAGGGTGTGGATACTAGGTTTAGTTCATACGCTATGTATATATAACTGTTAGGGACATTTTAGGACGAATCGGCCGTACACAGCATAGCCAAGTAACCCAAACGCGTACACTAGCTCTGACACGCATGGGAATCGATTCCACAACCATGGAATTCGATTTTCCATTGGCCAAATTGATTTTCTTATCAAAGAAATCGATTTTTCCCTTTAAACAATCGATTTCCACTTTCTAGAAATCGATTTCTTCACCTGAAAATCGATTTCCCAAATCAATTTCCCTTTCAGAAAAACGTGTTTTTGGCCTCGACACCTGAATAAAACTTGTAGATAATTCTCTAAGCTTTCCAACGCATCCAAGATCACCTAGATCGGATGTCTAGAACTCAAGATATGGCCAAAACCGTGAAACAGGTTAATTAGACTCGGATGGATTGATTATTCTAAAGGCTGAACTATTACAACTATGAACTTATGCACCAAAAACAAGCAAAAACAACATATGCAAACATCTATAAGCAAGTATTAACACAGATATATATATATAGAAGTGAAAAAGCAGGGTGTTACAGGCAGCCGATGGCAGGCCTGTTGGACCTTAATTGATTGATCCCAACATGATCGCTGAGGTATTTTGGTGTGCAGCTGAAGTCGTTGGACAGGCCAGTCTACAGGAAGCCATATCCAGAATGGGTTGATAAGATGATGCCCTTGCCTAGGGATTTCAAGACTCCTGACTTTGCTACTTTTTCTGGGGATGATGGCAAGTCAACCATGGAGCATATTGGTAGATTCATGGCTCAGTGTGGGGGGCTAACCTAAATGAATTCTACAAATTGAAATTGTTCCCATTGTCCTTGACAGGAACGACATTCACGGGGTATTCAGTGTTGCCCCCTAATTCTGTTCAGAATTGGACAGACATGGAAAGGTGCTTCCATGATAGGTTCTATAGACCACAGCTTGAGGTAACAGTGGCTGATGTTATGAATCTCAAGCAGCAAGTGGACCAGCCTATTGCAGATTTCATTGAGAGATTCAGAAAATTGGGAAGTAGGTGTAGTGTTCAATTCCCTAAGGCAGAATATGCAAGTATGGCGATTGGGAACATGTATCCCCAATTACGAGAGAAATTGGTGGCATAAGATTGCGGTGATTTGAGCCAGTTGGCTTCCAAGGCCACAAGAATCGAGCAGTATATCATCGAGAGGGAACAAAAGAGGGCCAACTGAGGAAGAAGGCCACAAATGATTTCTATCATCGAAACTGAAGACTTCGATGAGGCAGCCGAATGCCCAGCCAATCCCACGGCTGACATTATGGCAGCTAAAATCCTATGGGGTAAACCATACTCATGCCCAACATTAAGACCTTCTAAGGGAAAGGAGACAACTGTTTCAGAGAACAAGATGGAGTATACCTTCGACATTTCCAAGGCAAACCAGATATTTGACTATCTACTGAAAGTTCAACAAATTCGGCTGGCCGAAGGACACAAGATTCCCTCTGCCGAGGAATTAAAAAACAAGAAATACTATAAGTGGCATAATTCCTATAGTCATGCTAATGTGAACTGTGTGGTGTTCAGAAATGCCATCCAAAAGGCTGTTAAGGATGGCAGATTTAAATTGGCCGACAAGGCAGTGGCTGAAATGTGAGTTGATATTGACCCATTCCCAGCCATTACCATTGGTATGGTCTCCTTTTCTGGACAATCGGGATCTCCACACAAAAGGTGGAAACATCCGATCCAGCAGCAATGGAGAAGAAAAAGGGATGTTTCGGAAGGGCAGAAAAGGGATGAAGCCGCCACGGCCGAGAAACAAAGCCAGATAAGAAGAAACCAGATATCTTTCCAAGACTGGGAACTCCTAGGGTTATGGCTGTGTAGAGGTCAGAGGCGTCCCAGTCGAGTCATGTTAATCCAAGATCTAATGTCTTTCACAGGCTAGAACAACAGCCAAGAAGGCATGGTCCCCGGGGATTCTCTAAACCTGAAACATTCGACCACGTGAATGGGTTGGTAGCCGAATTACTGGAACCCAACCACGGAAAAGTTAAGGCTTTGAGAAGACAGTTTGAACGATAAGCTCTTCAGTCGAGGAAGCCTAACTATTGGGCAAGAGGCAGATCTGATTTTCACCACGGCAATGGTAAGAATGTTCAAAGGCCAAATAGAGAGGAAACAGGGAGGATGCCAATGGTGGATGGAAGTCCTATCCCAGAAGGAAAAAGGCATGTTGCAGAATTCAGTGAAAAGAAAGGTGTGACTTCTTTAAGGATCATTGTGCGCAATGATGAAGAAATGAAGCCGAAAAGAATGGTCAAGCCCGCGGCTAATGTTTAGGAGGGACATTGGTTCCTGAATAAATATGAGAAGAATTTGAAGTCAATTGATCCTGTAGGGATTCAGTTAACACGAACCCAGAAAAGGAGGAAGCAAAGAATGGCTCAGGTGCAGAAAATGAAGCAAATGCTACAAATGTTAGCTGAGGCCAAGAAGGTGACAAGGGATGAGGTTTCTTCTCCTAAAGTAGCCGAAGCATTAGATGCTACATTCAGTTCCTATAAGGCAGGAGAAAAAGAAGGATAGAAAGACCTTCAGCAGAATGGATCAGAAGGAAAGAAAGAAGGTAGTTGGATGAATGAAGAATTTGATGTTTCTGTGGGGGAAGATTTAGATCCTATCATTGAGTTAGATGATCAGTTCCTAGAAGAACATGGTAAGGCTGGAGATGTATAGATGGGGAAGAAACTAATATGTTGTCCTTTCTGGAGAAATCTATGTTGCAAACCTTCATAGGGGAAGAAGAATTTGACTCAGCTGAGGTTAACGTAGTAGGAATCCTTCCATGCGAATTCTGGGCAGATGATGGCCAACCGAGTGCATTGGAAGGAGATGTATGCACTGAAGAGGTAGAATGGGCAATACTAGCTGATGAAACTACTTTAGAACCCCAGGGAATAGTGTTTGGAAAGCCCTCCGAAGAGATGGTTAAACATTTAAAGCCTTTGTATATTAAGGCTCAATTGAACGGCAAGGAATTTAGCCGTGTGTTTGTGGATAAAGGGGCAATCTTGAACGTTATGCCGGTTAGCACTATGAAAAAGATGGGCAAGACGAACGAAGACTTATGCCCTACCAACATGAAAATGACTAATTTTACTGGGGAAGCTACGGCTGCATTGGGTGTGTTGATCGCCGATGTTAAGGTAGGCTCTAAGACCACCACTTCTGCTTTCTTTGTGGTTGATGCTAAAACTACCTATGCTATTCTCGTGGGTAGGGATTGGATACACTCGAGCTGATGTGTGCCTTCCACCTTACATAAAATGCTTGTCATGTGGAATGGAGATAAGGTGGAGACAGTGTTAGCCAATAAGAATCCTTTTATGGCTGACATACGAATGGCAGAGGCCATGTATTATTCTCCCCATATGGAACCCATCCAAGTCGCTGAAGATTACGAAGAAAGTGCCTGGGAATCATGCAATTTGACATCACAAGGGTTTACCATCACATTGCAGGGCGAATCACGGCCTTTTGAAAAAGTTCTTGATGATTGATAAGGCCCACGTTATAAGGGATTTGGTCCAACAGGTAGCCTTGTTTACAACGGAAAGCAACATTATTGAGGCAGGTTCAGTCGAGGAGAAAATCTCAGAGGAAGGAGATGGTCAAACCAGGGGGCAGGGCTCTAAGAAGAAAGAATTGCAAGGGCCTGTTGACAAAAAGGTGTCTATTTTCGAGTCTTAAGACCCCTTAGTGAAGGTGAATCTTGGTTCAGCTGACAGGCCAGAAGTGACTAAGGTTAGTGGTTTGTTAGTCGAGCCAGACAAAATCAAATTGATCAAGCTCATCAAGCGATATAAAGATTGTTTTGCCTAGGATTACCACGAGATGCCCGGTTTGTCTAGAAGTCTGGTGGAACATCGATTGCCGATTAAAGAAGGGTTTAAGCCATATAAGCAACCTCCCAGAAGGTTTAATCCTGAGTTGCTACCAAATTAAGGCAGAAATGGAGAGATTGTTAAAAGCTGGTTTTATTCGCACCGTGAGGATGAGTATGTTATGCCTATAGCCGACATGTTAGTCGATGTTGTGGCTAGCAATGGTATCTTAACTGTTATGGATGGACATTCAGGGTATAACCAGATATATATATATATATATATATATATATATATATATATATATATATATATATATATATATATATATATATATAGCTGAGGAAGATGTTCATAAGACCGCTTTTAGATGCCTAGGAGCTATTGGGGTCTTTGAATGGGTGGTGATGCCGTTGGAGTTGAAAAATGCAGGGGCCACGTACCAAAGAGCTATGAATGCTATTTTCCATGAGTTGATTGGGAAGAATATGGAAGTGTATATTGATGATGGGGTGGTCAAATCTACGGATTTTGATCAGCATTTGATTGATTTGAAAATGGCTTTACAGAGGATGAGGTTTCATAACTTGAAGATGAATCCAGAGAAATGTTCCTTTGGGGTCTCGGCTGGGAATTTCTTAGGTTTTCTTATACATCAGCATGGCATTGAAATAAACAGAAATAAAGCCAAAGCAGTATTGGAAGCCAGGCCTCCAAGAAACAAAAGGAATTGCAAAGTTTGATAGGGAAGATCAACTTTTTAAGAAGATCGATTCATTGCGAATTCGGCTGGAAAGATGATGTTTTTCTCTCCTTTGCTCAAACTTAAAGAGGCAGAAGAATTCATATGGGGAGAAGAGCAGCAGCAAGCTTTTGAATAGATCAAACAAGCTTTAGCCAATCCTCCAGTGTTGGTACTTCCAATTGCTAGGAAGCCGTTGAGGTTTGTACATCTCTGCGGCTCAAGAGTCAATCGACTGCTTGCTTGCGCAGGAAGCCGAGGATGATGCAGAGAAAGCAGTTTATTATCTTAGCCGTTTATTAAACGATGCTAAGTCTAGATATTCTCCTCTAGAAAAACTATGTCTGTCTTTATTTTATGCTTGTACCAAACCTGAATATTATTTAATGCCATGAGAAGTATTGGTTTTATGCAAGATTGACATAATTAAATATTTGCTTAATAGGCCTGTCTTACAAGGGAGATTAATGAAGTGGGCCATTAAATTGAGTGCATTTGCGCTAGTGTATGTACCCTTAAGGGCAGTTAAGGGGCAGGCTGTAGCTGATTTCGTGGCTCAGCATCCTTCAGTCGAGGTGAAGGGCCCCTTGTCAGAAGTTAATAGTTGTATTAATTTGCAACCATGGATCATGAGATTTGATGGATCCAAAACTCAAAAAGGAGTAGGGGCTGGAGTTGCTATAACTAGCCCGGCAGGGCAGGATTGGAGATTCATGTGTCAGTTGCAATCAAAATATTCCAATAATCAAGCGGAGTATGAAGCATTAATAATAGGATTGAGAATCCTGATCTCTATGAAGGCACAATATGTCTATATTATGGGTGATTCCCAACTTGTTATGAAACAACTGATGGGGGAGTATAAGTACAACAACCCTGCACTCTTAGGATGTTGTGAAACGGCTAGCTCTTTGTTAGAAGAGTTTGCTGATGTTACAATCATGCACATCCCATGCGGGGAACATGATGAAGCTAATGATTTGGCCCGACACGCTTCTGGATATAGGGAATTAAAATTGGAAGAAGGCTAATTTAATGATTGTTTTCCAAAAGTCATGAATGTTGAGAATCAGTTAGCCGATGATTGGAGGAAGGAATTGTTAGATTATTTGAAGAATCCATCGGCTAAAGTTGATTCTAAGGTTAAACAAAGGGCCTTGAAGTATGTTATTATGGGTAATGACTTGTATAAAAGAGGAATAGAAGGTGTTCTTCTTAGATGTATAGATCAAAATAAGTCATTGAAAGCAATGAAGGAAGTCCATGAAAGGATTTGTGGGGCTCATAGAGCTGGAGCAGTTATGAGATTGACTTTGCATCGAATGGGGTATTATTGGCCTAATTTACAGCTGATTGTCATGCCTATGCTAAAGGTTATGAAGCCTGTCAGAAGCATGGTCCTGTTCAAAGAGTCCCAGCAGAGGAAATCCATGCCATTGTCAAACCTTGGCCTTTCCGGGGATGGGCACTGGATCTAATCGGGAAAATATACCCATCATTTTCTAAACGGCATGCCTTTATCATTGTAGCCACTGATTATTTCACCAAATGGGTGTAGGCACAACCGATGGTGAATGTTACACAACAAGATGTGATTAATTTCATCAAGCAACATATCATCCACAGATATAGTATCCCTGAATCGATCACAACGGACCAGGGTACCATGTTTATAGGGGATAAAATGGTGGCCTTTGCTCAGGAGTATGGAATTAAATTAATCCACTCTTCTCCCTACTATGCTCAGGCGAATGGACAGGCTGAGGCTACTAATAAGATATTGATTGCAATGATTAAAAAGACTCTTGAGGACAAGCCCAGAAGGTGGCATGAAGTTTTGTCGGAAGTTTTATGAGCATACAAGAACTCAAAGTCCACCGCAACCGGCTTCACACCTTATCGGCTGACCTTTGGTCATGATGCCGTTTTGCCATTGGAATTGAAATTCAAATCTTTTAGAGTTGCTAAACAACATGGGCTAATTTTTTATGATTATTGTCAGGGAATGATGATGGAACTGGAATCGGCTGATGAGGATAGATTAATGGCCTTGGAAAATATTCGGTTCAACAAGCAAAAGGTTGCTAAGGCTTATAATAAGAACGTAAAAAGTAAGCGTTTTGCCGAGGGGGACTTAGTTTGGAAAACCATTTTCCCGAATGGGACTAAGGATCCTAAATATGGAAAATGGTCACCAAGTTGGGAAGGTCCGTTTATTATTAGTCAAGTTATTCCTGGGGGTGCTTATCGACTAGTTAATATGCAAGAAGAAGAGTTTAATCGAAGTATAAACGGGAAATACTTGAAGTCATATTATCCTTCGTTTTGAGAAACAAGGGATTCAAAATAAAAAGGACTAAGGCCTTTCATGCCAATTGTTCTTTAAAAGAAAATATAAGAAAATTACAACATTCAAATCCTAATAGCTATGTGAAGGTCTTGCTGCTGAATTTGAGAGCTTGGGTTTGAATTTGATTGTTTCGGCTGAGGTCAGTCCAACCATTTGTGTTTCAACCAAAGGAAATTCCGTAGTTGGTTGAGCCTGGTCACCTTTATCCTCTTCGGAAGATGACTTGGTTGTTGTGTCAGCCAAAGGCAAAGGAGGTATATGCTCAGGGGCAGGAACTTCTTCTGTTCTTTCCTCGGTTTGGGTTGCCTCTTCTTCAACAATATCAGCCGAAGTTGGTCCTTCAATAGGCATGGGGGAAGCCATGGGTGATTTGGCCTCATCTATTAGAAGTTTCAAGCTTTCCCAGTCTTCTTGAGCTGTAGCCATGCCACGCTCAGTTGTGGCCATATCTTCTTTCAAAACTTCCTTTTGTTGAGCCAAAGGGATAAGCTCAGTATCCAAAGACTTGGATTGATGATAGATTTGGATTCTGGTCTTTGCGCTAGCTGCGAGTTTCCTCTCTATTTGCTCCATCTTGGGCTTAGTCACAGCTATCTCCCTGTCTATCCTTTCCCTTTCGGCTATCAGGGGCTTTAGCCGAGCAAAAAGTTATTAATTTTTAGCTAGGTTCACTTGCCTTTCTGCTTTGAATGATTGAAAAGAAGTCTGGAAATTGATCTTCTACTCCTCAAGTTAGGCTAGCCATACCAAAGGGGAATATTAATCCGTTGATTGACGTTGCCCAGAAACCCATAAAGCCAAAGACTATCTCAGAATTAAGGGGAATATCATACTGAGAAAGCATTATGATGTTGTAAATTCCCCAAGATTTCCACTCTTTTTCTCTACTGTTCGATACTCTTTCCAGCCAGTTAGAGTAAGATGGAGTCAGACGAGGCCATGTGCGGAAATCTGAAGGGCATCTATGGATGGTGGACCAGTCGAATGCAATAGGAAGAGCAAAAGTACGGGGAGCAAGAACGTGTTCCAGAAAGAGTTTTCCCTCATTAATATCAGAGGTACAGGGTTTTAGGGTATACAAATTCTGGTAAACACGAAGGAAAGTGGTGGTGTTTTCAATTGGTGGGCTTTCAGATTCTTGAGACGATTCTTGGAGTAAGGAGAGTCTTGGATGAATATTCTTGGATACGATTGGAGTTTGAATCAGACATTGTGGTGGTGATTTTCTTGGTTGACGGAAGGAAGAAGATGTTGAGAAGAAAGTAGTTTGATTTCAAGAGTAACAGTAGTCGGCAGAAGTGGGCACGCGGTTGATTTTATAGCGGAAGCAGGAAAAGAGCAGTTACCTAGTGATATGACTATTGTGAAGTTGTAGGGGCAAGGAGTGTTTTGTGGAGCTCAAGAAAACAGTTACATTCTTCATTCTGTCTAACGGCTAGAATAAAGGATGCAAAGGGGCAAGTGTTATCTCCACAAAAATGTTCACTCGGTAGACGTTAATTAATGGTCAGCCGAGTGAGCATGGTTAGGCAACAGTCGAATATGAAGAGCTGAATGCGTAAGAGTAAAGGCAGCCGAATATATATTATTCTAGGCAGCTGAAGTAGTGTTATTAATGGCAGCCGAAATAATGGTAAAAATTGGTAATCGTTTTTAATACTGGATTGCAATAACAACTGGTTGGTTGCTTAGTTGGTTCAAGTACTCTGATTGGATTATGTGAAGAAATTTGCATGATTAATATTTGAACTAAGTTGACTAGTTGAAGATCAAGTAAAACCCGTGTGTTTAGAAGTGTTAACCGCTTAGGCCTACAAAAGTGAGATTTGGGTAAAAAGACCGTTCGAAGGCTAAAACATTAGAGAGTCTACCGTTTCGAAGATTTGTGTTAAGCTAAGGAGATTGACCAACTAGGATGATCGTGAAGATGTGCCTAAAATATAGGAAACATTGTTAGTCATGGTTAGCCGTTAGATTTGTAACTGTTTGCGTACTAAAGTATCTTTTGTCAGCCATGATGTATCTTAGTTGCTGAAAAATAAGGGTTAGTGGCCAGTGGAAGAGACTTTAGTGTAGGCAATTTTGTGTATAAATATGAGTTGTACATTTCGAATTAGACACAATCAATCAAATACAACTTGCAAATTTCACATTATTCATTTCGAGTTCATAGTTTTTGCGCTTAGCTCTTTTTCACTTTCACACAAAACGCTCTTGGAGTAGTTTAGAAACCCACTAAGTTAGGAAACAAAATCCCTTTCCTAACGTTTAAAGATCAAAAAAGGTGAATCACTGTGGAAGGATTAACCGAGTAAACGGCTAGCACCAATTTATCCTAGAACAGAATCTCAAATGTTGATGTATGTTTCATAATTTATTTCTTTGTCTTAAGTTTGGATTGCCTATGCATGTAGAAAATTGTTAGACCCGCGTTTTCAAACGTAGTTACTTAATTAAAGTATTTTCTGAAAGCAACCAACGTTTTATTTTATTGATGTTTTCCGCAATCGAGTCCGAGCATGTAGCACCCGAGGGGGTATTACATTAGTGGTATCAGAGCTGGTCGAGTCTTTCAGGAATCCTTGGGGAATAGGTCTGTTGTGTTTGTGCTGTGTGATATGTGTTTGAACTTTGTTTGAATTGTTTCTCTGTCGAAGCAATGTGTGTTGACACACCAGTACTTAGCACACTAGTGCTTGACACAAGAATTTATGTTTCCTTGTTAAGTTATGATTGGTTTGCCTTGTAGGGAATGTAGCACACTAGCATTGTTACTACTAACAACAATGCTAATGACAACAACATTAATCGGGCTATCCAGGCCATGGCTGATATGGCGGCTGCTATTGCTCAACAAACGGCTACGAAGGCTCAACAGGACCAACAGAATCAACAAAGAGCTGATCTTGCTGCTGATGTCAGAGGGTTAGTCGACTTTTGGCATCATGATCCTCCACAGTTTTATGGAGACTGTGACCCGGAAAAGGCTGACTTGTGGCTGCAAGAAGTGGAGAAGATTTTTGGCTGTTTTGAACTGCCCAGAGGGAGTGAAGGTGGACTATGCCACATTCCTGTTTCTGGGTGATGCAAAGTATTGGTGGGGAGGAACCAGACAACTGCGGGAAGCCAACAACCAAGAGATCACTTGGGGAGTATTTTGCACCAAGTTTCTGGACAAGTACTTTCCCCAGAGTGCCATAACCGAGAAAGAGCAGGAATTTCTGAGGCTGCAGCAGAGGGACATGACTGTTGGGGAATATGCGGCAAAGTTTGAATCACTCGCCAAATATTTCCACTTTTTCCAAGCCCAACTTGATGAGGACTGGAAATGCGAAAGGTTCGAAGGAGGTCTGCGCTTCGAGATTAGCGAGTCAGTGTTACCACTGGAGATCTGTAACTTTCAAGATCTGGTGGAGAAGTGTAGAAAAGTGGAGAAGATGAGAACAGGGAGAGAGAACAAGAGTACTGCGGGAAGACCGTCTAGGTCTAGGAACCCGAACCAGTACCAAAACCAGAAAGGGAAACAGTCCCAGAAGAAGCCGTATTCTCGACCTCAAGGGAATGGTCAGAAACAACAATCCTATCATCCTGTCGCTTCTACTTACAGTGGAAGCAGTGGAAAAGACCAGAATCAGGGGCAAGTTGAGAGATTCTTCAAGTGTAAGAAAAAAGGACACCCAACTGATAACTGCGAGCTGAACGGAGTTTTATGCTTCCAATGCTGGAAGATAGGACGATTTCGCGATCGAGGGATTGTCCTACACCAAAACCCAAGCTGACTATCAACAATGTACGGACTGCTAGACCAACGGCGCGGGGAAGGGTGTATACCATGAGTGGCGTTGATGCTTCCAAATCTGATGATCTTATACAAGGTAGTTGCATCATAGCTGGTATTCTCCTAACTATACTATTTGATTCGGGTGCTATGCATTCGTTTATCTCCTTGGATTGTGTGAGACTCTTGGACTTGCCTGTTTCTTCGCTGTCTTTTGATTTGATTATCGCTACTCCAACTGCTAAACCTGTTACTGTAAATACAGTATGTTTGAACTGTCCTATTATTGTTCATGATAGGAACTTTCTTGTTGACTTAATATGTTTGCCTTTGACTCAATTGGATGTGATCCTAGGCATGGATTGGTTATCTTCCAACCATATCCTTTTAGACTGTGCACATAGAACCTTAGTTTTTCCTGACCCTGAGATTTCTGTATTTTTAACTGCCAACCAAGTAAGAGTTTCTTCGAAAGAAGGAGCTCAAGTATACATGCTTCTATCCTGTTTAGAAATCCAAAGGGGCGTTGTCCTGAGCGATGTGCCTGTAACACCCTGATTTTCGAGTTTTCCTATTTAATCAGTATTTATGAACTTATATTTTATTCGAGGTCTTAGGAATGGAAATAAAATATTCCGAGACCATAATCATGCTCAACGATATCGTAGGAAGCTACGATTAAGATTTGAGTCAAAAACTCAAACGGAGTCCGGTCTACTTTTTTACACTGACAGTATGATTTTACTGCTCAGGATACCTCAGATGGACCCACGAACGAGACAGTAAATGTTAGAATTCGATTCTCTATGTTTTGGTTAAATTTCACAAAAATTTCAAAAAAATCACTTCCTGACCTTCGTTCGAGTGAAATCCTCAATCAGGTGACGAATGGAGCCGTGTATGGACTTACCAGGACCCGACAATGGATAATCTTGATATCACATCATGTCAACTCACTTCGGAGAGTATGACAGAGTCGTCATGACGATTGGGAATTTCGGGACGCGAAATTACCAAAATACCCCTAACTTAAGCTTTTTCACCTTTTACCATTTTACCCTTGAACCAAATGACCTTTTTACCCTTAATGAACTTATTAGAAGGCTGGAGCAGCCCCTCTCAGCCCCCATTCACGCACCACACAGCCCCAAGAACACCATCTTCTTCCTCCTTGAAAACCTCCATTGAAATCCTTGAGAAAACCTTGAAATCTTGAAGAAAAACCTTGAATCTTTGATCAATCTTCATCCATTCTTAGGTACGATCACTTCTATGGTCTCCTTGCTTCTTGAATCTCTCTCAATGTCAAGATCAAATCTTGTTTTCATGAAAATCCATTTTTAGATCCAAATCTTTGAAAATCCATAGGAAATTGTAGAAAAATCCTTTTAATGGGAAACCAATTTCTATGAACTCACCTCATCATTCTCTACCTAAACCCAAGAGCTTATGATTCAATTCTCATCCTAGATCATTTATCCCAATATGGCCGAACCCTAAGAGAGAAGATGAATAGTGTTTTTCATCAAATTTTTTATTTCTAACTCTTGATTCTATCCTTAGCTTTCCTATTGTCTTTGAATCCAAGTGATGGAAAACCAAATCAATTCCTAGCCTAATTTGCCCAAAATGGCTAAGACCTTCATGAGGGAAATCCATGAGTTTTGTTTCACATTTTTGAGTCATCGGACTTGAAGTAGTGTTAACTAAGTTCATGAACCAACCATCCAAAAGTTTGGAACCAAATGAGATCCCTAGCCTTTTTATCTTTTCATAGCCGAACCCTATGCTTTTTAGGGGAAGAAAATTTATGTTTTGATGTTGTATATTGATGTTGGTTTTTGGTTTGAATTGAATTGTGTTTGATTGTTTTAGGCAACGTGAACGGAACCAGAGCCGGAACCGAGAACCGATCGAGCTTGGATTGAACTTTCTTGTGAGGTAAAGGGAGGTAGTCATTTAAGTTTGGTAGCTTCATAGTGCTTTTTTTGTATATGTATTGTAATGGCTTTGATTATTGAATTGGAGATGAGTTTGAATGATACATGGTATTGTTTTACTTTATGAAACATATTTGCATACTTGTTGATAATTTGTGGCATGGACGCCTTGGTTGATATTATGATGATGATATATATATATATATATATATATATATATATATGGATGAGCATAGGACTGGCTATGTCTCGGTAATTATGAAAAGACTCAAAAACCGAATCAAAGTTTTGAAATCAAAAAGGTGTTTTTTTTGGAAAACGTGTTGCTTTTCAAGAAAAGTTAAGTTTACTTTTTGAAAAGTATGTTCTTTTGAAAAGTAAAAAGTGGTTTTGTGAAAAGTCGTCCAAATCGTATTTTGTTTCAGCAAAGTGTTTTGAAGAGGCGTGAAACCTTAGAAAACGGATTTTGTTTTCAAGAAAGGTGTTTTTCCAGGAAAATGTTCCTTTGATCAAAAGGATGTTTTGTTTCAAGAAAAACCAAAGTGTGTTTTGTTTTCCCAAAGTGTTTTGAGAAAAGGAAACCAAATGAAAATGATGAACCTTTGAGACGAACCCAAACTTAGTGGCCGAGACGTCGGGGCTAGTGTTTTGTGGATTGAGCAATCGAACTTCGTGTCCTGTGTTTTTTATTTGAGTGGGCTTAATGCCTTTTTGAAACGAGTCGTGGACTTTATGTCTCGACACTTGAAAGAATGAACCCAAAGAAAACAGAAAACTTTCTATGTACATGCATGAACCAGCAGACATGCCATTTGAAACCGAGCTACAACTCTAGTAGTTGAGAATTTAATCAGTCAAGACCACTAGGTCTATAGGGGCATTCTGTGTTTGAGATCCCACAAGTGGCCGGTGGCGTAGCAACCCTGTGCCGTGGTAAATCAGCTGCTAAACACGAACGAACTCGATCAGAGACTGGAGTATTCAGGATATGGTTATGACGTGGTACCCTGGAACAATTGGAGTTCGGACCTAAATAGAGAGACCGACTCATGAGAACAATTGTGTTACGGGTGTTACCACGACCAATCGCTCGATGTTGGGAAGTTAGAATCTCCGGAGTACATGAATTAGAAAGATGATATTGAAGTCTCATGCATTATTATAACTGATGATAGTGTTTGAGATGTTGTGCTATATTATATAAATAACTGTTCATATAACTGTATTTATGCTGTTTGTCGCTTGTGCGGCTATCGTGATAAACTTTATATGAGTATCACACCTTTGCCTGTACATGTTGGACACCCTGTTGTGTTTTTGGAACACATGTACAGATGTTGTTCATAGGTCCCCGCGGGCATGTGAGGACTCGGATGACGGAGCCTGCTGAAGAAGTTGACTTTGGGTTACATCCCATTGGCTACTTTTAGCCGACCAGCTTAGGAGTCTTTTATTTTGAAGCAGTCTTATATTATATTATTGCACGTATGTTGAATTTATGTCCTTAAGTCTGTAATAGGATGTATACTAGACCGGAACCTATGTTATGTTTATGTTTTATGCACCTTAATTATTAGTGTGTGTTATGAAGTTTATTTCTTTGTCTTGAGTTGTATTGCCTATGCATGCAGAAAATTTTTAGAAACACGTTTTCAAACGTAGCTACTTAATTAAAGTATTTTCTGAAAGCAACTAGCGTTTTATTTTCTTGATTTATTCCGCATTTGAGTTCGAGTACTTAGCACCCGCGAGGGGGGTGTTACAGTGCCGGTTGTGAAAGATTTTCCGGAAGTTTTTCCCGAGGACATTCCAGGTTCGCCACCTGTGAGAGACATCGAGTTTGCAATCAACTTACTTCCAAGATCCGGTCTGATCTCTATAGCTCCTTATAGGATGTCACCTACGGAGTTAGCCGAGCTGAAGACTCAACTAGAGGATCTGATGTCCAAGCGGTTTGTGAGGCCAAGTGTGTCCCCGTGGGGAGCACCAGTGTTAATGGTGAAGAAGAAGGACGGGAGTTCAAGACTTTGTGTGGATTACCGTCAACTCAACAAGATAACGATCAAGAACAAGTATCCTCTACCCCGCGTAGATGATTTGATGGATCAACTTCTAGGAGCCACTGTCTTTTCAAAGATTGTCCTGAGATCCGGTTATCACCATATTAGAGTAAAGAACGAGGACATACCTAAGACTACATTTAAGACTCATTATGGTCACTATGAGTACCTTATGATGCCTTTTGGAGTGACGAACGCGCCTGCTATCTTCATGGACTACATGAATCAGATTTTCAGTCCGTTTCTGGATCAGTTTGTTGTCGTGTTCATCGATGATATTCTCATCTACTCGAAGAGTCCCGAGGAGCATGAGGAACACCTGCGACAAGTTTTACAGATACTTCACGAGGAGAAGTTGTACGCAAAGCTGCCCAAATGCGAATTTTGGCTGGATGAAGTCAAATTCTTAGGGGCATGTGATTAAGAAGGAAGGGATTGCCATTGACCCTACAAAAGTGAAAGCGGTACTTTTATGGGAGAGACCCAAGACCGTGACAGAAATCCGTTGTTTCGTTGGACTGGCTAGTTATTACAGAAGATTCATTGAAGGATTTTCGAAGATTGTTGCGCCGTTGACTCAACTGACGAGAAAGGACCAACCGTTTACGTGGATTGAGAAATGTGAGGAAAGTTTCCAGACAATGAAGGAACGTTTGACAACCTCATTAGTGTTAGTATTACCTAAACCAGACGAACCGTACGAAGTGTACTGTGATGCTTCGCATCAGGGATTAGGATGTGTACTTATGCAACATCAGAAGGTTGTAGAATATGCTTCGCGCCAGTTGAAAACTCATGAAAGGAATTACCCAATGCATGACCTTGAGTTAGCTGTTGTAGTTTTCACCCTGAAGATCTGGAGACATTACTTGTATGGATCCAAGTTTGGTGTCTTTAGTGACCACAAAAGTTTGAAGTACCTGTTCGATCAGAAGGAACTTAACATGAGGCAGAGACATTGGATGGATTTTCTCAAAGACTATAACTTCACTTTGCTATACCACCCCGAAAAAGCAAATGTCGTTGCAGACGCTCTGAGTCAGAAGACCCTACATATCTCTGAAATGATAGTTAAGGAGTTAGAATTGATAGAGCAGTTTCGTGATCTTAATCTAGTTATGGAAGTGAACCACAAGAAGATTAGCTTGGGAATGATCAAGGTATCTAGTGGACTGATGGAAACGATCCGCAAACAACAAGCAACTGATGAGTACCTCCAAGAGAAAAAGGAGTTACTTGGACAAGAGAAGGCTGCAGAGTTCAACTTAGGAGCCGATGGCATCTTGAGATGCAATGGACGGGTTTGTGTACCTAGCAACCCGGAGATGAGGAGAATGATTCTGGAAGAAGGACATAAGAGCAAGCTAAGCATTCACCCTGGATCAACCAAAATGTACCAAGATCTGAAACAGATGTTTTGGTGGCCAGGAATGAAAAAGCAAGTGGCTGAGTATGTAGCATCATGTTTGACCTGTCAGAAAGCAAAGGTAGAACATCAACGATCTGGAGGAATGCTTCAATCCTTAGATGTACCCGAATGGAAATGGGAGAGCATCTCAATGGATTTTATGGTAGGTTTACCGAGGACATAGAAGAGTTTTGATTCAATATGGGTGATCGTCGACAGGTTAACGAAGTCAGCACACTTCTTACCTATTAAGATCAACTACTTTGTGGAGAAGTTAACTGAGTTGTATATTAGAGAAGTAATCAGACTACATGGAGTGTCGTCAAGCATAGTCTCTGATAGAGACCGAAAATTTACGTCACATTTTTGGCAAAGTCTGCATCAAGCTTTAGGAACAAAGCTGAGGCTGAGTTCAGCTTATCACCCTCAAACTGATGGACAGACAGAGAGAACGATACAATCTTTGGAAGATCTACTGAGAGCCTGTGTTCCAGACCATAGTGGAAGTTGGGATGATCTTTTACCTCTTATCGAATTTACATACAACAACAACTATCATTCCAGCATAGGGATGGCACCCTATGAAGCATTGTATGGACGAAAGTGCCAGACACCGTTGTGTTGGTACCAGGATGGAGAAAATATGATTGTAGGCCCCGAACTTGTGCAACAAACAATGGAAAAATTAGGCAAATCCGCAAAAAGATGAGGACGGCACAGAGCATACAAAAGAGCAACTCAGATAAACGAAGATGACCCCTCGAGTTTCAAGAAGGTGAACACGTGTTCGTGAGAGTCACACCTACAACTGGGATAGGTAGAACTATAAAGTCCAGAAAACTCACTCCCAAATTCATTGGACCGTACCAGAATCTTCGACGTATTAGTCCAGTAGCTTACCAGATTGCCTTACCACCTTTTCTGTCAAACATTCATAATGTTTTTCATGTCTCACAACTTAGAAAGTATATTCCTAATTCATCCCATGTAATCGAACCTGATATAGTACATTTACGAGAAAACTTGTCTTATGAAGCATCGCCTGTGCAAATCGTTGATAAGAGGATCAAGCAACTCAGGGGAAAACAAGTTCCCTTGGTCAAGGTTGTTTGGAATGAAGCGACTGGAGACATGACGTGGAGCTCGAGGACAAGATGAGATTACAGTATCCCAATCTTTTTCAAGGTACGTAATTTCAAGGATGAAAATTTTTTTTTTAGACTGGTAGTAACGTAACACCCCAATTTTTCACTACTTTTAAATATCAATAAGAGAATAATTAAGTTTATATTTTATTCGAGGTCTTAGAAAATGAAATGAAATAAATCGAGATCATATTCATGCTCAACGTTATCGTACAAAGCTATGATTAAATTTTGAGCCGAAAACTCAAACGGAGCCCGGTCTGCATTTTTACACTGACAGTATGAGTTTACTGCCCAAAAGACCTCAGATTGACCGGTGAAAGAGACAGTAAGTCTTAGAATTTAATTACCTACGTTTTTGTTAAATTTCAAAAAAATCACTTCCTGACCTGTTTTCGAGCGAAATCTTCAACCAGGTGACGAACAGAGCTGCATATTGATTAACCGGGACCCGCTAATGGATAACATTGATGTCACATCATGTCAAATCATATGGGAAAGTGTTCCAGAATCATCATGACGTTTGGAAATATCTGGACGTGAAAAGACCAAAATACCCCTAACCTTTTTCACTTTTACCATTTTACCCTTGATGGAAATGACCAAAATACCCTTACGTGACTTAATTTATGGGCTGGACAGCCCCCTTCCCAGGCCCCCCAACCTGCATAAGAGAGCTTCATCACTTTCTCCTTCGTACTTCATCTACCTCCTTGAGAAAAACTCCATTTTCTCTTAAGAAAAGCTTGAATCCTTGATTAATCTTCATCCATTCTTAGGTAAGATCACTTCTATGATCTCTAATCTTCATGAATCTCTTCCTATCTCAAGTTCAAATCTTGATTTCATGAAAATCAAGTTTATGATCCAAAACATAAAAAATTCATAGGAAATTGTAGAAAAATCTTTTTAATGGGAAACCAATTTCTTTGAGCTAGCTTCATCATCCTCTACCTAAACGCAAGAGCATATGATCAAACTCTCATCCTAGACTATTGTTCTACAAGTGGCCGAACCCTAGAAAGTTTGGTGAACAGTGATTTTGTTTAAATTTTTGATTTCTAGCTCTTGATTACATCCTTACTTTTCCTATTGTCTTTGAATCCAAGTGATGAAAACCTAGTTTTCCCTTCATGGCCGAGCCCTTCATGTATGAAGAACCATGAGTCATGTTTCATGAGTATTAGGACTTGTATTAGTGTTAACCAAGCTTATGAACCAACCATCCAAAAGATTGGAACCAAATGAGATCCCTAGCCTTTTTACCTTTTGTGGCCGAACCTTGGACCTTTTAGGAGCGGAAAATTTATGTTTTGATATTTTTTCTTGTGTTGATCGTTATTGAGAATTGAATTGTATTTGATTGCTTTAGGCGATGCGGACGAAACCGGAACCGGAGCCGAGAATCGTTCGGGATTTAATTAAGAAACTTAGAGAGGTAAAGGGAGGTATTTCATTTGAGTTTGGTAGCTTCATAGTGTTTGATTGATAAATGTGATGTGGTACTTTTAATTGATGATTTGGAGATATGTTTGAATGAGATATGAAGTTGTTTTACTTAATGACGCATACTTGTATACTTGATCTTGATTTGTGGCATTGATGCCTTATATGAACTTTTGTTGTGATATTGGTCTATTGGATACCTATGTGTGTGTGTGTGTGTGTGTGTGTGTATATATATATATATATATATATATATATATATATATATATATATATCCTGGACAGATAAAGAGCATAGGACTGGCTCTGACTCGACAAATAATTAAAATACTCAAAAAACCGAAATCGAAGTTTTGAAAACCAAGTTTTGAAATCAAAAAGGTGTTTTTGGAAAAACGTGTTGCTTTTTTCAAGAAAAGTTATCTTGCTTTTTGAAAAGTTATGTTCTTTTGAAAATGAGAAAGTTGTTTCGAGGAAAGTTTTACAAATATGTTTTGTTTCCAAAAAACATTTTAAAAGAGTTGTGGAACCTTTTTAAAACGGTTTTGTTCACAACAAAGTATTTTCCCCGGAGAATGTGTTCATTGGAAAAGAAATGTTTTAGTTCAACAAAATGAAATTGAGTTTTCATTTTCAAAGTTGTTTTGAGGAAATAAGACCGACAGAAAAACGATGTATCTTTTGAGACGAAGGCAAACCTAGTGACTGAGACGTCAAGCTAGTGTTTTGTGGATTGAGCACTCGGACTTTGCATCCTGTGTTTTGATTTGAACGGGCTTAATGTCCTTTAAAATGAGTCGTGAGCTTTATGCCTCGACAAATGAAAGAATGAACGAAAAAGAAAACAGAAAACTTTCTGTGTACATGCATGAACCGGTAGACGTGCCATTTGAAAATGAGCTACAACTTACGTAGTTGAGAATTGAGCCAGTTAAGACCACTAGGTCTATAGGGGCATTCTGTGTTCGAAACTCCACAAGTGGCCGGTGGCGTAGCAACCCCGTGCCATGGTAAATCGGTTGCCAAAAACAAATGAACTCAATCAGAGACTAGACTATTCAGGATATGGTTATGACGTGATACCCTGGAACAATTGGAGTTTGGACCTAAATTGAGAGGCCAGCTCATGAGAACAACTGTGTTACGGGTGTTATTGCGGCATATCGCTCGATGAAGGGAAGTACGAATCTCCGGAGTACATGAACTAGAAAGATGATATTGAAGTCTCATGCATTATTATAACTCATGATAGTGTTTGAGATATTGTGTTATATAAATAACTGTTTTTATAACTGTATTTATCTGTGGATGTTTATGCTATTTGTCGCTTGTGCGGCTATCGTGATAAACTTATGCAATGAGTGTCTCACCTTTGCTTGTACATGTTGGACACCTTGTTGTGTTTTTGGAACACATGTACAGATGTTGATCATAGGTCCCCGCGGACACGTGAGGACTCGGATGACAGAGACTTTTGAAGGAGCTAAACAGAGGATCCCTCCGAATTCTTCTGGGAATCGGAGCTAACTTTGGGACGGTATCCCAATGGCTACTTTTAGCCCGACCAGCATAAGAGTCTTTTATTTGAAGCAGTCTTATATTATTTGTTGTATGTGTATTGAACTTATGTCTTGAGTCTGTAATAGGATATATTAGACCTGAATTTATGTCATGATTATATTAGTATGAATCTGAAATGTTGATGTATGTTTCATTGTTTATTTCTTTGTCTTGAGTTTGGATTGCCTATGCAAGCAGAAAATTTTTATACCCGCGTTTTGAAACGTAGTTACTTAATTACAGTATTTTCCAAAAGCAACCAGCATTTTATTTTATTGATGTTTTCCGCAATCGAGTCCGAGCATGTAGCACCCGAGGGGGGTGTTACAAAATCCATATATTGGTTACTCACCCTTGCCTGTACATATTGGACACCCTGTTGTGTTTTTGGATACGCGTACGAATGCTTCTCAACGGTCATTTGGGTCACTTCGGGACCCTGTAGCTTGAGTTTCTTGATGTCGACGATGAAGATGTGTGGACTGTTGATGATGAGGCCCAGTCTCATTGGTACAACGTATGCTAGGTAGTAGGCTCTATTGTCCTTAGAGTTCTTTTATCAAACCAGCTCTTAGGATTTTCAATGTTTAAGTTGAGAAAGTCGGTATATGTGGTTTTGAAAACCTTTGTATGGTTTGGAATTTCAGAATGAAAAACAATTTCAAGAAAGCTTATATGTGATGGTTTAGGGTTTGTGAATAAACCCAAGCTATATGTGTCGTGGATAATGTGATTTTATTATTGTGATGTGTGTATCACTTTCCGACGTATTATGCCGAAAACTTTTACACCCAAGTTTTATGACTTAAAGTTAATTACCTTTTTCCGAAAGCAACCAGCAATTCCCTTTTAAATTTAATTCTGCATGTTTTTAATATGTATTGCCCAAGGGGGTGTTATATTAGGTCGTATCAGAGCTAGTCGAGTCTTTCAGGAACCTTGGGGAATAGGTCTATTGTGGTTTTGTTGTGGGATCTCTGGTTGGACCTTGATTGAATTGTTTCCTTCTCGAAACAATGTGTGTTGACACACAAGCATGTGTGTTTTGATGGGTTCTAATCGGGTTAAGGCCTTGTATGAACTCATGTTTAGTAAATAGTACTTGTATTCATGTTGACACGTCATTTATCCTTTTGGGATTATGTCAGACATTTGAACGAGTGTGCCTTAGACAGGTAGAAGAATACCAAAAGCTTTTAAAGTAGAGGCATAGGTAGCTAGTAAGCGACTAAAGGAATGGCAAGATAACGACATGCTCGCTAATAGAGTTGAAAGACTGGAATCGAATCCAGATAGAATAATGGAAGAGTAGTAAGACCTTAGTGGACCTCGAGGAAAGTTATGACGATGATTATGAGCTCGAGCATTCTCAGACGCAAAAATCTATTAGAAAAACCACTAAGAAATTACTAAGTTCCTCGTATTGTTAGACGGCCGCTAAGTCATGGGGACAGAATAGAAGAATGAAGACTTGATGATTTGAAAATTGAGAATTTGTATAACTGTGTTGTGATGATTCGACGTTGGTTTAATCATATGATTTAAGTTAGCCTAGACAATAGTGATAGTTTTCCGAATACTCGATGATAAGTTGTCGCACTAACCATCCAATAGCTTGTTGACAGTAGAAGGAGCTGCAATGACTAGAATAGGCTGATATTATTGGACTTTTTGGACTTAGTTGCACCTGATGAGGATCTTTGTTTGAAAGGATAGATAATCCTATAATGCCGAGAAAAAGCTTAAGAGCCTGATAATAATCCAGTGATGATTTTCCCTCGAGGTGTGGTAATCACGTGAAGTTTCTTCTGATGGTATTTTTAAGAAATGATTAGAACCTCTAATGTTTGTGGATTTGTTGGATAAGGCATTTGTTTCCACTACGGCAGATTAAGAGTTACACGTTATGGGTAGACTTGTAATCCAAGCAGATGATGGTGAAGAGTACGTATGATACCTAAGTATAACTTTTCTGAAGGTTACGAATGATCAGAGACTGAGTGAAAAAAATGGAAGTATGAATTTTGGATATAGAATGGATAGAATGGATGTCCTTAGGACTTGTATCCATAGAGGAAAGAATTACGATAGATCCTACAGAGATAGGAATAGTGTCTCGTTAAGAGAACTTAAGACAGTGACCGGTGTAGATAAGTAATACAGATAAGTTTGGACTCGCTTGCAATGACAACTATCTGAAGATATTGTTGACTCTTTGTTTCGATACTTTCAATTTTCGAGGACTTAGACTGAAGCACGTGAGGAAAGTCTTCAAGGATTAAAGAGAAGGTTGACTACTTCACCTGTGTTAATGCTGCCTGATCCCAACGGAGCATTTGTGTTCACACTCTTACATAATCCTTAGTGGATTAGACATTTGAGTGGATTGGTTTAATAGTGTCCATTGGACTGGACATTTTCATATTATTTCAATGAAAGATTTGTTATGACTATTTCTCGGGTTGTAACACAAACGACTTCTTGATACCGGAAGTTTCTTGATGAAACATAGTCTAATCACTTTTACAATCTCATTTTTGGCCAGACTATCCTACTTTTGAAATTGTCGTTTTGTGAATTCCCTGTATTAAAAATGAATTCTCTTGGGGTTCGAAACTGTTCATATTTTGATTCCTTAATCCGCTGGAAGATTCTTGTGAAAGAAGGAATTTTATATGAGTCATGGTTGTAAATATGTATTAGCTATGCATTTTTACACTCACGAACCTACTGAAGAATCTTTTTACATATTGGATATTCCTACATTCTTTTCAGAGTGGTAAAATTCTTCTATATACTTTCTTATGAGAGTAAGACCAAGAAAAATTTCCTTTGTTGAAAATTTCTTTCTTTAATCTTCAAGGACAGAGTAGAGACTGAGTTCAACTGATCATCCTCAACTCCAGTGGAGAAGCAAGAAAAACGATTTGATCTTTGGAAGGTGGTTGGGAGTAAGTGTAGTATCTAACTACGAACATTCTTTTAGCAGCGTAGACAAGAAGTGATGGGACTTTTGTTGAGGTATAGTTGTGATTGATAAGATGTGAACCCTTAAGATCAATCTCAGTAAGTGAGATAATCATTATAGATCAAATATTAATCGAGGTAGAATAATCGTTGGAGAACCTAGGGTAAGGATCAATGTCTGTAATTAAGATTGATAGTATGAGTTTGAAGATTTATAATAAAATGTTCTTAGTAGTTTCACCTAAGCTGAATAGAAGCAGAGAAGAGGAGTTCTTAAGTAAAACTAAGTTGTTGGAAAAAAAAAATCAACATTTATGAATTTGGATAATTCTACCCTATGCGATTTCTCTTTGGTTGTAGTTGCATTAAGAGGTGCAATCATGTTCTTTAAGGTTGTGATGCATGATTATGATGCAAACTGGAGGGATGGACTACGTTCAAAAGGAACTAAGACTAATATCGGATACCTTGGATCAGAACTGATGGATGTGTTGTAAAAGGAATGTGTATCGTAGTTTAAAATCTTGGTGTTAACAGTAAGAGTTAAAAGATGTCGGAGGATGATTTTCCGAATGGATTAGTATTGAAGGAAAGGTGGTTAAGTTTTAATTATATTTATCACATGTGGAGAAAATAAGGTAAGGTATTAAGGAGAAGGAGTATGGATCGAGGATAAACGATTTGACTTTTAGCGGTAAATCGAACGGAGCATAAGTATGAAGTTTGTTATTAAGTTACAAATGTTACCTAAGGGAGAATTACATAAAAGGAGTACAGTGTGGAACCTAGGGATTAAGAAATTCTTTTTAGTTCAGAGTCATGAAATTTTGAGGACGAAATTTTTTTTAAGTGAGGTAGGAATGTAACACCCCGATTTTCGCTGTTTTCTAATAATGATAAAAATATACATCTTTTATATTTTTATCCGAGGTTTAGAAAATGATTTTGGATAAACCAAAATCATATTCATACTCTAAATTATCGTAGAGAGTTACGGTTAAATTTTGGGTTGAAAGTTCAGGCGGAGCCCGGTCTGCATTTTCATTGACAGTAAGATTTTGCTTATCAGAAAACCTAATTTTGACTCACGAACGAACCAGTTAGGTTTTATATTTTATTTCCAACAACTTTGGTAATTTTGATATTTTTCACCAAAAGGCGAAATAATATATGTTGTACGGGCGATATCTTAAATCGCGTAATTAACGGAGCTAAAAACGGATTTACCGTGACCCGCTAACGGATAAACATGAAGTCACATCACATGGGGAGGCGTGCCAGTGTCATGATGACCTTCTAAAATATCTAAACGCGTTCACACCGAGAAAAGACCAAAATGCCTTAGACTTTTCACTAAATGACCTTTTTGTCCCTAGGTGAAAAGACCGTTTTGGACCTAAAAATTTATGAAAAGACGTTTTGGTCCTGTGACTCACCATAGTCATCATTACTGTAACACCCCGATTTTTCACTGCTTTTAAATATCAATAAGTAGAATAATTAAGTTTATATTTTATTCGAGGACTTAGAAAATGAAATAAAATCGATATCATATTCATGCACAACGATATCGTATGAAGCTACGATTAAATTGAGTTGAAAACTCAAACGGAGCCCGGTCTGCGTTTTTACACTGATAGTATGATTTTACTGCTCAGGAGACATCATATTGACCTGTGAACGAGACAGTAAGACTTAGAATTTAATTTCTTACATTTTTGTTAAATTTCAAATAATCACTTCCTAACCTTCGTTCAAGCAAAATCTTCAATCGTGTGAAGAATAGAGCCGCATACGGATTTACCGAGACCCGCTAACGGATAATCTTGATGCCACATCAGGTCACATCAAATGGGAAAGTGTGCCAGAGTCATCATGACGTTTGAAAATATCTAGACATGAAATGACCGAAATACCCCTAACCTTTTTCATTATTACCATTTGCCCTTGAAGGAAATGACCAAATTGCCCTTAAGTGACCCAATTTCTTTGGCCCATTCAGCCCCATTCCCAGGCCCCCAACCTGCATATGAAGACCTTCACCCATTTCTCTCACACACTTCATCTTCTTCCTTGAGAAAACCTTCCATTTTCTCTTAAGAAAAGCTTGAATCCTTGAGAGAAAATGCTTGATTCTTGATCAATCTTCATCATTCCTTTGGTAAGATCACTTCTATGATCTCTAAGCTTCATGTATCTCTTCCTATCTCAAGTTTGAAATCTTGATTTCATAGTTTCCAAGTTTATGAACCAAAGTTTCAAAAATTCATAGAAAATTGTAGAAATATCCTTTTAATGGGAAACCAATTTCTTTGAGCTAGCTTCATCATCCTCTATCTCTATCCAAGAGCATATGATCAAACTCTCATACTAACCTATTTAATTTTAGAGGGCCGAACCCTAGAAATTTTGGGGGAAAGTGGATTTCTTCCATTTTTGTTCTTGAGATCTTGATTCAATCTTCACCTTTCCTATTGTCTTTGAATCCAAGTGATGGAAAATAAAATCAATTCCTAACCTAGCTTTCGCTTCATGGCCGAGACCTTTAGGTATGAAGAACCTTGAGTCATGTTTCATATTTTTGGGGATTAGGACTTGTATTAGTGTTAACTAAGCTTATGAACCAACCATCCAAAAGTTTGGAACCAAATGTGATCCCTAACACTTTTTACCTTTTGCGGCCGAACCTTGGACCTGTTAGGGGTAGGAAATTTATGTTTTGAGGTTGTTATTTTGTGTTAATTGATTGTTGAGACTTGAATTGAATTTTATTGTTTCAGGCGACACGAACGAAACCGGAACCGGTGCCGAGAACCGCTCGAGAAATTGATTAGAAACTTAGAGAGGTAAATTGGTAGCTTCAAGGTGTTTGATTACTATGTGTGATGTTGTTGTGTGATTGATGATTTGAAGATATGTTTTGAATGAAATATGAAATTGATGTACTTAATGATGTTTGTATTTGAGTACTTGAATATGAATTGTGGCATGGATATATTGAATGAGATATATTGGATACGTATATTAGAAAGATGATATTGGAGTCTCATGCATTATTATAACTCAAGATGGTGATTGAGATATTGTGTACATGAATAACTGTTATTATAACTGTATTTATGTGTGATTATATCTGTTGTTTGTCACTTGTGCGGCTATCGTGATAAGCTTATAAAATGAGTGTCTCACCTTTGCCTGTACATGTTGGACACCCTGTTATGTTTTTGGAACACATGTACAGATGTTGATCATAGATCCCTGCGGACACATGAGGACTCAGATGACAGAGTCTTTTGAAGGAGCAGGAAAAGAGGATCCCTCCGAATTCCTCTGGAAATCAGAGTTGACTTTGGGGCTGTATCCCAATGGCTACTGTTAGCCCGACCAGCATAGGAGTTTACTTTTTGAAGCAATCTTATATTATTTGTTGCACGTATGTTGACTATATGTCTTTGAGTCTGTAATATGATATATTAGACCTGAACATATATTACAATTATGTTTTTATAAAAATTGAATATCGATGTATGTGTTATAAGCTTTATTCCTCTGTCTTGAGTTTGAATTGCTTATGCATGTAGAAAATTTTTAGAACCAAATTTTGAACGTAGCTAATTAATTATAGTATTTTCCGAAAGCAACCAGCGATTTATTTTCTTGATGTTTTTTCCGTATTCGAGTTCGAGTATGTAGCACACGAGGGGGTGTTACATTAGTGGTATCAGAGTTAGTCGAGTCTTTCGGGAATCCTTGGGGAATAGGTCTGTTGTGTTTGTGTTGTGTGATAACTATTTTGTTCGTAGGGCACGTGATATATATATATATATCGGTTGATTTATATTGAATGTTGCTTCATTCTTCTAAGACTGGCCTTTTGGATCGTGAGGCGAGCCTTGGCTTCGCATCGCGAGGCCGAGAGGCTGTACTTTATCGCTCAGGCTGACCTTCTGGCTCGCGAGCTGAGTATCAGTTTCGCGTCGCGAGGCCGAGAGGCTGTACTTTGCTGTTCAGGCTGACCTTCTGGCACGCATGGCAATCATAGGGTCGCCTGGCGAGTACCCTGTTTTGTCTTTTTCCCTTGTTTTCTTCATTTTGCCACTAGTACCTAGCACACGAGGTTATGTTTTTCTTATTAAGGTATGATTGGGATGCCTTGTAGGGAAACATGAATCTAAGAGGCGGTCGTGGTGGAGGTTTTGGCAATCCCAATGAAGATGCTGGTCATGGCAATGCTGATGACAACATTAATCGAGCTATCCAGGCCATGGCTGATATGGCAGCTGCTGTTGCTCAACAAACGACTACGATGGCTCAACAGAACCAACAGAATCAACAAAGAGCCGATCTTGCTGCTGATGCCAGAGGTTTAGTCGACTTTCAGCATCATGATCCTCCACAATTTCATGGAGACTGTGACCCAGAAAAGGCTAACTTATGGTTGCAAGAGGTGGAGAAGATTTTCGCTGTTCTGCACTGCCTCGAGGGAGTGAAGGTGGACTATGCCAGATTCCTGTTTCTGGGAGATGCAGAGTATTGGTGGGGAAGAACCAGACAACTGCTGGAAGCCAACAACCAAGAGATCACTTGGGGAGTATTTCGCACCAATTTTCTAGACAAATACTTTACCCAGAGTGCCGGGACTGAGAAAGAGCAGGAATTTATGAGTCTGCAGCAGAAGGACATAACTGTCGGGGAATATGCGGCGAAGTTTGAATTGCTCGCCAAATATTTCCGCTTTTTCCAAGCCCAACCTGATGAGGACTGGAAGTGCGAGAGATTCGAAGGAGGTCTGTGCTACCGCTGGAGATTCGTAACTTTCGAGCCCTGGTGGAGAAGTACAGAAAAGTGGAAAAGATGAGAAAAAGAAGAGAGAACAAGAGTACTGTGGAAGGACCATCTAGGTCCAAGAACCCGAGCCAATACCAGAACCAGAAAGAGAAGCAGTTCCAGAAAAAGCCGTATTCCCGACCCCAAGGGAATAGTCAGAAACATCAATCTTATCGTCTTGTCGCTTCTGCCTATGGCGGTGGGAGTGGAAATGACCAGAACCAAGGCCAAGTACAGAGATGTTTCAAGTGTGGGAGGCAAGGACATCCATCTGAGAACTGTGAGCTAAAGGGAGTTCTATGTTTCCAGTGCCGGAAGATAGGACACTTCGCGAGGGATTGCCCTACACCAAAATCCGAGCCGACTATCAACAATGTACGGACTGCTAGACCAACAGCGAGGGGAAGAGTGTATACCATGAGTGGCACTGATGCTTGTAAATTGGATGATCTCATACAAGGTAGTTGCAGCATAGCTGGTAATATCCTAATTGTACTATTTGATTCGAGTGCTACACATTCGTTTATCTCTTTGGATTGTGTGAGGCTGTTGGACTTGCCTGTTTCTTCTCTATCTTTTGATTTGATTGTTATTACTCCAACTGCTAAACCTGTCACTGTAAACACAATATGTTTGAACTGTCCTATTATTGTCCATGATAGGAACTTTCTTGTTGACTTAATATGTTTGCCTTTGACACAATTAGATGTGATCCTAGGCATAGATTGGTTATCTTCCAACCATATCCTTTTAGACTGTGCACATAGAACCTTAGTCTTTACTGACCCTGAGATTTCTGGATTTTTAACTCCCAATCAAGTAAAAGCTTCTTTGAAAGAAGGAGCTCATGGATACATGCTTTTATCCTGTTTAGAAATCGAGAGGGACGTTGTCTTGAGCAAGGTACCAGTTATGAAAGATTTTTCGGAAGTTTTTCTTGAGGATGTTCCAGGTTAGCCACCTGTAAGAGACATTGAGTTTTTGATCGACTTAGTTCCAGGATCTGGTCCGATCTCTATAGCTCCTTATAGAATGTCACCTACGGAGTTAGCCGAGCCGAAGACCCAACTAGAGGATCTGATGTATAAGTGGTTTGTGAGGCCGAGTGTGTCCCCGTGGGGAGCACCAGTGTTATTGGTGAAAAAGAAGGACGGGAGTTCGAGGCTCTGCGCGGATTACTTCCAACTCAACACGATAACGATCAAGAACAAGTTTCCTCTACCCCACATAGATGATTTGATGGATCAACTTCAAGGAGCTGCTATCTTTTCAAAGATCGACCTGAGATCTGGTTATCACCAGATTAGAGTAAAGAACCAGGACGTACCTAAGACTGCATTTAGGACGCGTTATGGTCACTACGAGTACCTCGTGATGCCTTTTGGAGTGACGAACGTGCCTGCTATCTTCATGGACTATATGAACCGGATTTTCCGTCCGTTTCTAGATCAATTTGTTATCATTTTTATCGACGGTATACTCATCTACTCGAAGAGTCTCGAAGAGCATGAGGAACACCTGTGGCAAGTTTTACATATTCTTCATGAGGAGAAGTTATACGCAAAGCTGCCCAAGTGCAAGTTTTGGCTGGATGAAGTAAAATTCTTAGGGCACATGATTACGAAGGAAGGGATTGCCGTTGACCCTATAAAAGTGGAAGCAGTACTTCTATGGGAAAAACCCAAGACTGTGACAGAAATCCGCAGTTTCTTTGGACTGGCTTGTTATTACAGAAGATTCATTGAAGGATTTTCAAATATTGTTGCGTTGTTGACTCCACTTATGAGGAAGGGCCAACCGTTCACGTGGACTGAGAAATGTGAGGAAAGTTTCCAGACGATGAAGGAACATTTGACAACCTCACCAGTGTTAGTGTTACCTAAACCGGACGAACCATACGAAGTGTACTGTGATGCTTCATATCAGGGATTAGGATATGTACTTATGCAGCATCGGAAGGTTGTAGCTTATGCTTCATGCCAGTTGAAGACTTATGAGAGGAAATACCTGACGCACGACTTAGAGTTACCTGCTGTGGTTTTTGCACTGAAGATCTAGAGACATTACTTGTATGGATCCAAATTTGATGTCTTCAATGACCAGTAGAGTTTGAAATACCTGTTTGACCATAAGGAACTTAACATGAGGCAGAGACGTTGGATGGAGTTTCTCAAAGATTACGACTTCACTTTGTTATACCATCCTGGGAAAGCAAATGTCGTTGCAGACGCTCTAAGTCAGAAGACCCTGCACATCACAGTAATGATGGTTAAGGAGTTAGAATTGATAGCAGTTTCGTGATCAAAATCTAGTTATGGAAGTGAACCACGAGAAGATTTGCTTGGGAATGATCAAGGTATCTAGAGGCCTGATGGAGACGATTCGTGAACAACAAGCAACTGATGAGTACCTCCAAGAGAAAAGGGAGTTACTTGGACAAGAGATGGCTACAGAGTTCATCTTAGGAACTGATGGCATCTTGAGATGCAATGGACGGGTTTGTGTACCTAGCAACCCATAGATGAGGAGAATGATTCTGGGAGAAGGACATAAGAGCAAGCTGAGCATCCACCCTGGATCAACCAAAATGTATCAAGATTTGAAACAGAAATTTTGGTGACCAGGAATGAAGAAGCAAGTGGCTAAGTACGTGGCATCATGTCTGACTTGCCAGAAAGCAAAGATAGAACATCAACGACCTGGAGGGATGCTTCAATCCTTGGATGTATCCGAATGGAAATAGGAGAGCATCTCAATGGATTTCGTGGTAGGATTACCGAGGACTTATAAGAGTTTTGATTCAATCTGGGTGATCGTTGACAGGCTAACGAAGTCAGTACACTTATTACCTGTTAAGATCAACTACTCAGTGGAGAAGTTAACTGAGTTGTATATCAGAGAAGTAATCAGACTACATGGAGGGCCGTCAAGCATAGTCTCTGATAGAGACCCAAAGTTTACTTCACGTTTTTGGCAGAGTCTGCATCAAGCTTTAGGGATAAGGTTGAGACTGAGTTCAGCCTATCACCCTTAAACAGATGGACAGATAGAAAGAACGATACAATCTTTGGAAGGTTTGCAGAGGGTTTGTGTCCTAGACCATGGTGGAAGTTGGGATGATCTGTTGCCTCTCATCGAATTCACATATAACAACAACTATCATTATAGCATAGGGATGGCATCCTATGAAGCCTTGTATGGACGAAAGTGCCAGACCCCGTTGTGTTGGTACCAGGATGGAGAAAATATGATTGTAGGCCCAGAACTTGTGCAACAAACAACGGAAAAGATTAAGCAAATCCGCGAAAAGATGAAAACGACACAGAGTAGACAAATGAGCTACTCCGATAAATGAAGATGACCCCTCGAGTTTCAAGAAGGTGAACACGTGTTTCTGAGATTTACGCCCATGACTGGGGTAGGTAGAGCTATAAAATCCAGAAAACTCACTCCCAAATTCATTGGACCTTACCAGATTCTTCGACATATTGGTCCAGCCGCTTACCAGATTGCCTTACCACCATTTCTGTCCAACATTCATAATATTTTCCATGTCTCACAACTTCGAAAGTATATTTCTGATTCGTCCCATGTAATCGAACCTGATATAGTACATTTATGGGGAAACTTGTCTTATGAGACATCGCCTGTGTGAATCGACGATAAGAGGATCAAGCAATTCAGAGGAAAACAAGTTCCTTTGGTCAAGGTTGCTTGGAACGAAGCGACTGGAGACAAGACGTGGGAACTCGAGGATAAGATGAGATTACAGTATCCTGATCTTTTTCAAGGTACGCAATTTCGAGGACGAATATTTTTTTTTTAGAGGGGCAGTAATGTAATACCTCGATTTTTCACTGTTTTTAAATATCAATAAGTAGAATAATTAAGTTTATATTTTATTCGAGGACTTAGAAAATGAAATAAAATAAACCGAGACCATATTCATACTCAACGATATCGCGCGAAACTACGATTAAATTTTAAGCTGATAACTCAAATGGAGCCCAGTCTGCGTTTTTACGCTGACAGTATGATTTTACTGCTCAAAAGACCTCAGATGGACCCGTGAACGAAACAGTAAGTCTTAGAATTTAATTTCCTACGTTTTTGTTAAATTTCAAAAAAATCACTTCCTGACCTTCGTTCGAGCAAAATCTTCAATCGGGTGAAGAACGAAGCCGCATACGGATTTACCGGGACCCGCTAACGGATAATCTTGATGTCACAACAAGTCACATCACATGGGAAAGTGTGCCAGAGTCATCATGGCGTTTGAAAATGTCTGGGCGTGAAATGACCGAAATACCCCTAACCTTTTTCATTATTACCATTTGCCCTAGAAGGAAATAACCAAATTGCCATTAGGTGACCCAATTTCTTTGGCCCATTCAGCCCCATTCCCACGCCCCCAACCTACATATGAAGACCTTCACCCATTTCTCTCATACACTTCATCTTCTTCCTTGAGAAAACCTTCCATTTTCTCTTAAGAAAAGCTTGAATCCTTTGAGAGAAAAAGCTTAATTCTTGATCAATCTTCATCATTCCTTAGGTAAGATCACTTCTATGATCTCTAAGCTTCATGAATCTCTTCCTATCTCAAGTTTGAAATCTTGATTTCATAGTTTTCAAGTTTATGATCCAAAATTTCAAAAATTCATTGAAAATTGTAGAAAAATCCTTTTAATGGGAAACCAATTTCTTTGATCTAGCTTCATCATCCTCTATCTCAATCCAAGAGCATATGATCAAACTCTCATCCTAACCTATTTAATTTGAGAGGGCCAAACCCTAGAAATTTTGGGGGAAAGTGGATTTCTTCCATTTTTGTTCTTGAACTCTTGATTCAATCTTTACCTTTCCTATTGTCTTTGAATCCAAGTGATGGAAAACCAAATCAATTCCTAACCTAGATTTCTCTTCATGGCCGAGACCTTTAGGTATGAAGAACCTTGAGTCATGTTTCATATTTTTGGGTTTTATGACTTGTATTAGTGTTAACTAAGCTTATGAACCAACCATCCAAAAGTTTGGAACCAAATGTGATCCCTAACTCTTTTTACCTTTTGTGGCCGAACCTTGGACCTTTTAGGGGGAGGAAATTTATGTTTTTATGTTGTTATTTTGTGTTGATTGATTATTGAGAATTGAATTGTATTTGATTGTTTAAGGCGACACGGACGAAACCGGAACCGGAGCCGACAACCTTTCGGGAAATTGATTACAAACTTAGAGAGGTAAAAGGGGTATTTCATTTGAGTTTGGTAGCTTCATGGTGTTTGATTTCTATGTGTTATGTTGTTGTGTGATTTATGATTTGAAGATATGTTTTGAATGAAATATGAAATTGATGTACTTAACGATGTTTGTATTTGTGTACTTGAATATGAATTGTGGCGTAGATGCCTTGAATGAGATATATTGGTTACGTTGATTTGAGATTGGTGTGTGTATGCATATATATATATATATATCCTGGACTTTCAAAGAGCATAGGACTGGCTATGACTCGATAAAGAATTAAAATACTCGAAAATCGAAATCGAAGTTTTTAAAATCGGGTTTTGAAATCAAAAAGGTTTTTGGGAAAACATGTTGCTTTTTCGAGAAAGGTTATCTTCTTTTTTGTAAAGTTATGTTCTTTCGAAAAGGAAAAAGTTGTTTTGAGGAAAGTTTTACAAAGTCTGTTTTGTTTCAGAAAAACGTTTTAAAAAAAGAGGTGGGACCTTTAGAAAACGGTTTTGTTTACGAAAAAGTGTTTTCCCCGGAAAAATATTTTCTTTGAAAAAGAAATGTCTTAGTCAAGAACAATAAAAGTGTGTTTTGTTTTCCAAAGTTGTTTTGAGAAAATAAGACCGAAAGAGAAACAATGAACCTTTTAAGCCGAATGCAAACCTAGTGACCGAGACATCGGGCTAGCGTTTTGTGGATTGAGCACTCGAACTTCGTGTCCTGTGTTTTGAATGAACAAGCTTAATGTCCTTTAAAAACGAGTCGTGAGCCTTGTGCCTCGACAAATGAAAGAGTGAACGGAAAAGAAAACAGAAACTTTTTGTGTACATGCATGAACCGGCAGACGTGCTATTTGAAAACGAGCTACAACTCATGTGGTTGAGAATATGAGCCAGTTAAGACCACTAGGTCTATAAGGGCATTCTGTGTTCGAAACTCCACAAGTGGCCAGTGACATTGCAACCCCGTGCCATGGTAAATCGGTTGCCAAACACGAATGAACTCAATCAGAGACTGGACTATTCAGGATGTGGTTAGGACGCGGTACCTCGGAACATTTGGAGTTCGGACCTAAATTGAGAGGCCGACTCATAAGAACAATTGTGTTACAGGTGTATTTGCGGCCTATCGCTCGATAAATGGAAGTAGGAATCTCCGGAGTACATGAATTAGAAATATAATATTGGAGTCTCATGCATTGTTATTATAACTATACATGGTGTTTGAGATATTGTGGACATGAATAACTATTATTGTAACTGTATTTATGTGTGATTATATCTGTTGTTTGTCAGTTGTGCGGCTATCGTGATAAGCTTATAAAATGAGTATCTCACCTTTGCATGTACATGTTGGACACCCTGTTGTGTTTTTAGAACATATGTACAGATGTTGATCATAGGTCCCCGCGGACACGTGAGGACTCAGATGACGGAGTCTTTTGAAGGATCAGGAAAAAAGGATCCCTCCGAATTCCTCTGGGAATCGGAGTTGACTTTGGGGTTGTATCCCAATGGCTACTGTTAGCCCGACCAGCATAGGAGTTTACTTTTTGAAGCAATCTTATATTATTTGCTACACATATGTTGATTATATGTCTTTGAGTCTGTAATATGATATATTAGACCTGAACGTATATTATAATTATGTTTTTATAAAAAAAGAATATCGATGTATGTGTTATAAGGTTTATTCCTTTGCTTGAGTTTGAACTGCTTATACATGTAGAAAATTTTTAGAGCCACGTTTTTGAACGTAACTAATTAATTACAGTATTTTCCAAAAGCAACCAGCGATTTATTTTCTTGATATTTTTTCCGCATTCGAGTTCGAGTATGTGGCACACGAGGCGGTGTTACAATTACGTCAAAAAAAAATATCTAGATATTTATGGCATTTGAGGTGAAATGACCATTATGCCCCTAACCTTTTGTTTAATACCAATTTCGTCCCTAAGTGAAATTACCCTTTTGTCCCCAAATGAAAAGTTTGGACCTTCTTATCCCTTCCTCCTCACGCCCCTAAAGCCTCCCTAACACTCCATTTTCTTCACTTTCTCCCAAACACAAAGTCTTGCTTACTTTATGGTTTTGAAGAACGAAGTTAGAGTTTTTAGTTTCTCTCCTTTATTCTTGGTGTTCTTGAGTGTTCTTCACTTTCTCTCCACTTTCCCATCAACCGAGAGGTAAACTCTCTTGAATCGAGTTAGTAAACTTGTTCCTTGCTTCATTGTCTTGACATCTATGTATTTTATTTTCTCAAATGATCCATAAGCAAATTTGTGAAGCACAACTTGCTTGATTCCTTGCAATCTTTCATCATTCAAGAGGTAATCTCTTCTCTCTATGAACAATCACGATCTCTTCATTCATTTCTTGTTTTCAAGCCATGATCAACATGTTTAAAGTTTCAAAGTTCTATGTTCAAAAATCTCTAGCAAATCATAGAAAAATCCTTTTAATGTGAAACCAATTTCTATGATCTAGTCTTATCATCCTCTATCACTATCCAAAAGCATTAATCAAATAACATTCCTAGCTATATTTACTAAGAGTGGCCGAAACCCCTACCTTTGGGAGTTAAGAGTTTTGCTTCAAATTTTTGTGTAATGTAACTTAATCTAGTGTTGTGTATACTTGAGGATCATTCATCCAAAGGTTATAAATTTTTAGACATCTTTAGTCATTTTAAGTTACCATGGCCGAACCTAGACCTTGAGATGCAAAGAAGTTTAGGTTGTTGATGTTAAAGTTTTGAATTGATTGTGTAAAGGTAGTGGTTGTTGATTGTTTCCGGCGACTGATCGGAAGATTAGCGGATCGAATCGGACGACGTTCACCTAGAGAATTACCTTCAAGAGGTAAGGGGAGTTTTCCTGAGGGATTTTCCCGATAACTATATATTATTCGTGATTGATCTGTGTAACTCTGTTTAAGCTTCGTTGTGATTGTAATAATGTTTCATGCTTTAGTATACGTTATGATGATGTATGCTTGGATGGAAAAATATTTTCATGTATGTTGAAAACCATACTTTGATCTCTAGATCAAGTAAGGATTTTTATTCTTGAATATGGTTGAATTATGCATGATTATTGTTCATCATAATATTGTGATCATTTTGAGCTATAACTTGACAAGTCAATGAAGCAAAATATTCACATTCCACATGGTATAGCATTCGGCCATAATGGTTGCAAAACGAAGAACATGAGCTTGTTCTTGAACTTCAATGTTTTTGAAAGCAAATAAGGGTTTTAGTAACTTGTGTTTCAAAAGTAAACAAGAAGTGATTTTGACCCAAGAGTCAACTAAGGGTTAGGTCCTCAAGTTTTTTAGCTAAGGTGAAAATATGTTTTACTTTAGTCATAGTTTATTTAATTAAATAAGTGTTTTAAAAATGAAATGATGAAAGTGATTTCATGAAAGTAAAATTAACATGAAATTACCTTAGATTTAATATCACACTCTTTTAAAAACTAAGTTAACATTCAATCTTCAAAGTATAAAGAGGACTTTGTCCTAAAGTTTTGATTTAATTGAATCATAGTTTGAAAACGAAATAAAATTCCATTTCTTTATGCTAACTTAGATCACGATTTTACACTAAGTTAGTAAGGAAAAACCTTTTCAAATTGGTTAAGGTACTTTACTTCAAGCAAGTAACAAAGTTCTTTAAATCAAATGAGTTTTCAATTAGAAAGGTTTTGGTTTACAAAGTCTTAAATCGAGAGTTTTCAATGCAAATCGTAAAGTTTTACTTATGGAAACCTAAGTTAAGTAATTAATTTAGAGAAAAAGAAAAGAGATAATTAAGTATAGTATATGGTGAAACAAGACCATGCACTATACCATTGATGACTTAGTTCATCAATGACTTCATAAGCCTTAAGTGAATCAATACTCTTTTCATTATTTGAAACCCAAGGAATTAATATCTTAGAAACGATCAAAGACTTATCTAAGAAGATTCTCAATCCTTCTTCATAACACTTAGGACTTGAGAAGTAAATCATAAGACACAAACACAAACATGAAATGTTTTGGGTTTTGAAACAGTAGTTCGATAATGGACCGGTGGTCCAGATCCAAGAAAAGTCGTTCAATTGTTTCAATCTTATGATGACTCGATCCTGGAGGGATCACGATATTTATCTGGTGGATAAAATTTTTATAATACAAAGACATGTATAGTTCCTAAGGAAGAGAACCTTAGTGAACATTGAGGTTTATCCGGTGGATAGACATTGCTTTATCGCATCTGCTTTGTGTAAGCATTGGCATTTCATTGCATGAGATTGTAAGGCCTTGAGCCTAGGATATTGAGGTTACACCTAGATGCTAGTGCGAATCTTAAGGTGACATTTTAAATGGTCTTGGAGGTATCAGGGTTGGAAAGGCTGACATGTGACCAGTTGGTAGCTCTTCTGTGTCGTGGCGACTTTGAGCAATACACTAATATCCTCGACTAGATGCCGTACTTTTCATGTTTGATCGAGAGTGTTTCCATAATGCCAGATACATGCACGTTACGAATGTTGTAGCATCTTGCCCATAGCTAGCGTACTTGGAACATGTCCTCCCATTCACTCTCTCTGACATATTTGTTAGCTCCATGTAGTAGGGGTCAGAGCTTTACCCTTGTGGCATATGGCATTGAGTCATGTACATCGTATTTCATTGCATGGTTGTTGATGATTACATTTTCTTATTGTACATCACTGTTCTGCTTTTGAAGATGTCTTATGCTGCTAATTGATTAATATGATATATTGCGATTTATGGTATGCATGTTGGACATGTTATCACCTAGTCTGTCCTCCTGTGTTGCTTCTGCTACTGTACTATGTTGATACTACATATGTTCATATGATGTTTTGTGTGTCGTGCATGTAGTTATCGTGTTTAAATCCATATATTGGTTACTCACCCTTGCCTGTACATGTTGGACACCCTGTTGTGTTTTTGGATACATGTACAGATGCTTCTCAACGGTCATTTGGGTCACTTCGGGACCCTGTAGATTGAGTTTCTTGACGTCGACGATGAAGATGTGTGGACTATTGATGATGAGGCCCAGTCTCATTGGTGCGATACTAGGTAGTAGGCTCTATTGTCCTTAGAGTTCTTTTATCAAACCAGCTCTTAAGATTTTCAATGTTTAAGTTGAGAAAGTCAGTATATATGGTTTTGAAAACCTTTGTATAGTTTGGAATTTTAGAATGAAAAACAATTTCAGGAAAGCTTATACGTGATGGTTTAGGGTTTGTGAATAAACCCAGTTTATTGGTGTCGTCGAGTATAATGTGATTTTATTATTGTGATGTGTGTATCACTTTTCGAAGTATTATGCCTAAAACTTTTACACCCGAGTTTTATGACTTAAAGTAATTTACCTTTTTTCGAAAGCAACCAGCAATTCCCTTTTAAATTTAATTCCGCGCGTGTTCAATATGTAATTCCCTAGGGGGTGTTACACTAGTTCTCTTGCTACTCCTTTCATAAGATTGTTGTTGCTGCGACGGTTTCCTCGGTGGTCTTGTGTACAGTTCCTACTGGAACCTGGTGTTGTTACCTCTTGTGAACTTAGATGGTCCAAGATGACATCGCCTCTCTTCACGAGTCTTCACCAGATCTTTGATTAGGAAACACTTGTCCATCAAAACTGCGAACTCTTTGATCCTGAGCGGTTGCACTGCTCCTTGAATCTCGTTCTTTCAAAATTTATGCATTTCCACTCCTCATCGGGATGAAGTTGGAGATATCTCGAAGGCTTCAACAGGGACTCAAAACGATCAGCATAGTATTCGACAGACGTTCCTCCTTGATGTAGCTACAGACACTCCATTTCTTTCGGCCCGTCTCGTACTCGTTGGAAGACCCTCGTTCATAAATTCTTTTCGAAAGACCCTGCAAGAAACAACTTTGTCCTCAGCTTCTAGCAACTGGCAGCTACTCTTCAGCAACTCAGAACAGGTAATACATAAAAGAAAGAAAAACATCATTATTCTTTCCAATATCATTTCCTCTCATAAATAATAAGGTAGAGAATAACAAAAAATCGTTGTCTTTCTTTTGGAAACACAACACTGAGAACAAACAACACAAAAGGATAAACCAAAGCCATCATCCTTTCCAACATTGTCTCCTATCGGAAACAATAACACAAAAACAAAAAGAGAAAAAACAGAGAAAACACAACATAAACAATGACAGACCAAACCCTAATCCCGAAAAGACTCGGCCAGCTCTGATACCACTAATATAACACCCTTTCCGGGGCATCACATTTACGGACATTTTGTAAAACTCTAAGGCCTAAAATTTGGTTAATTAAAAACACTTAAGAAAGATGGGGTAAATTTTTCCTTTTCACCAGACATAATTGTAAAAGCTTGTAATCATTTATGCGAGTAAGGTAAATAGAAACATTTCATAATATAAGGTCATAAGTTCATAAAGGTATTACATAAGAACCCAACCTGACTACAAAAAGAAAACAAAAAGGTACATACTCAACATGAAGAATTGGAGACGCAGCTCCTAAACATAAGATACATGGAGACGCAGCTCCACAAAAGATAAAAGAAAGGTACAGACACTTTGACACCTTATACTGGCCAATAACAGACTACTCGTGAAGGCATCCTTCAGATTAACCGCTGGATCCTTCCTCTGACTCCTCCCTTATAAGACAACCCCATATACATGAAGTCACCCCATTAGTCTTAGAACCCCCTTACAGTATTAACTATAACTTAGCAATATTATTACGCGCTTATTAAAACAGATGAGGCAACACGGCAAATCATGCAACATAAGCACATAATTAAAGCAGTTATCAGAGTAACGCAACAGGTAAGGCAAAACACATATACATGCGGTACTGTAATATATACATTGGGGCCCCATCAGTAGGGATACTGTACTATATACATAAAACTGTACAACAGTAAACTGAAAAGAAAAACGTATACATCAAGACCTCCAAAAGAAACTCTCCAAAACAAACTCACCAGCACTCCCCAGCCCGCCCTCAAAAGTACACCCGGCCTCTCCACACAGTACTAAAGACGCACTAGCTGACTCTTAACTTCAGCGGTGAGGATGTCTTGAACTACCCTTCCCCTCTCCGTGGGTACGCCTATAAACCCGCATAGGCTCATACTCGGATGAGGAACTCGACACCACAATCCGGCGCCTCTGAGCTACCCTCAGGTACCGATCTGTATGCCTCTGCTGACCTTTGTAAATGAAGCCCCTCTTGCTGGATACTGCTGAAGACTGGGGTGCCACCCACAAGTAGTCCTGCTCTCTTTGCCTCGGTGGTCGCCACATCCGAGGGAAAAGGGAGAAACTTATATACGCGGTAGGGTCCGATGATATCCACGTACGTTGGTGTACCGCTCCGGAAGATCAGGCTGACAGATCATGTGTATACTGCCAAAAAGTCGAGGGGTCCACCCGCCATCCCCTCTCATCGTGATATATGATCTCAATATCCCCCAGCACCGGCATCCGGGGTGCCCCCATGATAAACGGGTGAAGTCTTAGGTCCATCCTGTGGCCCCACTGGCTCGTCGTCTGCTCACGAGTCGAACACAAACATACAAAGAAAAGATACGGAGATAAGATATACAACACATCAAATATAGGGATAATGTAATGCAGAGTATATAGCAAACACAATCATCTCTCAATGTCTCAACGCCACAGTCGTTCCCTAGCTAGATGTGACACATACTCTTTCTATGCATACCGGCCAGTACTAAACACCCTGCTAAGGGCAACATCTCGTCCGCTCAACGGACCACAAGTTGGTTTGTTTTGGTAATCTATTCCGCTCACCGTGACCCATAAGAGTGCATCACCGCTCAGCTGTCCCAGACAAAAAGGGCTATCTGGGCCTCCTTGGAAGATCCACCGGCAACTGGAAAGACTCAGGGTCCAGTCGGGACAGTAGGACGTGCTCAGAACCGCCACGACACGATAGGAGCTACCATACCGATCTCATGTGGGTACACCTGTGTCCAGTACATCCTCGAGGTCACACAGACCTTCCCTTCCGTTTTCCGTACCGGCACTCGGTGCACCAACCTCGTATGCCTCACAGCATACGGCTCTCCACTTGGCATCATATGCATATGCCATGCATGTCATCCATCTCTCTTGAGCTGATATAGCAACACATGTTGCAAAACGAGCTCCAAGCTCCAACTGTACCATATGATCTCCAAGCTCCACTGTAACCATACAAGCTTCAAACTCCACTGTAACCATCTGAGCTCCAAGCTCCCATCATAAACATACGAGCTCCAAGCTCTAACTATAACCCCGAACCTCACTATCAGCTCAAACGTTCACCACGGGGTCAAAGCCCTAATCATCCTAAACCTCCAAGTCTCATGCATACACACATTTCATGATGCATCCAGCAGTTCATCATTATCAGCATGCTCAATAAAACGGTAAACATCTCATATGTTATCATGCCATCATACCATACAGATATATCACATACCACAGTTAGCAGATAAGCAGATACTCAAAGAGCAACAATACATATATCACGCCAATCAACACAAATCTGCTAACCTAGGGTATCAACACAACATGCTAGCCCGAAGTAGGCTAAACCGAGGGTTTAGGTACTTCGTCAGGGCTCACCTCACGTAGGGTTTACGGTTCCCCTACACAACACAAGACATACAACAAAGCTATATAAACTACTCTTGCCTCCCCGTGTGTAAATCTTTCTCCCCACCTGAACAGTTGTGGCACGAACTTCGATGCAATCATGAACGAGATGATCACGCTCCTCCTTCCTCCCTAAGCTCGCAGCCTCCTTCACCAAGAACAGCCCCAAGCTCCTTCAACAGCTACTGCCCTGAGATCCAATCCACGAGCAACCGCGAGCACGAACTTTGCCCTAATCATGAGCATAACACATGTGCAATAGTGTCAGCCATAGGGCAAACTCAAAGATCAAAGGAGAAGGTACAGACTCGAAGAACGCCAAGAACACGAAGAACGCGTGTTAGGGATTCGAGTTTACCTTGAGCGAATCGAGAAATCGATAGGTCGAAAGTGAAGATTTCGAGGTCACGATCTCAACGGTGTTTTCGGAATCGCGTTCTGATGCTCCAATCTCCACCAAATCAAGCTCTCTCACTCCATACCTCTGTTTCTTTCTCTAAGTTGCAAAGAACTCTCTGAAATTCCAGGATTTTCAAGCAAGTAATGAGGAAGAGAAAGGAAACACCAAAACTTGTTCTGCTATCAGCGTTCCCACGTTCTAGTGTGGGCTCTCTCCACGCTTGAGCGTGGAACCTCGTCTGCTCCGCCTTTCCCTAGCCTGACACGTGTCTCACACGCGTTCAAACTCAGAACCGTTGGCACAGCGCACTCAACATGCTAGAGTGTGCAAGTTTCCCCCACGCCTAAGCGTTGCAACGCTTGAGCGTGGAGTCCACCCACACTTGAGCGTCCAACTCAGCGGGGAAAGGACTTCCAGCCTTCTGACTTCCCCAGTTCCTTGTGTTATACCTTAAGCACTTCCAACCTTGTTCAAGCCTATTCCTAAACTCCCAACTAGGTGTATAACTAACACACAAACAATCACAGAACCATACAAACACCCGATCAAGGTTATCCACCTCAATTAGGGCTACAAAAGATGGGATGTTACACCTTACGGAGAAACAAGTGAGAGGGAAAGGAAGGCGTGGATAGATCACGTCCCTCTAAATCTTCTCACTTATCGTCTTCCAGCCAGGACCATCAAACAAGGCCTAACAGGAATCGTAGCATGGCCTACTGCTGGTATTCCTATAGAAGACACCGCAAAAGTTGACTTAGAAGCAACTTTGCTAACAAGCGTCTTATCCCTAACATATGGACAAGGCATTAAACACTCTAGTGAAAAAGCCCACCTAGCGTTCCATTTACGACCATAGCTTTGACGGCAAACGACAGAAGACAAGTGGTGAAGCGGTTAAGAACCCTTCATCTACAACCCATGCGGATGGTGAGTGTGGCTCTTCACATGTATGTTGCTAGAAACCCATCATGACTATATATCCAAATGCCAAAACCACTAGTAAGCTCAACAGAGAGATGCATCTGAAGCACTTGGTGAAGTCTTGGTATCACGACCTTCTTAGGAGACCATCAAAGAAGCACACAATGATGCAATACAAAGTAATGAGGTGAGATTCCCATTCATCAACACAACACATGGCAGAAGTAAAAACGGTATGACATGCAAGATAACAGCATACTAGTCATGCATATCATACATCTCAATATCTCATATTATTCAATCAACATAAGACATCATCAACATTGGATAATAATGAATAACATGTAAATGTATCCATCAACAGTCATGCAATGCAATGCGATGTACATGACTCAATGCCATATGCCATAATGATAAAAATATGACCCCTACTCCATGGAGCTAAACATAAATCTAGTGAGTGATTGGGAGAACATTTCTGTGTTATCTCAGGCCCATTGTGCCTCATCAACAAGATTACGAATTCACTACAACGGCTCATGCAAGTGTCAAGTCAGGACGTTAGTGTTTTTTGATTGGTACCCATGACACAGAGGAGCTACTCTCTGGCCACATATTGTCTTACCAACCCCAATGTCCTCAAGTCCTCAAGATCGCAACCTCCGACAATAACACCCGCACAAAGGTGTAAGCTCAACTCTCTGGCATAACGCCCAACTCATGCACAGATTCATATGCATGTCAAGATAATAACAATAGTAATAACATAATTAATGTAACATAATGTTTATCCTCTTGATAAACCACAGGGCACCCCTACGGGACCCACTTTCACACGACTTGTCATCAGTTGCTCTTTCTTGGTTCCGTTCCTTGCATTCTCGTACCACTTCGTTGCTTTGGAAACGATATTCAAGTTCTATGACATATCATTACATGTTTGTTTTCGTGTCTTATGATATATTTCTCAAGTCCTAAATGCCTTATGAAGAAAGATTGATAATCATCTAGTTAAGTCTTAGATCCTTTCTAAGTTAGAGTGTACTTGTCTTTCAAGTAATGAAATACATCTAGATTCACTTAAGTCTTATGAATCGATTGATGAATGAATCATCAATGGTATATCATATGGTCTTGTTTCACGTGTCCTATACCTTCTTATCTCTTTCTTTCACTCTAAGTTAATTACTCAACTTAGGGTTTTACACTTAGGAAAAAAATCCTTAGCTTTGAGTTCAAAACACTCTTTTCTAAAAAGATGAGTACATAACACTTATTTGTTTTATACCGTGGCAAGGTGCCTTAGTACCTTTGATTCAAGTCTTATACTTTGAAAACAGTATTTCAAAAAACTTTGTAGTTTCAATTAAACTTCAAGTCGGAAGTTGGAATTTAAAACTCTTTTGCATTAACTAAAGAAGAGAAATCTTCTTAAGTCCAAACCCTTTTTTTAAATTGAAATCGTTTATACTTAAACTTGAAATTAAGTATTGTATTGAAATCACAGATTGGTTTTACGTTAAAAACCTACATAGTAATTGAATGCTACATAAGATTTCTCAAAGTTGTTTGTTATTGAGAATACTTGCTTCATTAGATTTCAAAATGCCATTTTGATTTACTTAAGCTATAACTTAAGATCAAAATACTTTTTCGTTGTTGTAAGAATCCCTTGGCTTAATACAAGGTTGTGTTTTATTCAAATATTGTTTCTTTGTTTTGCTTTGATTCTAATATGATCTAGCATAGATCATGAAGTTTTTAGGATCTTTCTTTGAATTTGAATCTAGAAAATTAACTAGCAATTGAAAACAATGAAGAAAATCATAGAAATTGAATCTCAAGTGAGAATTCAATGAACCAAAAAGAGATGAAGAGAAGTTCATTATATGAACATAAAGAAGAAGCACTAGCGAAAATGGAGGGAAAAGGGATGAAGGCGCCACAAGCTCAATCCATGGTGGAGGATTGGATGATAAGCCTTGAGGGGGATTCGCCACTAGAGTGTTGGAACTCTAGATAAGAATCAAAGGTTCAACTCTTGAACCAAGCTAGAGAGGATTCTCTCAACTCTCATAATTCTCAAGTTTGAGAAAACTACACAAATGATTCATTAATTGGAAATTGTAGTACATGAGTTCCATATATACGGGAGAGCCTCATCTAGCTTCATGAAATGAAGCAAGAGGCACTATTCTTCTCAAAATGGCCGAATAGGCCTTGTTCTATGGGCCTATTGGCCCAATGCTTCCTAAGCCCAAGCTATGCTATCCTAAAAGTGCTTATTTGGAAAAGCACTTGTATTACAAGTCCTAAGTATTTTCCAAAGTCCTAAATCACTATACAAAGTCCTAAAAACTAAGTAGTCATGACTTCTACTAGTACGAGGTTATAAATGGATGCCTCGTCAACTTGATGCTTCAAAGTCAACTGATTGGCCATAACTCTTTGTAATGCCTCTTGGACCTTCCTTTGTCTTGATCGGGTCATTGGTCCTTAAATTCCCTCCAAGCTTGGGACTTGTGCTCCTATGATCATATTAGATTCACCGTTCATTAAATCAATTTAGAGTTGTAAAATCATTTAAGTTTCAAAGATTGAAGATGAAAATCCTTTTTGTTTATGCTTTAGCCAAATCCTATACTAGGTTTAATGTGAAGATTTTGCTTCACCAACATCCATCATAAGTAAGAGTAATCATCAATGCATCAAAATGAATAACAACATAACATCTACATCCAAAAATCAACACAACCCGTGTACAGAATTTTCAGCATTTCAAGCATCAACTTGTGACAAACATTTGATTGACCAAACGAACTCGGATTTGAGAAAATGAAGACTCATATGAAAGCTTAGGATGTCTACTCTTTGGCTGTAAAATTTAATTTCACAAAAGATAACCGAGTTAGTATAGTTTCACTAAATAAGCCACTATAGTCAGAATCCAAGACAGAAATTTATGCTTACATTGAAACAGATTTTCAAGGGTCAAATCTCCATGAAACTGTAACATCCCGACTTTATGGAACTCTAATCGAGCTGGTTAATCTCGATTAGGGCTTTGGATGCTTGCATGAATTGTTTTGTGTTAGTTTAAGGCCTAGTTGGAAGCTTAGGAATAGGCTTCAACAAGATTGGAAGTGCCAAAGGTGTTAAACGAGAAACTGTGGAAGTCAGAAGTTTGGAAGGCTCTTCCCAACTGAGCAGCACGCTGAAGCGTGGTAAGGGAGCACGCCCTAGAGTGCCAGCGCTTAGGCGTTGGTCTTGTGCATGCTCAAGCGTGCTGAGTGCAGTGCCAGCTGTCTTAAGTTTTGACGTGTGTGGGACGCGTGTAGGACACATGTCAAGCCAGGGAGAGAACAGAGTGGATGAGGCTCCACGCTCCAGCGTGGGAACGCTCTAGCATGAAATTTCTGCAAAGATTAGTGAGAGAGGCTTTGAGTGTTCTAGTGAGAGAAACACATTTTCAAGGCGATCGAGGTACCAGAACGCGATTCTGGCTACACAGCTGTGATCACAACAAAGTTATCTGTAACTTTGATGGTTTAGTTTCTCGATTCGACAAAGGTAAACTCGAATCCCTACCATGTGTTCTTCGTGGTTCTTCGAGTCTTTACCTTTCTTCTTTGATCTTTGAGCTTGCCCTAGGGCTAACACTATTGTGCACGTGTTGTGCTTGTGATTAGGGCAAAGTTCGCCTTCGTGATTGTATGAGTTGGTAGCGAGCTTGAGACCGGGTGGTGGCTGTTCTTGGAGCTGTTGGTGGTTGTCCAAGGAGGTGGTGGTTGTGAGCTTGGTGAGCCGGTGATCGCGTAGATCTTCGTGCCAACTTTTCAGGTAGGGAGAAAGAGTACTGCTGCTGTCGGGAAGGCAAGAGTAGTATAGTTGTATGTGTAGGTAAGCCCTAACCCTACTACTGGTTGAGCCCCGATAAAGTGCCTAAACCCTAGGTTTAGGATACTTTGGGCTATCGCCATTAGATTTGGAAACCCTAGCTTATAGAACCGTTGATTGAGGATGATCTGCTTCGTATGACTACTGTGATATTGATTTTTGTTGTTGCTATACGTATACGTGCCTATATGCTACTTGGTATATGATATGCTTGCTGCTTTGTGGATTTTGTTATTAATGTGGTTGTTATGCTGGTTGTGGTAAATGTCGTGATGTGGCGGAATGTCCTTAGAGTTAAGTTTGGTTGTGTGCCGTGTTGTTATCGGGTTGATACCGTGGATGGTGTCTTTGCTGTTATGCTGGTTTCTTCAGGCTGTGGTCGTGATGTTTGAGCTGTGGCTCGTGGACGTGTGGCATCGCTGTGGCCGTGTGGATGCGATGTCATCATATTGTTCCTGATTGAGTGTTTAGGCATGAGATCCGATGTTTATTGCATATCATCTGCTGCCATGTGGCGAGGCCGTATGACAGGTAGTATAGGCTGCCAACGTCATACGAGTTTAGTTGTACCTGAGTGCGGGTACGGAAAGTATAAGGGGCGGTCAAGTGAGTGACCTTGGGGATGTTGCCGGTCTCGGGAATAGTTTACAATGACGGATGAGGTAGCTCCTATCCTATTGTGACGCCCGATCTAATCCTGTTTGCCCGATTAATCACTGAGCTTTCCACGTTCCAGGTTAACATTCCGAGGCGACCAAGACACCTTAGTTCCGGTATGGAAGGGGGATGCACTCTTATTGGTCACGGAAAGCGATTCGGTTTCTTGGACGAACTAACTCTGTTCCGACCCAGAACCTATTCCGGTGTGGACTTGTTTAGGTGTGGAACCGTTCCGATGTGGAACCAGCTTTGTGAGTTTTCGGCCGACATACTAAATCGGATTAGTATCTTGGTCTAGAGGATTGATCTGAGAGTCAGACTCATGGAGATGAATGTTCGTTGCGTGTGTTGTCTCGAGAGATGTTTGGCTATGTGCAGTAACTGCTATACATGCTATACCTATTATGTGCTACCAGCTATTGTTTACTGCACTGCTATTGTTATTTCCAACTTTGCATATGCCGAATTTCTTATCTCCCTACTGCTTCTTGCAAGTCTGTTTAGTTCTTGGTTCGCGTGAAGACGAGGAGCCAGTTGATGGATCCGAGGGCGCACCTTTACATCACATTGGCGCCGAGGATGCCGGTGTTGAGCTTGATCGAGATCATCTATCACGATGATCGGGGGTGGCGTGTGGACCCCTCAACCTTTCAGACGGTCTATACAGGGCCGGTGAGCAACCTGTTCCGAGGAGGGACATCGCACAGGGTGGACATCGTGGGACCCTTCAGAGTTAAGCAGTTCTTACAATTTCCGCATATGTGGCAGCCGTCGAGACGTCACAAGCGGGACTACACCTTGGTTGAGCCATCATCTTTGGAGGTGACCGAAAAGAGAGGCTTCGTCTACCGTGGTTTGCGCCGGAGGATGGAGCAGTACTTAAGGACCTACCGCAGGCGTAGGGTTGTTGTATCCAGCTCGTCGTCTGAGTATGAGCCTCTGGTGACCTATAGGCATACTTATGGCGAGGGCCAGGGTAGTTCAGGGCATCGTCACCACTGACGGTGAGAGCCTGCTAGAGCGTCCTAGGTTGTGAGCTGAGAGCTTTTTGTGTATTTTTTTAGTGTAGGACGGGTGGTGCTAGTGAGCTGCGAGGGTCTTCGTTTGTTTTGGATGTACTTTCCGTTTCTTTCAGTTTTTGTTCAAACAATTTGTATATTTATGTACAGTGCCCTATTGATGGGGCTACGTTATGCATGGCATCTGTATAGTTATCTTTATCTACGTTTACTCTGATATGATGTGAGCTTTGATTTTTCGTACGACTGCATGCTTTTATGTGCTCGTTTCCGCAATGCTATTTGAATACCACGATATCACTTTAATACGTTTAGCCATAGTTAATAATAGGATTTCGGGACTAATGGGATTATCCTTCTAAGAAAGGAGGGTCGTCTCATTTTGGTGGTATCAGAGCAGTTTAGTTCTATAAAGGACTGTGGAAGTCAAGAACCAAACTGTGAGTCTAGAAGGTGTACTGGCTTTAACGGTTGGTACCCGTGTTGTATCGACTGTGTCTAGTTTTGGGTAGTGTCCGATGCGCCGGTTATTGAAGTGTGATTACTGTTTTCATTCATAAGGCATATGATATGTTTAACAGTTAAGTGCTATTATATGTTTTATGAATTGGAACTGATAGCTCCTTTTTACAGGAAGCTAAATGGCTCGGGGACGAGGTAGAGGAGGAAGGTCGGCTACGACCGGGGGCAACGATAACAACAACAATGGTGACCACTCAGGGACTAGAAGTGGTGGTGACACCTCTGAGGCAATGAGAGCCATGAGGGATCTGGCTACAGCAATGATGCAGCAAACTCAGCAGACTACCTAGTATATGCAGAGGGAAGCAAGGCAGGACCAGTTACAAGCTATTAGAGGTGACGAAACCGTGTACACGGGTCTCAACGCATTTATGAAAAGGAATCCTCCTCAGTTCCACTGAGAGTACAACCCTAAAGCTTGGTAGAGGAGCGGAAGCTTGGTGGAGGACCAAGGCTAGATTGTTAGAAGCCGGAGGCAGAACTATGACTTGGCCATTATTTCGAGAGAGCTTCTTAGAGAAGTATTTTCCAAGAAGCATCAGGCAAGAAAAAGAGAAGGAGTTCCTATGTCTGACACAGGAACAGATGTCCGTCGGTGAGTATGCAATGAGGTTCGAGGCACTCCTCAAATTTTCCCAGTTCTATCAGGTTCATCCGGATGGAAAGTAGGTGTGTCGAAGGTTTGAAGACGGACTAAGACCAGAGTTGAAGCGGACAATGTTGCCCTTGAGCATCAGTTCTTTTCCTGTGTTAGTGGAGAAATGCACAGCTGTAGAAGGGCATGACCACGAAGGGACAGCTCAACAACAAGTGAGAAGTGGTGGACCTGTTCGGAGCACCCAGAGGGGCAAGAGAGGAAGGTTCCAGCAGAGGGCAAGGCCTTACGATCGCCCAGCTCAGTTTAATGTCAATCATGGAGGGAGTGGCTCCAACCAAGGACAACAAGAGATCAAGACTTGCTTTCAATGCGGGGGACCGCATCTAGTCAAGAACTATCCGAGGACCCAGCACATCAGGTGCTTGAATTGTAACCAGATGGGTCATTATGCATCAGATTGCAAACCAGGGGTTAGAAGAAGAGCTCAGTTTCAACAGCCGAGTGGGAGAGCTCAAAGTGGCGGAGCGAGATTAGCTATAGTAAGTCAGAAAATTAGGCCACAGATGACCGAAAGGGTGTTTTCCGTGAAGGGTTCTGAAGCCTCTCGCAGCCCTGACCTGATACAAGGTAAATGCTTAGTCTCTGGTAAACTTTTATCGGTTTTATTTGATTCAGTGGCTACCCATTCTTTCATATCAATAAAGTGTATGGATGATTTAGGGTTGCTTCTTTCTTCATTACCCTATCATTTGACTGTCTCAACGCCTACTGGCGATTCTTTGACTACCCTATATGTATGTCTTAAATGTCCAATCACAATAGAGAACCGCCATTTTCCTGTGGACCTGATCTATTTGCCTATGAAACAGATATGGACTGGCTTTCGGGTAACCATGTGATGTTAGACTATTCGAACAAAACCCTTCTTTTCTCAGAGCGATCTAGACTGATACCTGCCAACGAGAGTATTCTGATGGGTGGACGATCAGACGGATGCGTGGTGCTGTTCTCTTTGGAAGCAAAGGAGACTCCTTGTCGAAGCTTTACTTTTCGTGCGAGAGTTTTCGGAAGTGTTTCCCGATGATGTTCCTGGGCTGCCATTGGAGAGGGAGGTGGAGTTTGCTATAGACCTGATTCCGGAGACTGGGCCTATATCGATAACACCATATCGGATGTCTCCAGTGGAGCTGACGGAGCTGAACAAATAGTTGCACGAGATGCTAGGCAAAGAGTTCATCAAACCTAGTGCATCTCCATGGGGAGTGCCAGTGCTGTTTGTTAAGAAGAATGACGGAAGCTCGAGGCTATGCGTAGACTATCATCAGCTGAACAAAGTAACGATAAAGAACAAGCATCCGTTACCACGGATAGATGATTTGATGGATCAGCTGAAGGGAGCAACTGTGTTTTCTAAGATCGATCTAACATCTGGATACCATCAGATCCGGGTTAAGGAGAAGGATGTGCCAAAGACTTCTTTTCGAAGTCGGTATGGTCACTATGAGTACTTAGTTATGCCTTTCGGTGTGACTAACTCTCCGGCTGTGTTCATGGATTATATGAACAGGATCTTCCGACTGCTCCTTGATAAGTTTGTTGTTGTTTTCATCGACGACATCCTTCTATGCTCTTCAAGTAGAGACAAACACCAAGAGCATCTAAAGGCGGTGTTGCAAGTGCTAAAGGACTGGCAGTTGTATGATAAACTGTCTAAGTGCGAGTTTTGGTTAGAGGAAGTCAAGTTTTTAGGCCATGTGATCTGTAAGGATGGAATCGCAGTGGATCCTGCGAAAGTTGAGGCCGTAGTGAGTTGGGAAAGCCCTAAGTCTATAAGCGAGGTGAGAAGCTTTCTTGGTATAATGGGCTACTATTGGCGGTTCATAGAAGGATTCTCTAAAATTGTGTTACCTATGACGCAGTTGACGAGGAAGGGGAAGGCGTTTGAGTGGTAAGAGGCTTGCGAGCAAAGTTTCCAGGAGCTGAAGAGAAGACTGACCACGTCACCGGTGTTGGTGCTGCCAGATCCTTTAGGACGGTTTGATGTATACTGTGATGCATCTTATCAAGGCTTGGGATGTGTGCTCATGCAAGAAGGAAAAATGGTGGCGTATGCCTCTAGGCAGTTAAGAGTACATGAGCCGAACTACGCAACGCACGATCTGTAATTGGCTGCAATAGTGTTTGCATTGAAGGTATGGAGATACTACCTATGTGGTGCTAAATTCAGTGTATTTAGCGATCATACGAGCTTGACGTATCTGTTCAACCAGAGAGAGTTGAACATGAGGCAGCGAAGGTGGATGGAATTCATAAAGGACTATGAATTCGACCTGCAATACCATCCAGGTAAGGCGAATGTAGTAGCGGATGCGCTCAGTAGGAAATCCCTACACGTATCTACCATGATGGTAAAGGAACTAGAGTTGTTAGAGGCATTTAGAGATCTAAATCTGGAAGCGAAAATCGTCGAGGATAAGTTGAATCTTGGGATGGTTAGAGTAACTAGCGATTTTTGAATATTTTATGGAAGAAGCAAGCTTAGGATAAGTACCTCGAGGGCATGAATCGGTTAATAGAGGAAGGTAAGACTTCGGAATTCAGAAGGGGTATTGATGGTCTGCTTAGGTTTGGTGATCGGGTTTGTGTGCCAGTGGATAGCGAAGTTAAGAATATGATCTTGGAGGAAGCACACAAGAGCAAGCTGAGTTTTCGTTCGGGGGCTACCAAGATGTATCAGGACTTGAAGAAGCTGTTCTGGTGGCCGAGAATGAAGAAAGAGGTGGCGGCGTATGTCCTAACCTGCTTGGTATGTCAAAAAGCGAAGATTGAACACCAGAAGCCAGCAGGGTTGTTGCAATCGTTGGATGTCCAGAATGGAAGTGGGATAGCATTGCCATGGACTTTGTTTCAGGGTTGCCGAGAACTCAGAAAAGGTGTGATGCAGTCTGTGTAACACCTCGATTTTCGAGTTTTCATATTTAATCAATATTTATGAACTTATATTTTATTCGAGGTCTTAGGAATGGAAATAAAATATTCCGAGACCATAATCATGCTCAACGATATCGTAAGAAGCTACGATTAAGTTTTGAGTCGAAAACTCAAACGGAGTCGGGTCTGCGTTTTTGCAATGACAGTATTATTTTACTGCTCAAGAGACCTCAGATGGACCCGTGAACGATACAGTAAGTCATTCGATTCTCTATGTTTTGGTTAAATTTCACAAAAATTTCAAAAAAAATCACTTCCTGACCTCCGTTCGAGCGAAATCTTCAATCGGGTGGAGAATGGAGTCACGTATGGACTTACCATGACCCGACAACAGATAATCTTGATATCACATCATGTCAACTCACTTGGGAGAGCATGCCAGAGTCGTCATGACGATTGGGAATTTCGGGACGCGAAATTAGCAAAATACCCCTAACTTAAGCTTTTTCACCTTTTACCATTTTACCCTTTGAACCAAATGACCTTTTTACCCTTAATGAGCTTTTAAGAAGGCTGGAACAGCCCTCTCAGACCCTCATTTCACGCAGCCCAGCCCCCTAAGAACAACCAAGAGCTTCATCTTCTTCCTCCTTGAAAACCTCCATTGAAATCCTTGAGAAATCCTTGAAACTTTGAAGGAAAGCCTTCAATCTTTGACCGATCTTCCTCCATTCTAAGGTAAGATCACTTCTATAATCTCCTAGATTCTTGAATCTCTCTCAATCTCAAGATCAAAACTCCATTTTCATGAAACTCATTCTTAGATCCAGAAGTTTGAAAATCCGTAGGAAATTGTAGAAAAATCCTTTTGATGTGAAACCAATTTCTTTGAGCTCACCTCTTCATCCTCTACCTAAACCCAAGAGATCATGATCCAAGTCTCATCCTGGCTCTTAAACCCCAAAGTGGCCGTACCCTAGTAGCGGTGATGAATAGTGTTTTTCATCAAATTTTTTATTTCTAACCCTTGATTCCATCCTTAGCTTTCTTAGTGTTCTTGAATCCAAGTGATGGAAAACCAAATCAAATTCTAACCCCTTTTGCCCAAAATGGGCGAGACCTTCATGAGAAAAATCCATGAGCAATGTTTCATATTTTTGAGTCATAGGACTTAAAGTAGTGTAAACTAAGCTTATGAACCAACCATCCAAAAGTTTGGAACCAAATGAGATCCCTAACCCTTTTTACCTTTCATGGCCGAACTCTATACCTTTTAGGGTAAGGAAATTTATGTTTTGATGTTATAGATTGATGTTGATTTGTTATTTGAATTGAATTGTGTTTGATTGTTTTAGGCGACGCAAACGAAACCGGGGCCGAAGCCAAGAATCGATCGAGTTTGGACTAAGCAACTTTGAGAGGTAAAAGGAGGTTGTCATTTAAGTTTAGTAGCTTCATAATGCATGTTTGGTATATGTGTTATGATGATTTGATTATTGAATTGGAGATAAGTTTGAACGATATATGGTATTGTTTTACTTAATGAAACATATTTGTACACTTGTTGATAATTTGTGGCATGGATGCCTTGATTGGTATTATTGTGATATTGAACTGTTGATACACATATATATATTTACATCCTGGATGAGCACAGAACTGGCTTTGTCTCGAAATTTACTAAAAGACTCGAAACTGAAATCAAAGTTTTGAAAACCGTGTTTTAGAATCAAAAAGTGATTTTTGTAAAACGTGTTGCTTTTCAAGAAAAGTTAAGTTTCCTTTTTGAAAAGTATGTTCTTTTGAAAAGTAAAAAGTGATTTTGTGAAAAGTCGTGCAAAATGTGTTTTGTTCAGTAAAGTGTTTTAAAAAGATGTGAAATCTTAGAAAACGGTTTTGTTTTCAAAAGGTGTTTTTCCCAGAAATCGTTTCCTTTGATAAAGAAATGTTTTGTTTCAAGAACAATGAACGTGTTTTGTTTTCCAAAGTAGTTTTGAGAAAAACGAAATCAAAAGAAATATGATGAACCTTTGCGATGAGCCCAAACCTAGTGGCCGAGACATCGGGGCTATGTTTTGTGGATTGAGCACTCGAACTTCGTGTCCTGTATTTTTTATTTGAGTGGGCTTAATGCCTTTTTGAAACGAGTCATGGACTTTATCTCTCGACATTTGAAAGGATGAACGCAAAGAAAACAGAAAACTTTCTGTGTACATGCATGAACCGACAGACGTGCCATTTGGAACCAAGCTACAACTCAAGTAGTTGAGAATTCAACCTGTTAAGACAACTAGGTCTATAGGGACATTCTATGTTCGAGATCCCACAAGTGGCCGGTGGCGTAGCAACCCCGTGCTGTGGTAAATCGGCTGCCAAACACGAATGAACTCGATCAGAGACTGGAGTATTCAGGATATGGTTATGACGTGGTACCCTGGAACAATTGGAGTTCAGACCTAAATAGAAAGGCCGACTCATGAGGACAATTGTGTTACGGGTGTTACCACGGCCTATCGCTCGATGTTGGGAAGTTAGAATCTCCGGAGTACATGAATTAGAAAGATGATATTGAAGTCTCATGCATTATTATAACTGGTGATAGTGTTTGAGATGTTGTGCTGTATTATATAAATAACTGTTTATATAACTTTATTTATGCTGTTTGTCGCCTGTGCGGCTATAGTGATAAACTTTATATGAGTATCTCACCTTTGCTTGTACATGTTGGACACCCTGTTGTGTTTTTGAAACACATGTACAGATGTTGTTCATAGGTTCCCACGGACACGTGAGGACTCGGATGACGAAGCATTCTGAAGAATTTGACTTTGGGTTGCATCCCAATGTCTACTTGTAGCCGACCAGCTTAGGAGTCTTTTATTTTGAATAGTCTTATATTATATTAATGCACGTATGTTGAATTTATGTCCTTAAGTCTGTAATATGTTATACATTAGACCTGAACCTATGTTATGTTTATGTTTTATGCACCTTAATTATTAGCGTGTGATATGAAGTTATTTCTTCGTCTTGAGTTGTATTGCTTATGCATGCAGAAAATTTTTAGAAACCTGTTTTCGAACGTAGCTACTTAATTAAAGTATTTTCCGAAAGCAACCAGCGTTTTATTCTTTTGATATTTTCCGCAATTTGAGTTCGATTACGTAGCACCCGCGAGGGGGGTACAGTCTGGGTAATCATTGACAGGTTGATGAAGTGTGCTCACTTCTTACTTATCAACCAGAGTTACTCTCTGGTGCGATTGATTCATATTTACATTAAAAAAGAGGTTGAGGCTGTATGGGGTACCTTCAAGTATCATTTCGGATCATGACCCAAGGTTTACCTCAAGGTTTTGGAAGAGATTGCATAGTGCAATGGGAACTAGGCTAAGTATGAGTTCTACTTATCATCCTCAAACTGATGGTCAGTCTGAACGCACAATTCAGTCATTGGAGAATGTCTTAAGAGCTTATGTGTTGGAGAATATAGGAAGTTGGGACGAGTTCTTTCCATTGATCGAGTTTACTTACAATAACAATTTCCATTCAAGTATTGGCATGGCGACGTACGAGGCACTGTATGGACGTAAGTGCAGGACTCCATTGTGCTGGTTTGAAATTGGAGAAAGTCAGCGGTTGGGCCCGGAATCGGTACAGCAAACAACAGAACAAGTCCATAACATACGGGAAAAGATGAAGATCGCGAGGGATAGGCAGAAAAGCTATGCCGATAAGAGGAGGAGACCTTTGGAATTCCAGGAGGGTGACCATGTCTTCATGAGAGTTATCCCAAGAGCTGGAGTGTACAGAGCAATCAAATCCAGAAAGCTAAGTCCTAAATTCATAGGACCATTTCAGATTCTTCGACGAATCGGTCCCATAGCCTATCATATAGCTTTACCACCAAATCTGTCAAATCTCCACGACGTCTTTCACGTCTCTCAACTCATAAAATATCACCCTAATCCATCACACATGCTAGAGCCCGAGGCTTCACCTGTTCAGATCGTGGATAGAAAGAATAAGGAACTGCGCGGCAAGCACATTCCGTAAGCCAGAGTAGAGTGGAACCCGGTAACGAGAGATTCAATGTGAGAACGTGAAGCAGAGATGCGCCAGAGCCACCCTTCTCTTTCACTTGGGCCATTCTTCCATCTTTGAGCTCGAAGTGCAGAGAGTAGTGAGAGGGGCTCTGAGTGTTCTAGTAAGAGAAACACAGTTTCAAGGCGATCGAGGTGTAACACCCCCTCGAGGTGTCACATATCATAACCCAAAATTCTTATGATTCGGTTGATTAAAAACCTTTTCAAAATTTCTTATTATATTTATTGCGGAAATTCTGATACCAATTTATACATTCACAAAGGAATAAATTCAAACTCATCATTTATGAAACTCATTCACTTCGCCTTAAGGCATACATCACGTTACTTTCTTAATACATATCATCCATACTGAGTCACGGTCAATGGACCTGACTTTAAATATAAAAATCCTAAGAGCTGGTCTAACAAAAATCTAAGAACAATAAAGCATACTACCTAGCATGCATCGCCCAAAAGATACTGGGCCTCGTCATCAACAGTCCACCATCTTCGTCGTCGACACCAAGAAATTCAAACGCGGGGTCCTGCAGTGACCCAGAGGACCGCTGGAAAATATCTATACATGTGTTCAAAAAACACAATAGGGTATCCAACATGTACAGGCAAGGGTGAGATACTCTTTCACAAGTTTATCATAATAGCCACACAAGTAAAACAACATATAGATAATGCATCAACACAGTTACAATAACATAAAAAACACTGGACAACGGACCAAGTAATAGCATGTCCACAAGTATACCATAAATTTCAATATATCATATTAATCAATTAGCAGTATAAGACATCTTTGAAAGCTGAATAATGATGTACAGTAAGTAAACGTAATCATCAAGAGCCATGCAATGCAATGCGATGTACATGACTCAATGCCATATGCTACAAGGGTAAAACTCTGACCCCTACTCCATGGAGCTAACAAATCGTCGGAGAGAGTGAATGGGAGGACATGTTCCGGTTATTGCCAGCCATGAGCAAGATGCTACAACATTCGTAACGTGCACTAATCTGGCTTTACGGTAACACTCTCGACCAAACATGAAAAATACGGCATCTAATAGAGGATATCAGTGTATTGCACGGATTCGCCATGGCACAGAAGAATCACCAACTCGTCACATTTCAGCCAATCCAACCCTGATACCTCCAAAAATACCATTGAAGATCATCACCGTAGGATTCGTACCCGCATCAAGGTGTAAGCTCAACTCCTAGGCTCAAGGCCTTACAACTATGCAAATAAAATGCCAATGCTTGCACAAGGCATATGCGATAAAGCAATGTCTATCCATTGGATAAACCTCAAGGTCCACTAAGGTTCTATTTCTTAGGAACTATAAGTGTTTTCGTTTTATAAAACATTTATCCATCGGATAAAAAATTTATCCATTAGATAAATATCTCGTGATTCCTTTGGAATGATCCAGACTGCTTTCAAAATCACCGACTGTCCCTACAGAGCAACACAACTCTCTTCAACGTGTTTTGTCCTCGCTCACACGCTTTCTAGGAAACTTCCCAGAAGGTCACCCATCCCATAATTACTCTAAGTCCAGCACGCTTAACTATAAAGTTCTTATGTTCTAAGCTCCCGAAAAGAAGATAAATCTTGTTGGTATAGGTAGTCCCAATCAATTCTTATATGCCTTCCCTCAGCTATACAGTCCCATACCTGCAAAACCTCATAATTCCTTCCACTGTACAGTCCCATACCTGCACAGTCTCAAGATCTCTCTCATTCCGGTTATCACAAGACGGAAACAATTGAACGATTAACCTAGATCCGAATCACCGGTCTGTCATCGAACTACTATTTCAAAACCAAAAATGTTTCGTGTTTGTGTTTATGTCTTATGAATCACCTCTCAAATCCTAAGTGTTATGAAGAAGGATTGAGAATCCTCTTAGATAAGTCTTTGATCCTTTCTAAGATATTACTTCCTTGATTTTCAAATAATGAAATAAGTGTTGATTCACTTAAGTCTTATGAAGTCATTGATGAACTAAGTCATCAATGGTATAGCACATGGTCTTGTTCCACCACATACCATACTTAATTACCTGTTGTCTTCAACTCTAAGTCAATTACTTAACTTAGGTTTTCACGCGCAAAACTGTACGGTATGAGTTAAAAACTCTCTTTGTAAACCAAAACCTTTCTTAATTGAAAACACATTAATTCTTAAGGAACTTTGTTGCATGGTTAAGGTAAAGTACCTTAACAAACTGGGAAAGGTTTTTCCTTACTAAATTAGTGTAAAACCATGTTCGAAGTTAGTGTAACAGAAATATAATAAAACTATGTTAACTTTTATAAAAGACATTTTCGTTTTCGGAACACCAAATACTTTCAGAAAATCTTTCTTTGACAAACTAAATACTTTTTAGTAAAAACAGACATTATAACATTTAGCTTAGAAGCTTTTCATTCCTTAAAGCAAGCTATAGCCAATGATATGCTCTTAACCAGTCCAGGATATATATATATATATATATATATATATATATATATATATATATATATATATATATATATATATATATATATATATATACACACACACACACACACACACACACACACATCAAATCTCAATTCAAGGCATCCATGCCCCAATTCATATGCAATTATCCAAGCATGTACTTCATGAAAATAAATCAAGTACATACACAACATATAGTCATTCCAAACTCAAATCAACATTATGCATATGTTCTATCCAAGGCAAAATGCCACAATTCACATTACGACCAACCTCATGTGACTATCAAACTCATTGGAGCTAATCTCCCCTTACCATTTTGGAGTCATCCTCCGAATGTAAGTCGCCCGATCGGTCCGCGAATTCTCCCGATTCCTCGTCCGATTATCCGACGACAACTACAAACACAAACCAATCCAATCATCAACATAATTAGCAACATCAAAACATAGGTTCTCCTTCCCCAAAATGTGACCTAAGTTTCGGCCCAAAATGATCAAAAGAGCTAGGGATCACATTTGGTTCCAAACTTTTGGATGGTTGGTTCTTAAGCTTAATGAACACTAGTGTAAGTCTTAAAACTCAAAAATGTGAGACAAAACTCGAGGTTCTTCACACTCAAGGGTTTCGGCCATCAAGGGAAAACATGGCTAGGAATTGATTTGGTTTTCCATCACTTGGATTCAAAGACAATAGGAAAGGTTAGGATGGAAACAAGAGTTAGAAATCAAAAATTGGACAAAAACACTATTCACCTTCTTCCCTAATGGTTCGGCCATTTTTATGAGAATAGGCTAGGATGAGAGTTGGATCATATGCTCTTGGGTTTAGGAGGAGGATGATGGAGTTATTTCAAAGAAATTGGTTTCCCATTAAAAGGATTTTTCTACAATTTCCTTTGAATTTTCAAAGTTTGGATCTTAAAGTTGGGACTCAAGAAATCAAGTTCTTAAATCATGAGATAAGAAGAGATTCAAGAAGCTAAGAGATATAGAAGTGATCCTACCTAAGAATGGGTGAAGATTGATCAAAGAATCAAGCTTCTCCTCCATGGATTCAAGCTTTTCTTTCATGAAAATGGTGGAGTTTTGGTCTAAGGAAGAAGATGAAGCCTTGGAGCTTCTTTGGGGTCTGTTGGTGCGTGATTTTGAGGCTGAATGGCGGCTGTCCAGCCTTTAAAAAGAATCACTTAAGGGCAAAATGGTCATTTGCTTCAAGGGTAAAATGGTAAAAATGTAAAAGACTAAGGTTAGGGGCATTTTGGTAATTTCGCGTCTAGATTTTCCCGACCGTCATGACAACTCTGGCATACTCTCCCACGTGATCTAGGATGATGTGGTATCAAGCTTATCCATTGCCGGGTCTCGTTGAATCCCTTTACGACTCCAAACGCCTCCCGCTTCGAGTATACGGCCGAATATAATATATTATTATTATTTTTCGGATGTCGGAACGAATTTTAATAGAGATGTTGTAAATTAAATCCTGAGACTTACTGTCTCGTTCACAAGTCCAAATTAGGTCTCGATTGTAGAAAAAGGCTACAATCCGTGCAAAATGCAGACCGGGCTCCATTTGAGCTTTCGCCCGAAACTTAACCATGGCTTCCGATGGTTGTGTAGGACATTCCTATCTTCTTAGAATATTTTATTTCACTCTCTAGACCCTCCAATAAAATACAAACATTAAAATACTGAATAATTATACAACTTAAAAACTGGGGCGTTACAAGAGGTACCGGAACGCGATTCTGACTACATAGCTGTGATCGCGGCGAAGTTATCTACGACTTTGACGGTTTAGTTTCTCGATTCGATAAAGGTAAGCTCAAATCCCTACCACATGTTCTTCATGTTCTTCGTGGTTCTTCGAGTCTTTACCTTTCCTCTTTGATCTCTGAGCTTGCCCTAAGGCTAACACTATTGTGTGCGTGTTGTGCTCATGAATAAGGCAAAGTTCGCGTTCATGATTGTACGAGTTGGTGGCGAGCTCGAGGCTGCGTGGTGGCTGTTCTTGGAGCTCTTGGTTGCTGTCCAATGAGGTGGTGGCTGCGAGCTTGGTGAGCCGGTGATCGCGTAGATCTTGGTGCCAACTTTTCATGTGGGGAGAAAGAGTACTGGTGCCAACTCTATCTACAATCTTCCTTCCTTGCATATACTTTGCCCTTTTTGGCCAATTCAGCTATTGTATTTGGTCAATCCTATTAAAATCCAACTTCCACATTCAAAGAATTCACTGAAATTTATTCCTTCAACTACTTGTCCCAAACTTAACTCCCTCAAACAAAACTCACACTTGACCCACTTGGCAAACTACTATCCTTCTTACAAGATCTGAAGAATCATCTAAAGTCATTCTACTTGCCTCTCGCAATCTCGTGAATGGAAGAGAAAGTCGTAAAGAAAGATATTAATGAATGACAAGGAAGAACAAAATATATAAATGTCTCACGTTACAAAAGAAAATTGACTAAATTAAGGATATGAGAGGAGATCTAATATCTCAAAAAGGATTTCCAATAGGGTCTTGATTGTGAGAATGCCCGGGTACATAATCACAATCACAACTCTACTAGAGTTCCTTCCTCCCAATAGATCTATTACTAGGTTGACAATCGAAATTTCCAATATTCTCAACGTTAGAAAAGTCAGAGTTGTACTAGAATGAACTAAAAGGACATAGTTGAAAGATAACCAGTCCATTTCCACAATAACATCCATATGAGACAAGGCAATCAAATTGAACACCAAAACAATATCAAATCAACTAAAACGATGAGGAGCAAGTTTTGTAATGGAATGGAAACGATCAAATCAAGAACATAGACAAAATGAGAAAACCTGACCGTCACCCATAATCATGAGAATTTAAAGAAAAGGCTAAGACTTAGAGTAGGTAATACAATATTGGGATTACCTTCAATGAGATATGTATCCTCATGTAAACCTTCGGTTGGTGAAGCCTCCACTTTATTCACTGCACAACTTCTTCCTTTCGCCTTCAACTTAGACGCTTGAATGTCATGGACTGTAGCTTCCACCTTTTGTAGTTTGCAACCCAAGACAAGGTGTCAATGAGATATGTATCCTCATGTAAACCTTCGGTTGGTGAAGCCTCCACTTTATTCACTGCACGACTTCTTCGTTTCGCCTTCAACTTAGATGCTTGAATGTCATGGACTGCAGCTTCCACCTTTTGTGGTTTGCAACCCAAGACAAGGTGTCCCCGCACTTAGAATAGACCGCTTCTCTAAAGAAGTAGCTTCTCACTTTGAGTATCTCTCCAAACTCCATCTAAACTTGTTGATTTTCACCAATGTCACAAATAACATTCCGTAACAGTCAGAACTCGAATGTTATGATTCCTACTTACCCACTACCTTTATTAACATCGTTTCCTTTCCGAAACAATAATGAACACACATTGCCTTCTTTTGAAAACAATGACATAGAGCACACAGCACAAGTAAGGGTAGACCTACACCCGAACCTCGACAAGACTCAGCCAGTTCTCTTTTGCTTTTGATGTTTTCAATTTCTGAACACCGATCTAGCTTATCAGGGAATCTAGTAATCCCCAATGGTACCGTCTTCGAATCTACGGCACATCCACTCCTCAACCAGATACCGCGGATAGAACTCTGAAAACTTTAGCAGCGCCTCAAATCACGCTGCGTATTTTTTAATCATCATGTTGCCTTGCTTCAGATTCTGGAACTCCTTGTATTTTTCCCTCCTGACCATCCGAGGAAAGTATTTCTCAAGGAAAGACTCTCTGAACAATCCCCAAGTTATGGCTCTTCCTCCGGTCTCAGCCTCTACTTCCCTTTCCACCATATTCCTGCTCCTCTCACTAGCATGAAAAAGCATAGAAAACCTTCTGAGCTTCATCACAGTGTATTGCTGCTCTTGAATCCATAGTTATGCCCCCTCGGGATTGTGATCCCTATTGAACTGAGGAGGTTGTCAACTCATGAAGGCATCCAACCCAGCATCATTATTTCGAACATTCCGCTGTTGTTGCGGTTGATGTTGATTTCCATAGGTCAATTGAATGAGTTGAGCGTTCTACTGGGTTTGCTGTAACATAGCAGCAGCCATATCCCTCATACTCCTGAGGGTTTCTAATGACTCGGCTTCATTTCCAGTGAAGCTGCTGCCTCATTACCTCTATTACGTCCGATCCTACCTCTACCTCTACCTCTACCTCGAGCCATTGGTTCCTGATTCAAGTAACCATTAGCTCACCATTCTATAGGTATGATGTAAAAAAACATTACTCTCTTTGGCTATCACATATTTCACAACAGCAATCAAAAAAACATTCACCCAACATACATTTTACCCATCTCTAATCATAGTCAGTATCTGAGGTGGATCCAACTAACAAGGCCAGTACACTTACTAACTCACACCGCGAGGTCCACATAACCCTACAGTCCGGTTTAGAACCGAACTGCGTTGATACCACCAAAATGAGACGACCCCACTTACGTAGGATAATCCCATTGTAACCTAATCCTAAAACATGCGAAAATTGAAAACTTAAGATACCTAAATAACACAGGTAACCCATTACGAACAACATATACATATAAGTACCATCATCCTTAAGTACATTTATCAGAGTGCGCTACTAAGGTTATATACTTCATACAATAACCTTCGAGAGTAAAGATACATAACCAGTCATACTAAAAACCATATATATATTGTTCCAGTCCTCTCACCAAAATACAAATACTCAAAACTCTCGTACATACTGTACTGGCCAGACACTAACATAAACTATCCTCTATTCCAAATTCTTCACCACTAGCATCAACGGATCTTCCACCTGTATCCAATTCATAAGAGATGCCATCCTCTCCAGGAATAGGATCCTCAACTGAAGTGTCTTCTCCACGAGCCATAAGAGAAAACATACATAGAAAAATATAGGGAGATAAGGATCTAACACAAACATCATATATGGGAAAGAAGCTTATAGAATAACATATATGAACATTACACACATCACATAAGCATATACACATCCACACATCACATAAGCATGTACACAAACATCTCCCAATTACATCACTCAGGATCAATACTTATACTATATGTATCTCATTCCTACATTCATGTCGGCCGATATCTCAAATCTCGTTCTCAATCTCGAGAACCATAGTTAGTTGTCCAGGGACCCTTTCCGCTCACCGTGACCAATCAAAGTACATCCCGCTCCAACTCTCGGGAGAGGTATCTTGGCCGCCTCGGAAAGTCCACCTGCAATATGGAAGATTGAGGGTCCAGTCGGGATAACCAGGTTCCAGCAGGCACCATGACACGATAGGAGCCACCCTATCCGTCACTTGTGACAAGTCCCGAACCCGATTACATCCCCAAGATCACCAAGATCGTCCCTTCCCTCTTCCGTACCCGCACTCAGGTACACGAACCTCGTGTGTCCCATACCACACGGCTCGCCACTTGGCACATGAGTATGCTATGCATGTCAACCATCACTTGTGCCACCAATATCTCAATAATCATTTCAATCCTCAAATCACTTTATTTATGATACCATTGTATCCATCACTTTATCAATATCCATCACTTTTCCTCACATATGCGTTGTGGCACTTTGATTCACTATCCATATCATCATCAATCTTAAAACATGCATACATGATATTCAATATCTCAAGATATCAACGCAAACATATAACATCATACAATTCATATTATCAAGCATATCATTCTAAGCTCATAAACACATAAAGCACATAGAGCATACATTCACAATCACACCAAACATGTCAGTCATCCATCCAAAAATAGTCATCTAGCCTAGGGTATATTTGTAGTGGTGATAGCCCAAAGATACCTACACCTAGGGTCTAGGTACTTTGTCAGGGCTCAACCTGTAGTAGGGTTTAAGGTTCCCCTACACATGTTAATATACATTATTCTAATCTTGCCTTCCCGATGGATGTGAGATTATTTCTCCCCAACTGAGAGCAATGTAACAACTCTCACGAACCCACGAGCACTTGCTCACGGCCGCAGCCCCGTTCCTCCACCGGTACCCGTGTACGCTTTAAAACGATGGAACACGATCTAATCCTTCACAACAAACACGATCACAATTCGTATAATCAAACAAAACTCACCCAGTCCTTAGGAACTAGGGTTCGGCCACATAAGTAGGAAAATGCTAGAAGTGTTAAAATTTGACAAACTCTTGGATCAATGATCCTTAAGCTTAGATAACACTCATGTACGTCATGCATTTAAAGAATTTGAAACAAAACTCAAGATTTCCAACACATAGGGTTTCGTCCCTCTTATGAACATAAGGCTAGGAAAGGATTTTGATTCAATTCTTTGGAGATTCAAAGACATTTAAGTGTAATAGAACTCAAATCAACACTTCTTTAAGCAAAACTTTGAACAAAACTTCATGATTCTTCACGTAGGACATTCGGCCCTCTCTACCCCAAATGGGTTAGAGAGCTTTTATGATTACAAACTCTTAGATTAATGATAGAAGATCATGAATCTAGATCAAGAAAATTGATTTGACATTAAAATGATTTTTCTATAATTTTTTATGAATTTTAGAAGATCAAGAACACTATGAACACATAGAGTTTCCATGAAGAGAATTGGAGATTCAGAGTTCAAAGAAGAGATCTCTACCTCTTAGATGATGAAGAAGATCAAGCTAATCAAGTTTTTTTCACAACGTTCTTGAAGATCTCTTGAAGAAATGGAGAGAAAGTGAGATAAAAGCTTGAAGATACTTGAAGTGAAGAAGATGGAGAACGAAAGGGGAAAGAGAACGAAATTGAGAGAGGAAAATGGAAGAGAGGTGTAATGAGATCTATAAATATAGGAAGAAAAAGATAAGGATAGGATAAGGATAAATTTTACTCAAGGTTAGAATGGTCATTCACTTAAGAACCAAATTGGACTTTCATCAAAAGTTGTACTAGAAACTTCAACACTTGAACTTAAAGAATAAAGTAAAGGAGAAAGGAATATGAGATAGGATATGTATATATGAATGGCGTGGAGTTATGTGAAGGAAGGGTAAGGATTGTATAAAATTTACTTAAGGGCAAAAAGGTCATTTCCTTTAGGGGCAAAATTGTCATTTTCTACACCATCATCATTACTATGGTGAGTCACCTATGTGACTCACCCCTCACCATCATTACTATGGTGACTCACCAGGTAAATCACCATAGTCATGATTGCTTATGGATAAGGTAGGTGAGGTGTCAAGGTGAGGTGGCATGAAAGCGACGTGAGGCTTATCCGTTACCGGTTCCGGTGATCTCGTACGCAAACTGGGTTTCGTCTGAGTCTTCAACCCAAACCTTAACCATAATTCTCTACTAGTAATGTAGAGTAAAACAATATCTGTGCTGTATCCAAAAAGTGGATAAATAGGGATAAAATCAAACACCGGACGAGAGACGCGGTTCCTGAATGTGATTAGTTAATGGATGAGTCATCACCATGACTCATCACTATCATGATTACTCCACCATGAGTCATTCATGTCATGATTACTTGTCTAAAGTAGTCATGATTACTCCTCCAAAATATCTTGATATTTACAACTTTGTCACTGTAATTCAGATAAGATCCACATACTTTACTGATGTGAAAATTGGGATGTTACAACATGTCAGCCATTCCAACCCTGATACCTCCAAAAAGACCATTGAAGATCGTCACCGTAGGATTCACACCCACATCAAGGTGTAAGCTCAACTCCTAGGCTCAAGGCCTTACAACTATGCAAATAAAATGCCAATGCTTACACAAGGCAGATGCAATAAAGCAATGTCTATCCATTGGATAAACCTCAAGGTCCACTAAGGTTCTATTTCTTAGGAACTATACGTGTTCTCGTTTTATAAAACATTTATCCATCGGATACAACATTTATCCATCGGATAAATATCTCGTGATTCCTTTGGAATGATCCAGACTGCTTTCAGAATCACCGACTGTCCCTAAAGACCAACACAAGTCTCTTCAGCGTGTTTTGTCCCCACTCACACGCTTTCTAGGAAACTTCCCAGAAGGTCACACATCCCATAATTACTTTAAGTCCAGCACGCTTAACTATAAAGTTCTTATGTTCTAAGCTCTCGAAAAGAAGATAAATCTTGTTGGTATAGGTAGTCCCAGTCAATTCTTATATGCCTTCCCTCAGCTATACAGTCCCATAGCTGCATAACCTCATAATTCCTTCCATTGTACAGTCTCATACATGCACAGTCTCAGGATCTATCTCATTCCCGTTTTCACAAGACGGAAACAATTGAACGATTAACCTGGATCCGAATCACCGGTCCGTCATCGAACTACTGTTTCAAAACCCAAAACGTTTCGCGTTTGTGTTTATGTCTTATGAATCACCTCTCAAATCCCTAGTGTTATGAAGAAGGATTGAGAATCCTCTTAGATAAGTCTTTGATCCTTTCTAAGATATTACTTCCTTGATTTTCAAATAATGAAATAAGTGTTGATTCACTTAAGTCTTATGAAGTCATTGACGAACTAAGTCATCAATGGTATAGCACATGGTCTTGTTCCAACATATACCATACTTAATTACCTCTTGTCTTCAACTCTAAGTCAATTAATTAACTTAGGTTTTCACGCGTAAAACTTTACGGTATGAGTTAAAAACTCTCTTTGTAAACCAAAACCTTTCTTAATTGAAAAGACATTAATTCTTAAAGAACTTTGTTGCATGGTTAAGGTAAAGTACCTTAGCAAACTTGGAAAATTTTTTCCTTACTAACTTAGTGTAAAACCATGTTCTAAGTTAGTGTAAAAGAAATATATTAAAACTACTTCGTTTTCGGAACACCAAATACTTTCAGAAGATCTTTCTTTGACAAACTAAATACTTTTTAGTAAAAACAGCCATTATAACGTTTAGCTTAGAAGCTTTTCATTCCTTAAAGCAAGCTATAGCCAATGCTATGCTCTTAACCAGTCCAGGATATAAATATAAATATAAATATATATATATATATATATATATATACACACACACACACACACACACACACACACACACATCAAATCTCAATTCAAGGCATCCATGCCCCAATTCATATGCAATTATCCAAGCATGTACTTCATGAAAATAAATCAAGTACATACACAACATATAGTCATTCAAAACTCAAATCAACATTATGCATATGTTCTATCGAAGGCAAAATGCCATAAGTCACATCACGACCAACCTCATGTGACTATCAAACTCATTGGAGCTAATCTCCCTTTACCATTTTGGAGTCATCCTCCGAAGGTAAGTCGCCCGATCGGTCCGCGAATTCTCCCGATTCCTCGTCCCATTATCCGACGACAACTACAAACACAAACCAATCCAATCATCAACATAATTAGCAACATCAAAACATAGGTTCTCCTTCCCCAAAATGTGACCTAAGGTTCAGCCAAAAATGATGAAAAGAGCTAGGGATCACATTTGGTTCCAAACTTTTGGATGGTTGGTTCATAAGCTTAATGAACACTAATGTAAGTCTTAAAACTCAAAAATGTGAAACAAAACTCAAGGTTCTTCACACTCAAGGGTTTCGGCCATTAAGGGAAAACCTGACTAGGGATTGATTTGGTTTTCCATCACTTGGATTCAAAGACAATAGGAAAGGTTAGGATGGAATCAAGAGTTAGAAATCAAAATTTGGACAAAAACACTATTCGCCTTCTTCCCTAATGGTTCGGCCATTTTTTATGAGAATAGGCTAGGATGAGAGTTGGATCATATGCTCTTGGATTTAGGTAGAGGATGATGAAGTGATTTCAAAGAAATTGGTTTCCCATCAAAAGTATTTTTCTACAATTTCCTTTGAATTTTCAAAGTTTGGATCTTAAAGTTGGGACTCAAGGAATCAAGTTCTTAAATCATGAGATAAGAAGAGATTCAAGAAGCTAAGAGATCATAGAAGTGATCCTACCTAAGAATGGATGAAGATTGATCAAAGAATCAAGCTTCTCCTCCATGGATTCAAGCTTTTCTTTCATGAAAATGGTGGAGTTTTGGTCTAAGGAAGAAGATGAAGCCTTGGAGCTTCTTTGGGGGCTGTTGGTGCGTGATTTTGAGGCTGTATGGCGGCAGACCAGCCTTTAAAAAGAGTCACTTAAGGGCAAAATGGTCATTTGCCTCAAGGGTAAAATGGTAAAAGTGTAAAAGACTAAGGTTAGGGGCATTTTGGTAATTTCGCGTGTAGATTTTCTCGACCATCATGACGACTCTGGCATACTCTCCCAAGTGATCTAGCATGATGTGGTATCAAGCTTATCCGTTGTCGCGTCTCGTTGAATCCCTTTACGACTCCAAACGCCTCCCGGTTCAAGTATACGGCCGAATATAATATATTATTATTATTATTTTCGGACGTCGGGACAAATTTTAACAAAGATGTAGGAAATTAAATCCTGAGACTTACTGTCTCTTTCTCGAATCCAAATTAGGTCTCGATAGTAGAAAAAGGCTCCCGTCCATGAAAAACGCAGACCGGGCTCCATTTGAGCTTTCGCCCGAAACGTAACCATGGTTTCCTATGGTTGTGTAGGACATTCCTATCTTCTCAGAATATTTTATTTCACTATCTAGACCCTCCAATAAAATACAAACATTAAAATACTGAATAATTATACAACTTAAAAATCGGGGCGTTACACGAGGTACCGGAACGCGATTCGGACTACACAGCTGTGATCGCGGCGAAGTTATCTACGACTTTAACGGTTTAGTTTCTCGATTCGATAAAGGTAAACTCGAATCCCTACCACGTGTTCTTCATGTTCTTTGTGGTTCTTCGAGTCTTTCCCTTTCCTCTTTGATCTCTGAGCTTGCCCTAAGGCTAACACTATTGTGTGCATGTTGTGCTTATGATTAAGGCAAAGTTCGCGTTCATGATTGTACGAGTTGGTGGCGAGCTCGAGGCCGCATGGTGGCTGTTCTTGGAGCTGTTGGTTGCTGTCCAACGAGGTGGTGGGTGCGAGCTTGGTGAGCCGGTGATCGCGTATATCTTGGTGCCAACTTTTCATGTGGGAAGAAAAAGTACTGCTGCCGTCGGGAAGGCAAGAGTTGTGTAGTTGTGTTTTCTGTTATGTGTAGGGAAGCCCTAACCGTACTAGTGGTTGAACTCCAATAAAGTATCTAAACCCTAGGTTTAGCATAATTTGGGCTATTGCCGTTAGATTTGGAAACCTTAGGTTAGAGAACTGTTGATTGAGGATGATCTGCTTCGTATGACTGTTGTGATATTGATTTCTGTTGTTGCTATATGTATACGTGCCTATATGCTACTTGGTATATGATAAGCTTGTTGCTTTGTGGATGTTGTTATTATTGTGGTTGTCAGGTTGGTTGTGGTAAATGTCGTGTTGTGGCCGAATGCCGTTAGAGTTAATTTTGGCTGTGTGCCGTGTTGTTATCGGGTTGATACCGTGGATGGTGCCGTTGCTGTTATGCTAGTTTCTTGAGGCTGTGGTCGTGATGTTTGAGCTATGGCTCGTGGATCCGTGGCATCGAAGCTGTGGCCATGTGGATGCGGTGGTATCGTGTTGTTCCTGATTGAGTGTTTAGGCGTGAGATCCGGTATCAAGCCCGTTGAGGATGTTTGTTGCATATCATCAACTGCGAAGCGGCGAGGCTGTATGACAGGTAGTATGGGCTGCCAACGTCATACGACGCTAGTTGTACCTGAGTGCGGGTATGGAAAGTAGAAGGAGCGGTCAAGTGAGTGACCATGGGGATGTTGCCGGTCTCGATAATAGTTTACAGTGACGGATGAGATAGCTCCTATCCTGTCGTGATGCCCGATCTTGTCCAGTTTTCCCGACTAATCCCTGAGCTTTCCACGTTCCAGGCTAACGTTCTGAGGCGATCAAGACACCTCGGTTCCGGTATGGAAGGGGGATGCACTCTTATTGGTCACGGAAAGCGGTTCGGTTTCTTGGACAAACTAACTCTGTTCCGACACTGAACCTCTTCCGGTGTAGACTTGTTCAGGTGTAGAACCGTTCCAATGTGGAACCAGCTTTGTGAGTTTTCGATCGACATGCTGCATGGGATTAGTATCCCGGTCTAGAGGATTGATCTGAAAGTGAGACTCATGGAGATGAATGTTCGTTGCGTGTGTTGTCTCGAGAGATGTTTGGTTATGTGCAGTAACTGTTATACATGCTATACATGTTATGTGCTACCTGCTGTTGTTTACTGCACTACTATTGTTATTTCTGACTTTGCGTATGCCGTATTTCTTATCTCCCTACTACTTCTTGCATGTCTGTTTAGTTCTTGGTTCGCATGAAGACGAGGAGCCAGTTGATGGATCCGAGTGTAACACCTTTTCCGAGGGCATCACATAACGAACATTTTATAAAAACTATAAGGTCGAAAAAACGGGTTAATTGAAATCATTTAAGAAAGATGGGATAAATTTTTCCTTTTTACAAGACATAACTATAAAAACTTGTAATCATTTATGCGTGTACGGTAAATGGAAACATTTCATAATATACGGTCGTAAGTTCATAAAGGTCTACATAACCAACCCGACTACAGAAATAAAGCAGAAAGATACAGACTCAACATAAAGGATTGGAGACGCAGCTCCTAAACATAATATACTTGGAGACGCTGCTCCACAAAAGATAAAAGAAAGGTACAAACACTCTGACACCCTACACTAGCCGACAACAGACTACACGGGAAGACATCCCTCGGATCAACTGCTCAATACTTCCTCTGACTTCTCCTTTACGGAGAGATACGCGAAAGGAATAGGAAGGTGTGGATAGATCACCGCACTCATCGCCTTCCAACCAGGACCCATCAAACGAGACCCAACATAAACCCTAGTAGGGACTACTGTTAGCATTCCTATGGAAGACACCGCAGAAGTTGACTTAGAAGCAACTCTGCTAACAAGCGGCCTATCCCTAACAGAGGGAGAAGGCACTGAACACATCGGTGGAAAAGTCCGCCTAGCATTCCACTTAAGACTGCAACCCTGTGCATGGTATCTATATAGTTATCTTTATCTGCGTTTACTCTGATATGATGTGATCTATGCTTTTCCATACAACTGCATGCTTTTATGCGCTCATTTCCGCAATGCTGTTTGAATACCACTCTATCGCTTTAATACGGTAAGGCATAGTTAATAATGGGAGTTCGGGACTAATGGGATTATCCCTCTGAGAAAGGAGGGTCGTCTCAAAAACTAAACGAAATTTGTTATCAAAATGAAGCCTAAGATGTCTAGTTTCAGGTTTGATGTGTGTGATTTCACATCACATTTCATAGTCATTTTGCATGCATTTTCATGTTAGTCTAGGCATTCTAATTAATATTTTGTTAGTTTTCTATTTAGAATGGATTATTACGTTGGTCTTGGTGTTTTTGTGCAGGAGTATTGATTAAAAGTTTGGTTAATCCCTATTGGAGCTTGCATGAAGTTTGGAGCTTGAAAACAAGTAGAAAAGGAGCAAAACTTGGTGTGCCATGGCCTAGCCATGACACTTGCCACGGCCACGACCAGAAAAGCTGGAAGGAAATCATTCTTGAAGGTTTAGAAAAGGTCACGGCCTAGGTGTGACACCTGACACGGCCGTGACTTAGATGAAAAGAGGTAATCTGGAGTGTCACCACCATGCGGATTTCACAAGTGTACGGTTTCGTTGTCAAGTAATAAAAAGATCGAATCCACATGGACTATGTTTATGAATATCAATTAATTAATTAATCCAATTAAATTAAACAAAGGGAATATATTTGAGGAGTGTTAAGAAAGTAGTAACCAAGCAATTAAATAAATTAATATTGAAAAGCAAGAGAACAAGAACACAAATAGCAAGCTTTATGGAAGGGGGTTTCAAAAGTCAAGAAAACTTCTAGGATTGGGGGTAACCACAATGATACTAGATAAATCCTAATTGACAGCCCTTTTATTAATATTGAAATTCAATGAAGGTGAATTACCCTAAACTAGTTAATGTTCTTTCTCAAGAGACAAGAACCGTGCCCAATTAAACCAATTCCTACTCCCGTGGTAATTGAATATAAACTGAACCCTTTAAGCTTTATGGCAATTCATTAAGTCCTCGAAAGGCTAAACCTACTCTCGTGATTTAGACCTTAAGTTCAATTCTTATGGTTCCAATACCCAGGTTCACCTCTCGGTACGTCCCTAGATATCTATAAGATGCAAATATGTGGCCAGCAAATTCACATGAATAAGCGCAATAAGGATTGAATCAAAGAACATTGAAAAATTAATAAAAGGATAAGCAAATTCAATTAATCATCATCAATGTACCAAAGGGCATTGCCCTATCCTAGAAATAAGAAAACTACTCAAGCATTGTCATTGTAACAACCTTGATCAAAGAAAACATGGAAAAATATCCAAATAGAAAAAGGGAAAAGATGAGAAAGAATCCTAAAACCTTAATGCCTCCACTCTAACTAGCAATAGCCAAGTTCTCCCCTAATTTCGAGCCTCATGGTTCCTTATATACCTTAGGTCAAAAAAGATTCCAAAGCCCAACATCAAAAATGACCCAAATCAGAATTGAGGGATGCCACGGCCGTGTCACGAGTCAAGGCCAGGCCGTGGCTACACCACTGTATGAACAATTGAAATAAGGTGGTTTGTCACGGCCAGGTCGTGATCATTTCTGAGCTCCCAGATTCCTTCTTTTCATCTAGGTCACGGCCGTGTCAGGTGTCACACCCAGGCCGTGTCCTTTTCTGAACCTTCAAGAATGACTTCCTTCCAGCTTTTCTGGTCGTGGCTGTGGCAAGTGTCATGGCTAGGCCGTGGCACACCATGTTTTGCTCCTTTTCTACTTGTTTTCAAGCTTCAAACTTCATGCAAGCTCCAATAGGGATTAATCCAAACTTTTAATCAATACTCCTGCACAAAAACACCAAGACCAACGCAATAATCCATTCTAAATAGAAAACTAACAAAATATTAATTAGAATGCCTAGACTAACATGAAATTGCATGCAAAATGACTATGAAATGTGATGTGAAATCACACACATCAAGGTTCAAAAACAATTTTTGAAATCCAAGGTCTAGGTTGAGAGAAAAACCGAAATGACTCACACAAGGTCAGATCCGAAAATCACATTTTCATTAACTCTTTTCAACAAAAAGATGGAGGAACCCTATGTCAGGGTTTTGCCACACATAAAATTTATTTTCAACCATTCAAACACATCAGTGAACACAAATCAAGCCACAAATAAATATTACAACATTGTTCTCGTAGAGAACCAAATAAATAAAGTAGCAAAACCCTTGGTTTAGGGTTTTCCCCAAACCAAACCCATAAACCATTTTCACAACCACCAATGTGGTGTGATGTGGTTCACTCTCCCATTACCTTAATGAAGAGCCTTGTGGTGTGATGTGGTTCACACCACTGCTCGGGGCCCTTCCACTCGGTTGCTAAAACTGAGCCCTTCTGCTGACTCCGAGCTTGCAGTCTGACGCATAATGACCCATTTGGTTGCAGTTGAAGCATTAGATGTGCGGGGTCCTTGGGCAGCTCTTGACTAGATGCGGTCCCCCGCATCGAAAACAGAACTTGATCTCATGTTGCCCCTGACTAGAACTGCTTCCTCCATGAGTAACATTATACTGGGCTAGGTGATCATACGGTCTCACCCTCTGCTGGAACCTTCCACTTCTATTTCTCTGGCCACTGCTTCGCACTGGTCCACCACTTTTAGCTTGTGGCTGGATTGTCCCTGTCCTATCATGACCTTCTAAGACTGTACACTTCTCCACCAGCTCGGGAAAAGATCTGATGCCAAAATGTAGCATCGTCCTTTTTAATTCGGGCCTCAACCCGTCCTCGAATTTTCTGCAGGCCCATTCTTCATCGGGATGAACTTGATAGAATTGTGAAAACTTGAGCAACGCTTCAAACCTCATCGCGTACTCACCAATGAACAATTGTTCTTGTTTTAAGCCCAGGAATTCCTTCTCTTTCTCGCTTCTCGAGAAGTACTTTTCCAAAAAGCACTCCCGGAATAATTTCCAAGTAATGACTCTTCCTTCTATTTCCAATAATCTGAACTTGTTCTTCCACTAAGCCTCTGTTGCGCCTACCAGCATGAACGCAACATACGTCACCTTCCAATCCTCTCTGCAGTCTATGGCCATGAACACTTTCTCTATCTCTTGCAGCCACATCTCTGCAGCTTCAGGATTGTACTCCCCGTGGAATTGCGGAGGATTCCCTTTCATAAAAGCATTGAGACCAGTGTCCACGGTGTCCTCTCCTCTTACGGCATGCATCTGATTCTACCTCACCTCTCTCTCTTCTTGCCTCTGCATGTACTGGGCAGTCTGTTGAGTTTGCTGCATCATTGCAGTAGCCAAGTCCCTCATGACCCTCATTGCTTCTGACGTTTCGCCACCACTTCCAGTGCCTGAGTGGTCATCGTTGTTGTTGTTGTTGTTGTTTTCGATCACAGCCAGCCTTCCTCTTCTTCCCCGTCCAGGAGCCATTTAGCTTCCTATAAAAGGGAGTTATCAGTTCCAATTCATAAGACATATAACAGTACTTAACAGTTAAACGTATCATATGCCTTGTGAATGAAAACAATTATCACACTTCGATAATTTGCGCATCGGACTCTCTACCCAAAACCAGACTCAGTTGATACGACGCGAGTGTCAACCGTTGAAGCCAATACACTTTCTAGACTCGCAGTAATGGTTCCAGACCTCCACAGTCCTTTATAGAACCAAACTGCATCGATACCACCAAAATGAGACAACCCCCCTTTCCCAGGAGGATAATCCATTAGTCCCAAGCTTACTTTATTAACTATACCTAACCGTATTATAGCGATAGCATGGTATTCAAACAACGTTGCGGAAAGGAACACAAAGAAACATATAACGTACGGAAAGCATAGATCATATCAGAGTAAAGCGCAAGTAAAAACAACTATATAGATACCATGCATAAGAAGTAGCCTCATCAGTAGGGCACTATACATAGATATACAAATGGTTTGTACATAAAAACTGAAAAGACAAACGAAAGATACATCAAAAGCCAAAAAGAAAGAAAGAAAGAACCCTCGCAACTCGCCAACACTACCCATCCCACACTCAAAAATACATATTAGAGCTCAGCTCACAACCTGGACGCACTGGCAGGCTCCCATCATCAGTGGTGTGGATGCCCTAAACTACCCTGGCCCTCGCCGTGAGTACTCCTATAAGTCACAAGAGGCTCATACTCCGACGACGAGCTCCAAACCACCACCCTACGTCTACGATAGGTCCTCAAGTACTGCTCTGTCCTCCGTCACTGTCCTTGGTAGACGAAGTCTCTCCTGCTAGACGCGTCAGATGTCGCTTGCTCAGCCCAGGTGTAGTCCCGCTCCTAGCGCCTCGGCGGCTGCCACATACGTGTGAAAGGTAGAAACTACACAACTCTGAAGGGTCCCACGATGTCCTCCTTGTGCGATGTCCCTCCTCGGAAAAGTATGCTCACCGGCCCAGTGTAGATCGTAAGGAAGGTAGAGGGGTCCACACGCCACCCCCAATCATTGTGATAGATGATTTGGATCAGGCCCAACACCAGCATCCTTGGCACCGATGTGATGAAAGGGTACGCTCTCGCGTACATCATCAAATGTAGAAGGCTCCTTATCTTCACACGAATCAAGAACAAAACTGGCAACAAAGAACAATAGGGAGATAAGAATACAGTTTGCGCATAACCGGAAATGATAACAATAGCATAGCACCAACAATATATAGCAAGTAGAAGATAGCATGAATAACAATACAACAGATATTTCACACACCCACATGCCTCTCGAGACAACATATGCATAAACATCCATCTCCATAAGTCTCACCCTCAAATCAATCCTCTAGACCGGGATACTAATCCTATGCAGCATGTCGGCCGAATCTCATAAAGTTGGTTCCACACCGGAAGAAGTCTACAACAGAACAGGTTCTGTGTCGGAATGGAGTTAGTTTGTCCAAGAAACCGAACCGCTCGCCGTGACCAATAAGAGTGCATCCCCCTTCTACACCAGAACCAGGGTGTCTTGGTCGCCTCGAAACGTTAGCCTAGAAAGTGGAAAGCTTAGGGATTAGTCGGGAAAACCGGACTGGATCGGGCATCACGACAGGATAGGAGCTACCTCATCCATCACTGTAAACTATTCCCGAGACCGACAATATCCCCAAGGTCACTCACTTGACTGCCCCCTCCACCCTTCGCACCCGCACTCAGGTACAACTTGCCTCGTATGACGCTGGCAGCCCATATTACCTATCATACGACCTCGCCACCTGGCAGCTGATGATATGCAACAAACATCCTCAACGGGCTTAATACCGGACCTTACGCCTAACGCTCAATTAGCAACAACACAATGCCACCACATCAACACGGCCACAACCTCGACACCATGAGTCCACGAGCCATAGCTCAAACAACACGGCCACAGCCTCAAGCAATCAGCACAACAGTAACAGCACCATCCACGGTATCAACCTGACAACAAACACGACACACAGCCAAACTTAAAGCTAACCGGCAATCCGCCACAACACAACAGTACAACATATAGCATAACAGCAACAACAATACTATCGACATCAACAATACAACAGGCATATCATACACCAAGTAGCATATAGGCACGTATACAGATAGCACATAACATACCAGTACCACAACAGTCATACAAAGCAAATCATCCTCAATTAATAGTTATCTAACATAGGGTTTCAAAACCTAACGGTGATAGCCCAAGGTAAGCTAAACCTAGGGTTTAGGTACTTTATTGGAACTCAACCACTAGTAGGGTTAGGGCTTCCCTACACAGAGCAGGAAATACATCTACCCTACTCTTGCCTTCCCGACTACGGCAGTACTCTTTCTCCCAGCCTGAAAACTTGGGGTGAAAATCAACACAACACCGGCACGTTCCTCCACGCAGCAAGAACGCAAAAAACAGCTCCAAGCTCCTCCAACAGCAGCGGTCTCAAGCTCCAAAGCACGAGCAATCACGAACGCGGACTTTTCCCTAATCACGAGCACAACACATACGCAATAATGTCAGCCCTAGGGCAAGCTCAAAGATCAAAGAGGAAAGGTAAGGAATCGAAGAACCACGAAGAACAAGAAGAACGCGTGTTAGAGATTCGAGTTTACCTTTGGCGAATCGAGAAACGAATCCGTTAAATTTGGATAAAACTTCGTCATGGTCGCTCCGGTGTTGTCAGAATCTTTATCCGATGTCCCGAAGTCTCACAATCCAAGCTTTATCTCTCTAAAGTCTCAGAGCTTCTCTCTCTAGCTTCTGGAACTCAAGGAAAATTCGTGCAAAGTGAGAAGGAGGAAGAAACTCATCCAACTTGACCCATTGTGCACACTTTAGCGTGGACAACCTGCACACTTGAGCGTGGCCACGCTTGAGCGTGGGGTTCTCCCCATGCTTGAGCGTGGAACCATGTCCACTCTACCTTCACCCTGGCCTGACACGTGTTACACATGCATAAGAAAGCACACCAGCTGGCATACACACTTAACACACTTAAGCGTGAAACATGCCAACGTCTGAGCGTTGGCACGCTAGGGCGTGCTCCCTTCCCACGCTTGAGTGTGCTGCTCAGCTGGGAAGAGCCTTCCAAACTTCTGACTTCCCCAGTTTCTCGTGTAACACCTTAGGCACTTCCAACAACCCTATTCCTAAGCCTCCAACTAAGTCTTAAACTACCACAAAACAATTCACACAAGAAATCAAAGATCTAATCGAGATTATCCAACTCGGTTAGAATTACAGAAAAATCGGGATATTAAAGTAACAAAACACCGCACTACTCGTCGGAGTAGTAATCCTTCGGGTCCTCCTCCTCCTCGTCCTCCTCCATGGCCTCCTCCTCAGGCTCCTCGACAGACTCCAGAGACTGCATATCATACCCACTCATAATCTGCTCCGCATACCGCAACAACTCCTCATCGGTCCTCAACCACCATTAGCAGGAGTTGCCTCAGGTGCAACCTCTGGCACATACTCAGGGAGCTCCTCCTCCTCCTCCTCCTCATCATCATCATCCATCTCCTCATCATCCGATGAGAGACAGATAAGTGGAATGGAAAAGGATAGAGGCTTAGTTTAATTTTTTTTTTTGCATAGCCAATTTTGATTTTTTTTCTAGCTCCAAGTTTGAGCAACTCGTATGGTCAAACACGTTGTGCCGATTAAGAGTTTTTTTTCCCTTTGAGGTTAGTACGTCAATTTCTTTTTCCTTTTTTCTTTTCTCTATATTCTATTAGTAGTTAAAAACATATTTATTTTTGCCATTTTTTATTGATAGTGTTAAATATTTTAGTTGTATTCGCTATTATTAGTCATTTCTGCTATTTTAAAAAATAATATTTAACAAAATTATGGTCAAATTATAAAAATAGATTGTTAGTGATAGCCATTTTAGATCAACTTCCTGTTAGGTTATCACGAGGACCATTACAAAATAGGTTGCTAGTAATGACCATTTTGGATCTTCCTGTTTGATTGCCACGAGCAACCTTTAATTATAAAACTATAAATAAGTTGTTAGTCATACTTGTTGTTTGGCTATCACGAGCATTCCTTTAATGAGAAAAGCTAGTAACATACTCTCTAACACTCTCTTTCCAACACACTCTCCTATTGGTTAAAATTCATATGGGTCCTACAAAATTCAAGTGGGACCCACATGAATTACTGGGACCAACATGAATTTCAACCAATAAAAGAGTGTGTTGGAAAGAGAGTGTTAGAAAGTGTGTTGCTAACACTCCTCTTCCTTTAATTCTAAAACTAAAAATAAGTTGTTGGTGATAATCACTTTGGATCTACTTCCTGTTTGACTATCAGAGGTACCTAACATTTTCAAATCATTTAAAATGGGTTGCTGTAATAGCCATTTTGGATCTTCTTCCTATCTGGTTATCGTGATGACTAAAATTATTATTTTCAAAGATAATAATAATAACAATAATAACAATAATAATAATATTTAATTGTTTTTAAAGAACTGTAGCTTTGAATTCCTCATCGCACCTGAGGATAGGTAGGAGCATGGACCATCCCTGTCAAGCCCAAAAATAAAATTTAGTAAAAGTTAATTTTTTGGATTTTTAATCAATTTCTTAATAAAAGGGGTAAAATAAATATTTTAAAAGATAATATAAAATTTTGCACAATTAACTATAGGTAACCATTTTTTAAATGGATGTTGTGGGATGCTAATACCTTCCCTACACATAATCGACTCCCGAACTCTAAATCTGTTTTCGAAGACCATTCTTCTTTAAAGGGTTTTTCCAATGTTTTCCCTAATAAATAAACTTTGGTGGCGACTCCATTTTTGTAACCAATTAATTTTGGTTCGCTGCTCCTGTCGCAATGTGGTTGCGACACTAGGGGTATCACTTCCTCCGGTGAAAAAGCCTCAAAAACAAACAAGAGATATCACCTCTCTTGTTAATAACAAGCAATATCACCTTCGTAGTGAACTTGGAAATCACATCTTAGATTTTAACCACGAGATATCACCTATCTTGTCAACTTGGTAACCAAAAGGTGGTTTGAGTCATTTGACTCTTACCAAGATAAAGCACTCTTAATAGTGCGGGTAAAAAAAATTGAAGCACAAATACAAATCAAACTATAAGGAGTAAAAGCTCTCTCTTAATATAAGTATAATCAAAGTGTATAATAGTGAGAGTGATAAAAGGATTTGACAGAGTTTCAACATAGTAGGATTAGTGAGTTATATGGATGGCTACCTTAACATCCCTATTTATAAGGGAAAAATTAAGCCCATAGAAATTAGGTTAAGCCCATAAAAATGCAAGCTAATCGTGTCATAATCGATTATTGCATAGGCATAATCGATTATCTGGTCATTTAAAAGCACGCTGGAAAGGCAGTCACAACATAATTGGTTATACTAATTGATTATGAGTTCTCTGTTTAAAGCACACATGCACACATAAAGACATAATCGATTACGTTAATCGATTAATACTTCTCTATTTAAAACCAGTTTGGAAGAAACCATGTAATCGATTATTCAGATTTGATAATCGATTATTCACTTTAGAAAACTGATTTTTGAAAAGTTAACGGCTATATTGATTTTCTCATTAATTCCAGAAAAGCCATTTAAGTTAATTTTCAAAAACTCATTGTTTGTGTGTGATTGATTTTAGTTATGAGAGCTTTACTACCATTTACGAAGAGATCCTAATAAATTACAGATTACAAGAAAGAAAATTTCTCATAACCCAATAACCCAATCTTGAATAACTTGATCTCCTTGATCCTCTTTTCCGCTTTTTGCATTCCTGTCCTTCTAGGACTCCTTTTGTCAATCATCACATTCACATTCTCCCCAAATCCTTTTGTCATTCATGTCCTTTGAGGAATCCTTTTGTCAATCACCAAAACTAAATTAATTCTGTCAAGGCATATATTCACAATCTCACGTCTTCAAGATATACTAGGATTCGTTCCTAAAGTCAAAAGAACACCCAAGCACCTCTGAAGCTAGTACCTGTCTACAAACACCTTTAGTATGCTATATCAGTCCTCTTTGAAGCGTAGTTCTGACTGATTGCACTAAAAGTTAGTCCGAGACGCAAAGTTTCTAAAAGTTGCTTTGATTTTGTTGCTGCTCTGAAGTTATATGTACGATAGTACAAAAGCATCTTCAACGTTCTAAACCATTCAATGTTACTAAAACGATTCTTTTTCATTGATGATTGCTCAAAACGTTTGAAGACAATTCTAAAAAGAAGACAAAGTCAAAGAAATGTCTCATAACGAATCATTGCCATGTGAAGATTATTTAAAGAAGACTTTGGTGAATTTTGCAAAACATAGAGAACCAGAACATCAAGAAGAACACTTACATGAGATCAAAGAATACATTCGAAAGCTCGCTATGAAAAAGCCTACACTAGAAGCTTTCTAAGTTCCTCTTTTGCAAAACTATATTCTCTTATCTACTTCAATCTGTAAATCTTTCAGAGAAGTTCTTTTATTTCAAGCAGTCATACCCTTGCTTATTTCATTCACTCTTTTTGAGTGTTATCTGGTTGACTGGTCTTTGTGTAAACGGAAACTATTACTTCAAAACAAATTATTTCATTTGAAAAGCTTGAAAAGGCTAACTAAAGAATACTTGATGAGTCTGGCGGGACTAGGTATGCAAACACTACTCGTGTTATTGAGCCTGGAGAGACTAGATGTACAAAGAATCATCGTCTATAACCTGATCAGTTATAATGAAAATCATGATCAAGCCAAGGACTGAACGTAACATTAGTTAGGGTGAACCATGATAAATCCTCTGTGTTTCTCTCTCTAACCTTAATATTGCTTTATTTAATTCTTCACGTTTATATGTGTTTAACCTTCGGGTAAAGTGTGCATACTCAAATCTATCTTTGAGAAAGTGTTTTTGATCAATCTATTTTATCTTTGGTTAACCACACGCTTGAAAGCGTCTGTGCTTTTGTCTTGCTAAAAACTCTTTGTTAAGAGTTTGCTTACACAGGTCTTTACTTTAAAATTTGTTTTTGAAAATAATTTAAATAAACACAATTCAACCCCCTTCGTAGTGTTTATTTGTTGTACATTCAACATCCCCGTCTCAACAAAATGTCAACGGACAACGTACCTAGCAGTTTAGAACGTATCATCTTGAGGAGCAAATCATTGGTAATCCCAATGATAGAGTCCGGACGAGGTCAACCTTCAGAGAGGAAGCTGATTCAACACTCATCTCTGAGTTGGAACCAAAGTCAGTGGATGAAGCCTTGCTGGACAAAGGATGGATCATTGCCATGGAAGTAAAGCTCAATCAGCTTGAATACAGTGACGTTTGGACCCTAGTACTTCTGCCAAAGTACAAGTCAGTCATAGGCACAAAGTACGTATACAGAAACAAACTGGACGAAGATGGGAAAGTGATAAGAAATAAAGCAAGGTTAGTTGCACAAAGCTACTCACAAGAGGAAGGTATTGATTATACTGAAACCTTTGCTCCAATAGCTAGACTAGAAGTTATAAGCATCTTACTTTCATATGCTGCACATCATAACATCATGCTCTACCAAATGGATGTAAAAAGTTTTTTTTTTTTTTTAATGACTTTATTAATGAACAAGTATATGATATGCAACCACCGAGTTCTGAAGACCAAACCCACCATGAGCATGTGTGCAAGCTCAAGAAAGCTTTGTATGGACTCAAACAAGCTCATAGAGCTTGGTATGAGAGACAGTTCAATCTTAATGGAGAATGAGTCTCTCATACCAAGCTTAAGAAAACGTGTATGTTTATTTGATGCTTTGGAATGTTAGATTGTCTCTTTAAAAAGAGACATTGGAGAATCATTAGGGAGGCAAATCCCTTGAAATCAGCTGTAATAAAGAAATATGATTAGTTATTTTTTGAACTTAGGAAAGTAATAACCTGACCTATTAATTACAAAATATTTACAATAATTGTACCAGAATATTCTCTCAAATAACTTGAGATATTCTGACTCCATAATTAACAAAGTCTAATGCAAATATCAACCACGCACTTTGAAGGATTTCAATACAAGACAATTTTCCAATCAACGGGAACCGTCCAAAAGGGAACGGGAATCAAAAGAACATAATATATATTTGTATTTATTCAAAGAAGCAATATAAAGTACATACCACCTGTGACAATTCTCAACTAACATTCAAACGGAAGGCATGCTAATAAATTCTCTCTGCTGTAGATACAGGACGTAAAAATACAACAATAACTGTAATGTTATCTTTGCTGCCACGTTCCACTGCTTCAGTAGCCAACCTCTTGGAGCACATTCCAGGCTCTTTCACAGTGGTTTTTATTATATTTATGACCTCCATACTGCTAATGACATCCCAGAGGCCATCACTAGCCATGACCTTCAACAATTTTATTACAAGCTTAATAATAAAGGGAAGAAATTGTTTCAAAAAGAGTATAAAAAACACTAGGGTAACATGTGGATGATGTAAATAACATATACCCATAAAAAGTTTTAAAGCCTTAATCTTTATTAAAGGCACCTCAATAAATTAGAGAGCAATTATTCAGGTACATCTAATAAGTTAAGGTTAACTTAAAGAATCAGTACTTAATTTTGTGCAGTAACTTAAAGAATCAGTACTTAATAATGCCCTCCAACATTTGCCCCCAAGTGCAATTGGAAATTTCAGAGCCATTCTATAAATAGAATCAGTAAGATTACAAATCCAATGATCATTTGTAATTATCTGTCAATCTATTCTTCAAGATACTTGAAATGACAATTTATCCAAAGATCCAATGCATATAACAAATTTCACGCAAAGAACGGTAACCTTGTGTAGCGTAAAACTCCTTACCAGAAATTCATCCTCTGCACATAAGGTATTTTCGGTTATCTCAGGTTCAGCAGTTACAGCAGGCTTCAGATCATCGTCACCAATAGATCGAGTAACCTGTGTAAATAAACAAATTGATTAACATGCATGCAACAAAAAGTAAAATTTCAAATCCACATTAATATCATAGTCAGTGCCTGCCTCTATTAGATTTGTTAGCACAAGATCCTTTGTGCCAAAAGTTACATTCTTAGAATATATGAAAAATATCACATAATATTTTATACTAAAATATTTTAGAGTATCCTAGATGATCTTTTAGGATTTATTTCCTATTTATATTCCCTGATTTCTTTCCTTATTTAATTAGGACAAGAATTATGTCATTGGTATAAATAAATAATAATGTTGGGTTTCTCTTTTGTATCACATTATCATCACATTAAATCTGATATCAATCTCATATCATTCTAAGTCTCTATTTTCTCTCTTCTCTTTTTGTCTTCTTTTCCTACCTAAAATTCTCTAATTAAACTGTTGAAATAAAGAAAACAAAGGCAAATGAAGTTGAAACCGTGTGTGTCAACTACACAGCGGAAACTCTATTATATACAATCAAAATACAAAGGCCTATGAGTAAATCAAAATACAATCATGATAATAATAACTAATTAAAACAAAAGAAACAAATGATATCTGATAATCCTAATAATTTACCTATAATTAGGAGATAATATACGATACTCTTAAGTTATTATCAAATATTTTAACACTCCCCCTCAAGCTAAAGCTTACTAAGCTTCAAGCTTGTTACACAGAAAAGAAGAATTCCCCCTCAAATAGAAAAAATATTGATCTTCATATGAGCCCAATGGAGACCATCATGGATCAAGAAGCTATCCAAGGACTTGGTGGGCCCACGACAAGAGCTAGAACCAAAAAGGCCCAACAAGCTCTAAATCAAATGGTGGTGTTTTTAATGGAAGCAAGCTCAAGTGCAAGTCATGAAGACATGGAGCTCAAGTTGATGACCTACCTCATCCAATTAGAGGATCCATGAAGAGTGGGCGTGCACCATGAAGAGAATGCCCAATTAGTTGTTTTCTTTTAAATTCAATAAGTGTAATGGGTTAAGTGAGTGAGTCCAACTATTAAGTATTGTTTTTGGGTCAAGCCCACTTCATTCCATGATGTACACAAGTTCTTAGGCTTAGTGGAGGAATCTTTTTGGTTTGCATACCAAAAGTAACTCCAATTTGAATTATTAGACTTTTATGTGTTTTGTTAATTGTGTGGGAGTTACACTTTTAATATGAGAAATAAGTGTGGCTGCTACATAATGATAGGGAGAGAGAATAATAAACTCACCATTTAGTGGCTGAGTTAAATTGAGAAATAAGTGAGTCATTAGTTGTTGAATTATGTGAGTCATTAGTTGGGGGTTATGGCAAGTGGGGGAATACACTATAAATCGAAATTAGGCAACCATGTGCTATATGTATTACGCCCCAAAAAACATGAATGAGATTTGTTAGACCTTGGTTTGTGGCGCCACCTTCCCATCTGTTACCTTCATCCATCTTTTAGTTTCTTTCCTTTCTTTCTTGAATATAACACTTCTTGTAATCTAATTGTGTTTGAACTTAACAAAGAGTTCTTGATAATTCAACCTAGATCATCAAAAAGGCAACCTATCCATTTGGTTGTCATCAAGTGGAATCAAAGCTCAGGTTTGGTTGAATTATTGTGTTTGTGTTCTTCATTTTCTTTTTTGTTCTTCATCTTCTACCTTTCTTACTTTCTACCCAAACCCAAAACAAAAAAAAAATTGTTACTTTGAGTCTGTTTTTGAAGGGAATTTCGTGGCTGTTGTTACTGCCCCAAAAACATCAAAGTTTGTTTCTTCTTCATCGAAGTTTTAAAAAAAAAAAAAACTGCACAGAAATTTACAAATATATATATATATATATATATATATATATATATATATATAGACAGCACATGATATTGAAAGAAAAGGAGAAGAGTAACATTTTGTTTGGGCAATTTGTGTTCTTAAAAAAAAAAAAAAAAAAAAAAAGTTTCCCTTCTTTCTTGTTTTCATTATTCTCAAAAGTTTCCCTTTTCTAGCCTTTCTTTTTGTTTTCTGTTTGTTTTGATAAGTTTTGTGAATTTTGTTACTTGATTTTGGATTTTTGTGTGGATTATGTTTGACTCCTCTAAGGCCTAAAAGAGAACAATTGAGTGGAAAAAGGCAAGAGTGAAAATTACATCTTGTGTGGAAAAAGCCAATTGAGTGAAATACATTTGTGTGCACAAGTGAGGAAGTGTAGTGACGAATTTTATAAGTTCTTGTTATCTTTTGATATTGTGTGTTCAAGTGATGGCAGATGATAGCCCACCTCTCTCTCCAAGGTCCGCGGTTCTTCAAGCTAGGATGACTAATCAAATCAAAACCCTTACAAGGCAAATGGAGAGGATGCAAGCAAATTATGATAGACAACTTGCCAACCTTCAAAACCGTGATGAGTCAAGTGGATATGATAGTGAAAGAGGAAGACCTAAAGGAGGAGGACGTAAAGGAAGGAGGCGTGATAGAGAGGATAGAATTGAAGGGGTCAAGATCAAAGTTCTTACCTTTCATGGGAAAATGGGAGATGAAGATGGAGCAAATCTTTGATTGTAACTCTTACAATGAAAGAAAGAAAGTGAAGGTAGCCGCTTTTGAATTCAAGGACTATGCACTTGTTTGATGGGATCAAATGCAAAAAGAAAGAAGAAGATATGAGGAGGAGCCTATTGAGACTTGGGAAGAAATGAAGCATGTCATGAGAAAGAGGTTTATCCCAAATCACTACCATAGGGACCTTCACAACAAATTGCAAAGATTGACCCAAGGATCCAAAAGTGTCGATGAGTACCACAAGGAGATGGAGTTGGCCTTACTTAGGTCTAACTACAATGAAGATAGGGAGGCTACAATGGCTCGGTTCTTACATGGGCTGGATCAAGACATTCAAAATATAGTTGAACTTCAACACTATGTGGAGCTTGAAGACTTGGCCCAACAAGCCATAAAGGTGGAGCAACAACTCAAGAGGAAGAAGTCCAAATTTTCTTCTTCTTCTTCCAAATTTTCATCTTCAAATTGGAAGGACAAACCAAAGAAGGAGGACACATCATTCTCCAAGCCATATCTACATCTCAAGGAAAGAAGCCATTGGAAACAACTCCTAGAAGCCACGATGTGAAGTGCTTCAAATGCTTGGGCCATGGGCATATTGCATCTCAATGTCCAACAAAGAGGACAATGGTGTCAAGGAGTGGAGAAGTGGTCTCACAATCCGAGGCCTCAAGTGAAGAGGAGAGTGAAGAAGAAGAAACAATTTCGAAAGGAGACTTGTTCATGGTAAGGAGACTTTTGGAGAGCCAAGCCAAAGAGCAAGATGAAAGCCAAAAGGAGAATATCTTCCATACTAGATGCTTCATTCAAGGGAAGGTATGCTCTTTAATCATTGATGGTGGTAGTTGTGCAAATGTTGCTAGTTCTAGATTGGTCTCAAAATTAAATCTTGTGACTAAGGCACATCCAAGACCATATAGGCTTCAATAGCTAAGTGAGGTTGGAGAAATGGTTGTGAATAAGCAAGTTGAGATTCCTTTCTCAATTTGGAAATACCATGATAGTGTACTTTGTGATGTGGTGCCTATGGAGGCAAGCCATATGTTGCTTGGGAGGGCATGGCAATATGATAGGAAGGCCACCCATGATGGGTTTTCAAATAAATTCTCTTTCATGTACCAAGACCGAAAGGTCATTCTTACTCCTTTGTTTCCAAAAGAAGTTGGTGAGGATCAAATTAAAATGAGAGAAAAGAGAGAGCAAGAGAGAAAAGAAAGAGAGTGAAAAAAAGAATGAGGTAAAAGTTGAGAGTACATTTGAAGAGAAAGATGAAAGTAAGGAAAAGAATGAGGGAAAAGAAAACAATGAGAGTAAAACTGAAAGTGAGGTGAATGATGCATTGTTGGTAAGGCCATCGTTGCCAAACTTTTTGTATAAATATGATTGTTTGACCACTAATGATAACATTTTCCCTAGTTGTGTTGACTTCTTTTTGAAGGTGTTTGGCCAAAGGTTACTCAAAAGGATGCTTGCAAGGCTATTTTGGGTCTTGAAGAAGTTAAATCAAGTGAAACACTTCTCGGTTTAACCCCTTGCATATTTGAGCCTTCCACTTCTTTAATTGATATCTTTCTTGTTAAATTGTTTGAGAAGTGCCTTCCTCCTATGCTTGCTAGATTTGCAAATTTGCATGTTAAAATGCCTAATTTGTATTATCTCCCTAAATCTAGTTTAAGTGTTGAAACTTTAAGGCATGATGTGTTTTATACAAACTTTTCTTCTAAACTTGATTTGAGGATTATGAGCCAAGACTTGAATGAATTCCTTAAGAAATGTGTTGTTGTGCTTTCTAATGTTCACTTGGTTCATGATAACAATTTTGAAGGTTGGGTTGGATTTCTAAGAGAAAGTTTGTTTGCTAACTTGGCCACTTACTCTTTTGTTCAAAATAAAGTTAGCATTTTGTGGTTTGTTATGAGCACTAAAGGTTTGCATGTGGCATTAATTGATGGGTTCACTACTACACTCCTTCTTACTCTACCTATTCTTATGAATTCTTTTAAGCTTCCATATGATGTTCCTAATGTGTTTGAGGGGCTTGTTTTGTCTCAAAAAGAGTCGTCCTTTGTTTGTAATGAGGAGAATATCAATGAGGTTCAATTTGCCATGGAGTCTTTGCAAAGCAAAGACAAAGTACCTTCTCTTTTGTCACCAAGTTCAAGCTAAGGAAGGTACATTTGATCATATATGTCAACTCAAAGAGGTATAACTTTGTGCTTACCTTTAAAATTCCTTACCTTGGCTATGAATGTGTTGGGATGTTGATTGTAAAAGATGAACATGTGTGTCACCTACTTGCTACATTTGGTGATTTCTTTCAATTTCCATTTGACCCCGGTGCAAGGGTTAACATTGTTCTTCATGTGATTGACTTTCACTTTTCTTCATATAGGTTATGAAAGAGGTGAATTCGAGGTCGAATTCACTTAAAGAATGAGGGGAAGATATGAGCCCAATGGAGACCATCATGGATTAAGAAGCTATTCAAGGACTTGGTGGGCCCATGACAAGAGCTAAAACCAAAAAGGCCCAACATGCTCTAAATCAAATGGTGGTGTTTTTAATGAAAGCAAGCCCAAGTGCAAGTCACAAAGACATGGAGCCCAAGTTGGCGACTTATCTCATCCAATTAGAAGATCCATGAAGAGTGGGCGTGCACCATGAAGAGAAGGCCCAATTAGTTGTTTTCTTTTAAATTCAATAAGTGTAATGGGTTAAGTGAGTGAGTCCAACTACTAAGTGTTGTTTTTGGGTCAAGCCCACTTCATTCCATGATGTACACGAGTTCTTAGGCTTAGTGGAGGAATCTTTTTGGTTTGCATACCAAAAGTAACTCCAATTTGAATTATTAGATTATTATGTGTTTTGTTAATTGTGTGGAAGTTACACTTCTAATATGAGAAATAAATGTGGTTACTACATAATGATAGAGAGAGAGAGAATAATAAACTCACCATTTAGTGGCTGAGTTAAATTGAGAAATAAGTGAGTCATTAGTTGTTGAATTATGTGAGTCATTAGTTGGGGGTTATGGAATGTGGGGGAATGCACTGTAAATCAGAATTAGGCAACCATGTGCTATATGTATTACGCCCCAAACAACATGAATGAGAACTTGGATGTTGAATTTTGGATTGAATCCATTTGTGAGAATTATTTCTCTTTGGTTCTTGTTGAGCCAACCTTGTTCTTATCAAGAATCCAAGATTCTTGTGGCGAACTTCACTTGGCTTATCAAACCACCTTGGTTTGTGTCGCCACCTTCCCATCTCTTACCTTCATCCATCTTTTAGTTTCTTTCCTTTCTTTCTTGAATAGAACACTTCTTGTAATCTAATTGTGTTTGAACTTAACAAAGAGTTCTTGATAATTCAACCTAAGATCATCAAAAAGGCAACCTATCCATTTGGTTGTCATCAACTGGCATCAAAGTTCAGGTTTGGTTGAATTATTGTGTTTGTGTTCTTCATTTTCTTTTTTGTTCTTCATCTTCTACCTTTCTTATTTTCTACCCAAACCCAAAACAAAAAAAAAAATTGTTATTTTGAGTCTGTTTTTGAAAGGAATTTCGTGGTTGTTGTTACTTTTGAGTCTGCTTACTAAGCTTTAAGCTTGTTACACAGAAAAGTTGAAATCCTCCACAAATAAAAAAAATATTGATCTCCAAGAAAATAATGGTTGAGAAGGCAACTCAGGGATGCTGGAGAAGACGGAAATAGTTGCTGGTAAGCAATCAAGCAAAATAAAGTCTGAACTTCTCAAAAACGCATTTGAAAGCTTCAAACAACAATATCGGAGAACCAAAATATTTAACTTGAAACTAAGCTAGCAACTACTTCCGGACAAAGACAAGGCCAGAGCATCTGGGACAAATAGCAAGGCCAGTGCATCAGGGAAGAAGACGGGGCGAGTGCATCTGGGAAAACAAAGCTGAGGCCAAAGCATCTAGGACCAACAACAAGGCCAGTGCATCAGGGAATAAGACGGGGCCAGTGCATTTGGAAAATCAAAGCTAAGGCCAGAGCATATGGGACAAACAGCCAAGGCCAGTGTATCATGGATAGAGAGCTGAACAGTCATGCACAAGGGGGCTTTCAGAACAGAGGGCCTTTGAGGAAGGTGATAACAGATCCAAAAAGAACAGAGAAGGGCAAGTCCTGCGCAGGAAACGGTGGTCGGAGAAGAGCCTGGACGCGCCGCCACGCGCTGCTGGAAGCGGCGCGCGTGTGGCTACACACGAAGTGGGTTGCAAGCGCGTGAGGGCGCGTTGGAAGGCCAACGATGACTTGGTTTGGACGGCTGGACAGATCGGAGGACGGCGACTCTGATGATGTGGTCGTCGGCTGGCGGCCGGACAACGGCTGACGGCGACAAACTGGACAAAGATAAGACACCAGGCGGACACGGATTAGGGTTGCCTCTTGTTAGACTCGAGATACCATGTTGAAATAAAGAAAACAGAGCCATATGATGTTGAAACTGTGTGTGTCAACTACACAGCGGAGACTTTATTATATAGACTATAAGTAAATCAAAATACAATCATGATAATAATAACTAATTAAAACAAAAGAACCAAACGATATCTGATAAATCCTAATAATCATAATTACCTATAATTAGAAAATAATATATGATACTCTTAAGATATTATAAAATATTCTAACACTCCCCCTCAAGCTAAAGCTTACTAAGCTTTAAGCTTGTTACACAGAAAAGATGAAATCCCCCACAAATAAAAAAAAAATATTGATCTCTAAGAAAATAATGGTTGAGAAGGCAACTCAGGGATCCTGGAGAAGACGGAAATAGTTACTGGCAAGCAATCAAGCAAAATAAAGTCTCAACTTCTCAAAAACGCATTTGAAAGCTTCAAACAACAATATTGGAGAACCAAAATATTTAAATTGAAACTAAGCTGGCAACTACTTCCGGACAAAGACAAGGCCAGAGCATCTGGGACAAATAGCAAGGCCAGTGAATCGGCACGAAGACGGGGCCAATGCATCTGGGAAAACAAAGCTGAGGCCAAAGCATCTGGGACCAACAACAAGGCCAGTGCATCAGGGAAGAAGACGGGGCCCGTGCATGTGGGAAACAAAGCTGAGGCCAGAGTATCTTGGACAAACAGTCAAGGCCAGTGTATCATGGATAGAGAGTTGAACAGTCCTGCACAAGGGGGCTTTTCAAAACAGAAGGTTTTTGAGGAAGGTGATGACAGATCCAAAGAGAGCAGAGAAGGGCGAGTCTTGCGGAGGAAACGGCGGTCGGAGAGGAGCCAGGACACGCCGCCATCCGCGGCTGGAAGCGTCGCGCGTGTGGCTGCACGCGAAGTGGGTTGCAGGCGCGTTGGAAGGCCAACGACAACGTGCTTTGGACGGCTGGACAAATCGGCGAACGGCGACTTTGATGATGTGCCGTTGGCCGAAAAAGGGCAGCGGCGGTGGATGCCTGCCGCTAACTGCAGACAGCGGCTGACAGCGACAAACTGAACAGACATGAGACACCAGGCGGACACGGATTAGGGTTGCCTCTTGTTAGGCTCTAGATACCATGTTGAAATAAAGAAAATAGAGGCATATGATGTTGAAACCGTGTATGTCAACTACACAGCGGAGACTCTATTATATAGACTATGAGTGAATCAAAATACAATCATGATAATAATGACTAAATAAAACAAAAGAAACAAACGATATCTGATAATTCTAATAATCATAATTACCTATAATTAGGAGATAATATACGATACTCTTAAGATATTATCAAATATTCTAACATAAACAAAAACAAAGAGAACAAGAAAGCAAAAAGAACTATTGAACAAAACCAGCGCGTGACGATGTATCATTCAAATAAATGCCTAGATTAAGCTCCCTTGCGTAAGTAATCCCAGAATGCTCAATGTTCCGGCAAATACCCTGATAACAAGAGGGATACTACAAGAACAATATCGCTTTCATTTACTCACAACATTGGTTCAAATACTCTCAATATACTCACAAGTAATTTGAGTACATAAAACTGATATGAAATGAGTACATTCAATAGCTTGCCTCTACCCTTAACCCCCAATACACTTATATACTACTACTCTCAACTTCTCCACTCATCCCACTATGCTCGGTTTAAGACAAATCAGAAGAGCACGTCTTCATGCTCCGAGTGATGGGACTTCGTTGCTCCTTACTTTTCCCTCGTGTTTGTACCGATTGCATCGTGGTAACGAACTCGGTGTCGAGAAGGTTGGGCTTGGTCCCACGTCTAACTCGGTTTATTCTTAACTGGGCTCGACGTCGAGCCTAGCTCGGTATGTGCTTGAGTGGGCTTATCAGCTCAACCCAACTTAATATGTCTACTCCCGGGTGGTACACAAGCTCCCCAAGCTCTGAGCTATACTGAAGCGAAAGAGCTTTATAGGCCGAGATTCTTCTCCATTCGCCTCGACCATTGGTTTTGCATGTGCATCCCCTTCCGTCCTTACCCGACATAATGAGCTCTACACCAACCATTCCAAGTAGCACACGAGTGCTTCATGCTCCCATCTTTGTTAACTCGAAGAAACTTTAATAACAAAGTAATGTATTTGGACTACTAGTTCCTTTATCAATTGACGCCCGTTCAACTTCATGTCTTCTTTGCGCGTCACCTCATCCGCGTCTCCCACGCACCTTGAGCCTTGCGCTTTCATTACCCTATCTTTTCGTTTCTTTTGGTCACTACATCCTAAGCGTCATCATTATTGCCTATTTATTATAGGTACTCTGCTATGTGATGATGACCTAACACCATCAATTTGAAACCTCTTTCCTCTCTCTTTAAAAAAGGGTCCTTCCGTCTCCACCTTCTCCCTTACTCACATAGTACTCCCCTTTTGTTTGCCTTCTACAACTTTCGTCAACCTCTCTTTACTCCGCGCTTCATTTCCCAGGTATGCACACCTCTTTCTCCTCTTTTCAGCTTGCATTTGCATTATGAGTTCCCCTCATTCTACACCCAACCTCCATAATGATTTGGAACCAAATCCCCCACCTATTGCAAACCCAGAAATTCATGTTGTGGTTGATTCTTCGTCCTCTTCCTCTTCTTTTTCTCTATCTACCTCCTTTGCTGCTCAAAATCAAGTTAACCCTGAGGACGATGCGTTGGCGTCCTTTGGTAATCACCGGAGGAATCCTATCGTTCTACCAGTTCTTGAGGTACCCGCTGTGCTTGGGTATGAATGGGTTCATCCTGACGTGGTGGCCTTCTTCTCTGGCTACCAGACCGAGGAATCAATTATCGAGTTGAGGAAGGAGATTAAACTTTCTGCATCGGATGACGAGGATAAATTCATGTGCTCACCTTGTTCTGACAACGACCAAGTGTTCATGAGGTGTGTGGAGACCGAGCTTCCATTCATCTTCTTGTACAAAACCTTATTTGCCCAGCTTAAAGTGACCCGTCCCTTCTCTTCTTTTCAATGTGATATTCTATCCCTCTTAAATGTGGCTCCGACTCAACTCCATCCCAACAGTTGGGCATTCATGAGGGCTTTTGAGATCCTCTACTCCGAGATTGAAATGGAAGTTTCAGTCTCTCGATTCCTCCCTTTCTTCTCTGTAAAGTTAGGTAAGCAAGCTCGCTGGATGTCCTTGAACGGACGTCATAGGAATAAACTTTTCTCTCCTTTCACGTCCTCGTACAAATATAACTGGAAAACCGAGTTCTTCAAAGTGAGGTCGTCTGATGGCGAGTATGCTTTCTTTCTTAATAACAAAGGGGGTCCCAATGTTTCCTTTATATTGGACTTGCTCTCCAACCCGTCTTTCTCTCATTGGCTCTGAGTCATCTAAGATCATAAGGGGCGATATTGAGTTTCTCGCCGAGCTTGCTCCTATCAGTTGCTCCGCCCTTCTGAAAATCCCTTTTTTCTCGTAAACCCAAAAAACTCTTTAGGCGTAAGTATGAATGTAGTTTTGTTAAATTTATATGTCCTACTTATTGCTGCTTTTTCGCTAATGCGTGTGTTTCTTGCTTGTAGGACTAATGGCTCCCAAGATGTCTGTGATCGAGATGAGGACGATCCGGCTCCGACAAGAAAAGGCGAAGGAATCCGGGACACAACCTGGTACTCCTGCCTCGCTCCCAATTGATGCCAATGTTCTTGCAACTGAAAAACTTGTTGTCCGAACTACTACTCCTCTTCAGAAAAAACGGAAAAGCACTGAGGTGGAAAGCAGCGGTGCTGCTCCTAACCTTCTACTCAAACCCAAATTTCCAACCTGCCAACAAACCCAGAGAAAACGAATTCAGCTCCAAAGAGGAAGTGGTATGACTTCTCCCGCAGCAATATTTCTGGTACCTTGTGGAGCTACGACCTCAATCCTCGTCAGGTAATTGATTCTCCTTTAACGCACTCAGCTGACGCCGAGATACTGCAAAAATATGGTGTAGAATCGGCTTACGAGGCCATTAAGGTCTATGCTCTTCACACGGTCGAGTTAGACCGCTTGGCAGAGAAGGAGAAGGAGAAAGAGAAAGGTCGCCACAAGATGGAGCAAATGAAGAAGGACATGGCTGAGGTGAAGAGCTTGAATCAGGAATTACTTCGAGTTTTAAAAGAACAAAAACTCTCGCCCAGCATTGCCAACATTTGACCTTGAAGAATGAGGAGTTCAAGACGGAAGCTGAGAAGGCTCAGGAGGCGGCTAAGACGGCTAAGGACACTAAGGCTTCCATCGTTGTTCGGCTTGAGCGGGCAGAGAAGACCGTTGCTGATTTGGAGCATTCCCTTACTGCCTAGAAAACCCTTTTAGAATCCGAGATTGAAAGTTGCAAGGCTAATATGACTGACCAATATGTTGCCAGCTTTGAATCGGCGGTTAGCCAAGTCTGAGTCAATGTGTGGAAAGAAGTTGTTGACGGCCGGCTGGTTGAACAGTCGAATGGGATTGAGGGTGAAGCTGTCAACGAAGATGTGCCAGCAGTTGTAGCTAACAATGAAGGCAATGTTGGGGATGTAATCAATTAGCTCTTTGTATGTTTTCGCTTTGGATGTACCCTTGCTGAACTTGTCAATGAATATTTGTCTTTTTTGAGGATAATGGGCCTATCTTCGTATGGATTGATTTGTTGAGTTTGAATGTATTTACTCCGACTATACTGCTTCGCCGATGGTGCCTTTTACCCGAGCTTTTGCTCGTTTTTAAAGGCTTGAACTTCAACCAACCTTTTCTCCCCAATGATGCCTTTTACCTGAGCTTTTGCTCGTTTTTAAGGGCTTGAATGTTTGCCTTTTACCCAAGCTTTTGATCGTTTTTAAGGGCTTGAATGTTTGCTTTTTACCCCAGCTTTTGCTCGTTTTTAAGGACTTGAATATTTGCGTTTTACCCGAGCTTTTAAGGGCTTGAATGTTTACCAACTTTTCCTCTCCGATGGTGCCTTGTACTCGTAGCATTTATTTATAATTCATAACTAGGATATAATATTTCATGGAATTCTAAATTGAATGAGGGAACAAGTATTTTCCGAATTGCTTGTGTTGATCTATTTATACATAGCATAGTGGTAATCTATTTATACACTAGAGGAATTAATTACAACTATGATAATTACAAGATAACTAAATGAGGTGACTATTCCAAAGTTCATGAACTAGAGACTACATGAATCTAATTAATTACAATAGTTATTTCCTAAGCTATTAATGATTGTTCATGAACCTTGGACGGTGGTCTTGTTGATTCCAACACTCCCCCTCAAGCTAGAGAATGGATATCTATCATTCCCAACTTGCAAGTAAGTTGGTTGAATTGTTCCGTTGGCAAGCCTTGAGTCAACACATCTGCCAGCTGCTGCCCAGAGGGAATGTAGGCTATTATTATCAATCCACTATCTAGTTTTTCCTTGATGAAGTGTCGGTCTATCTCAATGTGTCTTGTCCTGTCATGCTGAACAAGATTATGAGCAATACTGATAGCCGATTTATTGTCACAGAACAACTTCATAAGGTCTTCATACTTTATCTTCAAGTCATCAAGCACAATTTTCATCCACAATTGCTCACAGAGTCCTTGTGCCGTAGCTCTAAATTCAACCTCAGCACTTGATCGAGCCTCTACACTTTGTTTCTTACTTCTTCCAGTAACAAGGTTCCCACACAAGAACGTGCAATAGCCTGATGTGGACCTTCTATCACTCACTGAACCTGCATAATCCGCATCAATATAAGCCTCCATAGTCAAGCTTCCTCCTCTTTTGAACAAGAGACCTTTTCCTGAAGTGGCTTTGAGATACTACAGAATACGTTCTACAACCTGTAAGTGTCTCTCCCTCGGGTCATGCATAAACTGGCTCACAACACTAACTGCATATGCTAAATCTGGTCTAGTGTGTGTCAAGTAAATCAACTTCCCCACTAGTTTTTGATATTGGACCTTGTCAACTTTGGCACTCACATCTTCGGTGTTTATCTTGTGATTCTGCTCGATGGGAACACTTGCAAGTTGCATCCAAGTTTGCCTGTTTCCTTCAAAAGGTCAAGCACATACTTCCTTTGAGAAATGAAAATGCCTTTTTTTGAGTAGGCCACTTCAATCCCCAAGAAATATTTTAATTTTCCAAGGTCCTTCATTTCAAATTCTGCAGATAATTTTTCCTTGAGCAGCTGTCTCTCAACCAGATCATCTCCAGTAATAATAATATCATCCACATAAACAAGAAGTACAGTCAATTTTCCTCCTTGTGAATGTTTGAAGAAAAGTGTATGATCTCCCTAGCTTTGCTTGTAGCCAAGGCACACCATTGCTTTTGTAAATCTTCCAAATCATGCTCGAGGAGACTGTTTTAGTCCATATACTGCCTTCATCAATCTGCACACTTTGTTTGTTCCACTTGTGGGACCAAATCCAAGAGGAATCTCCAGGTACACTTCCTCCTCTAAGTCTCCATGCAAGAAAGCATTCTTGACATCAAACTGGTGTAGTTCCCACCCAGAGTGGGCAGCAAGAGAGAGTAAAATACGAACAGTGTTCATCTTAGCCACTGGAGCAAATTTCTCCTCATAATCGATGCCATAGGTCTAAGTGTATCCCTTTGCCACTAGTCTTGCTTTATACCTGTCTAGAATATCATTTGACCGGTACTTCACAGTGGAAATCCATCTACACCCCACTGGTCTCTTTTCCTTTGGTTTCAAAATAATTTCCCATGTTCCATTCCTTTCCAGAGCTTGCATCTCCTCATTCATGGCTTGAACCCAATTCTTATCTTTTCAATGCTTCGTGTACTGTTCTAGGGATTCTGATAGAGTCAATGGCTGCAATAAAACTCTGGTGCTGCAAAGAAAGGTTTGTGGAGGAAACAAATTTGGAAATAGGGTACTTAGCACAAGACCTTTTCCCTTTTCTTAATGCAATAGGCAGGTCATCATCAATGTTAGAATCACAATTTTCCAAAGGAATAGGTTCAAAATGAATGGAACTAGTGTTTTCAGTACTCACCATGGGTTCAGATGCTTAAGGTTGCGGTTGGACCAGTTCGGATTGTTTTCTCCTTTGATAAACCACTCTTGGCAAGCTTGCTCTAGTTCGAGCAATTCTTCCTGGTTCAGGTGAATGACTGTCAAAAGGAGCTAATTCTTGTGTATCAGAGGGCATATCAGAAGATTGGACCAAGGGAATGTTACTGTCTGAAACAATCTCATCTTCCAAGTTAGTAGTGTTCTCCCCCTGAAGCTGAGGGAGTTCAAAAAGATTGATTTTCTTGAAAGGTGACATCCATGGAGACATACACTCGACAAGAGGAAGGGTGATAACATTTGTATCCCTTCTTGTAAGGAGCATAACCAATGAAAATGCATTTAATAGCATGAGGGTCAAGTTTGCCCCGATGCTGACGATGGACATGAACAAAAACAACAGCCAAAAACACGAGTCAAGAAAAATACGAGTCAAGACTTCGCATAATAGGTGCAGAGGGAAAGAATGATTTCATGACATGAACAGGACTCGTACCACCAAGGATTCTAGAGGGTAACCAATTTATTAAATATGCAGCAGTCAAAACAACTTCCCCCCAGTATGAGTTTGGAACAGACATCTGAAACAATAAAGCTCTAGTAATTTCAAGCAAGTGTCGATTTTTTCTTTTAGCAACCCCGTTTTGTTGGGGGGTATCAACATATGTAAGTTTGTGAACAATGCCATGTTGTTTAAGAAAGGTGGAGAAATTTTGATTCACATATTCTTTACCATTATCAAACCTCATACGTTTAATTGTTTTATCAAATTGAGTTTTAATCATATGATAAAACTGGATGAATAAATGGTATACGTCTGATTTATCTTTCATCAAGAAAATCCAAGTAACACGAGTGCAATCATCAATAAATGACAAAAACCATTTTGACCAGAAATATTAGGACTGGATGTTGGACCACAAACATCAGTATGAATAAGAGAAAAAGATTCATTGCTTCTATTACCACTAGGAGGAAAACTCACTCGATGGTGTTCAGAAAACTCACAAATATCACAGTTAAAGGACTCAACAGACTCATTTAAAAACAATGCAAGAAACATAGATTTAAGTAAAGTAAATGGGGGGTGCCCAAGACGTTTGTGGTGGAGCCAAATTTGGGAAGCACAAGACTTGGAACAAGTTTGACGACAGGAATGTTGCAACTTTTGACTAGAGTCACCTGCTGCGTTCATCTCAAGGTAGTACAACCCTCCTTGTTCCTTAGCAACCCCAATCGTCCTCCCCATGACAAGATCCTGAAATACACAATGAGAGTGGAAAAAGGTTACAGCACAATTAAGGTCTTTGGTAAGTTTATGTATTGCAAGAAGGTTGGATGAAAGTTTAGGAATATGAAGCACATTTTTCAAATTTAGCAATGGACTAAGTGCAACATTATCAAGACCTACAACTGATGTGTAAGAGCCATCAGCTACAGTTATGTGATGATTACCAGTGGTAGTTTTATATGACGAAAAATTGGAAGGACAAAAGGTCATGTGATCAGTAGCACCAAAATCAATAATCCAAGAATCCTCAGGATTAGTACAAGAAGCATTGGAAAATAAAGAACTAAAATAGGTAAAAACTTGATGTCTTTGAGAGAATTTTTGAATTAGGATTTGCTTTAGGATTAGTTCAGATTTGATTTGGTTTTATCTTTTGTTTCCTGGAATTCCTTTAGGCCAATAGGGGCTGGGATTTCCATATATATTGTAATGGACTCTTGATGAAGAACAAGTTGAATTTTTATGAAAGTGAATTATTTCTAAGTTCTTACTGAACCGTTCGAGCTTATCGGATTTATCTGTGGCGCTCAAACTTGATTTATCAATCAGTCGATCCATAACATTGTGGCATCGTCACTTACCAAGGTTTGTGTCACTCATTGGATGTGGGTCACGGTGCGGGTCATCCATATCCGTTTGTTCTCGTTATTCGTTGGCATCAGGTCGAGGTTTCCATCCCGTTCCGGTTAGAGGATCATTCCGGAACATGCGAGGTTCATATCATTGGGTTCCTATCCTTTAGCGGGTTCCTTATCATTTAGCGGGATTCTTATCATTTAGCGGGGTTCCTATCACTAGGCCTGATATATCTTATGTTGTTAGTGTTGTCAGCCAGTATCTTAATTCTCCATGTGATAGTCATTGGAATGCAGTTTGTACGGATCTTAAGGTACAAAAAAAGGTTCCCCGGGAAAAGGGTTGCTATATGAGAATAGGAGTCATCCAGATATTGTTGCCTATAGCGATGCTGACTGGGCTAGTTCTCCTAGTGATAGAAGATCAACATCTGGATTTTGTGTTCTGATCGGTGGAAACCTTATGTCGTGGAAGAGCAAGAAGCAGAATGTTGTTGTTAGATCAAGTGCAGAAGCAGAATATCGAGCTATGGCTCTTACTACATGTGAGTTGATTTGGCTAAAACAACTTCTTCGAGAGTTAAAGTTTTGCAACATTGGTCCAATGAAGTTAATAAGTGATAATCACGTTGCTTTGCACATTGCTTCTAATCCAGTCTTTCATGAACGTACAAAGCATATAGAAATTGATTGGCACTTCATTCGAGAGAAGATAGTTTCTGGAGAAATTGTCACTGCTTTTGCCGGCTCCAATAATCAACTTGCAAATATCCTCACCAAGTCCCTTCAAGGTTCTCGAAGCCATTATTATATTTGTAACAAGCTTGGAGCATTTGACTTGTACGCTCCAGCTTGAGGGGAAGTGCTGGAATTAGTAGTAGTTAATTATAGGTTCATGTACGTGGTTCATGTACATAAAAAATATCATATTTAGGACATAGATCCTTAATTATTATCTTGAAAATGTAAGTTGTAATCAATTCCAAGTGTATATAAATATTCAGCTGGCTGAGTGCTAATCACTCAAGCAATTCACAATCATCTAGTCCCATCTATATTCTAGTCTTTCAAGTAGTATAAAAGAACTCTTCCCACGGTTGTTATCTATATCTAGTGAAAAATCAGCAAAGGTGTGTAAAATGGGGGGATGGTCTGGTGATGGTTGGAAGTGGTCAAGGAGGTGGAGAAGGGTTTTTTTTGTATGGGAAGAAGAGAGTTTTCAGATTTTTAAAGACACCATGGATGCTGTAAGTATTACTTTAGATAAGGAAGCTGTTTGGGTGTGGAAACTAGATAACTCGAGGGTATTTTTGGTCAAATCAGCCTATAACTTTTTGTTATCTCAATCACCAACCTTTAATTTTTACAACGGTTCTAATGACTTATTTAGGCACTTTTGGATTTGTTGGGTACCTAGAAAGGTTCTTGTATTCTCTTGGCAACTTATGTTGAATCGCCTTCCTACGAGGCTGAACCTTCTACAAAGAAAGGTGATTGTTGACCCTGAAGGAGCAAAATGTGTTTTTTTGTGAAAAGGACATAAAAAATGTGCAACACTTGTTCTTTAGGTGTCCTATATCAACCCAAGTCTGGGACTCGGTGTATAATTGGCTTGATCCCTTGTCCTACCGTTGCACTAGAACAGACCTAGAAGATTTACTTGAGGACAAAGAAAAAACAAAAGGTGGTAGAGCCAAGCACTTTTCCAATGCAAAGCCATGAATCCAACCAAACTCCAGAAAATGAAATTCCTTTAGGTAACTCTGCTCCTATCTCTGAAACTAATCACGTCATTACAATTGATCTTGATATTCTTATTGCCTTAAGAAAAGGGGTGAGAACTTGCACTCAACGCCCCATTGAGAAACATATGTCCTAAGGCAAGTTGTCACAGGGGTACAGGACTTTTGTAGCATCTCTTGACAGCACCCATATTCCAAGGAATATCCAAGAAGCCTTCCAACAGCCTGAATGAACCGAAGCTCTAAATGAAGAGATTCAAGTTTTGGCAAAGAATAACACTTGGGAGATAACTACCTTACCAGAAGGGAAGAAACCAGTTGGGTGCATGTGGATATTCTCCATAGAATACAATGTTGACGGTAGTATAAACCGGTACAAAGCGAGGTTGGTGGCAAAAGGGTTCACTCAATCATATGGTGTGGACTATGATGAAACGTTTGCACCGGTGGCCAAACTCAACTCAGTTCAAGTTATTCTATCTTTGGCTGCAAACATAGACTGGCCGCTACACCAGTTGGACATCAAAAACGTCTTCTTGAATGGCGAGTTGGACCCGAGACTTGAATCTCACAGCACCTCAAAAAAGGATGCAAGCTCCGAAAGTCTTTGTATGGCCCCAAACAGTCACCGAGAGCTTGGTTTGATAGGCTGACTTGAGTTGTGAAGGAAAATGGATACACCCAATGTCAATCAGACCATATTATGTTTGTCAAACACTCCTTGCAAGGAAAGGTAACCTTGCTCATCGTCTATGTTGATGACATTGTTATCACAGGAGATGATCATGATCAAATTGGGCACCTAAAGAGTTTTTTGGCTAGAGAATTTGAGGTCAAAGAATTAGGACAGCTCAAGTACTTTTTAGGGATGGAAATAGCCCGAACAAAGGATGGGATCTATGTGTCCCAAAGAAAGTACACCTTGGACCTTCTTCAAGAAACCGGAATGCTTAGGTGCAAGGGTGCCAACACCCCTATAAAAGCAGTAAAAGGTAGCATCCCTGAAGATGAAAGTGCTCCAGCTGATAAAGACAGGTACCAAAGCCTAGTGGGAAAAATTAATCTACCTTGCACACACTAGGCCCGACATTGGATTTGCTGCAAGTATGGCTAGCCGCCATATGTCAAACCCCACTGGTACACACATGAAGGCAGGAAGGAGGATCTTACAATATCTCAAAGGTGCACCAGGCAGGGGTCTTTACTCCAAGAAAAATTCAAACAAAGGTATTGAAGTCTATACACATTCAAATTGGGCAGGTTGCACAACAGATCGGAAGTCAACCTCTGGGTATTGCTCTTATGTATGGAGAAACATGGTTACTTGGAGGAGCAAGAAGCAATTAGTGGTGGCAAGAAGCAGAGCTTAGATCCACGGCATATGGCATCTATGAAGGGATTTGGCTGAAAAGAATGCAAGAAGAACTCAGAATTCCCACCAACCATACAATGAGGATTCTTTGTGACAATAAAGCTGCCATCAGTATGGCAAAGAACCCAATCTAACATGATAGAACAAAGCATGTAGAGATTGACAGACATTTCATAAAAGGAAAAGATCGACCACGGCATTATAAGCATCAATCATGTACCATCATGCCACCAAACAGCAGACATCCTAACTAAAGCACTTCCAAAATACACATATGGAGATCTCATATCCAATCTGGGAATGATTGACATCTATCACCCAGATTGAGGGGGAGTGTCGATGATTGTGTAATTATTTAGTTTTATGATATTCTGATTTGTACAGCTAGAATTAGGATATGTTATAATTTCTTTCCTTTTCTAGTTAGAGCAGTTATAGGGACATTTATTTCCCCTAATTCTTAGGACTAATTAGTATATAGAATCAAGCTTGTATTTTTTTTATTTATCCCCATCATTGTATCAATTCCATATCACTGAATAAACCATTCACTTTTCCGCTATCAGAGCTATCCTAGATCCATTTTTAGGCCACCCACCATATTATCCACGCACCAAACCCAATAGTGCTGGGCGTGAGCGGGTGTATTGGAAAAAATCCAAGTCCAACATTGACTAAAGTTAGTGCCTAATAAAAGTTTATAAAGCTTGGGCAATCCTCACCTCTAGAGCTAGCTTTTGGGGTTGAGTTAGGCCCAAAATCTAATACTTTGCACCAACTTGAGGAGGAGTGTGCATAAATTAGGAATGTTAGGATTTTATGGTTACAAGTAAATTAAGAAGATAAAATCCTAGGATTAAGGAAAGAATTAGTCAATCCCGAAATCATGGGATTTACCTTCCTATTATTTCTCTTTTTCTGCTTTTGTGGGATCCCAGTTTCCTATGATTAAGGAATCTGGTTCCCTACTCTTTGTATTTAAGTTGTACTATTCTAATGATTTTAGATGAACGAATAAAGAAAATATTTCTACAATTTATATAAATTGCGTGTGGTTATTCTAACAAAGCCCATAACTAAAGTCCTTACTAATTTATACAATAGGAAACTACAGAAAAATGAAAATGAGGATAGTTAAAGAAAGCATGAGCATAGGTTTCAATTTCACAACATGCATGTGGAAGAAACAAGTATATCCAGGTATTTCCACATATGATATAGATCATAGCAACCAACTCGAACCAACCTGAAGAGCAGGAAGACCAACCCTCCAGGTATCAACTTGCCAATGTACTTGGGCCCCATGACGAATAATGCGCTCTCTTTCTTGAAGACAGCTAGCAACATGATCCTAATAATGTTAAGATTTGATTAGTCTGAATAAAAATACATAAAGGAATAGAAAAAAGGAATAGTATTAAGCACTGGCTAACAGTTTACAGTATTCCGCTCACCTTACTTAGAGCAATGGGATTACCAGCACGACATAAGATTGCCTTGCAATCACCGACGTTAGCAACAAAAAGCTTGTTCCTGACTACAAGAGCAGCAATTGCTGTACAACCAGGATGCCAATCCTTTCGGATATATCTGTTGGATTTGCGATAGGAATCAAGCTCTTTTCTGAAGAAAACATCTGTCCTAAGGAATGCTTCAACCAGTGCATTAGCAGGACTGCATTAACATATTAAAGAATTAACTTTCAAGATAAGAATACAAATGACGGAAAAAGAATGGGATGGGACAAGGGGAATCTAGAGTTAAATTGTCAGAATAACCACATATAATTCATGATACAATTTACTAAGCTGAGGAATTGGGATATACTTCCTAGACACTAATTCCTATGAGGCTACATGACATAGTTGAAGAAACAAGGATGTTAGACTGCCACCCCAGTAATACACTCATGCATCCTCTTAGAAATTAGGATTGGGCCAAGGTCTGCCCAAGCCTTATAAGTACTACTTAGGCCACATCTCTAGGCGATGTAGGACGAAACACATCCCCTCACACCCAACACAATAAAGGTGTTGGAGGCTGCAATGATGGCAGCCCAAGTTGCCACAATTAAGGCGACTAGAGGCGGACCGCAATTAAGGCGGCTTTATAACAGACCCCCTCACACCCAGGGCTGTGCACCTAGAGCGTGGACAATGCGGACAGTCCAATAACAAATCTAGGATAGGCTCTGATACCATCTTCGAAATTGGGTTTGGGCCTAATTCAACCCCACAAAACCGGCTTGTAAGGTAAGGATTGTCCAAGCCTTATAAGCACTACTTAGGCCATATCACTAGACGATGTGAGACTAAACACACCCCCTCACACCCAGCACAATGAAGGTGCTGGAGGCTGCAATGAAGGCAGCCCAAAGGTGCCGCAATTAAGGCGGACTTTCCAACACATCCCAATTTCAAACTGCAACCGGGTCAAGGGGAGTCACTGAAAGACCCTAACAGATATAGACATCATGTTGGGAAACTTCACTATCTCACAGTAACCAAGTCACACATTACCTTTGTTGTAAGTGTAATCAACCAGTTTTTAAAAATGCCCCTTGTGACAATCATTGGGATGGAATGGTCCATATTCTTAAATACATCAAACATGTACCAGGAAAGAGGTTACTCTATGAAAACAAAGATAACACTCAAGTTGTTGGCTATTCTAATACTGATTAGGTAGATTCGTCTTCAGATAGAAGATCAACATCTCGGTGAAGTGTCTTTGTTGGAGGCAACTAAGTCTCATGGAGAAATAAGAAGCAAAATATAGTTTCTAGATCCAGCATGGAAGCTGAGTATCACAATGAAGCAGCAACAACTTGTGAACTCATATGGTCAAAGGTGTGAACACATCGAATACCCAGTCGCTAAAATTAGATGTCAATGACATTGAATTAATTTGAGACAACCAAGTTGCTCTACACATTGCCTCTAACCCAATCTTTCATGAAAGGACCAAACATATAAAAATTGACTATCATTTTGTAAGAAAAAAGGTTCTTTCTGGCGGGATCATGACAGCCTTTGTCAACTTAATGAACAATTGGCAGATATATTCTCAAATGCTTTGCTTGGTTGTGGTGAATAAAGGAGGAAAGAAAATTGAAAGAGAGAAAGTAGAGGGACTTTCCACTTTTCTTTTGTTTGGTTCAAGAGAGAAAGAGGAGAGAAAAAACGTGGTAGGAACCTATGCCATTTTCTTTCTTTTCTAGTGTGAGAAGAAAGTGGGAAAGAGAGAACGAAATGTCAAATTCACCCTTCATCTTCAAGCAGCCCCCTCATCTAACAGGGGCATAATTGTCTATTCAAGAAAATCGCATCTTTTCCACTTTCTCTCACACCAAACAACTCTTAAAATCCATTCTTTTTCTCACTACTTTCTTTCTATCCACATTCTTTCTTTCTATCTTCTTTCTTTCCATTTTCTTTCTCAAACCAAACGAAGCATATATCATTAAGCAGGACTCGGGTTGAGTTTATTTGCAACAAGCTTGGCACATATGATATGCATACTCCAACTTGAGAGGGAGTGTTAGAATAACCATAGAAACATACCTGCCCATAAAACCTAAAGTTTGCAAAAATGCTGGTACAGCTCTTGAAGAAAACTCAGCAGCTGCTGCACCTGCATATGTGACAATCATGTTTATTCAGCTATAACAATACCAAGAATGGTCATCAAGATCAACTTCATGCGTGATGACGATCATATTTATTCAATTTATAATCATACCAAGAATGGTCATCAGGATCCATCACCGTAGTTAGAATGAGTTATCTAATTGTCTACCAAATTTTGAGTTTTAACCAAACACTTGAAAAGAGTTTCAAGATCTCAATATCAAGGGTCTGGAAACACTAATGAAGTTAGCTATACCACCTCCTATGTCAAAGAAACTGCATCTCAAATTCTCAGTTACAAGTTGGCAACAGAATATTTATAGTGATAAGATTTGTCAAACATTCTAAAAACCACTTTCTCTTTTTACTTCCTTTAATTTTTAGGTAACCAACAATTAGCAATATAGTTTAATATAGAGTAAGATTTTAAGACAGGATCATAATATTGTCTCCCTTCACACAATATCTGAACACGTACCTTCAAAAATACTTTTGATTTTCCCCTCAAAATAGGCAAATAATGAATCCTGTTTAGAAGAATGTCTGTTGAAATAGAGAAAACAGACGCATGTGGTGCTGAAACTGTGTGTAATAATACACAATGGATGTTTGAATGTATAGATATTTAGTCATGAATACAAGAATCCTAATTATTCTAATTACAATAAATGATGCTAACTGATACTAATTGACAGCTATACATTAATTATAATATTCTAAAACTCCCTCTCAAGCTGGAGAGTATAGATCATATGCATCCAGCTTGTTACATAGATAACTAATACGATGACCTCTAAGAGATTTCGTGAAGGCATCTACCAGCTGATCATTGGAGTTGACAAAGCTCGTGGTGATGTCCCCTGATTGGATCTTCTCGCTGACGAAATGACAATTCACCTCAATATGTTTGGTCCTCTCATGGAAAACAGGATTAGAGGCAATATGCAGTGCTGCTTGATTGTCACAGATTAGCGTCATTTGCATAGTCTCTTCAAATTGAAGTTCTTTGAGTAACTGTTTCAACCAAATGAGTTCGCAAGTCACTAATGCCATGGCCCTGTATTTGGCTTCTGCGCTAGATCTTGCAACTACATTCTGTTTCTTAATTTTCCAGGATATCAGGTTTCCTCCAATAAGTACACAATACCCAGAAGTGGATCGCCTGTCAATGGGTGAGGCTGCCCAATCGGCATCTAAGTAACCAACTATCTGAGTATGTCCTCTGTCTTCATAAATGAGACCTTTTCCTGGAGCACCTTTAATGTATTTCAGAATCCGTATCACAGCATCCCAATGATCCTGGCAAGGAGAATTTAAGAAATGGCTTACCACACTAACTGCAAAAGAAATGTCCGGACGAGTGACTATGAGGTAGTTTAATTTTCCAACCAATCTCCTATATCTCCCTGGATCTGACAGTGGCTCCCCCTGATCAGGAAGAAGTTTGACGTTTGGGTCCATACGAGTGTCAACTGGTTTGGCATTCAATAATCATGTCTCCTCAAGAATGTCCATAGCATATTTCCTTTGAGAAATCACTAGACCATCCTTAGATTAAGCTACCTCGATACCCAAGAAATAGCGGAGTTTACCAAGGTCTTTAGTAAAGGTAATCAAAAAATCATGAGAACGAGTTAAACGACTAACAGAGAGTAAATTAAAGCGACAATCAGGGACATATAGGACCGAATCAACTGACAGGGAAGGAAGTGGATGGGCAGTTCCGATTCCTTGGGATTGAGATTAGGAACCGTTAGCCAAAGTGACAATAGGTAAATAGCCAGATGTAGAAAGAGAGGAGAAAAAAGCCTTATTACCAGAGATATGATCAGACGCACCAGAATCAAGAACCCAAAGACCAAGTGAGGGTGATTGAGATATGCAAGCATATGAATTACCAGTGGGTGCAACTAAAGCAGTAGATCCGGAGGCCTGACGATGCTCAAACCACCGGAGAAAATCTTCATAATTAGCCAGAGAGGCCTGAGGAGGATCCATAGTCTTAGGAGGATCTGTGGGACTAGAAGAGGCCATAGATCAGCAACAAAAGGTTCAAAAAATGACAACGCGATACCTAGAAAAAATCCCAAAATGGCTCGCACACACTGCGCCACAAGCAAACGTGCTCAGATCGAGGTGAGAGGGGTGGCGTTGGAATCTCCTCTGGACGGCGACCACCGAGCTGGAAACGGCGGCCGAAACGGCACCGCCACGCGCTGTCGATCGCAACAGTGGGCAGAAGCTTCGCGCCACGTGTGGGCGCGTGACAGGGCGGAGGATGGCGTACTTCCGGGGGTGGGCCGATCTTGAGGAGGCGCACCTCGTGGTGGGGGTGGTTGCCGGAGATGTCGCCGGAAAAAGGGGCGGCTGACGGCGGCAGGTGGCTGTTTGAGACGGCAGACAGCAAACGGAAGGGCAAACAGGATTAGGAACACGATTGCCGAAAAATTTGTCACCGGAGGACAATGGGTCCACCGGGTAGGCACGGTTTTAGGGTTATCTTTGTCTGGCTCTAGATACCATGTTGAAATAGAGAAAACAGAGGCATATGATGCTGAAACCGTGTGTCATAATACACAACGGATGTTTGAATATACAGACATTTAGTCATGAATACAAGAATCCTAATTATTCTAAGTACAATAAATACATGATGCTAACCGATACTAATTGACCACTATACATTAATGATAACATTCTAACAATGTCCATACATGTAATGTTCACATAAAACTGATTCAAATAAATACTTGAAAGAGGAGGCGGCAATAACGGATTTGGAAAAACAATACAGAAAAATTTCCTATTTCGAAATAGAGGCGAAATAAAAGGCTCTCACTAATGTAATACAAGAAAAGCAGCATGATGAATCCCAATAGTTAAGTTGCTTATTCTATCACAAAAGCTGATTTCTTTGTAATGTTTAGAAGTAGGATGAAGGTACATAAAATCAAAAAAGATTTGCGTACTTTACTTGTTAGAATACAATTGCAAATTCTTTTCGATTTTCAACAACAATTCTATATATTAAGTGCTGTATTTTCTTACTTCTATAAGGATGCCAAGCGGTAGCATAAAGAAAGTTTCACCATAATCAAAATGAATTATTTCCATGCTCTAATAGTAGCTATAATATATTTTTCTTAAATTTTGAATCAAACAAAATGTAGACACTTATTAAATCGATAATATGTACCTCTATGGCCATCAAAGATACCAAAAGCATAGAGATCCTTTTCATTGCACATATGGGGCATGATAAAATGTGTGTCCTCCATAGTCTCCCTTCGCCCGCAGGTAGCATAAGATCCCCAAGAAAGTATTGGATGAAATGCCAAAGGCTCGTCATAAGACTCATGCCAAGTTCTCAAACCAGAATCAGTTGCACTCGAGACACTCCTGGCCGAAAGTTCACCTTGAGTGGACCAGTTAATACTCTCTTCATAAGCCTGAAGGCAATTGGTCTCGTCCAATAGTTCATCAGCATGCAGATTATGAGACCTGATATTTGTATCTTCTGCATTATTTATGTTCCTGTGCTCCATTATGAAATCAAGTTCTTTAACTATATCTTCAAAGGAAGGTCGGTTTTCAGGATTTGCAGCCCAGCACTTCTGTATCATTGATAATAACCTTAATGGTATACCCAACTCCTCAGTAGCAAGGACTGGTCGTAGTCCATCAGAAACAACAGCTGCTGTCAGTTGCTGCTCAGTATAGTTCATCTCAAGCACTGTGTGAGCCTGTCAGCAGCAACAGGCATCAAAGTTACTTTCACAAATTTGAAAAACAATTTTAGTATAACTATACAATCTTTATTTGCCCAATGCTTCCAGATGATTGTGAATTGCTTGAGTGATTAGCACTCAGTGAGCTGAATATTCATATACACTTGGAATTGATTACAACTTACATCTACAAGATAATAATTAAGGATCTATTTCCAAAGTATGATATTTTCTATGTACATGAACCTATAATTAACTACTACTAATTCCAACACTTCTACTAATTGCAACATTCCCACTCATGCTGGAGCATACAAGTCAAATGCTCCATGCTTGTTACAAATATACTGGCTTCGAGAACCTCGAAGGACTTGGTGAGGATAGCTACAAGTTGATCATTGGAGCACACAAAAGCAGTTACAATTTCTCCAGAAACTATCTTCTCTCAAATGAAGTGACAGTCAATTTCTATATTCTTTGTACGTTTATGAAAGACTGGATTAGAAGCAATGTGCAAAGTAGCTTGATTATCACATATTAACTTCATTGGGCCAATTTTGCAAAACCTTAACTCTTGAAGTTGTTTTAGCCAAATCAACTCACATGTAGTAAGAGTCATAGCTCGATATTTTGTAGGGATGGCAAAGTGGGTCAACCCGCCCCGCCATTAACCCACCCAAAACGGGGCCGGGGGCGGACCAACCCGTTTTAGTCGTATGGGTTGAACCCCCCAACCCACCCCGCCTAATAGTGGGTTGGCGGGTTGGCTCGCCAAACACATAAAAACATAAATTGGGTTGGTGGATTGACCCGCTATAAAAATAAAAATAATAATAAAATCATATAACATTTCCTTTTCTTAGTCAATCTTCATAGCTTTTTTTTAAATTATTATTAAAAAATTGGAATAATTTTATCTTATAACATTCAATTTGTATTACAAAAGTAAAGACATTATTTTTGTAGTATGAAATAATTCCTAGTAACAATTAAATTAAATTAAATAATTAAAAAATTAATATAAAAAATTTATTTTTAATCTGGCGGGTTGGCGGGCCAACCAGCCACCGACCCGCCACCAACCCATTTTCGGATGGGTTAAGCGGGACGGGTCAAAGTGGGTTAGTGTGATAAGGACCCCAACCCATCCCGCCAAATTTTGACGGGTTGACCCACGGGTCACAACCCACTTTGTCACCTGTAACACCCCGATTTTCATGCTTTCTGAGACCGATAAACTATATAAATGAGTTTATATTTTTATCTGAGGTTTAGAAAGTGAATTTTAATAACCAAGACTACATTCATATTCTACGTCATCGTAGAGAGCTATGATTAAATTTTGGGTTAAAAATTCAGACGGAACCCGGTCTGCGTTTTCACTGACAGTAAGATTTTACCGATCAGAAGACCTAAATTTGACTAGTGAACGAAACAGTTAGGTTTAGAATCGAATTTCCAACACTCAAAATTGGTTTTTCGCACTAAAAAGTGAATTAATATAAGTTATGCGGGCGAAATCTTAAATCGGGTGAAGAACGGAACTGAATACGGATTTATCGAGACCCGCTAACGGATAAACTTGAAGTCACATCAGGTCACATCAAGTCACATCACCTAGGAAGGCGTGCCAATGTCATAATGACGTTTGAAAATATCTGAGCGCGAAAAAACCAAAATACCCCTATTCTTTTTTATAATTACCATTTACCCTTGGATGAAAAGACCATTTTGCCCCTTAAGTGAAATTTTTTGGACACCCTTGCCCCTCCCTTCATCTCACAAGCCCCTCACCTCCATGAAGACCCCATTCACTTCTTTTTCTTCATAACTCATCTTCTCCTCACATTTTCTCACCTTTTCTCTCATTTTCCTAAGAAAACTTCAAGAGTTTTTGTGAAGCAAAGTTGATAATCTCACTCATCTTCATCTTCTAAGAGGTATAGACTCTTCCTTTGATCTCTCAATCTTCATATTCTTACATTGAAAACTTGTTTTTCATCTATGTCTAAGCTTGAGCTTCAAAACTTCATAAATCCATAGAAAATTGTAGAAAAATCCTTTTAATGTAAAACCAATTTCTATGAGTTAGTTTCATCATCCTCTTTCATTGTCCAAGAGCATGTAATCAAAAAATGTCCCTAGCCTATATGGGTATGGAGAGTCCGAAACCTATATGGTAGGAAAGCTTGAGTTTTTTATTCAAGTTTTGAGTAATGAGACTTGTTTTAGTGTTATGTATACCTAAGGATCATTCATCCAAGAGATAGGAAATTTTAGACATCTCTAGCTAATTTTAGAGCCCTAGGGCGGAATCCTAAGTTTAAGGAAATAGGGAAAATTTGTGTTGTTAAATGTTGATGTTTGAATTGATTGTGTGAATATAGTTGGTGTTAAGTATTCGGACGAATAATCGAGAGATTCGCGAACCGGTCAGACGACTTTTCATTCGGAGGATTACTTCACAAAAGGTATGGGGAGTGAACCTCATCACACCAAACTTTGTGGAAGATGAAAATGGTTGTTTATGCTTTGTTTGGGTGAAACCCTTTTGCGTGGGTTCAATACTTTATTGATGAAGTTCTCTTTGAGAACATGATTGTAATAATGGTTCTATGCTTAGTATGTGTTTATGATGATGTATGCTTGGATGGAAAAATATTTTCATGTATGTTGAAAACCATACTTTGATCTCTAGACCAAGTAAGGATTTTTAAGCTTGATTATGATTGAATGATGCATGATTGTTGTTCATCATAACCTTGTGATCATTTTGAGCTATGACTTGACAAGTTAGTTAAGCAAAATCTTCACCTCCATGGGTGTGAGTATTCGGCCATGGTTGTAAGAAAAAGAAGAACATGAGTTGTTCTTGAACATTCAATGTTTTTGAAAGTTAGAAAGTGTTTTAGTAACTTATATTTCAAAACAAAACAAGAAGTGATTTTGATCCAAAGATCAAATAGAGTTTCGGCCTTCAAGTGTTTTTACTAAGGTGAAAATGTATTTTTACTTTAATCATAGTTCATCCAACTAACTAAGTGTTTTAAAAATAAAATGATGAAAGTAATTTCATGAAAGTAAAAGTAATATAAAGTTAACTTAGGTTTAATCGGATGTCACACTCTTTTGAAAACTAAGTTAACATTCAATCTTCAAAGTATAAAGAGGACCTTGTCTTCAAGTATGAATTAAATGAATCATAGTTTGAAAACTGAATGAAATTTCATTTTATTTTACACTAGCTTAGATCATGGTTTTACACTAAGTTAGTGAGGAAAAACCCTTTTCAAATTAGTTAAGTAACTTTACTTTAAGCAAGAAACAAAGTTATTTCAAATCAAATGAGTTTTTCAATTAAAAAGGTTTTGGTTTGCAAAGTCTCAACTCGAGAGTTTTCAACTCTAAATCGTAAGGTTTCACGCATGAAAACCTAAGTTAAGTAATTAACTTAGAGCAAAAGAAAATAGATAATTAAGTATAGTATATGGTGGAACAAGACCATACACTATACCATTGATGATAAGACTTAAGTGAATCAATACTTATTTCATTGTTTGAAACTCAAGGAATTAATATCTTAGAAAGGATCAAAGACTTATTTATCTAAGAGAATTCTCAATCCTTCTTCATAACACTTAGGACTTGAGATGTAATTCACAAGACACAAACACAAACATGAAATGTTTTGGGTTTTGAAACAATAGTTCGATGACAAACCGGTGATTCGGATCCAGGTCAATCGTTCAATTGTTTCAGTCTTGTGATGACTCGATCCCGGAGGGATCACGAGATTTATCCGATGGATAAAAGTTTTATAATACGAAGACGTGTATAGTTCCTAAGGAAGAGAACCGTAGCGAACCTTGAGGTTTATTTGATGGATAGACATTGCTTTATCGCATCTGCTTAGTGTAAGCGTTGGCATTTCATTGCATGAGTTGTAAGGCCTTGAGCCTAGGAGTTGAGCTTACACCTTGATGCGGGTGCGAATCTTACGATGACGTTTTAAATAGTCTTGGAGGTATCAGGGTTGGAAAGGCTGACATGCGACCAGTTGGTAGCCCTTCTGTGTCGTGGCGACTCCGAGCAATACACTGATATCCTCGACTAGATGCCGTACTTTTCATGTTTGGTGTAGAGTGTTTCCGTAAAGCCAGATACATGCACGTTACGAATGCTGTAGCATCTTGCCCAAGGCTGGCGTATTCGGAACATGTCCTCTCATTCACTCTCTCCGACACTTTGTTAGCTCCATGGAGTAGGGGTCAAAGTTTTACCTTCGTGGCATATGGCATTGAGTCATGTACATTGCAGTGCATTACATGGCTGTTGATGATTACATTTACTTGTTATACATCACTATTCTTTTTTCGAGGATGCATTTTATTATGCTGCTAATTGATTAACATGATATATTGAGATTTATGGTATGCATGCTAAGTATGTTATTACTTGGTGCGTCGTCCCGTTTTTACTTCTGCTATTTTGCTGTGTTTATGATTGGGAATCTCACCCATATCTGTATATCTTCTCTGCTGGTATTGTTGTTTCTGCTTAAGAAGATGGACGCGACGACGATTCAGTTCAGCATATACTTTGAGTCCGAAGGGGGACTCCCTTTGCTGTTTTGTTTTGGCCAGGCTGTGTCCAAGTGTCAGTTGTACTTTTTGGGGAGCTGTGACTCCTAGTACTTATATACTTATTATCCGTTAGGCTTGGACCTATGTCTGGATACAGTATTGTTTCTATTTCCGTACTTTAATTCTGTATGACTTCTAGAAATGCATAGTGAACCTAAGTTCATTTATTATTATTTACTTTACTAATCCCATTATATCATTGCAAAAAGAAGAAAAAAAGAAAATCGTATTTTCCGCATTAATATTATTTTCGACCTTATAATCGTTCGGGAATGTAACACTCGGGAAAGGGTGTTGCATCACCCCTAATATTTTGCTTCTGCACTTGATCTAGCAACAACATTCTGCTTCTTGCTCTTCCACGAGATAAGGTTTCCACCAATCAGAACACAAAATCCAGATGTTAATCTTCTATCACTAGGAGAACCAGCCCAATCAGCATTATGACCCCTGTTCTCATATATCAACCCTTTTCCTGGGAAACCTTTAATGTACCTTAAGATCCGTACAACTGCATCCCAATGACTATCACATGGAGAATTAAGAAACTGGCTGACAACACTAACAACAAAAGATATATCAAGCCTAATCATAGTGAGATAATTTAATTTGCCCACTAGCCTTCAATATCTACCGGGGTCTACATATGGCCTTCCTTGATCCTGAAAAAGTTTAATATTGGGATCCACAGGAGTATCAGTCGGCTTGCAATTTAGCATCCCGGTTTCTTCCAGGATATCAAGAGCATACTTTCTTTGGGATATGACAATACCATTCTTTGACTGAGCAACTTCAATCCCAAGAAAATAATGCAATTTGCCCAAGTCTTTAGTTTCAAAGTGCTTGAACAAGTGCTGTTTTAATCCCTGAATACCTTCGAGATCATTTCCGATGATAACAATGTCATCCTCATAGACAACAAGATAGATACACTGACCAGAAGATGTATGCCTATAAAATACCGAATGATCTACCTCACTACGAGTCATACCAAATTGCAAGACAACTTTACTGAATCTCCCAAACCACACCGAGGAGATTGTTTAAGACCATACAAGGACTTGTGCAATCGACAAACTAAACCTGACTCCCCCTGAGCAACAAACCCAGGTGGTTGCTCCATGTAAACCTCCTCAGACAAGTCACCATGAAGAAAAGCATTCTTGATATCTAATTAATATAACGGCCAATGATTTATGGCAGCCATAGAGTTGAAGAGCCAAACAGAGGCCACTTTAGCAACAGGGGAAAAGGCGTCACCATAATCAAGGCCAAAAATATGGGTGTAGCTGTAAAGGAGTCAACCGAGGGAATAATCAACCAAGAATTGATTACAACAGAAAAGGGTAAAATTGGACAACCAATACCAAATGCTGTTAGAAAGAGTGAGAGGGCCAAAATAACTAACCTGAAGTGGAAAGATTATGTGTGAGAGGCACTATATGACAAAGGGCCGAGGGAATGACGATGGCATGAATAGAGTGATCTCCAAATTATATTCTCTCTCTGAGTCTTCTTCTTCTTCACCTTCTTCTTCTTTGAAATTGTTATCTTCTTTCCCTATCTCAGTACTTTCTTCTACATTGTACCACTTCCAGCCTAAATACTAGAGCGAGTTCCAATTTACAAGTGAATTTCAATAATACGTCTATATTCAGTTGTTTACAGTTCTAGCTCCATTACAGTAGCCTTTAGCTACAAGGCAAGATTTTAAGCGGTTAACTCTTCCATCTGGACCCATTTTGATAGTAAAAACCCATCGACAACCAACAGTTGTTTTCCCAAGAGGGCAAGGAACAAGGGACCATATATGGTTAGATTCTAAGGCTGTCATCTCATCAATCATAGCTTGCCGCCAACCTAGAAGCGAAAGTGCTTCTTGAACAGTTTTTTGGAATGGAAATAGGCGACAAAGAAGAGATGAAAGCATAATGGGGTGATGATAAATGATGATAACTCAAAAAGTTATAGATGGGATGAGGGTTGCGAGTAGAACAAATACCTTTGCGGATGCCAATTGGCAAGTCAGCAGAAGACTCAGGTAGGTCCGAAGCCGGTGGAGATCATGGAATAGGAGATGAATAACTAGTCTCTAGAACTGGATCAACCACGGGAACTGGATTAGCCTCTGGAGGGTTGAGGCGAGGTTGTCTTTGATAAGTGCGAAATGGTGGAGGAGTGGGTTGTTGAGGAGGATCGGGAGCTTGATCATGCACCGGTGGAGGAAGACAAACTGGAGTCATTAGCGAAGGAACAGGTAGGACCTGAGAGATGGATTCTGGTTCAACCTGTTCAGAAAAATAAGGTGTATCCTCGAAAAAAGTAACATCAGCAGAGATATAAAAACGTTTAGAAGATGGAGAATAACACCTGTACCCCTTTTGAACACGAGAATATCCGATCTACACTTGACAACCCGTGCGAACAACTTGTCCAATCCTGGAGAAAGATCATGGACAAAACATGTGCAACCAAAGACATGAAGAGGAACCAGGTAGAGAGGTTCATCAGGAAATAAGATAGAATAAGGAACTTTGTTACTTAACACCGAAGAGGGCATTCGATTTATCAAATAACCAACAATAAGAATGGCATCCCCCCAAAATTTTAGTGGTGCATTAGCATGTAGTAAAAGGGTGCGAGCAGTTTCAACCAAATGGTGATTGATGAGGACATGGAGCACCAAGAGGCCATTCAAAGCTTCGGAGGACCAATGACTAGGGCAATGGCAAGGAGGGTCCAAGAAAGCTTAGTCCAATTCATGACTAAGACAATTGCAAACAAGGGCAAAGATGTAATTGCACCAAAAACCATGCTTGTCATACAAGCCATGGAGGAAGCGCAACTTGCATAACAAAGGCAGCCAAGTTATTTTATTTTAATTGAATAAAAGTGCAAGTAACCAATTGATTTATTTGGGACCAAGGCACTAAGTTATTTAATTTCTTTTTGTGTGTTTAATCCACATCAAGTGGCTGTGTGGCGCAAAGGGTAGGGGGTCCCACACCTCTCAACAACTCTTTGTGTAGTTTGAATGAGTCAATAATCTTGCTGCCAAAGATGATCTTATCAAGAAACTCTCTTCTTGTGGTGATCCTCACACTCATAGGCTTATCCTTGTCTTGGATTAGACTAAGGTGGCGCCCCTGCCTCCCATTCATCCATCTTCTTCACTTATTCAAAAACACCAAAAATAGTTCCTTGAAGCCTTGATTGTTTCTTGTATTTTTCTGAGATTTTCTCAATCTGTCCCCCTATTTCACTACCACCAAAACCACGAAATTCCTATCATCCATTCTCCATATTTCATTCATTTTATATCAAAAATACAAAAACATAAGTCACAACCAGATTCTATATTGAAAATCAAGCAAATGGCCAATTTCTACTACAAGGAGGCCATCAATGATGCTTTCTTTCTGCCACACCATTTTGTTGTGGGGTACGAGGACAACTGGATTGATGTATCATTCCATTAGATGTCATAAAGGAATTAAAGGATGCAGAAAAATATTCTTTTGCATTACCACTTCGCAAAATACGGACAATATGACCAAATTGAGTTCGAATTTCATTACAAAAGTTTCTAAAGATATCAAACAATTCTGAACAATCTTTCATTAGATAAAGCCAAGTGCATACCCATATCCAGAAACAGAAGTGACACGACTTGGACCCATACAACAGAATGAACAACATGAAAAGGAGACGCAACTCTATTATTGACTTTACTTGGAAATGTTAAGCAGACATGTTTTCCAAGTTGACATGACTCACACTTAAGAGATTGTAAATGAGAGAGATAAGGTACCATTTTTTGGAATTTATTGAGACTTGGGTGACCGAGGCGACAATGAAGAAGGTTAGGTGATTCTGCAACAGCACATATTATGGAGGGTGAAGACTGAAGACAATAGAGACCTTGTGATTCAAATCCTACTCTGATCATCTGTCCTGTGACGCTCCCAAAACTTTACCTCACTCTCTCTGATACCTTAAACATACAGATAAGGCTTAATTGAAACTTAAGCAGATAAGCAGTTATTACAGTCCAAGATTACACATCAGAGTTTCGCCCGGAAGCCATGGCGTAAAAACAATAACAATAAAAATAGAAGCCCTACTGGCCGTGGTACAAACTCACAAGAGACTCAATGATACCTCTGAGGTCTCTCTCTCTACTCGAGAAGCATTGACGTCAAATTTGTTGCTCACGATGGAGTCCCACCTCAACTCAGCTTCACCCGCTGCAATACCTCCGCCAACCAACCAGTACCTCTGCCTTCGGATCATGACCCAAACAACGACATACATGTAAAACATAGGGAAGCACACACGGGAGGTAAGAAACGCTACAATTATCATGCAAAAGGAGATCACGTAAAATATAACACATCAACATACACCACTGCAAGCACAACCAGCAAACACATCCATCTCTCGAGTTCACCACAACAGTCAACCCTCGGGTTATCACAACTAGGGATCACCGCTTACTCTACATGCACAACTAAGTCTACATGATTGGCCAATTCTACAACGCGTACTCTTACCATGGGAATATAACAGTCAAACTCCAACTGCGAGGAATGACAATCCAATCTCCAACTGCGAGGGTGGATGTTCACCAGGTAAGAATGGCTCCTCCGACTGTGAGGACATCGAGGCGGACATTCAGGTAACCGCCTCCTGAGTTTCCGAGACAGTGCAACAGTGGTTCCTCCAACTGCGAGGAGCACTGCCTCCCCGAGCCCCTCCAACTGTGAGAAGACCCGAGAAGTTCTCCAACTGCGATAAAACACCTGAATCCCTCCAACTGTGAGTTCAGCCGCCTTGGTCGCCCCACACCTCGAACACCAACCTCGTGTAATAACCACTCAAACTGTTGTTGCAGTTGTACACATGGCTTTCACCACAACAATGCAAATGCTATGATCATGTACCCATCATCTCAACAACGTCTTAACAACAACTTAACCAACGTCTCAAGGTCCACATCCTCCAACTGCGAGGATGTCACTCTCCAACTATAAAAGCCACCTTCAACTTAGATCAACTGGCTTATAACATCAACTACGAATCCAATAACACCAACCACTTTATCCTTCTAACATCACACCAACCGTCTCCACAGTCAACCGAGATCATCTCAATCACAATCACATCAGCATGTCATAGTATAGCAGCATATCATTGCAGGCATACCAAAATAGCAATTAAGCATATTATCACATCAAGCATCTCATCTAGCATGTTATCATGTAAGACATCATTTAATCATGTTCTTAATTACCACAGATAGGCATACATCCTCGATCAACAGACATCACAGATCGACCTAATGGCGATAAACGTACAATGCCTAAAATTGCATTGGTACCACACACCAGCAGTCCCCAATATGAGTTAGGTATTGGCGGTTACTCAACCACTAGTAAGGTTTGAGGATCCCTACACATGTTAACAATTATATACTATGCCTACGATTCCCAGATATTAGAGGTTTCTTCCTCCTCACCTGGTGATTCGTTCCAGTACACTTTCGTATCCACGGACAGCCCTAACCCTCGATCTCGCGAACACAGCCACGACCACCCCGAGCTGACCACTCAGCTTCCCAACACTGCCAAAGGCACCCCCTGCATGCACGTGGGCCAACAATCGCCCAGAGTACACGCACGGGATCCAGAAACAACCAGAAACTCAGAAACGACAACGAATTCAACAACAAACGATCGTACAACAACGAATCAAAGGAAAACCAAGGATCAAACCACAAAAAATCAACGGGGAACTTACCCAAGCAGGGGATGTTCCTCGTAGCTGCTACCTCAAGCAGGGTCCTCACACGGCTCCTCGAACGAACACTCGGGTAAAAACACCCGTAAAAACCTAATGTGTTAGCGGAACATCAGTAGGTTGAAGTAGGAGTAAGAAAAGACTAGAAACCAAGAGAAATACCAAAAAGGACTTAGGGTTGACGATGTCGATACCTAGGCTTACCTCAAAGAAGCTCGAAACCAAAGCCGCACCCTAGGCGAATCCGAAGCTACGAGCACAGAGATGTAGTCGGAATAGGGTTTCAACGAACGATCGGCTTGAAATCACTCAAGGAACTCTCAAGAGCTCTCTGGACTTTCTCAGGTCGAAAAAGAAGAGAACTTTAGCAATGTTTCGTGTAAAATGAAAATGAAATGAAACTTAGACATTTAACTCACTTACTCAGCACGCTAAAGCGTGCACTTTCCCAACGCTTGAGCGTTCCCACGCTCTAGCGTTGGCTCTCTCCACGCTTGAGCGTGGAACCTCGTCCACACCGCCTTCTTCAGGGCCTGCCACGTGTCTCACACGCGTCCCCCAAACGTCAAAACTCAGAACAGCTGGCAACACACTCAGAACACTTAAGCGTGCAAGCCCCCAACGTCCAAGCGTTGCCACGCTTGAGCGTGGAGTCCTCCCACGCTTGATCGTCCTACTCAGCTGGGAAAGGACTTCCAACCGTCTGGTCTCCCCCGTTTCTCGTGTTACGCCTTAAGCACTTTCAACTTGATTCAAGCCTAGCCCTAAACATCCAACCAAACTTATAACCAACACACAACCCATCACACACCTAAGCGAAGACCCGATCAAGATTATCCATCTTAATTAGAGTTATCGAAAACAGGGATGTTACATGTCTCATGCTCCGATATTGTATAGAGAAGGAATTAAACGCAAATGTTATGGAGCAGTTAAGAGAATGGGTAAGACGACTAACAAAAATTATATTAAATGGACAACCTGGTATAAAAAGGACAGATTTTAAGGTGATAGATGGACCAATTTTAGCTTGGGCAATTCCAACAGTCTTAGCTTTAGAACCATTAGCAAGGGTAATAAGGTGGGGTGATTTGAGTGGTGATATTTGTGAGAAAAGAGAGGGATTACCAGCTATGTGACCGGATGCACCTGAATCCAAAATCCAAGGTCCAACAAACATAGATTTAGAGAGACAAGCCATAGAATTACCATTATGGGTAACAATGGTTGAAGATGAAGAGTTTTGAGCTGCCTTAAGTTGCAAATATTCCTTATACTCATTCTTTGACAAAAAATTCTAACCTGTCTCTTTTCCAAAGCTAGAGGAATGGGACACATTGGCTGATTTCTCGGGAAAACCATGGGAGGAATCATTTTGCAAATCAGATGCCATTTTAAACCTTAGAAAACAGAGTAAGCAAAAGAGAACCATTTGCTGAAAACAGATGCGTAAAGAAGAGGAGAGTAGGAGACCCACTGTCAAAATGTTGGAGAATCGGACAACTGACCAAGCAGACAGGAAGAGAAGGAGCCGGCGATCAGTTCTGGGCAAGCACGCGGCGGTTCCGACATCGTGGAGGTGGTGCATGGCTTACACCCGCTGACAGAGTGAGAACGCGTGGCGGCGTGTGGGACGTTTTCCGGCAACGAAACTTCGTGGGCTGGCCGATCAGTGCTTTCTGAGGATGTTTTCAACGGTGGTGAGAAGTGGATAGACTGGGAATGTGATCTTTGGACTTATGATAGGTTGGACGGATCTGAACTTGTGTTCTCTGGTAAGGGGAGACAGAGACACAGACGGACAGCAGAAGCGTGACGAACCCGCTCTGATACCAACTTGAAAGAGTAGAATATAGATGGGACTAGATGATTGTGAATTGCTTGAGTGATGAGCACTCAGTCAGCTAAATATTTATATAAACTTGGGGAATTGATCACAACTTACATTTACAAGATAATAATTAAGGATCTATTTCCTAAGTATGATATTTTCTATGTACATGAACCAAGTACATGAATCTATAATTAACTACTACTAATTCCAACATTATGCACATAATTTTTTTCCAATCGGGTCCCTGTTCTTGGAATCCGTCAATCAACCGTTTATTTGGACGGAATATGCTTGTCTACTGATTTTCTCCTAATTTCTCCCTAATTCCAATTCCATTGTGCTTCAAATCCCTAATTTCTTTGGCTTGCTATTTCTAGTCCCGTTTCAGCTTCTCTTAAATACTCCTCGTCGTTCCGTTTCACGAAGCTCCTTGCCGTTCCGTTTCACATTGCTATCACCGGTTCCATTTCACGCTCGCGTCGTAGCCCTGGTTGTCGTGCGGTTCTACTAGTTGTCGCACGTTGCAGCAACACTAGAGAGAGGTATGCGCGAGTCCCTGCTCTTCCTACTTTGTTTATCTGTTAGTTTTCTATGTTGTTGTTGTGGTGCTAGTATGTTAGCTTTGTGGAGATCATTTTGTAGCTTTTTATCATTTTTGATGTAGGGTTTAGTTCATCATTTTGATTTTGTGTAATATGGAAATGGCAGACCCAAAATTTGAAGTTGATATACACCATAGGGGTCAGTTTTTGAAAGGGAAATTTGACCAAGAAAGGGTTGGAGTTTGACTTGAACCACTGGTCTCTACAAGAAATTTTTGCTATACTGAAGGAGTTAGGATACAAAGGGTATGTCAAGGTTTGGTATTTAGAGCCAGGTATATGCATGAATAATGGGATGAAGGAACTGAAAAATGATTCTGATTGCATGAGAAAGGCTGAGTTTGGGTTGAGTACATATATGAAACATGTGGAGATATTTTTTGTCCATGGTTTCAGTGAAGGTAATGGGATTGAACTGACTTCAAATGATCCCTACTATGTGCCAACTGAAGATGAAAATGAAAGTGTTATTCCAGAGCATGACAGCAGTGATGATAGTAGTGTACTTGCTAGTTTTGATGACAGTGCTCATGATGGTGACCATAAGGACTATTTTGAAGCTTATATGAATTTGAGATAGCAAAACGAACGGGAAGAACAACTAGAACATGCAGAGCCCCAATTTTTAGGCAACACTTCAAATCCTATTCAAGTTAATTCCTTAACCCCTCTATTGTTGGGTAATGATGATGCTAAACACAGATGGGTTTGAAACTGAATCTCTACACAGTATGGATGGCTCTTCAAATGATGAGCAAGGAAAAAGTAGACTTCGTTTGTATGATCCTGCCGAAATGTGCATGAACTACAAATGGAAAGTGGGTCTTGAATTTACCTCAGTCAGTCAATTCAGAGAGGCTATGAAGAAATGGACGTTACTGAATGGGAGGGATATAAGGTATGTCAAGAATGACAAGATAAGGTGTAGAGTGAAGTGTAGAAAGGAAGGATGTGAGTGGATGGCTTTTGTCAGCAAGGTTGGTAATGCCTTAACTTATAGGCTTACATCCTATAAAGGAGTACATACATGTGGGAGAACCTTTAAAGGGCATTTGGCAACTTCAAATTGGGTTGCAAATAAATTGTCCACCATAATGAGATTGGCTGAGAAAAAGAAACTCGCGCACGTTATCCAAGATGTGAAGGAAAAGTATCTGGCCGAAATTTCTGTTACGAAGGCCTATTGGGCAAGGAGAAAGGCAGTTGAGAAACCTAAGAGAGAAGCTGTTGAGCAGTATGGAAGAATATGGGATTATTGTGAGGAGGTTCAAAATAAGAAACTAGGATCGACACCGAAAGTGATGGTAGACCGGCCTTCGATAATGCACGAGCCTCGATTTTAGCGACTATATATGTGCATAGATGCGGTGAAGCAGGGTTTCTTAGCTGCCTATAGACCTATAATTGGAGTTGATGGATGTCATCTAAAAGAATCTTATGGGCAACAATTGTTGGTTGCTGTCGAAAGGGATCCAAATGACAATTATTTCCCCATTGTTGTTGCTGTCGTGGAAGCCGAGACAAAGGACTCATGGGGATGGATCATATCACTCTTATTGCAAGATTTGGGCCCACAAAGGAGATGGGTATGGATTTCTGACCAACAAAAGGCAATGTTGCTGCACTTATACTATGCATTTACACTAATGTTGTTGCACATTGCATGTTGATACACTGATATGCCTTCTACTTGCAGGGACTTGTCCAAGTCTTTGAAGAGATGATGCCTGGAGTAGAACACGGATTCTACCTTAGGCACTTATATGCCAACTGCAAGAAGCAATTTGGTGGAGGTTCGGCTCTAAGAGATTTGATCGCGAGCATTGAAAAGGAAACCTATGTTCAAGATTAGGAGAGAAAAATGAAACAATTGGAGAAGCTGAAGAAGGAGCGTTATGATAAGATGGTGGCATTGAAGCCTGAACTGTGGACTAGGTCACACTTCTCATTTTACTGCAAAAGTGACATGTTGATGAACAATATCTCTGAAGTCTTCCATGGGCGAATACTACAGGCTAGAGATAAGCCTATTCTCACAATGTTAGGGTGGATTAGATGTTATTGGATGACAAGGTTCGTTGAGAAGAGATCTAAGGATGAGAAGTACAAGGGGAAGATTTTGCCAAAGCCTAAGAAGAGAATGGATGCAGAGGTGATTCATTCCAGAAATTGGACAGCTAGGTGGGCTGGTCAATTTAAATTTGAGGCGGCATATGCTTATAGGAACATATCTGAGAAGTTTGTCGTTGATTTGCAAAGTGGAAGTTGCACCTTCAGGTAATACACTATGTTTTCCTCATATGAGACACTCACAAACTCACTTTGTTGCACACTGACACAATCACACTATCACTAATATGCACACTTTGCTGCACACTATCACTTTGTTGCACACTATCAAATTATATGCACACTTTGCTGCACACTATCACTAGTATCACTAAAAATTTCTTGATATGAAATTACAGTGGCTTATATGTATACTATACTTTGACCATTTTACAGGTTTTGGGAACTCACTAGTTTGCCTTGTAAGCATGCTTGTAGTGCCATTTTTTTTCAAGGGTGATAATCCAGAGGACTCCATAAGTAATTTCTACACCCTCGTAGCCTATGGCTTGCTATGGCCCAGTGGTGAACCCAATAAATGGAGAAAAATTTTGGCCAACAACAAATATGGACAAGATCCTCCCCCATTGTTTAGAGTCAAACCTGGAAGGCCTAGGAAGTTAAGAAGAAGGGAGGCAAATGAAACACCAGGCCAGTCAAGGCTTAGAAAAACTGGGACAGTTATTAGATGTAGGAGGTGCGAGCAGGTTGGTCACAACAAGGCCACCTGCAAACAACCACCACCAGTAGCTGCACCACCCACCACTGGATCTGCACAACCAAGTATATGATCTGCACCACCCACCATCGAATTTGCACAGCAAACAACTGAATCTGCACCCACAGGAAGAGGTGGAAGAAGAAGTGGAGGAACTGGAACTCAAGGAAGAGGTAGAGGAGGAAAAAGGAGAGGACAAGGGAGAGGTGCAACATCTCAGCCTACTACTCGAGCCATAATAGCTCAAGGCGTGAGAAGACCAAAGCTACCAACAAAGGGCACCAAGACTCCTCGGCCACCACCCCACACCCAGTGAATAGAACTTGTGTGGACTTTTTGGTTTTTTAATAATGGGAGCACAATGTAATGTGGGCATCCTTTTTTTGTAAAGATTCCATCAGGATAGCATTAATATAGACTATGTAATGTGGCCATAGTGGGACCACACGTTTTGGAACTTTAACTACTTTTTTAGGCAATGGTGAAAAGTTTCTAACAATAGAAAAGTGAGATCCAACAGACCCAAGATTAACGTGAGGAGTTTCTTCATTACATCAGAAACAAAGCTCGTTGCACTGAACGAAGAGGATTCAAAGATGATTTTGAGGTAGAGAGAAGTGGCAAAGGACTGAATGAGCAAAATCGCATCACACCGATGGAGGATCGGTGGAGAAAATGGAGGTTCCGTTATTTTCTGATGATGACGCATATGGATCAGTGACCAAAGTAGAGTGATATAAGGAAAAGAGGGAAATTTTAGGGGGTAGGAAAAGTGTGAAGTGAGATAGGAGTGGGTGAGAACAAAGCCTCTTAATTGCCAGGGTATCTGATGCAGGAGCAAGTACAGACTGAATTGATCATGCAAAATGCAAGACATCTTCAATTAATGTCTTGAATTTAATTGTGCAGCAAGTGGATAAGATAAGATTCATTAATGAAAAGGTCAACAATTCAAAAGGCACATGCATAATAATCTAATCACGTTAATAAACATATTGGAAGTTGAGAGTACTTTGAATTTTTAAAGTTTAATAGTACTTTGGAGGTTGTTGCTTCTAATTTGCATTCTAGTAAGTAGTTTCTAGAAATTGCAATTCTTAAATGTATTTTGAATTCTTCAGCAGATGCAAGCTGAATTGGTCTTAGCTTGCACCATATGAGCTAAGCCTCAATCCTTAATGAAGTATCTTATGAACATTATTCCAGAATTATTCTAAGTAAGATTATGCTTTCTGCTTCTTCCCTTATTTGCTATATCACTGAGCTTGTCTTTGCTTTGCATGGTGCTTGCTCTGTATCAATTAGTTGTGCTTCCGCTGTATCCAATTGTGGCAGGCTTTAAACACACTAGACTTAAGATCAATCTCAGTGGAGGAATCTATATGCTTGAGTGTCCTCATGGTATCTGTATTTCTTTATGCTCTGTTCTTGTATTTCCTACTGTTTTTTAACAGTTTTACCCCACTGACCTTGATATCACACTGATATCAGGTCAGGTGAGGAGAACATACATGATATTTCCTATTTGTGGTGGGGTTTTGATCCAGTATCTATTAACTTTTCAGCCTTCAAATGCAAGCACAATAATTCATGCTTAGCAACATTCAAACATAATGTGCATACTTCATCTCATATAAGAAGAGTTGTACTACTCTATATGCAATTAATACATTCAAGCCACCTACATACAAGATAGATAGACTGACCTGTGCTTCTGCACGAAGATCAGTATATGGCACAACACCAGTAAGGACTTCACTGCAGCAGATCCAATGAAGGTTTTAATTCACAAAGCAAACATTAAATTAAATATTTTTACCTATATACACTTGTATATTACAACGGCATTTAACCACGAGCTTATTTGATAAAGTAACTAGTGAGTATCCCGTGCCTTGTACAGGTTTTTTGAAATCCAGTTAGAATCCAGGAAAGCATAGATTAAAGAGAGATGCTTGAAATTGAAAAGGAACATAGTTAGATTGAAAGAGAGTTTGAAACATAAAAATTGATAAGTTAAGAAGGATAAATTTCATTCTTCAAGGGAGAGTAGAATAAGAAATTAAGTCAATGTCAAGTAAAGGACTCAAATTTAATATATAAGGGAGGATGACCAGCTTCTATGTTGAAGACTTGGTACAAACAAACACTTCAAGCAAGCTGCCATCTAGCATAACTAGGTTTGACGTGTGTTTGATGAAATGGCTATCTCACTCGTAGTGTTGTGACTACGTTAACCTATGTTAGCCAAGTTTGTTTTTATTTTTGTCCATATTAATCAAGAGACTCGCATTACTGGAAATCAAATTGGTTTTATGCTGGGGAGGTTGACCATTGAAGCAATATACTTGCTATGACGATTGATGGAGCAATATCGGAAGAATCAAAAAGACTTACATATGGTTTTCCTTGATTTGGAAAAGGCGTATGACAAGGTGCCAAGAGAGGTATTGTGGAAGGCCATATAGAAGAAAGGAGTTCGTATTGCCTATATTCGAGGAATCAAGGGTATATGCATGGGGGTCACGACTAATGTAAGAACACAAGGAAGGGTCACAGGAGATTTTCCTATAATAAGGGTCAACTTTGAGCCCTTATCTTTTTACCTTGGTCTTGGATCTGCTTTCATACGACAAGGTGGCAAGAGAGGTATTGTGGGAAGCCATATAGAAGAAAGGAGTTTGTATTGCCTATATTCGAGCAATCAAGGGTATATATAACGGGGTCACAACTAATGTGAGAACACAAGGAAGGGTCATAGAAGATTTTCCTATAATTATAGGGTTGTACCAACGGTCAACTTTGACCTCTATCTTTCTACCCTGGTCTTGGATGTGCTTATTAAGCATATCCAAGAGTCGGTGTCACAATTAATGCTTTTTACAGAAAAACCCACCTTCTCCCCCTCTTCCCTTCTTCTCAGTTTCTGTCTTTGGTTTCTTGAGTCTTTAAATTAAAACTTGAGTATTACTGATTAACATATGTATGAAAAGTTATGTTTAATATATAGCCATCCCGCTATCCATTATACCGCTATAGCGTTTTTGGGGTCGACCGCGATCTGCTCTGTGTTCTCCTTCTCGCACCACCCATTTGCTCGATGATAGTGGTGAAGAGAAGGTGAAGAGCAAGAGGTTGATGGTTTGGGAGTTGGAACGATTGGCACCTAAAGAAATCAAAAGTAGTATAGAATAAATGTTTGACAGAAAGAGAAGTTTCAATCTTTCAAATGACACGGTTTGGGACTTGGGCCACTTGGGGGAATGTGGAGGATTAAATTGTAGTTAATGATTATTAGGGGTCCAAAGATATTTCTTTGCATTTGGTATTCATATGGTCACATGCCTTCTAAGACTAGAACCAAGGAGTCACGGTTTTATTTTATTTGGTCTTTATTTTTTTATATTTTGTAAAGAAAGGCTGATGGCAGCCTCCATTCGATGGGCCAAAGGTAGGGCAGGATAAGTATGGACTCATAGGAAATGAAGAAAGAGTTTTTGTGCTCATAGTCCATTTTTTGCAGCATAAATGTTGTCCACACATAATAATAAATTAATAATAACAATAATAATATACCGAGTCAACCGGTCCAACCAGGACCCGTTAACCTAATACCCTAACCAAGTCAATAACCGATCCGAGTTTTATAACCGCGATGTTGTATGGGACTATATGTTGGGTGTTAAAAACCCAACAAGACAATAAACTCATTGTAGCAGAGATGAAAATGTTGTGTTGGATGAGTGGACATATTAGACAAGACAGGATTAGGAATGAACGCATTAGAGAGAAAGTTAGAATAGCACCTATTATAGAAAAGATGGTAGAACCTCACCTTAGGTGGTTTGGACATGTGTGGAAAAAATCAATAGAAGCCCCAAAAAGGAAAGTAGATCAGATGGAGGGTAGCCCAATTGTTAGAGGCAGAGGGAGACTAAGAAAAACTACAGGTGAAACCATTATGAAGGATTTAGAGGTAAATTATTTGTCTATAGACATGATTTACGATAGAAAATTATGATGATGTTTGATCGATGTAGCCGACCCCACCTAGTAGGGAAAAGACTTGGTTATTGTTTTTGTTGTATTAGTTGTACCTATCTAGATTATTTGTGTATGATTTATTAGGCTTTCTATTAGCATTTATTTGTTTCCTTGTTTTCATGGAAACCTCTCTTTTATATTTAGAGTATTCAGATCAATGACGAAGTATGAAGAATTTTCACAACCTTGAAAAATGTCAGAAAATGCCATGCTTAATGAGTGTTTCTTTTTGTATGTATATTCTCTATTTGAAAAGGAAGAAAAAAAAAGTGGATGACAATCCATCCACTGATTTGTTGTACTGTCCACTGCTTTCAAAAAGAAAGACAGAAAAAAGATATGTTGCTAAATTTCAAATCTAAAACGTATTTTAAAACTTGAAAACCAACCTAATCAAAGCAACATCAGAAACCAAAAATAGCATACTGCATCCTAGTAAAATTGTTGCAACCAGTTCCTAATATGGTAGATGATTAACACCATCAGCTACAGGATGACATTACGTTCATTCCAGTCAACTTTTTCTTACATAACCAAAAAAACTTGAATGGAACAAAACAAATTATCACATATTCTTACTTGATTGTCACCCCAAAACTGTATACATCCGATTTTTCTGTATGTAACTGCTTTCTTAATATTTCAGGTGGCATGTAAATGAGTGTTCCAACCATATTCTTTTTGTGAAAACCACCTGTTGGCTTTCCAGAAGACTTCCAATTGCCAAGCGAAACTCCCTTAAGATCACTCTTGTATTCTGCCAAACCAAAATCTGTGAGGTGCGGACAAAGATTTTTGTCAAGCTGCATCACAGACACAGAAGATTAGAAAGGTAATGCATACATTTAGTATAATATATTTAACACAATATTAAACAACCAGGGAATCAAAAGAGGTGGGAGACATTTACGAGAATATTTGCTGGTTTCACATCTCTATGTACAACTCCAAGGTTATGCAGATATTGCAAAGCCTTTGCTGGAAAAGGGAAGTAGAAGGAAAATGGAAAAAATCTGTCAATCACTTTTTTTTCCTGATTGATAAACTGTAAATCACTTGATATTCTTAATTTCTATAATTTCCCGTCATGATTGAAGTTGGTCTAGAACAATGGTCAAAAAAAAAATTGAACAAAAGCAATTCATAGTCGATATTTTAAATACAACAGGTACTTTTAAATTTTGCAAATTCTTTATTTGAACTTCTTTTTGGGCATCTTAATTAGTTCAATAATTCGTGCTTGGAAAGGAGGCCTTAATGCCAAAAACAACCATTCAAAATTGCAACAAATAACCTTGTAAATCACTTTAATGCAAAAATAACCCTTCAAAATTATACCTAACTGCATTGTTATCATAAGTGCATGACTGATAGTTGGGGTCCATTCTTCTGCATGTAACTTCTGCGCAAGATTCAGAGATTCATAGAACTTGAAGAAAAACATGTAGTTGGGTGGCTTTGCATGGGCGGCAATTAGTGTTGCAATTCCCGGGTGATCAAGCTTGCTACATTATTTTAGAAAAATGAAAAATTGTGAACCTAAAACTCTCAAGACTACACATTTACCCTTCAGCATACCGAAATGCCAGAGAAATAGTAAATTTCATTAGATGAAATGCAAAAGAAACATCCATATTTCTATACAAACAGATAGAGGCTGATGAAGTGGAAGAGAGAGAGAAAGAAAGACAGACCATAGCAATTGTAATTCTTTATGAAACTTATCAATGTCTTCTGAAATCGACAAGATTGGCTTCTTCACAGCAACCTTCTTGCCATCCAAAGTCCCTTCATAAACAACACTCTCTGCCCCTGTGATTATGATTACCAAGAGATGTTGTAATACTAATTATCCTGTTCTATTGAAATGCTGAAACAACTACCAACAGGCCACACCTTTTCATCTTCATGATTTGAAAATCCAAGAAAATTAAATCATAATAAAAAAACATATTTTCTGCTGCTAATCTAACTTCTTTGGAAAAGGTTAAAAAAACAACAACTCCTATATTGTCCCAATAGTTTTTTTACACCATTGTATTGTTTGTTGTTTAGGATAATGAGTTATTAATCAACTATATTGATCGTTACTGAATAACTATTAACAACAAATGTATCCATTAAATAATATGTCAACCATCCTGTCCATCCAATACCACAAATTTATATGTATAAAAAATAGTGTAAAGGTCAGTGTGAGATGATAATTTAAAAAGAAGAAGGAGCAGAGAACTTATTTGAGAACTTGAAGTGACGGAAAAAAAGGCTTGAAAATTAGAGGAGGGTTTGGGTTTACCTCGGGCAATGGGTGAGAGTAGAGTATAAGAGGAAGGAGGGAGATGCAGAGGAATAGAGGAGCTGGTGCAGCAACCCCTAAAGCACGTGTTTGGCTCCAGTATCTCTATTTTCATTACTCTTGTGTTGTTGCAGAAGATGAAGATGATGATGACAACCTTTGAGGACCAAGACGGCCTTTTAGTGCACAACAGAACAGGGCTCGTATGTTAAATTGGTACGTTATGTAGTGGTTTGATGATGGAAATTTCGTGTTGCTGCTGCTGTTTCCTCCCTCATTCCGGAGTTCGAAAGCTTTTCATTTCGTTTGAGAAATAAAACACAGAAAGATAAATATAAAAATTGCACCTCAAATATTTTTTATCATTTAAAAAAATTTAAATCAATAAAAATTAAAAACGCTTTGTATGTATCTCTGGTAAATAAAGTCTTTCATTTCTTTTAAAAAATGGAAAGATCCCAATCCATCATTCCCAAGGCCAGTTTTGTTTTGGCTGTCTCGTCCCTGTTGACCCTTTTTTTTTTATTATATGTTGACCCGTTATTTGTATCCTAGTTAATTTGGATAAGAAGGTTCCTCAAAATAATTTATTTTTGAAAAGTTTTAAATCTCTATTTTATAATTATTATTTATTTAGCCTTGGTTTATTTTTGACCCGTTTTTTTTCGTGATATGCATTTTCGTGCGAGTAGTTTATTTGTTATAGATATTTGAACCTGAGTATCCCGAAAAAAGCAGAATATTTGATGAAAAAACAGGAAATCTTTTTGAACAACCTATTGTGACAATATGAGTCGTATGTTTGAATGATTATTTTATACACACATATTATAATTATGTTATTTGAACATTAAAATCTGGACATCATATGTGATATCAGATGTGTTTATCTTTATCTTTCACTTACTTTTTATCTTCTTAAGTATACATGCATCTCAAAAATACACCTTTATGATGTTCAAAAATCTTTACTCCACATACTAATATGTTGAATAAAATGATCTTGCACATAATTTTAAACATACCTAAAGTGAAGAAGTAAACTAAAATAAAACCTAAAAAAGTTTTATTTATTTATAAAATATTATTATTTTGTCATTCCGAATCTCGATTAATTGGGACAAAACATTGATTGCATTTATGGAGCATTTTTTATTTTCCTGCATTTAAAAAAAAATAAATTTAATTTCTCATTATTTATAGTTTACCTTCCAAGGATTCTTATCAATTCTTTATACATCTCGTTAATCAATCAATTATTGACATTTGAAAAACTACAAAGGAGATCACACAATGTCATGTACAAATATGAGAGATTCAATATTTTAATTTTAACTTCTTTGAAAAAAAAAATATATCTTAATCTTAACTAATATAATAGTTTATAAAAAATATATTAGAACTTGAAGAATGCATATATTTGGTTTCAATTGAAGTATGTTATCAAGACAACTTCTACTTGGTATTACATTTTCAAGTTTCCTAATAATCATTAAAAATAATCATAACAAATAAGTTAGCATGGATTTAAATTGGAAAAATGCTACTTATTTAAATCAAATAACATTTCACAGATAAAATATTTTAAAGAAAATACTACATTACCTATTTATCTTTTGAGCAAATAATTCTTTTTTCACCATCTTTCAAAGTTGAGTTTTGTTTGTTATTACTGTGAAACCCACCCAACAGTGTCATTACTGTGAAACCCCACCTTGTGTGCCTTTGTTGCCCCCTAGTATTAATAACTATTACCACTTATCATCGCAATATTTACTATTTGATTCTCAGAAAAATTATGGATTTTGTGCCTTTGTTGCCGCTAGTATTAATAATTACTATCACTTATCATCGCAATATTTCCTATTTGATTCTCGGAAAAATTATGGGTTGAATTAGTATGTATTGTTAGTGTAAAAAAAATTACATTGTCAATGTTAGCCATGCATTAACAGGTGCTATTCCTCTTCCTAATCCTCTTCCATGCGTAAAGACAACATCTCTCCCAATCCCCTCTGCTGGCCGATGCAAGTTAAGCATGTAGCCACTTGGTTAAAATCTGTCACTAAATGTAAACAATCAGTAGGTAAATGTCAATTTGACATTGACTGTCTGTCGGAGCGTCAACTTTAAGGAGACCAATAACGATGGTCATTGGTAGGTCACTATTGTAACATCCTATTTTCTTGAATAAGGTTTAAGACCTAAGTTAAGTATGTTTGAAGTTTGGATAATGTTCCTTATGGCTTGAGGAAGCTATGGTCCAAACTTGAGACAATTTGGCTTTGGAACGAGCTCAGAAAATGCAAAAACATAGAATAATGGGTCCAAAATGCGAAGGAACGCTAATCGAGCAATTAATTAATTGAGGGTTATAATATTACAATTCGATGGGGACTTGAGTACAATAGGCTTTATGGGATGGCCTAAAAATATTACAGAGAATTCTCCGGCAGTGGGTTACGCAAGTAAATGCGGAAGAAAACAGTTGGGCGTACTAACGGGTAACACGCAGCTACACGTGTCACAATAGGACACATGTCATGAGTAAGGTGGGGAGGTGGACACCTAATACTCTAACTAATCTAGTTTAAGGACACCTAAGCACTAACTCACCTAAAATTTGACACCTAATAAACTTTTAACACCTAATGTTAAGTCTAAACCACTTAAACACCTAAAGTCCATTATTTTCTACGTGCAAACAAGTGGATTAAAGTTCATCTTCTTCATGTAGCTAAGGAATAGCGTGAGAATAGGAAAGAAAAGAGAAGACCTCCATTATTGCACTTTGAAGCTTGGTTGAAGTTGTTCCGGTTATCAGATTTTTAAACCGATTGCGTATTCGGGTTCGTAGCTTTGATGCCTTCGTACTGCTACCTTTGTATGCTTTTACGGGTTTTTCTACCAAAGCAATCGCCATGGAAATCGACCGCGGACTCAGAGGCAAATCTGACTTCGTGGGACAACGACTAAAACATTCAAGGTCATTGTTGGAGAGCATGCCGAGGTTCGTATTGGTAGGGCAGACGTGTTCGAGCACTATACGGGAAAGCGTGCACTATCAGATGAGGAGGAAGAAACCACAAATATCTGGGAAACGTAGTTGTAGAGTATAGCTGTTAACATGTGTAAGGCTCCTCAAACCCTACTAGTGGTTGAGTAAACCGCCAATACCTAACTCACATTGGGGACTAGTGGATCTTGGTACCAATGTAGTTTTAGGCATTGTAGGTTTATCGCCGTTAGATTGATCTATGATATATGTTGATTGAGGATGTATGCCTATATGCGGTAATAGATAACATGCTTAAATTATATCATATACGATAACATGCTAGATATGGTGCTTTATGCGATGCTTATTATGATGACATGATGTCTGTTGTGGGCGGTTGATGTGATTACCTTGTGATTGGTCTAATCTTGGGTGACTTTAGAGATGATTGGTATGTTGTTAGGATGATAGAACGATTATTGATGGTATCCAACTAGTAGAATAAGTAGGTTGATCTAAGTTGAAGGTGGCTTTCATAGTTGGAGAGTGAAACCCTCACAATTGGAGGATGTGGACCTTGAGACGTTGGTTAGGTTGTTGTTAGGACGTTGTTGAGGTGATGTGTCATGACCCGAATTTCGTAGCCATGACCGACCGAAAGGGAAAGACTCATCTTTCCCCTTCGCAGCCTCTCACGCATACACAAATCCATTTCATCCAAAGTAAAAGAATTTCATTCATTAATTACAACAATAATGAATCTAACACATCAGAGTAACTAAAAAACAAACATAAATTACAAAGTCTTGCCTTAACTAAAACATCTCAAACTATAATGCAAATCAACAACCCTGTCCACAAGGCATCCAAGGCTTTCGACGGCTTCACAGGTGCGTGCAGCTGAAATATTAAACATGGTGTGAGTCCACTAACTTGGTGAGGGAATGCCCCCAACACATTCAGACATGCAAGATAAGAATAAAAAAATAGCACACAGCAATGCAAGCACTCACTCATATCCACATATAATCCAATTCTAACAAATACCGCAACAATAATACATAACAACATTTGTATAGAAAACATAACTCAAGAGGACATCTCGTCCATTCGTCGAGTACTTGTGGAATGCTTTGCACTTCATTTATTTCTCATATCTCAAGTTCCTCACAAGGGATCAATACATTTCTCATGTACACATATTACATAACATAATATCATTGAGTCTTTGGGTATCCTAGGAGGTGTTTTCACCGGGTGCCCCCTACCACGACTGTTTTGATTTCCTACCTCGAAGATACCGCACCCTTCGATAAGCACCAACATCCCTCCTAACGCCCGGGGTATCTAACGGGGTCCCCTCGTCCTCTGCGGTGATATTTATATACAGGAGCCTCCCGCTCCCCGATCGGCCTACCCAAAGATTCATAATCATCATTTGACAATTCATTCCACCAAGTACTTTCCATGGGTCGCAACCACATATATCAATCATCAATTCCAAGATTTATCTCAATTAAATATAGTTAACAATTAATATAATACTCATCAAAATCATTTAATCAAGTTGTAACACAAATAGAATCCATGATAAACAATATCATGTACACAATCCAATGCACCATATATCTCAAAACATGTCACACTTTGAAAGCTCATCAATATAATAATTTCATGATTCACAACTCAAAAAAAAAATATAGATGATTCATGTTATCTCCACACAAGAAAAGCAATGTTTCCATAACCAAGAACATTGTCCATCATACCATAGCATATGCATAACTACACCATATATCATGTATTCACCATAAGGATATATCATGATAGTACTCATCAATAAAGTAATCAACCATACTTAGTTTTATACCGTTTCCTAATCATACTCATGAACATAATTTAGTCAAAACCATAAACTGGGCATGAATCCAAATTGCAAGAGAGGGCATTTTATCTAAAATAACATCCAGCGATATTAGCCTTACCATATTTATCTATATGGTTTAAACATATATGCTATATTATCTAGAATATAATAATAAGTAAGTCAACAACCGAGAGTTAAACGGCATTACGTACATGAGTCAAGGTGCCCCACTTCTACACATCTTGGCATTGCAACCATGCCTTCTCACTGATGTTGACGTTGCACTTTGCAAACTTTGATCAACCACATTTGACAGAGAACCTCCGTCTTTCCGAAGCCAAAAATTTGTTCACTACCGATGAAACATTGAGTTGACCAGGCTCAAAATCCTAAAGCATAGCATGCAGAATTCATGACAACACAAAAACAACGGTCCTATGTGCCCAATTTTTGTTTTAAAAGACCCACTATCACAGTCCAATTTAGGATTGAACTGCTCTGATACTAAAAATGTAATGTCTCGCGATATTACATAGAAATAGATAATTAAATAAAATAATTTTCCATTCATAGCATCAGTATTTAAGATAAATTAACACTTCCACTTTATTACATAAAAACTCTTCAAGTTAATTAATAAAAAACGATTCTTTAATAACAATTTTAGACTAAAAACATGGGCAACTAAAAACATCCAAAAAATAAAATAAAACATCACTAATACTAAGGTCTTCAAGACTCCAAGACTTTCTTAAGTCGATGCGTCATCTCTAACATCACTTGTGAACTCTGAAAGATAATACCACTAATGAGATTTATAATCTTAGTAATGAATCTCAATTCTGTGCATTTTATAGGGGGTATTTGGGTGGAATTTCGATGCATTTAAAGATAAATATTATTGTATTTCACCCTTTTACTTAAGTTTTGACTGAATTAACGTTCAGAGACAGCTTGACGGACTTTTGAAGAAAAGTGAAGGTTTTAGAGCTTAATTGGACAGAATACTAAAGTTCTAAGGTTAGCACGGTCGTGTCATGCGAGGGCACGGCCATGCCAACCTTGCAAATTCATTCATCCGAACAAAGCCTTACAAAAATAATTAAAGCTAACCTCTGGAGACTTAGCGCGGCCATGCCATGCGAGAGAACGCCTGTGCCACATTGAAGAAAGGCCTGACTCATAGAAGCAAGGCCTGACAGAAGCTAGCACGAACCCAATCGTAAAGAGCATGCCCGTGCCATCAGGAGAGCACACCCATGCTGCAGCCCGTGCACTAGAACGTTGCTCTATGAAGTTAGTATGCCTTGACATATTTGAGCACGACCTGATATACTAAAGAGCACGCCCGTGCTGAATGAAGAGCACGCCCGTGCCACCTGATTGGCGTGCCCGTGCTAATGGCGCTGAAGACCTAATTCAAGGCCTGGCTCACAAATTTTGTTATAAATAGAAGCCCTTTGTGCCACTTTAGAAACATCTTTGGCACATCTTATTATTCTTTCATCTCTTTATTTCTTTGAGTACTATACTTTAGTTTTAGTCTTTTAGTTTATAGTTTTGATTTCTAGAGTAGGATTTGGCACCTGGAGATTATGTTGGAGACAACTTCTCCCTTTTCAATTATCCAGCATGCGTTTCCCATTGTTGATTTTGGTTTTCTCTATTACTATGAGTAGTTAAATTCACCACTAGAGTTGTGGTGGATCTTGTGTTAGTAGAAACCCTTTTCGCTATGTCTTAGCTTTAATTCAATTCTATTTGGTTTCAAGGTTGCAATTTAAATAATGTTATTATGTTGTTCTTCATCCCACACTAGGATTGCGCACCCTTTGTATGCTTATAATCAATTAATTAATATTTTGGCTATCAAGCCCAATTAAATTGGTAGATCTATAGGATAACCGAGGTTTAATATCTAGATTTGAGAAAACGTGATTTACTCCTTTCAATCATTCAACCTCTTTGATTTTTATGCTTTCTAATCATTTAAGCTCTGTGCCTGACAACCATTGGGTTCATCTGGGGAAAAGAATATTAATTGTATGACAAACAATTAATAGATTTTGTAGAGGGATTGGTATTCGAAAAGCAATCGCGAAATTGAATAGAATTAAGATTTGGGGGTATCGAAAGCACAAGTGAAACCACGGCTCTAGGCTCTTACTCTTGATTTTAAACTCTCTTTTCTTCTTCTTTCATTATCTTTTACCATTGCTCTATTATTATTTATTTTTTAAGTTCTTGATTAGTCTGAATGGCATAAGGATTTCCCTATTCTAGTACTTGCTTTATCACTTAATTATCTAAATTAATCTCTTGGATACGATATCTAGACTTTCGTCCTATATTACTTCTGCGATAGGGTACACTAGTGTGTCTTGAACGCAACAAGTTTTTGGCGCCGTTGCCGGGGATTAATTTTTGATATTTTGTGATTTTAGTAATATTGGAAGAAAAGAAATTATAGTTAATTTAGACATTTATTTTTCTTTTTATTCTCTCTCTTTGCATGTTAACACGTTCTAAATATCCTGATCTAGTTTTTGACAGGGAAATTGAAAGAACTTTTTCAAAGGTTGCGGAGGCAAGCAAGAGAGGAGAATACCATTGGGGAAAGAATGACGTTGCTTGTAACGCCCTTTGTTACATTAGTAACCAAAGAAAATATTTAAATAAAATATAAAGAAATAAAAAATTTCTTAATAATAAATCTGAATAAATATTTAATATAATAATATCAAATAAATTGTTTACATCAATAAACCCATAAAATGTTGAAATAACATATTTAGTTCAAAAGACTCAAAACCGAGTAGCTAATACAACTCGCATAAATAAAATAAAGCGTAGCGATAACGTAGGTTCTCCTAGTATAAGCCATAATATACTAACCAAACTATAAACTAAAGAACAAATCTTCAAGCCTTTGTATGTTCAACGATGTCGTCCTCAGGCTCTTAAAACAATACTACTAATGAGATTTTATAATCCCAGTGAATAAAAATACATTAATAAAGATTTTCACAAAAACATTGTTCTCAGCCAGCGCGGCAACCGGAAAAACAATTCATGGTACCCGTTATTTTCCAAAATAATAACATTATAAAATAATAATAATAATATAAATTATTATTGGTAATAATTAGTCATCATCAGCACATCACAAATCAAGTATGTCAAAATATCATATATCAAATAAATCCAATAAACCACATATGTCATATGACTTTCAAACATCACTCAACAATGGCGTCCCATTGCGTACCTCTACTCAAGATAGGTATTTCGATGTCACATTCTCATCGGGGACATTACTCATTTTTCTATACCAACCATGTGCACTGGCGGTATTGGTCATTTTTCGACATCCCAATATATGACGATGTTGATTTCGATACCTCATCAACTGGTGGTATTGCATAATTTCGACATCCCAATATAATGACGATGTTACTTTCGATACCCCTTTCATGGGCGGAATTTCTCAAACGTCCTGTCACATGCATAATGATTAATTAAACATGACGAATCAAATATATATTGTAACATCCCAATTTTCACATCAGTAAAGTATGTGGATCTTATCTGAGTTACAGTGGCAAAGTTGTAAATATCAAGATATTTTGGAGGAGTAATCATGACTACTTTAGACAAGTAATCATGACATAAAGGACTCATGGTGGTGAGTCATGATGGAGTAATCATGATAGTGATGAGTCATGGTGATGACTCATCCATTAACTACTCACATTCTGGAACCGTGTCTCTCGTCCGGTGTTTGATTTTACCTCTATGTATCCACTTTTTGGATATAACATAGATATTGTTTTAATCTACATTACTAGTAGAGTAAGTGGGGTTGTCTCATATATCATCACATAACTCACGTAAAGCATGTCAATCAACCAATACACATATCAATCATACATCTTAAATCATCAATCACAAGGATAAATACTCAATTTAATAAACTTTATTTTTAATCGAAAACCCCGAAATCAATTTAGCGTTTTTGAACCCTAATATAGAAAAACCCAATTTTCCCAAATCAAGTTCCGAAATTCATTATTGGTTTTAAGACCCAAAACTCCAAATCTTTGTACCATGAAAGGGTGAAAAAAAAGTATATTTATTCACCTCTCGTAGACCTCCAAAAGCTCCAAATATTGCCTAAGAAGAATGGAAGTGTTTCACCAAAAACTTCTCTGGGCCGATGTCCTGCGTTTCTTTCGCTTTTGCAATCTCTCAAACAAATATAAAACCTACCACCTTACCATCATATACGTGGGCGGTGAGCCCCTATTATATTTTCTAAAGGTCAATTAAAACTCTGTAGGTGAATTAAAAATCAAACTGCTTTAATACCACCTCTAAATGAGATAGCCCCTCCTCAGACGTCCCATTAGTAACCCGAACTCGACTTCTTAACGTTGCAGCGCAGCGTGGTAATATAAAAATGCGGAAATATTAAAACAATCCATACACTGATACCATAATAATTTATACAGACATAAGAGTACTGGCTCTATCAGTAGAGCCTACAATAACCGACATTAATTATGAAAGTCTCAGAGTACGCAACTAGTAAATAAAATGGAAGCATGGTAGCAAAATAGAATACATACGACTTCCTCTCCTGGCCCCAAAAATACATTTTTTTAAACCCATGTACTGACCATAACAACTAAGACTACTAATCCCCATACGACTATGACAAAGGTAGTAAAAAACTCCAAGCTCTACAATCCTCCAGTGCTAGGATCCGGGGCTCTCCCGCCATCATCCGGTTCAACAGGTATGTCATCGATCTCCTCTAGCAACTCCTCAGCAGGATCTTCTCATGCGATCGAGAATAAATAAAATACGACATAGAGAAAATATAGGGGATAAGAAACAACAACTCATCATAAATGGGAACACAGCTATAAAATAATTTATATAGATAGCAACACTCAACAACACAGCAGTGTAAATCAATCAACTCCTAAATCGTTCTCTCTTAACTACTGTCTCTTACACTCATGCAACTAATGACTATATGGACGCAATCACGACGCGACATCCCCAACAGATCAAGATGCAACACCCTTTCCCGAGTGTCACATTCCCGAACGTTTATAAGGTCGAAAATATTTATTAATGCGAAAAATACGGTTTTTCTTTTTATTTTCTTTTCATAAAGATGTAATGGGATTAGTAAAGGTAAATAAATAATACTAATAAATGAACTTAAGTTCACCATGCATTTCTAGAACATATTGTATTATAAATACAAAAACAGAAAACGGAAAACAGAAACATCAACATTACTGTATACAGACATAAGGAATAAAATAAGTACTAGGAGTCGTAACTCCCAAAAGGTACTACATAAACTGACATAGTTTGGCCGACAACAAAACTAAAACAGCAAAAGAGTCCACCTCCAAACTCAAAGGGACTGCTGAACCGAACCATCGTCGCGTCCATCGGTTTAAGCAGCAACAGCAAGTACCAGCAGAAAACATACATATATGGGTGAGATTCCCGTTCATCAACACAACAAAACAGCAGTAGTAAAAACGGGACGACTCACCGGGTAACAACGTACCCAACATGCTTACAAAGGTTCTCAATATAAATCTTGTTAAGCAGTTAACAGTATAATATAATACATTCTTAAACAGTACAACGATGTATAACAGTAAATGTAAACATCAACAGCCATGCAATGCAGTGCAATGTATATGACTCAATGTCAATGTCACTGGGTACTACTCTGACCCCTACTCCATGGAGCTAACAAAACATTCGGAGAGAGTGAATGGGAGGACATGTTCCGGTTTCTGCCAGCCATGAGCAAGATGCTACAACATTCGTAACGTGCTCGTATCTGGCTTTACGGTAACACTCTCAGCCAAACATGAAAAGTACGTCATCTAGTAGAGGATATCAGTGTATTGCACGGATTCGCCACGACACAGAAGAATAACCAACTGGTCACATGTCAGCCCTTCCAACCCTGATACCTCCAAAAAGACCATTGAAGATCGTCACCGTAAGATTCGCACCCGCATCAAGGTGTAAGCTCAACTCCTAGGATCAAGGCCTTAAGACTATGCACATGAAATGCCAATGCTTACACAAAGCAGATGCGATAAAGCAATGTTTATCCATTGGATAGACCTCAAGTTTCACTAAGGTTCTCTTCCATAGAAACTACACACATCTTTTGTTTTATAAAACATTTATCCATCGGATAAATCATATATCCATCGGATAAATATCTCGTGACTCCTTTGGAATGATCCAGACTGCTTCAGAATCGCCGACTGTCCCCACAAACCAACACAAGTCTTTTCAGCGTGTTTTGTCCTCACTCACACGCTTTCTAGAAAACTTCCCAGAAGGTCACCAATCCCATAATTACTCTAAGTCAAGCACGCTTAACTATAAAGTTCTTATGTTCTAAGCTCCCGAAAAGAAGATAAATCTTGTTGGTATGGGTAGTACCAATCAATTCTTATATGCCTTCCCTTAGCTATACAGTCCCATACCTGCACAGTCTCAGGATCTCTCTCATTCCGGTCATCACAAGACGGAAACATATGAACGATTAACCTGGATCCGAATCGTCGGTCCGTTATCGAACTACTGTTTCGAAAACCAAAACGTTTCGTGTTTGTATTTACGTCTTATGAATTATGTCTCAAGTCCTAAGCATTATGAATAAGGATTGAGAATCCTCTTAGATAAGTCTTTAAGCCTTTCTAAGATATTAATCCCTTGTCTTTCAATTAAGGAAACAAGTGTTGATTTCACTTAAGTCTTATGAACTCATTGATGTACTAAGTCATCAATGATATAGTACATGGCCTGGTTCCACCACATACCATACTTACTTAACCCTTGTCTTCAACTCTAAGTTAATTACTTAACTTAGGTTTTTCACGCGTAAAACTTTACGATTGAGTTAGAAAACTCCTTTTGTAAACCAAACAACTTTTACAACTAAAAACTCATTTGATTTGAAACAACATTGAACTACTTACTGCATTTCTAGCATTTTCTAAAAGGGTGAAATCCGCTTAGCGAGAGTACATTCGCTTAGCTAAAATAAGGCAGTGATACCCCATTTGAAATTCCTTTCTCGTGGGGCGAACAGAAGTTTCGCGCCGCGAGGCTGAGAGCTGTATTTGCTCCTTATACAAATCCTCTGTATCGTGAGGCGAAGATTGTCTCGCGTCGCGAGGCAGAGAACTGTATTTCAAACAGACCTTCTGCATCGCGAGGCGGTAATTGTCTCGCGTCGCAAGGCAGAGAGCCGCAATTCTTCACTGCTTAAGCGGTTCGCGGGGCGAGAACTACTTCGCTGCGCGAGGCCGAGAAGCTGCATCTTTGCTGCTCGGGCTAGCCCACTGTCTCGCGAGGCGAGGCAAGGTTAGCCGGGCGAATGCCTTGTTTTCCCTCTGTCTCGCGGGGCGAGACAGGGTTCGCTGGGCGAGTGCCCTGTTTTCACTTTTCCTTAACTTCTTCATTAATTCTCTTATTGAAACACTTACTTTGATTAAAAGACCTATGGCTAACGAAAAGACATTTTCCCCCTTTGGTGACACACTTTAAAGGTTAAAACTTCATTTGATCTTTGGATCAAAATCACTTTTGTTTCTCTTGAAAACATAGGTTATGAAATCATGTTTTGTTACATCAAAACCTTGCTAGAACAAGAACAACACATGTTCTTATATTTTCCTCTTACTAAGGCCACAAGCCTTCTCCAATGAAAAATGGAGACTTTGCTTCATCAACAAAGCAAATGTAGCTCAAAATGCTTACACAATTATAATAAACCACAGTACACATTACTACATCATATCAAACATAGAAGTCCATCATACATCATGGCATCATAATCAAGCATAAAAGTCCATACTTGATCTAGTGATCAAAGTAGGTTTTTCAACATACATGAAAATGATTTTCATTCAATCATCTCATCATCAACATATGCTAAAACACACTACAACATACTAAAGCATAAACTCATCATGACAATCTTGTTCTTCAAGAGAACTTAACAATTAAAAGTGAACCCAAACTAAAGGGTTTCACCCACACATAAACTTAAACAACCATCTTCACCACCACCATCTTGGTGTGATGAGGTTCACCCCCATACCTGTTGAAGAGCAGATTCCCAAGTCAAAGTCGGTTGATCGGTTTGTGAACCTCCTGATAGTTGTCACCAACTACAAACAACCAAACAATCAAACATTAAACAACAATCAAACCAAACTTAGCAATTCTCACAAAGAGGGTTTCGGCCACCCTAGGGTAAGAGGTTAGGAATTGATATTGGTTTTCCATTCATGGATTCAAAGGCGTAGGAAAGCTAAGGATGAAATCAAGTGTTAGAAATAAAAAATTGATGAAAAACACTATTCATCATCACCTTGTAGGGTTCGGCCATATTGTGCTTTTTGAGCTATGATGAGAGTTGAATCATAAGCTCTTGGGTTTAGGTAGAGAATGATGAGGTGAGTTCAAAGAAATTGGTCTTACCTCAAAAGGATTTTTCTACAATGTCCTAGGGATTTTCAAAGTTTTGGCTCTAAGAAAATATTTTCATGAAAATGGATCTTGATCTTGAAATAAAGAGATATTCAAGAAGCTAAGAGACCATAGAAGTAATCTTACCTTAAAATGAAGGAAGATTGCTCAAGGAATCAAGTGATTAACAAGAAACCAAGCTTTTTTCAAGAACAATGATGGAGCTTTCTCTCTAAAGTTGAAGATGGTGTTCTTGACTCTTCAAGAGGGGCTGGGCTGCGTGAATGAGGGGCTGTATGGGGCTGAGTTCAGCCTTAAAACAAGTCACTTAAGGGCAAAAAGGTCATTTGCCAAAAGGGTAAAATGGTAAAAGTGCAAAAGACTAAGGTTAGGGGCATTTTGGTCATTTCGCATCTAGATTTTCCCGATCGTCATGACGACTCTGGCATACTCTCCCAAGTGCCCTGGGATGATGTGGTATCAAGATTATCCTTTGGCGAGTCTCGGTAAATCCATATGTGGTTCCATTCGTCACTCGATTGAGGATTTCGCTCGAACGAAGGTCAGGAAGTTATTTTTCTGAAATTTTTACGAAATTTAACCAAAACGTAGATAATTGAATTCTAAGACTTACTTTCTCGTTCACGGGTCCATCTAAGGTCTTCTGAGCAGTAAAATCATATTGTCAGTGTAAAAACGCAGACCGGACTCCGTTTGAGTTTTCGACTCAAAACTTAATCGTAGCTTCCTACGATATCGTCGAGCATGACTATGGTCTCGGAATATTTTATTTCTATTCCTAAGACCTCGAATAAAATAAAGACGTTAAAAGACTCCTTTCTGATCAACATTTAGTGTCTCAACCACGACTTATAACAACCAAGACCAACTTTCTCCGGCTTAACTGGGTATTAACTTTAAATCACAACGCAAACAGATCGACTGGATCTCTAGGTTGAGCACTATAACATATATATATCCTCAACTTTCTCAACACTTATTCATCTTCCAATTTATCAGAATTTACTGCCTATCTCTACTCAGACATCAGCAGTCACAACATCACATCATAAAGCAACCAGAAACAAGTTCAATAATAAAATCAACTCATAGATAAATAATTAAGTAACCATAAACAATAATAGACATACATATCACACATATATTATATTAATCATCCCATCACAGAACATACATCCTCAATATACGATAAAAGTAACCTATCAGTTACACGACCTCTAGTAGGGTTTAGGTTGCCCTACGCATATCAATATATATATTATTTTAAATCTTGCCTCTCCGACGATATTGTGGTTCTTTCCCCCACTTAAACAATGTTCCCGTGCAATTGGAGTGCTGAACAATTCTCTATTTATTCACTTGAAGCATAAGAAGCTGAAATGAAATGATGGAGTTACCTAATTTTGGATGGGAGCATTGAATATTCAATTTTTTTTCTAACACCGTTTCATATGATGATTTTGATTGTAGCTGCTCGGTTGAGATTTAGAAGTCTAGAAAACAAGGCAGAGATAATAAGAGAGGTGGAAAAAAATGTGTGGCCTTTTGTTGCTGTTGAGAAGATGAAGCTTGTAGTCTTTAAATATTTTCCATTATCAGAAGCAGCTGCGGCTCACTGACTCGTTCAAAATTACTATATGCTTAATGTTTATCTAATTGTATTTTTGTCAAAGAGGGCTGCTGTTGAACAATCTGGTTTATGGTATTTGTTGTACATCAAAGGAAAAATGGCTCAACAAGTATAATTGTCATGTCTTAAATAATTAAGGTTTTTTTATAATGGGATTTCCCATGGGACTGGCCCTAACCCACTAGGCCCTACGGGCTTTATTAATTGTGGGCTTTTTGGCCTTAGCCCACATGGGTTAGGGCTGAATGGGTTAGGGCTGACCCATTTGACAGCTCTACCTGAAATATTCAAGCAAGGTGATTTTCTAAAAAAAATTATATAACAAAATTACAACATAAATTAAAATTTAAGTATATATATACACCTTTAATACATCATCCAATATATATATATATATATATGATTTCTGCCTACCATTACATCTTTTTTAAATCTTGATACCTCTTGGTTATTCCTGGATGTATGGTTGACTTTCTTTTGTGTCTCTTCTAGCATTTTTTTTTTAGGGCTTCCCTCCTTTGGAACAACGATTCTATTCTTAAACAACAATATACCATCATCACATATAATTCTCTTGATCCTAAAGAGATTGCAATTCCTAGTCTAAAACTGCTCTCGGTTAATATGTTTTTGAAGGTCATTACAAATTTCAACCTATTCAATTTCGAGCTTAAAGCATTTAAGGTTATAGTGAAACTCATATCCATAAACTCTTCTAAGATATTCATCTCTAGCACTAATATGCAAGGATTTTCTATTTAGAGTCTCTACCAATACATTGACTTTTCCTAAAGTGTACTTCAACTCTAATTCATAGTCCTTAAGAAATTTCATCCACCTTCCTTGCCTTACTTTTAATTCTATATTTTTTTTTCCAATTATTTAAGGCTCTTATGATTATTAAAAATTTCAATTTTTATTCCATAGAAGATATTTTCCTTTTCTAGTCAACTCGATCAGAAGTAAGGCTAGCCTAGAGAACCCATTTATAACTTTATATAATACGATTTCAATTCCAGGAACTTCTTAAACCTATCACTTCTTAAGTTGCTCTCATTCTATTACCGTATCTACTTTATTTGAATCAAACGTCACTCTGCTCAAATGATCTAAGGTTATTTATTCTAGGAAAAAGATAAATATCCTTAATATATGGTTACTTTATTCAATTGTTTACTGTCCACACCTACCTCATACTTCCATCATTTTTTTTTCTTTTTTTAAAAAAATACTCAAAACTTATCACAAGATCGAACATTTTTCTTACCAATAATTAAAGTAGGTTTTGATGTAAACCATAATTAAATAACAATGAATTAGATTCTAAATGATAACAATAAAAACAATAGCAACTTCGAATAAATTGTGAAAAGATACATCAAGGTAAGAAAGTTTTTAATTCCAAATCAGTATGGTTTTACTTAAAAAAACAAACACTAGCACAATAAGGATATTCCCATTTATAAGTTGAAATTTCTTTAAAGCAAAAGGAAGTTGACATCGTGAATTTAAATCAAGTGAAACGTTCTTTGGTAATTTTGCTATCAAGAAGAATATGCACATAAAACGATAAATAAAAGTAAAACTATTTATTTTATTTTATTTCTTAAAATACAAGAAATATACATCTCCCAAGCAAATTCATCAAACGGCGTAAAAGTATATTTTAAGAATATAATGTAAGAATTAACAACCTTAAAATTTCAAGTTTTTTTTTTTAATAATAGACAAATTCACATGTAAAAACTCATTCTCTAACTACTCTTCTAATTGTCTCTTAGGCTCACTTAACTCTATGGGTGTCATTTTATAAGTCGCTATTGACACTAGTCCACTTCTAGGCACTAAATCTATGCTAAACTCACCCCCATATTTGATGTAAGGTAGAGACCTCTTTAGGGAACACATCTAGAAACTAACAAACAACAGGTAGTGTCGTTACATCACTTTCAGTCTCTATGTAAACGGAAAACAACAATATGTATCATTGAGCTTCCTCAATTAAGAACTTATGACAAGGAAAACGAGTATGATAGGCAACTCCAGATTTTTGACACAACAAAGAGATATGGAAGAATGGATTGCTCCTAAATCAAACAATATGATAACCTCTTGTTATAAGCACAATTTCTCTTCAGCTCTTCTAATTGCTGCAGCATCTGAGCTGTCCCGGAAAGATGACGGTTTGTCCTTCAAAAAAGCGGGAAAGCGGTAACCCCACGTATTGAGGTTCTTGGGGTGCCACCACCCCATATCCCCTTGTATGACGGAGAGTATCCGTCTGCTCTTGCACATCTATGATCACATGGTCTATAGTTGCTATAAGCGCATCATTTGTCCCTCACCTATTAGTCGTCATAAATCTGCTTACTACCAATGAAACACTGAGTTGGCCAGGCTCAATATCCCAAAGCATAATATGCAGCATCTACAACTCTAACAAGCATCCTATGCGCCCAAGTTTTGATTTTTGAAAAACCCAATAACCACAGTCCAATTTAGGATTGAACTGCTCTGATACAAAAAATGTAACGCCCTTCGTTACATTAGTCAGCCAAATTAATAATTTAAATAAAACAAGGAAAATAAAATTTTTCTTAAATAAATACTAAAAAAATACTTAATATAATATTAATCCAAAATAATTGTTTACATTAATTCAAAACTGAAATAACATAATCAGTTTCAAAACCTCAAAACAAGGCGACTATAACATCTCGCATAAGAAAATAACTAAAAGATAATACAGATCCTCCTGGCATATGCCGTACAATACTAACCAAGCTCTAAAACTAAAGAGATAGTCTTCAAAACGTCTGGCTGCTCAACAGGGTCATCCTCAGGCTCTGAAAACAATAATACTAATGAGATATAAAATCCCAGTGAACAGAAATATAGTTTAAAAGGTTTTCACAAAAGCATTGTTCTCAGCCAGTGCGGTAACCAAAAAAATTGTCCATGGTATCCGCTATTTTCAAAATAATAAATAATATTTATATATACTAATATTAACAATAATTATTCAATAATACGTCACAAGCAAGTATGACAAAATCGCATCTATCAAAGAATCTCAACATCCTCATATGTCATATGACTTTCAAATAGCACATAATAATGGCGTCCCATTGCCTACCTTACTCATGAAGGTATTTCGATATCGCATTCTCTTCGGTGACATTACTCATTTCGATATCAACCATTGTACACTGGTGGTATTATTCATCTCGACATCCCAACGTGTGGCGATGTTACTTTCGATACTCCATCATGGCGGTATTTCATATTTCGACACCCCAACTCATTGGCAGTATTACTTTCGATATCCTTATCATAGGAGGTATTGCAGCAGACAACATTCAACATATTAACAGTTATTGAATCAAGCCAATATCACTAATATCATCAAATAATGGATATATAGCATGCCAATTCAACCAAATCACGTATGTATCATGTATATTATAGCACCAATCTCAATAATAAACATTTAATTGACAGCAGAAACACCTTAGAAAGAAAAGCCCCAAATTTGTAAAATTAGGATTTGACCAAATGCATGATTATTTTCCAAAAAACGCATTTTGAAAACATAACCCAAACCCCAAATCAATTTACACCATGGAAAGGGTGAGAAAGAGTATTTCTACTCACCTCTTGAAGACCTCCAAGAATCTCCAAGCGTAATCTATAGCGAATGCTAGATGTCGCCTTCCTCAGTCTTGAATCCCCTGCTCCTTCTCCTTCTTCTTCATCTTCTTTTCCTTCCTCGTGTTGTTGTTGTTGTTGTTCTCCTTCCAAACTCCTTGCTTGTTGCAACCCCATCTCCTAAGCATGAAGATGCTCCACAGCCGTTACTAAGGTATTTTAGGTGCAAAAAGGATTTCTAGCCACACTAGGGTGTTCTAATAGTGTATATATAAAGTGTTGCACTGTTCTCTGTTTAAAATCCTTTTTTTAACGCATCTGACAAAGAGCACAGGCGTGCTCTCGATTGGCACGGCCGTGCCAATCAGCGTCAAAGTTTGCGAGGTTTCTGGCACGGGCGTGCTAACAGGTAGCACGGTGCGGTTCAGACCGTGCTTCCTTTTGGCACGGGCGTGCCAACATTAGCACGGTCGTGCCAAACAGCGTCAAATTTGTCCATTTTCCGACACGGCCTTGCTAATAGTTAGCACGGCGCGGCTCAGACTGTGCTCTACTCAGCACGGGCGTGCCGACGCTACGATGATAGATTTCAACTTAAAACTTCTCTCTTTTCTTCTTTTGGTCAAATCACCACCCTTAAGGTTGAAAGTCTACCATTCTAGGTCTACCTACCACTTTATTAATTTTATTTGCTAAGGTTTAATTCTCTTATACTTTTATTTAATTCAAGGCTTAAAACATATATTCTAAACCTCCCAAAAACTCTATAATAATCCTCATATTATAATCTCTATTTTTTTTTTTTAGGATGTTACCTCGTTGCCAACTCCTTAACTGTCCTTAGGGTTTCAGTTGACTCTATCCCATCACCAATGTGGGAACTTCCTTCGTTAACATTCTTGGGTTCAGCTACACCCTCAGTGGCTCTTCTGCTATGTCCTCTACCTCGTCCGTGAGCCATTTAATTTCCTGTTGAAGAAATTATCGGCTCACATTTGCAAGACATACATCACTATATTATCATATACATGTATACATGCCTAATAAACACTTGAAACAGTTACCTCTTATGATAACTCGCGTATCGGACACTCTACCCAACTTCTAAGCATAGTCAATACCCAATGCGGGTTCAACTAGACACGACCAGAAATCACAACTTAATCCAAGCAGTCCTTGATTAAGAATTAAACTGCTATGATACCACCTAAATGAGACAGCCCCTCCTCGGAGGTCCCATTAGTAACCAGAACTCGACTTCTTAACGTTGCAGTAATCCATACATTGATACCATAAGAAAACAATCCATACACTGATACCATAATAATTTATACAGACATAAGAGTACTGGCTCCATCAGTAGAGCCTACAACAACCGACATTAATTATGAAAGTCTCAGAGTACGCAACTAGTAAATAAAATGAAAGCATGGTAGCAAAATAGAATACATACGATTTCCTCTTCTGGCCCCAAAAATACATTTCGCTCAAACCTATGTACTGGCCATAACAACTAAGACTACTAATCCCTATACGACTATGACAAGGGTAGTGAAAACCCCCAAGCTCTACAGTCCTCCAGTGCTAGGATCTGGGGCACTCCTGCCAGCATCCGGTTCAACAGGTATGCCATCGATCTCCTCTGGCAACTCCTCAGCAGGATCTTATCGTGCAATTGAGAATAAATAAAATAAGATATAAAGAAAATATAGGGGATAAGAAACAACAAATCATCAGGGAAAAAAGCTATAAGATAATTTATATAGATAGCAACACTCAACAACATAGTAGTGTCAATCAATCAACTCCCAAATCGTTCTCTCTTAACTACTGTCTCTTACACTCATGCAACTAACGACTATATGGACGCGATCACGACGGGACATCCCCAATAGATCAAGATTTCTCGTTCATCTCTATGCCACCTCCCGTAATGCAAGGTTCGGCCATCTGCCTGCAGGCTCAACTCGTCTCATGGGTACGACATATTCCCCCGCCCGCAGGCCAGGTCGGAATATTCACCCATCAACAACGCAACTTACGGTAACCACATATCCCCCTGCTCGCAGGCCAGGTCGGGATATTCGCCCGTTCACAACTAATGGGTACGATCATCTCCTCGCAGGCAAGATCGATCGCCCGTACGCCAACACAGTGATGAACAACCACTATGCAACATGAACCTCACCGACTCCTCTCGGATCAACACTTAGTGTCTAAACCGCGACTTATAACAACCATGACCAAATTTTTTCGGCTTAACCGGGTACAACTTTAAATCACAACGCAAACAGATCAACTGGATCTCTAGGTTGAGCACTATAACATATATATGTCCTCGACTTTCTCACCACATATTCATCTCCCAATTTATCAGAATTTACTGCCTATCTCTACTCAGACATCAGCAGTCACAACATCACATCATAAAGCAATCAGAAACAGGTTCAACAATAAAATCAACTCACAGATAAAAAATTAAGTAACCATAAAAATATAATAGACACAACATACATATCACACATATATTATATTAAACATCCCATCACAGAACATACATCCTCAATATACGATAAAATTAACAAATCGGTCACATGACCTCTAGTAGGGTTTAGGTCGTCCTACGTATATCAATATATATATTATTTTAAATCTTGCCTCTGCGACGATATTATGGTTCTTTCCCCCACCTGAACAATGTTCCCGTGCAACTCCGACTGCGGCTCTGCAACTGTCAATTGTACGCGGTTTCGAACGATCGAATACCGTCTGATCCTTCACAACAGATCACAACCAGAAATCAATAAAATCCCGTCAAAAAGCCTGTAGTCCTTATGACTAGGGTTCTGCCCCTGTTTACTAAAATATGCTAAGGATGTTGAAATTCTACCAACTCTTGGATCAATGATCCTTAAGCATGACTAAGACATAATCTATGATTAATTGTCAAAGATTTGAACCAAAACCCATCCAACCAATCAAGGTAGGGTCCGACCATTATGGATAAAAATATTTTAGAGTTTGAATTGATTTTCTAATCACTTGGATTCCATGATCATAGAATGAAAAAGGTGGAATCAAGAATCATTTCACAAAAATTGAACAACAATCCCATTTCCCCCAAAATTTAGTAGGTTCGGCCCTCTCATACCCATATGGGTTAGAGAGCTCTCTTGGTTACAAGCTCTCGGATTGGGGGAGAAGAGGATGAAACTAGATCATAGAAATTGGTTTGACATTAAAAGGATTTTTTTACAATTTTCTAGAGATTTTTTAAGTTTTAATTGGATCATAAACTTGATCATAGAGAAAACCCCAAGATTCAATGGAGAATATGGAGATTAAGAGACCAAGGAAGAAGTCCATACCTCCTAGATGATGAAAGTGAGCAAGGTTGTCAACTTTGCTTCACAAATTTCTCTAAGGATTGCTTAAGAAAAATGGAGAAAGTAAGGAGAAAAATGGAGAAATGAAGAAGAAATGATGAACAAAGGTGATGGTGGGATTATGAAGGGAAGTGGCCGAATGGGAGAGTGAATGGGAGGGTAGGATTGTCCGAAAAAATCTCACTTAAGGGCATTATGGTCATTTCACATAAGGACGAAGTTGTAATTGTGAAAAAGGTTAGGGGTGTTTTGGTCTTTTCGCGTCCAGATATTTTAAAAATCCATCATGACATTGGCACGCATCCCAAGGTGATGTGACTTCATGATTCTCCTTTAGTGGGTCCCGGTAAAACCCTATCCACGTCCATTCGTCACTCAGTTTGAGATTTCGCCCGAATAGTTTATTATTATTCCACTTTTTAGGGCGCGAAACCAATTTTAGCAAAAATGTAGGAAATGTGATTATAAGACTAACTGTCTCGTTCACGAGTCAAAATTAGGTCTTTTGAGTAGTAAAACACTACTGTCTGTGAAAACGCAGACCAGGCTTCGTCTGAGTTTCGACCCAAAATTTAACCGTAACTCTCTACGATAGCGTAGAGAGTGACTATGGCCTCAGTTTATTTTGTTTCACTCTCTAGACCCTCCAATAAAATACAAACTCATAAATACTGTTTATTAATATTAGAAAGCTTGAAAAATCGGGGTGTTGCAACTCTTGGGGAGGTCAGCAAAATAATCAAGGTTCAAATTCAAACGCCTACAAACCACCCCACTTGCAGAACCAAGGCTCAAAACCAGAGAGTAGGAAGCCTGATCCTCATGAATTGCTGGCAGAGTACATAAAGGAAACTGGTATAAATTTCAAGATATCCAGTCACAGATATCTGCTCTAACCACATTGCTCTCAAAAAGGCCTCTAGGAACATTGCCTACCCAGACTAAGCCAAACCCAAGGGAGCATGTCAATGCAATCTCTCTTCAGCAAGCAGAAAAAGACAACTCTACATCTATGGCAAAAAACAAAACTGCTGAAGAAAACAAGTCAGAAAAAGAGCACGGCCGTGCAACACTTCTGGCACGACCGTGCGTCCTGCCCAGTAAGCAGAATCAGGTAACAGTCACTAATGAGGTACAAATTTCTCTTCCAACTTTTCTAACTGGGAATAATAGCAATCAAGCTGATGAATTTTTGAGAACTAATATGAAATTGTATGTTAAACCACCTCCTGATAAAGATAAACATCTCTCAAAAGAATATGGGGTAGTTCAAATTACTGAGGAGTGCTCTGCTGTTATTTTGAATAAATTACCTCGTAAAATAAAAGACTCAGGGACTTATAATGTTCCATGTTCCATTGACAATGCTCATTTTTGACATAGCATTATGTGATCTAGGTGCCAGTATAAATCTAATACCTTATTCTGTGTCAAAAAGACTTGGTTTACAGGAACCGCAGAGCACCAATGTCTCATTGCAGTTAGCTGACAGATCCATCACCCACCCTCGAGGAACAATAAAAGACATGCTAGTAAGGCTGGGGAGATTCACATACTCGGTGGACTTTGTAATTTTGGACATGAAGGAGGATGAAGAGGTCCCTATCATCTTGGGACGACCTTTCTTGGCCACCGGTGATGCTAAAATGGAGGTCAAACAAGGCACCTTAACCTTAAGGCATAAGGGTAAAGAAGAAAGCTGTCTTCAAGGCCTCCCAAAAGCCTGTTGGTATAAGCCCTAGTGGCCAATATATATTTATTGGATTTATATATTGCATCATGACTTTATTTTATATTTTATTTATATATGAGGCATTTATTTATTATGTTATTATTGATTATCATATTTATAGCATAATAAAGTCCTTAGAATAGGTAGTTCATTTAACGGAAAGTAAAGTATGACTTGACCTTGAGATGTCATTAAATTATAGAACACTATTCTTAAATATCCATAGTCAAGTATTATTATTAATAAGGACAATAATAATACATTGAGACTATTATGCGAGTGTACCGATGATCACATCACACATAGATATAAGATATCAAGTCTCCATATAGATATAAATATTAGTGGAATATTTATACTGAAGTGACCCATTATGAGAACGCTGCATAATAGTTATGTAAATGTCATCAGCGATTCTCATGATGACCACAGTGAAGTAGTCTTTCGACTTGAAGTCACTATGATTCCTAACATATGTAGCTGTAGGCTTTGATACTATTAAACGTTGTCTGTAACACGACAACTATAAATGTAGTTATTGAGCCTGCAATGAAACATGTTGAGAAATGTGAAAGATATAGATAGGATTCGTCCCTCTTACACAGGAGTAATGTCTATAGGCCTCTTGATGGTATGCGACGTAGAAATGCATGGCCATGTTAAGGTGGGACAATATGAGATACTGGGCCCACATGATCGTACGTCAATTACTGGATCAAGAAATAAATAATTTGACTTAACAAGGATGGCACATTTATGCCTTGTGTTCAATTAAGACATTGTGACGAAAGGTCGTTGACTCCACATTATATATGGTTACAATATGGTTTTAATTGTATCATCGATATTCTAATTAATTTGGTAGCAATGATGTATTGCTAGATGCCGCTTATTGTTTGTAATATTAATTGATTATTAATATGATTAATAATAATTAATATTACTGCGAATTAATTGAAAACCTATAGGGTCATACACATAGAGTAAATGTTCAGAGAATTAGTTAATTAATTAATAATTAATTAAATATGATTTAATTAATAATTAAATGAGATTGATTTAATTGATTAATTAAATATGATTTAATTAATAATTAAACATTAGCCCTATAGCGTACAGTAGCTCAAGTAGGTTAGGTTAAGTGACTGACAACTATTAATAAGCTGTGCACGTCACTTAAACAACACACAATACAGAGCACTCATAACGGCCGTTGTACACCCTTGAAAGGCGCGCCCTCTTTTCTCTCTCTGTGTGCCGCGCCTCTTTCAATCCTGATAGCTTGCACTACGTTATCTCTGACGTTGGTTTGCTCGCGTGGATTGAATAGAGGTATTGCTACATTGGAATACTAGTGATAGAAGAACTTCTCTCTTTGTGGTGATAGCAGCAGTGTTCCTCAGATCTGTTGCATTGTATCTGTCAAGTTGTCATTCACACCATAGCAATGTTCATGATTTACCAGTGCTGTTGACGTGCTCACAGTGTTCGTGATAAAGCTACGCTTCAAGTGGTAAACACAATATCCTTGTGATTCATGTATAATATGTGATCTTTAGTTAAGAGATTTTTCCGTTTAAGAGGCTTTTGTAAATTATTTTTAAAAGTTATCCCTCTTGAAATTCCAACAATGATATCAAAACATTGATAGTAATTTGTCATATATCCTACGATATTTGTCTTCTTTGATAACATGATTTACTGCTTTTGTGAGCATCTGCGCTGCGGTATATATGTTTGCTTCGTTTAATGGATATACGCGCATGTTTTCTTTGACGATGTGATTCATTAAAAAAACGGAAAATATCTAGTAGATCCGCGAATTCAAGTTTGAATTATAATGGAACATATCCAGTAGATTTGGGCATGGTTTTCTTGACCATGGTCTTCTTTGAATTCTAGTTTCCATTATAATGGAATAGATCCGTGGATTGCTTTTGAAGCAGGGATCCATCGATTGATCAAAAGCTTTTGATTTTGAAAAGGTTATCTTTTTAATAATAATAATAATAATAATAATAATAATAATAAAAGTTAATTATTATTAGTTTATTATTATTGTTTATTATTAAATAATTTATTTTAAGGTATATGATTATGGCCTTAGTTTATGGTGTTAATTTTATTTGATAAATACGACTTACATAATGTGATTTATTGTATTTATTTTATAAATATGGGCTACGTGTCGTCACATTAACTATATTATTTTATTTTAAATTTTTTAAATTGCTTGGGATGATATGGAGGCAACACCAAATCATGACGCCAGTGGAAGAAACTTTGGAAGTTTGCTCGACAGTCAAAGATTGTAATAATTAGTTTTAATTATTGCACTTTAGGAGGTCATAATCATACTACATTTTATATGTCTTGCATGTTTATGTATGTGATGCATGAAATGTATGAGATGTATGATTTAAATTTGGAATTTATGCTTAATATGTTTTGAATGTATGTAAGCTAATATGTCATGTATGCTATAAGAGACGTTTATATGATAAACAAGCCGGTGAGATCATTTAATAATTAAATTCCCTCAATAAATTAAGTTATTAAATGCCTCCTGATGCGTGGTACTCGTCAATGCCATAATCATTTAAGTGTGGGTCATGATATAGCTGAGCGAGCACCTTAATATATTTTGGTCAGGCGCGAAAGGTGAAATAGCCTACTGCCAACCATTGGGTTGAACTAAACTAAGCGTATTTAATATGATTGAAATGGCTTAGAGGCATGGAGTTGGGCATTAATCCATATGATGGATAAGAATAGGGAGTTATTCACCCAACTGGTCCAAGAATTACATTAGATGTAATTGGAAAGGAGTTTCCTACCTAAATAGTTGAGTTCTGGGCGATCAGCCCAAGCTGACTCAGAACGAGGTGAAATATGGATCTTGGTCCAACTAGAAAATCTTTCAACGGGAATTTATGAGTCAATGATGAGGGTCATTGATTGGAGTAAAATAGTAGGAGCGTATTTAATAAAGACCTATTAAATATGTTTTTAAAATCATGATACTTATACTTTACATATTTCTTTATGTAGATATCCATGGCACATACTTGTCCAAGGGACAGTGCCCTACTACATCTGATGAGAGGGAACACATGAATAAGATTCCATATGCTTTGATAATTGGATCTATCATGTATGCTATGATATGTAATAGGTTAGATGTCACGTATGCCTTGAGCATGACGAGTAAGTACCAATCTGATCCCGGTGAGAGTCACTAGACAGCTGTCAAGAATATCCTCAAATACTTGAGAAGAACTAAGGATATATTCTTGGTCTATGGAGGTGAGGAAGAGCTCATTGTAAAAGGTTACACTGATGCTAGCTTCCAAACTGATAAGGATGATCCCATATCGCAGTCAGGATTCGTGTTTTGCCTTAATGGAGGAGCTTAAAGCAGGAGACAGTTGTCGATTCTACAACAGAGGCCGAGTATATTGCTACATCCAATGCAGCAAAGGAGGCTGTTTGCATCAAGAAGTTCATTTCTGAACTTGGTACTGTTCCTAGCATTGCCGACCCGATTGACCTCAATTGCGATAATAATGGAGTAATCGCGTAAGCCAAAGAACCCAGATCTCACCAGCGATCCAAACACATACTCAGGCGTTTCCATCTCATTCGAGAGATCATCGATAGAGGAGATGTGAAGATATGCAGAGTTGATACACTAGACAATATTGCTGACCAGCTTACCAAGCCTCTTGCTCAGCAGAAGTATGACGCTCATACTTGGTCGATGGGTATTAGATTTATGCCTAATTAGCACTAGTGCTAGTGAGAGATTGTTGGTGGAAGCCCTAGTTGCCAATATATATTTATTGGATTTATATATTATATCATGACTTTATTTTATATTTTATATATATGGCATTTATTTATTATGTTATATTTGATGATCATATTTATAGCATAATAAAGTCCTTTGAATAAGTAGTTCAATTAATGGAATGTCAAGTATGACTTGACCGTGAGATGTCATTAAATTATAGAACATTATTCTTAAATATCCGTAGTCAAGTATTATTATTAATAAGGACAATAATATTATATTGAGACTATTATGTGAGTGTACTGATGACCACATCTCACGGGTTATAGATATAAGATATCAAGTCTTCACAAAGGTATAAATATTAGTGGAATATTTATACTGGAGTGACCCACTATGAGAACACTGCATAATAGTTATGTAAGTGTCATGAGCGATTCTCATGGTGACCATAGTGAAGTAGTTCTTCGACTTAAAGTCACTACGATTCCTAATATATGTAGTTGTAAGCTTTGATACTATTAAACGTTGTCTGTAATAGGACAACTATAGAGGTAGTTATTCGGCCTGCAGTGATACATGTTTAGGAATGTGAGAAATGTAGATAGTATTCGTCCCTCCTACATAACAGGAGTAATGTCTATAGTCCTCTTGATGGTATGGGACGTAGAAATGCATGGCCATGCTAAGGTGGGACAATATGAGATATTGGGTTCACATGATCGTACGTCAATTACTAGATCAAGAAATAAATAATTGGACCTAATAAGGATGACACATTTATGCCTTGTGTTCAATTCAGAAATTGTGACGAAAGGACGTTGACTTCACATTATATATGGTTACAATATGATTTTAATTGTATCACCAATATTCTAATTAATTGGTAGAAATGATGTATTGCTAGATGCCGCTCATTGCTTATAATATTAATTGATTATTAATATGATTAATAATAATTAATATTTTTGTCCATTAATTGAGAACCTAGAGGGTTACACACAGAGTAAATGTTCAAAGAATTAGTTTAATTGATTAATTAAATATTATTTAATTAATAATTAAACATTGTACCTGTAGCTTACAGTAGCCCAAGTGGGTTAGGTTAAGTGAGTGACGACTATTAATAAGCTGTGCACGTCACTTAAGTGACACACAACACAGAGCACTTGAGACGACCCGCCGTCCCATTAAAGAATTTAAGATATTAACTAACCTTAATCGTATATAAACATTAGTGCGCTTTATACAATAGAAGAAACAAAGCGGAAAGGTAAAGGCGGAACCAAGAAAAGCACGCTTACATCAGAGTACACAGATATAAAACATAGAAGATATATATACATGCAACAACTCCCCCATCAGTAGGGCTACAGTAATATACACACAGAGTATAACAAAAACCAACCATAACAAAAATACATCAAAAGACAAAGAGAAAACTCTCATGCTGGCAGCACTCACCACCCCTACTCAAAATACATCAAAATCCTCATAGCACACTCCTAGCACAGACGCACTGGCGGAAATCTCGTCACCGACGACGGCGATATCCTGAACTACCCTGTTCTTCATCCTCCTTTGGTAAAGAAACTCAAAACCTCTTGGGGTTGGGGTTAGTAGCTCATTCACCGTCATCAGGCTCGTGAGGAGTGCGATCCATCTCCTCAACTTCTGGTTCCTCCACGGGGTCTTCGCATAAAGTAAAAGAAAACACACAGAGAAAAGATAGAGAGATAAGAAACATGTATCATCAAACTTGGGAGATGGACAATAGTATAGTATATACACATGTAGCACACAACATCAGAAAAACATGCCAGATTCCAACAACCATCTGTCAAGTCATACATCACATCCATCTCAAGGAATTATTCTCTCAGATCAAACATCTATGAGGATATTAATCCCTATATGCATGTCGGCCGATTTCATCACATCGCTAGTTGGATATCCCTGTCGGGATCAATAACGTCCCCAATTGGACATCCCGCCTCGGAATCGGTGTTACACATCTCGCCCCCATTTGGGCATCCCCCATTAGAATCAAATATGCTATGATATGCCACAAACATCCATCACAGGTTTATACCGGAACCTCATGCCTAAGCACTCGGCCACTACCACGATGCATCGCATCCACATCACATCATCATCAACATCAACACGATGCCTTGTGTCCATGAGCCACATCTCCACAGTCAGAACCACGACGGTATCAACCCGCACAACACATCAATCTCACCATACTCTCATCAACATCAACATCAACTTAGCAACAACAATAACATCATCATAGCAATAAGCATGCTAATACACAAATCATCATATAGGTAGATAAATAAATAATCACATAGGCAAAGTAGCATGCACATCACATCAACCTCAACAACAACATCGTCTAGCCTGGGGTATTAACTTAGCGGTGATAGCCCCAAAGATACCTACACCTAGGGTTTAGGTACTTTGCCCCGGGCTCAACCTCTAGTAGGGTTTAAGGCTCCTCTACACATGCATACATTCTACACTACGCTTGCCTTCCCGACGATAGCAGTCTCTTTCTCCCCACCTGAAAGATTAGGCGACCGTGACCACGAACACGATCATGAGCACAACACCACCACCACAACCTCCACGAAAATCACCTCAAGTCAACCACCACCACCACGTAGTTCCTCAGCCCAAGCTCGCGGTTGCAACCTCCTCCGTGAGCTCGCACGACCACGATCATGAACTTTGCCCTAATCACTAGAACAACGAGTAAACAAGGAGATTCCAAAACCAAGGAGATTCATGGGAAAAAGCTTGAAGAACATGAAGAACACGAAGAATGCAAAGTCGACGTGTTAGGGATTCGAGTTTACCTTCGAGAAATCAAGAAATCAATCGGTAAATCTTGAAGTACTTGAAGCCCTGATCATAGTGGTGTAGTCGGAATCACGATTCGATGCTCCAATCTCCCTCTACCTCAAGCTTCTCTCTCTAGAGGACCTTCTCTCTCTACTGAAACTTGCAAAAAGTTTGAAGTGTTTTCGTGCAAAGAAGAGAAAGAAGGAAAAGTTTAAGAGGTTGCTGTCAGGCTGTCCATGCTTGAGTGTGGGAACACTCCACGCTTCAGCGTGGGCACGCTCTGACGTGGGAAAACTCCACGCTTGAGCGTGGAACGCTGATTGCCACGTCTCTGCCACACGTCGTGTGCGCGTTGACATGTGCACCCCCACCCGTCCATTCTCCACATTTTGACGTGCAACTACCCACGCTCGAGCGTCAACGTTCAATGTTTGAGCGTGGGATTTCTCGACTCCTAAGCATTGGATGCTAATCATAACTGTTCTCACACGTTTTTGCATGTTCTAAGCTCGTTCCTAGGCCAAATTGTCCCAAATTTGAAGCATGGCTTTCTCAATATATAAGGAACATAATTAAGCCCTTAAACATGCTTAATTAATGTCCCACACCTTAAACAAGAAAACGGGGTGTTACATTATTACCCCCTTTAAGAATTTCGTCCCCGAAATTTGTCGTACCTTTAAAATAAGCTTGGGTATTGCTGACGCGTGTCCACTTCTCTTTCCCATGTAGCATATCCCGTCGTTACATCCCATATGACCTTGGCTAAGGGAATCTGTTTTCCGCGGAGTTCTTTCACCTTCTTGTCCTCGATCCGTACAGGTAGCGCCTCATATTCTAAGTTCTCTTTTATCTGTATTGATTCAGGCTCTATCACGTGTGATGGATCGGGATGGTATTTTCTGAGTTGGGATACATGGAAAACATCATTGATATTGGATAGGTTGGGAGGTAAGGCAATTTGGTAGGCCACTGGACCAATTCAACGAAGGATTTGAAATGGTCCAATGAATCTAGGGGTGCGTTCTGGATTTGATTGCCCTGCCAATTCCAGTTCTTGGAGTGACTCTCATAAAGACATGATCACCTTCTTGGAACTCCAAGGGTCTCCTCCTCTTTCACTGTAGCTTTTCTACCGATCTCGTGCGACCTTCATCTTTTCCCGAATCTTCTACACTTGTTCTGTTGTTCATTGCACCATCTCTGGGCTTATCAATTGATTCTCCCTGGCTTCATACCAATAGAGTGGGGTCATGCACTTTCTTCCATATATGCCTCGTACGGCGCCATGCAGAAACTCGAGTGGAAACTATTGTTGTATGTGAATTCAATCAGTGGAAGGAAATCGTCCCAACTTCTGGTGTTTTCCAAAACACATGCTCTTAACAGATCCTCCAAAGATTGAATCGTCCTTTCAGACTGACCATCTGTCTGCGGATGATAAGCTGAACTCATCCTTAGCTTAGTTCCCAAAGCAATGTTCAGACTTTGCCAAAACCTGGAAGTAAATCTTGGATCTTGGTTCGAAATTATACTTGAAGATACTCCATGAAACCTGACAACTTCCTTGATGCAAATCTGGGTTAACCTTTCCAGAGAATACCTCTGGTCGATCGGCAAGAAATGAGCACATTTCGTAAGCCTGTCAACGATCACCCAGATTGCATCGTACCTCCTGGTTTCTGGTGTTCAATCTTTGCCTTTTGACACACCAAACAGGATTGGACATACTCTGGTACCTCCTTCTTCATCCCTGGCCACCAAAACATTCTCTTCAAGTCTTGGTACATTTTTGTAGCTCCTGGATGAAAACTTAGCTTGCTCTTATGTGCCTCTTCCAAGATCATCTTCCTAATCCCTCTATCCTCTAGCACACGTATCCTTTCTCCAAACCTTAGGATTCCATCAATACCTTTCTTAAACTCTGAAGTCCTTCCTTCTTCTACCATCTGGTTCATTTCCTGTAGGTACTGGTCTTTTCCTTGCTTCTTCCAGATTAAGTTCAGGAAATCACTGTTGATAGTGACCATCCCTAAACTCATCTTATCTCTAGATAGCTCTATGTCTAGATTCAAATCCCTGAATTATTCTAGCAGTTCCAGCTCCTTCCCTATCATAGCGGACATATGCAAGGATTTCTGACTCAATGCATTCGCTACCACGTTGGCCTTCCCTGGATGGTACTGCAGATCGAAATCATAATCCTTTATGAATTCCATCCGTTTCCTCTGCTGCATGTTCAACTCCTTCTGGTCGAACAAATACCTTAAACTTTTATGTTCGCTAAACACACTGAATTTAGCGCCATAGTGATAGTGTCTCCATATCTTCAATGCACACACTATCGTTGCCAACTTTAGGTCATGGGTTGGGTAATTTTGTTTATGCACTCTTAACTGTCTGGAAGCATAAGCCACTACTTTCCTTTCTTGCATGAGTACGCAACCCAAGCCTTGATATGATGCATCACAATACACATCAAACGACGTTGATGGATCTTGAAAGACTAGTACCGGAGATGTTGTTAGCCTCCTTTTCAGCTCTTGGAAACTAGTCTCACACTCTTCTGTCCATTCATATGCTTTTCCTTTTCTCGTCAGTTGCGTCAGAGGTAACGCAATCTTCGAGAATCCCTCGATGAACCTCCTGTAGTATCCTGCTAGCGCAAGAAAACTTCGGATCTCACTTACTGTCCTAGGGCTTTCCCACTTAACCACAGCTTCTTCCTTCACAGGATCTACTGGTATGCCATCCTTATTGATCACATGTCCAAGGAATTGTACCTCTTCCAGCCAGAACTCACACTTAGACAACTTGGCATAGAGTTGTCTATCCTTAAGAACTTGAAATACAACCCTCAGATGTTCTTGATGCTCTTTCTTGTCTGAAGAGTAAATAAGGATGTCATCGATGAAAACAATGACAAACTTATCAAGGTACGGTCTGAAGATCCTGTTCATGTAATCCATAAACATTGCTGGAGCATTAGTCACACCGAAAGGCATAACTAAATACTCGTAGTGCCCGTACCGACTCCTGAAAGCTGTTTTCGGTATATCATCTTCTTTCACCCTTATCTGATGATAACCAGATCTCAGATCTATCTTCGAGAACACCGCTGCTCCCCTCAACTGGTCCATAAGATCGTCAATCCTTGGCAACGGGTACTTATTCTTGATCATTACCTTGTTAAGCTGTCGGTAGACCACACATAACCTTGAACTACCGTCCTTCTTCTTGACGAACAACAACGGCGCTCCCCACGGCAAAACACTAGGTCTTATAAACTGCTTGTCAGCATATCATCTAGTTGTTTCTTCAACTCTGCCAACTCTGTTAGGGACATTCGATAGGGTGCTATCGAAATTGCTCCGGCTCTAGGTACAAGATCAATGGCAAACTCTATCTCCCTTTTGGGTGGTAACCCTGGCACATCATTTGGGAAAACTTCTGGAAACTCACGCACTACCGGCAAAGCATCTAGACTCGGAGTCTCCTTGGCTTCTAAAGAAAACAACACCATGCACTCTCCCAATTGTACGCCTCCCGAAATACCATCACTGCTAGGCAATGATCCAGATTGCTTGGAATAGCGGAGGGTTTTATTTGAACAGTCTATTACAACATGGTTGGCCGAAAGCCAGTCCATGCCTAGGATAACGTCAATCTGTTGCATAGGTAGATAGACTAGGTCTACAAGAAAAGATCGGTTCTCTATAACGACCGAGCATTGTAAACAGACCAATAGGGTTGTTAAGGAATCACCTATTGGTGTAGAAACAGTCAAATCATATGGTAAGGACGAAACAGGTAAACTCAAATGATTCACACATGCTAAAGAAATAAAGGAATGTGTAGCCCTTGAATCAAACAAAACAGAAAAGAATCTCCTAACTACTAAGCACTTACCTTGTATCAGATCGGGACATTGAGAGGCTTCAGATCCTCTCACAGCAAACACTTTTCCTGTTGTCTATGGCCTGCCCTACTGGCTTACCACGGGTTATCTTGTTCCCGCATCCTGAGTCCTTCTGCTTTGTTGTTGACCTTGACCCCCACTAGCATCCCCTTGTCGACACTCGTTGGCATAGTGGCCCCATTTGCCATAACGGAAACAATTGACACCAGGTGCTTGAGGACAATCTCTCACTAGATGCGGTCCTCCGTATCGGAAACATGTGGAGAACCCTGGTTGGCCTTGACTTTTGCTCCCTCTTCCATAACTTACTGTTTGTTGACCTAGGCGCTTGTAAGGTTTCGCCCTCTGTTGGAACCGCCCTCCTCTGCCTCTCTGGCTATTACTTCTAACCGGTCCACCACTTTTCACTTGAGATGGTGCAACTCCCTCTTGAGCATGGCCTTCTAGTACTGTATATTTTTCAATCAATTTAGGGAATAATCGGATGCTTAACGATAGCATAGCCCTTTTCAGCTTGGGCCTGAGCCCGTCTTCAAACCTTCTACACACCCGATCCTCGTCTGGGTGCACCTAATAGAACTGGGAGAATTTCAATAACGCCTCGAACCTCATGGCTTATTCCCCCACTGACCTCTGCTCCTACTTCAGGTTCAGGAATTCTTTCTCTTTCTCTTGACGGATACTCCTCAAGAAATACTTCTCCAAGAAGCTCTCACGGAACACTTTCCAGGTTAGCAGTCTTCCTTCTGTCTCTAGTAGTCTCCGCTTGTTCCTCCACCAGACTTCTGCCGCTCCAACTAACATGAAGCAGCGTATGTGACCTTCCTATCCTCTCTGCAGTGGATGATGACAAAGACCTTCTCAATCTCTTGTAGCCATAGCTCAGCAGCTTCCGGATTGTACTCTCCATGAAATTGGGGAGGATTTCCCTTCATAAATGCGTTCAGACCAGTGTCCACCATCTCGTCTCCTCTTATCGGGTGCAACTGTTGTTGTCTAGCATCCCTTTCTTCTTGTCGTTGTTGTTGCGTTTGTTGCAGAAATGCAGTGGCCAAATCCCTCATGGCCCACATTGCTTCAGAGGTGTCACCACCACTTCATGTCCCTGAGTGGTCACCATTGTTGTTATTATCATTGCCTCCGGTCGCAGCTGTAACGCCCTGATTTTCACGTTTTCTAATTCTTCAGTATTTTAATGTCTTTATTTTATTCGAGGTCTTAGGAATGGAAATAAAATATTCCGAGACCATAGTCATGCTCGACGATATCGTAGGAAGCTACGATTAAGTTTTGAGTCAAAAACTCAAACGGAGTCCGGTCTGCGTTTTTACACTGACAGTATGACTTTACTGCTCAGAAGACCTCAGATGGACCCGTGAACGAGACAGTAAGTCTTAGAATTTGATTATCTATGTTTTGGTTAAATTTCGTAAAAATTTCAGAAAAATCACTTCCTGACCTTCGTTCGGTCGGAATTCTCAATCGGGTGACGAACGGAGCCACATACGGACTTACCGAGACTCGTCAACAGATAATCTTGATATCACAACATCCCAGGACACTTGGGAGAGTATGCCAGAGTCGTCATGACGATCGGGAAAATCTAGATGCGAAATGACCAAAATGCCCCTAACCTTAGTCTTTTGCACTTTTACCATTTTACCCTTTTGGCAAATGACCATTTTGCCCTTAAGTGACTTGTTTTAAAGGCTGAACTCAGCCCATCCAGCCCCTCATTCACGAAATTTCTGCCCAAAGAAGAACACCATTGTTGTTCTTGAAGAGAAACTCCATTTTTCTTCTTGAAAAGCTTGAATCACTTATTGGATTCACTTGATTCCTTGAGCAATCTTCCTTCATTTTATGGTAAGATCACTTCTATGATCTCTTAGCTTCTTGAATATCTCTTTATTTCAAGATCAATCTTCATTTTCATGAAAATTATTTCTTAGATCCAAAACTTTGAAAATCCATAGGAAATTGTAGAAAAATCCTTTTGAGGTAAGACCAAGTTCTTTGAACTCACCTCATCATTCTCTATCTAAACCCTAGAGCTTATGATTCAACTCTCATCATAGCTCAAAAAGCACATTAGGGCCGAACCCTTCTTGATGATGATGAATAGTGTTTTCATCAATTTTTGATTTTTAACACTTGATTTCATTCTTAGCTTTCCTAATGCCTTTGAATCCATGAAATGGAAAACCAAGATCAATTCCTAGCTTTATTCTCTTTAGGGTGGCGAAACCCTCTTTGTGAGAATTGTTGATTTTGGTTTGATTGTTGTTTAATGTTTGATTGTTTGGTTGTTTGTAGTTGGTGGCAACTATCAGGAGGTTCACAAACCGATCAACCGACTTTGATCTGGGAATCTGCTCTTCAACAGGTATGGGGAGAAGAACCTCATCACACCAAGATGGTGGTGGTGAAGATGGTTGTTTAAATTATGTGTGGGTGAAACCCTTTAGTTTGGGTTCACTTTTATATGTTATGTTTTGTTAAGTTCTCTTCAAGAACAAGGTTGTCTTGATGAGTGTATGCTTTAGTATGTTGTAGTGTGCTTTAGCATATGTTGATGATGATATGATTGAATAAAAATCATTTTCATGTATGTTGGAAAACCTACTTTGATCACTAGATCAAGTATGGACTTTTATTGTTGATTATGAGACCATAATGCGTGATGGACTTGGATGTTTGATTATGATGTAGTAATGTGTATTATGGTTATCATGATTGTGTAAGTGTTGTGAGCTATACTTTGATTAGTTGATGAAGTAAAACCTCACATTGATTCCTAGTTGGCTATTAGCCATGACCTTGAGGAAGGGAAGGATATGAATAGTTCTTGGACAAGTCAAGTTTTGATGTAAAGAAAGTGTTTTCAATAACTTGTGTTTTTCAAAGAAAAACCCTAAGTGACTTTAAATGGAATTAAATCTCAAAGTGCTTTCACCAAGGTGAAACATGTTTTATACCTTATCCTTAGTTCATCTAGCTAATCAAGTAACTCAAAATGAGAAAAGAAGTGTTTTCATGAAGAGAATCAAAATGGTTCCATAAGGTTGATGTCTTGTTTTAAGGCAACTTTTCGCTAAGCGAATTTACTTTCGCTACGCGAAAAACAGGGAAAGTCTTAGTTGGGCATCACTGCCTCACTTTCGCTAAACGAAATCATTCTCGCTAAGCGAATAAAGTGAAGTTTCGCTACGCGAATTCTGTCTCGCCGAGCGATCCAGAGGTGTTTCTAAAGAGGTGCAACCGTCTGAACTTGCGCTACGCGAATTCTGTCTCGCCGAGCGAACCAGAGGAGTTCCAAAGGAGGCATTACTGCCTCATTTTCGCTAAGCGAATGGAATTCCGCTAAGCGAATTTCATGTTTCAGAAAATGCTAGAAATGAAGTAAGTAGTTCAAATGTTGTTTTAAATCAAATGAGTTTTCAACTGTAAAAGTTGTTTGGTTTACAAAAAGAGTTTTCTAACTCAAACTTAAAGTTTTACGCGTGAAAAACCTAAGTTAAGTAATTAACTTAGAGTTGAAGACAAGGGTTAATTAAGTATGGTATATGGTGGAACAAGACCATGTACTATACCATTGATGACTTAGTACATCAATGAGTTCATAAGACTTAAGTGAAATCAACACTTGTTTCCTTAATTGAAAAACAAGGGATTAATATCTTAGAAAGGCTTAAAGACTTATCTAAGAGGATTCTCAATCCTTATTCATAATGCTTAGGACTTGAGACTTAATTCATAAGACGTAAACACAAACATGAAACGTTTTGGTTTTTGAAACAGTAGTTCGATGACCGACCGATGATTCGGATCCAGGTTAATCGTTCAATTGTTTCTGTCTTGTGATAACTGGAATGAGAGAGAGATCCTGAGGCTGTGCAGGTATGGGACTGTACAGTGGAAGGAATCCTGAGGCTATGCAGGTATGGGACTGTATAGTTAAGGGAAGGCATATAAGAATTGATTGGTACTACCCATACCAACAAGATTTATCTTCTTTTCGGGAGCTTAGAACATAAGTACTTTATAGTTAAGCGTGCTTGACTTAGAGTAATTATGGGATGGGTGACCTTCTGGGAAGTTTCCTAGAAAGCGTGTGAGTGAGGACAAAACACGCTGAAAAGACTTGTGTTGGTTTGTGGGGACAGTCGGCGATTCTGAAAGCAGTCTGGATCATTCCAAAGGAATCACGAGATATTTATCCGATGGATAATTGTTTTATCCGATGGATAACTGTTTTATAAAACAAAGATGTGTGTAGTTCCTAAGGAAGAGAACCTTAGTGAACCTTGAGGTTTATCCAATGGATAGACATTGTTTTATCGCATCTGCTTTGTGTAAGCATTGGCATTTCATTTGCATAGTTGTAAGGCCTTGAGCCTAGGAGTTGAGCTTACACCTTGATGCGGGTGCGAATCTTACGGTGACGATCTTCAATGGTCTTTTTGGAGGTATCAGGGTTGGAAGGGCTGACATGTGACCAGTTGGTGATTCTTCTGTGTCGTGGCGAATCCGTGCAATACACTGATATCCTCTACTAGATGCCATACTTTTCATGTTTGGTCGAGAGTGTTACCGTAAAGCCAGATACGTGCACGTTACGAATGTTGTAGCATCTTGCTCATGGCTGGCAGAAACCGGAACATGTCCTCCCATTCACTCTCTCCGAATGTTTTGTTAGCTCCATGGAGTAGGGGTCAGAGTAGTACCCAGTGACATTGACATTGAGTCATATACATTGCATTGCATTGCATGGCTATTGATGTTTATGGCTATTGATGTTTACGTTTACTGCTATACATCGCTGTATTGTTTAAGGATGCCTTATATTATGCTGTTAAATGTTTAGCATGCTATTATGTTGTTAACTGCTTAACATGATTTATACTGAGAACCTTTGTAAGCATGTTGGGTACGCTGTTACCCGGTGAGTCGTCCCGTTTTTACTACTGCTGTTTTGTTGTGTTGATGAACGGGAATCTCACCCATATCTGTATGTTTTCTGCTGGTACTTGCTGCTGATGCTTGAACAGATGGACGCGACGATGGGTCGGTTCCGCAGTCCTTTTGAGTTCGGAGGTGGACTCTTTTTCTGTTTTAGCTTTGTTGTCGGCCAGACTATGTCAGTTTTTGTAGTACCTTTTGGGAGCTATGACTCCTAGTACTTATTGTATTTTCTTATGTCAGTCATACATTAGACTTATGTCTGTATACAGTAATGTTGATGTTTTTGTTTTTGTTTTCTGTTTCTGTATTTATAATACTGTATGTATGTCCTAGTAATGCATGGTGAACCTAAGTTCACTTATTAGTATTATTTATTACCTTTACTAATCCCATTACATCTTTATGACAAGAAAAGAAAAAGAAAAATCGTATTTTTCTACATTAATAAATATTTCGGCCTTATAAACGTTCGGGAATGTGACACTCGGGAAAGGGTGTTGCAGCAGCCGGCCTTCCACCTCTTCCTCTTCCATGTGCCATCTAGCTTCCCGTAAAAAGGAGCTATCAGTTCCAATTCATAAGACATATAATAACACTTAACAGTTAAACATATCATATGCTTTATGAATGAAAACAGTTATCACAATTCGATAACTCGCGCATCGGACACTCTATCCAAAACCAGACATAGTTGATACAACTCGGGTATCAACCATCAAAGCCAGTACACTTAACCTCATAGTCCGATATTAGAATCGAACTGCTCTGATATCACCAAATGAGATGACCCGCCGTCCCTTTAAAGAACCTAAGATATTAACTAACCTTAACTGTATATAAACGTAAGCGCATTTTATACAATAGAAGAAATGAAGCGGAAAGGTAAAGGCGGAACCAAAGAAAAAGCACGCTGACATCAGAGTACATAGCTATAAAACATAGAATATATATATATATATATATATATATATATATATATATATATATATATATATATATATATATATATATATATATATATATACATTCATCAACGGCCCTATTAGTAGGGCTACATTAATATACACACAGAGTATAAAAAAACCGACCATAACAAAAATACATCAAAAGACAAAGAGAAAACTCTTATGCTGGCAGCACTCACCACCCCCACTCAAACTACATCAAAATGCTCACAGCACACTCCTAGCACAGACGCACTGACGGAAATCCTGTCACCGACGACGACGATATCCTGAACTACCTTGTTCTTCGTCCTCCTATGGTAAAGAAACTCAAAACCTCTCGGGGTTGGGGTTAGTAGCTCGCCCACAGGCATCAGGCTTGTAAGGAGTGCCATCAACGAGGTCTGTCTCCTCAGCATCTGGTTCCTCCATGGGGTCTTCCCACAAAGTAAAACAAAACACATAGAAAAAAGACAGGGAGATAAGAAACATGTATCATCAAACATGGGAGAGGGGTAATAGTATAGTATATACACATGTAGCACATAGCAACAGAAAAACATGCAACATTCCAACAATCATCTCTCGAGTCATATATCACATCCATCTCAAGGAATTATTCTCTCAGATTAAACCTCTATGAGGGATACTAATCCCTATATTCATATCGGCCGATTTCATCACGTCCCCAGTTGGACATCTCCGTCGGGATCGGTAACGTCCCCAATTGGACTTCTTGCCTCAGGGTCGGTGTTACACATCTTGCCCCCATTTGGGCATCCCCCATTGGGATCAAATATGCTATGATATGCCACAAACATCCATCACAAGTTGATACCGGAACCTCACGCCTAAGCACTCGGCCACAGCCACGATGCATTGCATCCACATCAAATCATCATCAACATCAACACGACACCTTGCGTCCACGAGCCACAGCTCCACAGTTAGTACCACGATGGTATCAACCCGCACAACACATCAATCTCACCGTACTCTCATCAACATCAACATCAACTTAGCAACAACAATAACATCATCATAGCAATAAGCATGCTAATACAAAAATCATCATATAGGCACATAAATAAATAATCACATAGGCAAAGTAGCATGCACTTCACATCAACCTCAATAACAATGTCGTCTAGCCTAGGGTATTAACTTAGCGGTAATAGCCCCAAAGATACCTACACCTAGGGTTTTGCCACGGGCTCAACCTCTAGTAGGTTTAAGGCTCCCCTACACATGCATACATTCCACACTACACTTGCCTTTCCGATGATAGCGGTCTCTTTCTCCCCACTGGAAAGATTACGTGATCGCGACCACGAACACGATCATGAGCACAACACCACCACCACAACCACTACGAAAATCACCTCAAGTCAACCACCACCACATGGTTCCTCAGCCCAAGCTTGTGACTGCAACCTCCTACGGGAGCTCGCATAACCACGATCACGAACTTTGCCCTAATCATAGGAACAATGAGTAAACAACATCGTTAACCTTAGGGCAATCCCAAAACCGAGGAGATTCAAGGAAAAAATCTTGAAGAACACAAAGAACATGAAGAACGCAAAGTCGACATGTTAGGGATTCGAGCTTACCTTCGAGAAATCAAGAAATCAATCGGTGAATCTTGAAGTACTCGAAGCCCTGATCGCAGTGGTGTAGTCGGAATCACGATTCGATGCTCCAATCTCCCTCTACCTCAAGCTTCTCTGTCTAGAAGACCTTCTCTTTCTCTCTAAACTTGCAAAAAGTTTGAAGTGTTTTCGTGCAAAGAAGAGAACGAAGGAAAAGTTTAAGTGGTTGCTGTTAGGCTTTCCACGCTTGAGCTTGGGAACACTCCACGCTTCAGCGTGGGCACGCTCTGACGTGGAAAAACTCCATGCTTGAGAGTGGAACGCTGATTGCCACATCTTTGCCACAGGTCGCGTGCGCGCTGACACGTGCAACCCCACGCGTCCACTCTCCACGTTTTGATGTGCAACTACCCATGCTCGAGCGTCAACGGTCAACGTTTGAGCGTGGGATTTCTCTACGCCTAAGCGTTGGACGCTGATCATAACTATTCTCACACGTTTTTGCACGTTCTGAGCTCGTTCCAAGGCCAAATGGTCCCATTTTTTGAACCATGGCTTTTTCAACACATAAGGAACATTGTTAAGCCCTTAAACATGCTTAATTAATGTCCCACACCTTAAACAAGAAAACGGGGTGTTACAACCCTCATAACACTACGCTAGATTATACATTAAGTGGCGCCCCTTTAATAGCATTTTTAAGTGAAACTCTATTAAAAAAGAGGCGGAGGACTTTAGATAGTGCTTCCTCAAGGAAGCGCTATCTATTCCTGGGATGTGAATTAGATAGCGCTTCCTCAAGGAAGCGTTATCTAAAGTGCACCTTATAATTGCGCTTTCTCAAGGAAACGCTATTATAGGTGCACTTTAGATCTATTCCCCTTTTCAAATATTTTTTATTTATCTCAGTTGTTACTGTAACTTCAAACACTTCCCTCCTCACTTTTCGCTGCAAACCCCCTTACTCTCAGTTTTTTACTCTCACGAACACCACCACCAGTTACTGTAACCTCCCTGTCTCCTCCACGAACTCCACCACCTCTCCCACGCCGTTAACACCGCCAGCATTTTGGTTCTTCGACCACCACCACTACGCGAACGCCTCCTCTGCGCGCGAACACCACCACCACCACCACCATTTTGGTTCTCTGGCCACCACCACTACGCGAATGCCACCGCACAAGCTTCTCCATCCCTCCCTCGCACGAGCTTCTCTCCCTCTCAAATCTGGTCACGTCCCTCCCTCGCACGAGCTTCTCCATCTTCCTCCTTCCCTCAAGTAAGCTCTCTCATTTGGCCTATCTCTCAGGTAAGCTCTCTTATTGCCCTCTCTATCGTTAGGGTTTCTCTCATTCCACCATTACTCCATTTGTGAAGGTGTGGGCAAAGACAAGCAGAACACAATGCATTTGTGAAGTTCAGCATGTGACTGCAAGATGTTACTATTCTTAGTCATTCGTATTTTTTCTTCTCTGTTACTGTTTTGTATTGGAGTTTTGAACATGATCAATGAAATTCTATTTTTGCATTGTGACTGAGTTTGAGTCTTGGATTTTCTGATACAATGCATGAACCATTAGCTTGAGTGAGTAGCTAATGCATGTATCGAGTGAATAGCTTGAGTGCCTTATACTGCAGTTTTATATTTGTTCAAAGTTTGATATTATCATTGGATTGTTGGTTGTCATAGCTAACCATGTGTGATTGATTGTTTAAACTCTACTTTGTGTGTGAACATGGAAGTGAAGTTAGTATAGGACTGTTTCACTTGGCTGGCATGGTGCGTGGTAGGGTGTCTGTTGATGAGAAATTTAGGTATAGCAGGAAAGTCCTGCTTCTGAAATGGTATTGTACCTGGTCATTGATGAGAAAAGTAGAAGTGGTAAAATGAATAAGCTAGAAGAAACTGTAAGAACCCATGGTTGGAGCTAGGACATGACAAGCGGTTCTGAATCAATATTAAACTATTAGTTACTGCTCTAATCAAATGGTTTTGGATTTCCGAAGCCTGAACTTCAAGTATAAACCGGAGTTGCGCCTTAATTTGCCAAAGCCAGAGTTACCTAAAGTCCATGAGTTGCCTAATCTCCTTGATTTGCCTAAAGTCCACGAAATTCCTAAAGCCACACCAACCACAATTCCTTAAATTTGAACCATTATGCCTTTCATTTATGGGTGTGATATGATTTAGCTTTCACATTCCATGTTATTTCTTATTTTTACTTTTGAATTGATTATTTGTTCAATGTCTTATGCATGTTGTCCCTTAATATTTAAGGAAATGATGTCAAGCCTATACTTGACTTGGTGAATCAAACTTGGATTTTGGATTCTCTCAGGAACTTCTGTCCATCATCTCTTTGCTATTCAAGCTGCTCAGCTTCACTCTGGTACAAATATATGTTATTCCCCTGTGTTTTATAACTGTAGGCATGCTTATTTTTTATTGGTATGCACATGCATTAAGCTTAGTTTCCTATTCAAGAACAATTTGTATATTGTGCCATGGCACAATATACAACTTGTTCTTGAATTGTCCAAAGTGAACAGTCTAAGATTGTAAACTTCGCATTCAATACATATTATTGTATGCCACAAATATTACTTCTGATCTAAGAAAATTTCATTGGTTTGTATTTTCTCATTGTTCTTTGGGTACACGTACACTTAATTTGGGTCATAATATCATCTGAATTAAGTTGTATGCTTGGAGAATTAAGGGGAAATGTTGCCAAACTTTTCTTAGAACAAGAAGTAATTAGGACATACAATAATATAATGCCGAGTTTACAATTTTGGATAGGATAGGACCTTCACCCTGTAGCATGAAGTAAGCGTGTGTCATGCATTCATGTAGTTCTCATCAAAGGTAGACGCCAACCTCTCTAAACTCAAAATAATTGCCATAGATTGGGAAAATATGGATCAGAAGTGGATGTTTTCCAATCATTTGTCGAATGAATATAGAGACGGAGTGCAAGATTTAAATAGATTTGCGGTTTAGCATGCCGAAGACTCTAGTAGAACCAAATGTCCCTGTTTAAGTTGTTGTTATACAAGACGAGTTAGTGTAGCTCAGTTGGAAGGACATTTAGTGTGCTATGGAATTGATCAAAGTTATACCTGTTGGACAAAGCATGGTGAGACCAGAGTTGAATCTTGTGATATGGGGAATATTAGTGAAAGATATGCGGTGGATGATACCGATACAGATAAATATGAGGGCGTCCGTTTTGAAGAGATGACACGCGCGGTTGAAGAAGATCTTCGTGATTGTCCTGAAATGTTTGAGAAGTTGATAAGTGATGCAGAGAAACCATTGTATGAGGGTTGTACTAAATTCATAAGATTGTCGGCGATGTTATGGTTGTATAACTTGAAATCGGACAATGGATGGACAGATAAGAGCTTTACGGAATTACTCGCATTATTGAAAGATATGTTACCGGAGGATAATGTGCTTCCTAGTCGGACATGAGGTTAAACAAATGTTACGCTCTATTGGCATGAGCTATGAGAGGATACACGCTTGTCCTAACGATTGCATTTTATTTCGGAAGGATTATGCAAATTTACAGATGTGACCTAAGTGTAATTCCTCATGGTATAAGAATAAAGAATCGGCTCCAGAGAAGCTTCTGTGGTATTTTCCCTTAATTCCCAGATTTAGGCGCATGTACCGTAGCTCGGAAGATGCAAAGCACCTGACATGGCATGAGGATGAAAGGATTAGAGATGGCAAGTTATGGCACCCGGCAGATTCTCCTCAGTGGAAAAGAATTGATCATGATTATCCTCATTTCAGACAAGAACTAAGAAATTTAAGGCTTGCATTGTCCACTGACGGATTTAACTCGCATGGTATTCAGAGTAGCTCTCACTGTTCATGGCCAGTGATTTTGGTGATCTAAAACCTACCCCTATGGGTATGCATGAAATGTAAATATATGTTGTTGTCTTTGTTAATTTCTAGGCCCAAACAACCAAGAAATGATATTGACATATACTTGGCTCCTTTAATTGAAGACTTGAATCAAATGTGGGAGAGGGGTGTAGAGGTGTACGATGGGTATAAAGACGAAAGTTTCACCTTGAGAGCTATGATATTTGGCACAATTAATGACTTTCCGGCATACGATTATCTGTCAGGATACAGTACCAAAGGTCAGTGTGCATGTCCTATTTGTGAAGATGATACATAATTGGATACGATTGGAACATGGTAAGAAGAATGTCTTCCGTAGGCACCGTAGATTTTTGCAATCAGATCATCATTATCGGTTCTGGCGAAAGGCATTCATTGGGAATACAGAAAATCGTAGAAGTCCTTCTCCGTTGACGGGTGCGCAAATGTTTAAAAAGGTACAAGATTTGAACATTGAATTCAGGAAACCTTTTGCACGACAGCTTGCCATAAGAGGGTGGACGAAAATGTCGATCTTGTTTGAGCTGCCATATTGAAAATCCTTATACGTAAGACATTTCATTGATGTGATGCATGTTGAAAAAAATGTCTTTAATAGTGTCATTGGTACTTTACTTAATGTGTCAGGCAAGACTAAAGATGGCATCAATGCAAGGCTGGACTTGGTTAGTATGGGACTGAGACAAGAGTTAGGACCAGTAAAGAAGGGAAAACGTACATATCTACCTCCGGCCGCTCATATTCGACGTAGAAAAGAGAAAATTTCTCTTTGTAAGTATCTTCATGGAGTTAAGGTTCCAGAGGGGTACTCTTCAAACATTAGGAATCTCGTGGATATGAAAGATCTAAAGTTAAAGGGTCTAAAGTTTCATGACTGCCATGTCCTCATGGAGAATTTGCTACCTATCGGTATATAGTCAATTTTGCCTAACAAAGTGCAGAAGACCTTGACTAAACTCTGTGTCTTCTTCAAGGCAATTTGTAGTAAGGTGATTGACCCTGGGAAGTTGCCGACATTGCAGAAAGAGATTGTTGTGACTTTATGTGAACTTGAAATGTATTTCCCGCCTTCATTCTTTGATATAATGGTTCATTTAACCATTCACCTAGTCAGAGAGACACAATTGTGTGGGCTGCTTATATGAGATGGATGCACCCTTTTGAGCATTACATGAAGATATTGAAAGGGTATGTGAAAAATCGATCACGACCAGAGGGTTGTATTGTTGAACGTTACATAGTCGAAGAAGCTGTTGAGTTTTATACCGAGTACCTCACTGATGTTGAGTCCATAGGGTTGACAAAGTCTCGTTAAACAGGGAGAACGACGGGTCAAGGTATTACTGGAACTGAACTAGTGACTATACGGCAGACAGAATGGGAGCAAACACACTTGTATGTTCTGTACAATGCCGATGAGGTTGAGTCATACGTGAAAAACATAAGCACTTATTTCAGGGTTTGTATCCCACTAAGAGTCAGAATTGGTTGACAAGAGAACACAATCGGTGTTTCATACCATGGCTAAAAGAACACAATTCTGCAGAGTTTGCTGTAAATCCTACATCGATTTCAGAAAGGTTGAGATGGTTAGCGAGAGGTCTAACAATACATATCTTCTCTTACACTGGTTGCCGTCTCCCAGAGGATTGTTTTTGGGGCAAAACAACACACAAAACATCAAGATATGTTGACTCAATTGGAGATGCAAAGGAGGCTAGCCGAGCTAACTCGTGAAGTAGAGGAGTTAAAGGCTAACAAGTAGGATAAGCAGGGACGTGCTGATTATGAGACAGCTGATGATCCTCCTACCCCTACCCCGCACAGTGTCAGAGATAGTTGCACTGTTATGCCACCGCATATACCCCTTCCCGAGGTAATACTTATCAATGATATGTTTTTAATATTATGTATTGCATTGATAGTTTAATTCATACTAATTAATATTTCGTTTATCATTGGTTTAGGGCATAAATCTGTGCAACTTGTATCTATGGCACCCAACTCATCGCATTGTCGCTAAGGCGATGGTCTTTAATGAGGAGGGTGCCCCATTGCATAACTTACCATTACCTCCTGGCCATGTGAAAGTGAAGATTGAAGTTGCACTGGAGGGGCATGCACCATTGCCTATACCAATTGAGCATGCTGATGTCATTTTAGTGGATCATGCAATAGGTACCTTTGTCGCATGGCCAATTAACCTCGTGCATGTATGTTAATAATTACTATCCATTATGATATGTTGTATATAATTATTAAACTGGGTGGTCACTAAATATTGTATTGCAATATGTAGGTTATCTCCGAAAATTCCAAATCCAAGGACAATGGCAAGAAGATTGTGGAGTCCCGACCTCCTATAATTAAAGAGCATACAAAGGGGTCCATTACATCCCCTAAGAAGCAGCAGTCCTCCCGGCCTCCTATAATAGGAAGCTCATACGATTGTATATCTTACATGAGGATCCTGGTAAAAAGAGGCTTGAGCGCTATAATAGAATTGGAGATGGATGAAGAAATTTTGGGTTATCAACATACGCTATCAGTGGGTAAAGACGAAATCAATGATGTTATCACTCGTGACGAAATGTTGCAGACTGGCATAAGCGTATATCTCAGGTAATACATCAAACTTTAATTTATATGTAACTTCTTTTATTCTTCAAAAGTTAAATATTAACGCTTATTATACATGTTTTAATTCAAGGTACTTATACCAAGAGACGTTGATCCCCACGAATAATACCAGGAGGTTTGTATTCTTATGCCCAGATAGAACAGCTTTATATCCTCATATATCTGGGCAAAAACATTATATAGCTGATCGCCTTATGCTAGCAAGTCCAGATGGCGGTTCCCTGTTCTGGCACCTGTGAACGTAGTGTGAGTCATTTAGTTAATGATACTGTATTTTATTGTGATTAATTATCTGCTTATGATTTGATAACTCATTCTTATTTTGTAGGGGACATTGAGTATGGTTAGCGATCAATCCCAATGAAGACACAATATACTACATGGATCCATTGCAGGTACCCTTTACACAACAGAAAATGCTTATGACTATCTTTAACGAGTAAGAAAAATGATTTGAAATTTATCTCATATATGTGATGATTCAAATTGTACGTGTACCTTAACGAATTTGTTTGTTTTTCCATTTCAGTGCTTTGATAATTCATCGTGGATGCAGAAGGGGAGCCAAGTCCCGATCTTCAAAATCATCAAAGACTAAATGGATCTTTTTAGAGGTATTAATTTGTTCACATTGTAATTATGCAATTATTTAAATTTAAAACCAATTAACTTATTATTTTTGTTTTATAGTGTGCCCGCCAATACAACAGCATAGACTGTGGATACTACGTTCTAAGGTTCATTAAGGATATTATCGCTCTTAACCAAATTCAAATCCCATCGTCGGTACGTAATTTCGGTTTAATTGCACTTACATTGGACCATTTAAATGTACTTTGATTCTAACTTATTTTACTTTTTCTATCGCATGCATATGCAGTACTTTCCCGATAGTAAATATGACACGTACACTGATGATCAAGTATTTGAAATTATGGATGAGTGGTGTAACTATTTTATTATGAATCAAGGTAATTAAGTTTTTCTTTTTAGTGTTATATTTAAGTTGTGAGTTGTGATGATTAGATTGACTTATACTTCAAGTTCATTTAATAGCTTGATTAGTCTCCAATTTTGCAGGTTGATGGTTTGCTGAAGTTTTGGGGTGCATCATGAGTACTTTTTGGTATATAGGCTAGATAGCTAGTTGTTTGATTTAGTATATATGTACTAGAATAGTTTTTGGTAATTAGTATAGTGTTGATTGTAACATTAATATTGTTATGTAGTACTGTTGTAACATTTGTAATGAATGAAATGAAGTTATGTATACTGTGCCAATTATTGTCCCAAATATTGCTTGTACTGTCTAGGTTTTGCTGAGTGCAGGGAAGAGTAGGAGAAAATTAAAGTAAATAATTTTAAAAAAAAACAGGGAATAGACAATGTAACACCCCCGTTTTCTGTAATCGGTTATAATCACCATTACATTGTGATTACTACCTTATGTTTGATATGACTTCATACATATATATATATATGTATGTGGATGTTCATATGATGGTTTTATATCTATAGTTATGTTGTGATGATGTTTTCTTTTGCCGTTATGAGACGAAAAACCAATAGAAGTTCTGTTTTGATTAGTATCGGGTAATTTCTCGTTTTGCGTACCAAAGGCCGGGAAACGGGGAATTGAGTGGAATTTAATATTGAATTATATTTTCAATTACCTTGTTGATTATTCCTAATGAAGAGAATTAGCTTTCTTAAAATCCAAAAGTTTACCAAAAGTAATAAAAACCAATTATCCATTTTTGGTGAATAACCCTATTCACCTTATTCCTAACCAAATGGAAATGTAACTATCCTAATTACATTTGGATAAGCCATTCGGCCATGATGCTTGGGGAAGAGCCAAGAATTTCCTTTTATCTTATCCAAGAAAGTTTATAACCCTAACCATAAATGGAAAAAGTATCTTAGCCATTTTTGGTTAATCTTGTCTTTAAGCCCTCCATAAGCAACAACACACCTATCTCTTTGCATCTTGGCTCTCCATTCTTTATGAATAAGGTTGAATGAAGTTTTGTAGTCCACAAGGCCCAAATATTCGGCCATTCAAGGGGGGAAACACCCAAGTTACTATTCCATTCATTTCTCACTCAAACACCAAAGTTCAAAGATTTCTCTCTTCTCTCACTTCTCTCTAAGGTTCGGCCAGGCTTGGTGAGTACTCATACTCATTTTATTTCATCATTCTAACTTCATATTCTTGTTCATCTTACTCATCTAAACAACTTTCATCTTTGGAATTTCTTCATTTGAAGTTGTTTGCTCAAAGTTATTCAAGAATCATTCAAGAAGATTCAAGCTTCTTGAACCCTCACTCAAGAGTAAGTTTCTAACTTAGTTTTTTTGCTTTAGTACTCTTGAGAACATCCTTGTGTTATCATGTTTATGAAGTTGAAAAATCAAGTTTTGAACTTGTTTGCTCTTCCTCTAGGTCACGGTTTTGAGCTTGTTGTTGGTTACCAAGTCCTCTTCATTTTTCTTCTAAGGAAGCTTCACAAAGGTAATGGGGGAGTGAACCATATCACACCTTAAATGGTGGTGATAAAGGCCTCCTAGTTTGTTGAAGGAAAACCCTAGATCTAGGGTTTCCTCATAAAAGTTCATCACTTTGTTGTCATATTGTTTTATATTGTGATGTTGATATGATGGTTGTGCTTATATGTGCTTGTTGAAAATTATTTTGGCATGGTGAAAAACTATTCTTAGGTCCAAAGACCTAAGGATAGGATTTTAGAATGATTGAACTTGTTTATTTTCTAAGTTGCCTTGATAACATGCTTATATGTTGATGTGATTTTTCTAGCTACCTTAGATGTTGTTGAATGGCTTCATTTTGATTGAATATGAGCATGTGAGGTTCGGCCTTTTGGTTGTTAAGGAGGGAAGCCAAAGCTTCTATGTTTAAGTGATGGTATAATGAACTTAATATGGTTCTAACAATGCATATAAAACAAAGAAAACCTATCCTACTTCTATAGGGCATTCGGCCTTGACAAAGATAGTAGGGTTAGGACCTTCAAATGTTGATGCTAAGGGGTTTTATATGTTCATACTAAAGTCTAAGAGGCATATAGATTAAAAAGGTTTCCAAAGAAACAAAGTTTTGGTTCCAAAGAACCATGTGTTGTGACATGAGTGTTTTGATTTCATGTAGGAACTATTTTAAGAATAGGATGGTTGATTTTGATCAACCATTTATTTTACTAAGTTGTTTTTGAAGAAAAGATTTTCAAGATGGTTTTAAGGATTTTTGGTTAGTAAGTCTTCTTTGAGAGGATAGGATTCTTACAAAGCCTTTCTTTAAAAACAAAGAGTTTTACACTATTACCTTTTTGAACCTTCCAAAATTTTATAAGTTATATTTCATTTGAAAACAAAATGGTGATTTCAAATAAGAGATATATTTCTTTTACACAAAGTAATAGAACTAGGAAACTAATTCAAAAGAGTTCTACACTAAGTAAGACGCCTTATGGGCCATTGTATAGAGTTTTTCAAACTATATTTAATAAAGGAAATTTCATCAACTACTTTGCTATAAGGATAGTACTTTGAAGCTTTTTACTATATAAGTATAAACGCGTTTTATCTCCTAAGGGAACCTATATGAGATCCATAATGGACTCAAAGTTTCTAGTAAAAGACATATACTAATACCTAGTGGTCATGACAAAATCATGTCTCACATCCTTGATGATTTAAATCATCTAAGGAATCCATAATGTTTAATCACTAAGAGTTACTTATAAAGCATAAGTAATGTTCCTTTGATAGACAAGTGAGAAGATTGATGAAAGGGATCCTTGTGAATCCTATCCTCCATAATACATTTAGGTATGGACTAATATATCATAAGATGTGAACATCGTGTTACGAACGACGAGGTGGTACGTGATCGCATGGAACAGAACCAAGGATGGGCGACTGATGGCAAGTCGTGTAAAAGTTGGTCCCGTAAGGGTATCCTGTGGTTTATCAAGAGATAAACGTGGTACTACAGTGATGGAATAGTACGTGCTGTGTTGTGGTATTTTCTTGACATGCATAAGCATCTGTACATGAGTTGGGCGTTGTGCCCAAGAGTTGAACTTACACCTTAGGGCAGGTGCGATTGCTTGAGGTGTCGATCATGAGGATCTTGGGGACGTTGGGGGTTGGGGAAGACACATGTGGCCAGAGAGTAGCTCGTCTGTGTTGTAGATATCCATCGAAAAAAACTGACGTCCTGACTGAAACACCGGGAAAATCATGATTTGGGTAAAGAACATCTGGCGTGAGCCGTTATGATGATTGCAATCATTGGATGTGGCACTGTGGGTTGAGATAATGCAGACAATGTTCTCCCAATCACTCACTCTTGTTATGTTTAGCTCCATGGAGTAGGGGTCTGAGTCATGCTGCTTTAGTGTCATTGCATATTTGAGTTGACCTTTGACCCATATTATTGTTGATTGATACATTAACTGTGATGCCATGTAATTTAATTGTTATGCTGTGAAAGCCCATGCGCTAATGGCCGATTAGGGGCATGTGTGCGTGAATTTTATTACTGTTGTTATGGTTGTGCGATATGCGGAATCTCACCTCATTCCTTGTTGTTATGCTGTTCGTGTGGCTTTTCATCTTGCTTTGGAAAATAGTCATGGCGAGTGACCCATCATCTCACTTGAAGTTGGACTTGATACTCCACGATGGAGGGGACGCCTGGATGATCCACCCGGATGGATGTCGTACCTATACCGGAGCCATCAACCTCACGAGTAGGAGGGAGTCACCCTTTCACATGACGAGCCTGTCAGAGAGAGCTTGCACTTTACGTGTCAGTGGCGGAGGTAGCACGGGGATTTCTCAGCCACCACCACCTCCATAGCCACCTGCTGTTTGTCCACGCCTGCCCAGTGCTCAGCTCGCAGCTCATCAGGAGGAGCCCCGGGATGTATATGTTGACCCTTCGTCCATGCCACCCCCACCCACTGCATCGTTTACGTCTACCTTGCCTGCGTCTGCTGCCGGACCGTCCTTTCCCATAGCCCCACCCCCAGGACCTACCTATGAGCCTTCCGAGCTACACCCTCTGATTCCTCGCCAACGAGAGAATTGGAGGATGACTGCTCATAAGAGCACACCGGCTCACTCCAGGGTATTCTTCTCCGATCCACTCATTATCCTCTCGTCTGACGATGAGGAGATGGAGGAGGTACCAGTGGATGTACCGAAGGTCGTATATGAGGTAGCTCCTGCTAGCACGAGTCAGGATGGGTGGTGGACGAGGACTGATGAGGAGGCGTTACGGTATGCGGTGCAGATCATGAGTGGATATGACATGCAGGCCTTGGAGGATGAGGATGAGGAGGAGGAGGACCCTGAGGAGTACTACTCTGATGAGTAGCGCATTGTCAGTTTTTGGCCAGTCTCTAGACTCTTCCCCATTATTTGTATATTTGTAATGTACCCCCTTCCCCTTTATGTTGTGGAGCTACGTCTCCTGTTGTTCCCCTGTAGTCAAATGTTGAAACTACTATGTGTATCTATGTAATTTGAGAGATGTTCTATCTTTTAGTATTGTTTATGATTAAGCATATTATCCTTGTGGTGTAAGTATACGTGCATGGTTTTGGAACTTGAGTATAAAAGAAAAAAGAAAAAAAACCCATATTTTCGGTAAGCTCTATATATATATTTCCGCTTTTAAATTTCTGGTTTTGTGTTGAATAATCGTGAACCCTAAAGTGGGGTGTTACAGACAGTGCTTCCTTGAGGAAGCGCTATCTAAAGCAGGAATAGAGGAAGCGCTATCTAAAACCCTGGAATAGACAGCGTTTTCTCAAGGAAGCGCTATCTATTACTGGGTTTTAAGGAAGCGCTATCTATTCCTGATCTAGATAGCGCTTTTTAAGCGCTATTGTTTGTTCAACCTTGAATAGGGCTCGATTTAATAGCGCTTTTAAGCGCTATTAAATGCCAAAAATAAATGCTATTAAAAGCCTTTTCTGTTGTAGTGTAACGGCCGCTGTACACAATTGACAGGCACGCCCTCTTTTCTCTCTCTGTGTGCCGCACCTCTTCCAATCCTGATAGCTAGCACTACGCTATATTTGACGTTGGTTTGCTCGCACGGACTGAGTAGAGGTATTGCTACCTTGCAATACTGGTAATAGAAGAACCTCTCTCTTTGTGGTGATAGCAGCAGTGTTCCTCGGATCTGCTGCACTGTAGCTGTGTAGATCAAGTTGTCATTCACATCGTAGCAGTGTTCATGATTTACCAGTGCTGCTGACGTGCTCACAGTATTCGTGGTAAAACTACGCTTCAAGAGATAAACACAGTATCCTTGTGATTCATGTGCATTACGTGGTCCTTAGTTAAGTGGTTTTTCCGCTCAAGAGGTTTTTAAAAATTGTTTTTAAAAAATTATCCCTCTTGAAACCCCAACAAGGCCACCATGATCAGAGGTCTAAACAGGTCGTCAGGCTCGTGACGTAAAACAAGCGGTAAGCAGGAGGCAACCTGCATTTTATTTTATTTTATTTTATTTATTGTATTGTATTGTATTTTATTTTTGTTTTTCTTCTTATTCTGAAAAATTAAAAATTTTCTGGAGAAAGAAATAAGTGTAGGAAGTTTTGCAAAAGTTTTAAAGCGTTCCCTATTTTTGAACTGAAATTTAAAATCTGGAAAAATTGGAGGGCACAACCGTGCTCCCTGTTGGCACGGTCGTGCCATTCGCACGACCGTTCAGAATATAAGAAGGGAGCAGGGCACGGGCAGAGCACTGCCCTTGCTCACCCTGTGCTCCTCCTATTGTGCATATTCCTCAAATTTGTTGCTCCCTTCCTTGCTTATTCACTCCTCCAAGGTAAAAATCTCACTTCTTCCTCCTTAATTTATATAATTTGGTGTTAGGCTAGGTTAGGTTTAGGGTAGTTTTATCCCCTTTTGATTTTGTACATGTTTTACTGCTGATTTATGAGTTTTTAGTAATGATTAATGTTAGGAAATGTTAGTGTTGTTGGTATAGAGTCTCTGCACATTGTGGGCTGTAACCTTTGAGTTATATTGAGTTCTGCGTGTGGCACGGGCTATAGCACAGCCGTGCTGTTCCAAGAACAGGCCGTGCTTCTCATATTTATGGACTTTTGCATTAGCACTAGCACTAGCACGGTCGTGCTGTTCATATGTTTTAAAATTCTGGAATCTGCAGTCAGCACTGCCGTGCCCCCTGTTATCACGGCCGTGCCAATTTAAATTTCTGGAAAAATAGTTTTAGCACGGCCATGCCAAACCTAGAATGTTTAATTAAATTATTTTATCTGGGAATTCAATCCATTTGTCGTGTGCCTATATTGATGCTTATTTCTTGCATATTATTATGATTGTTCTTAATACCAATGATGGATTTTTGGCTTATGCAGGAATATGGCCTCCAAACGCCCTAGGACCTCCTATGCCTCATCCTCTGCCCCGCCTATTCCCCCCGTTCCAGCACAATACAGGGAAAAATATTCACAGCTGCAGACCTTTGAATGGCATCCAACCCGATTCTTGGTACCAACATATCTTGCTGACTTTGGGATACAGCATGAGGAAGATGCTTATTTACGGCAAATCGGTTGGGAACAGGTTGCAGAAGTTAGATGTCCTACATTTAAAAAGCCAACCCTTGAGTTCTTGGTCACCTGCGTAGAAATCAGAGCTAATGCAGAGATTAGTGTTCGCTTTCAGCTATTAGGTCGATGGCATGAAATCTCTTTGTCTGAGTTCAATGTTGCCTTGGGATTTGAGACATAAGAAGCCATACAGGCGGGCGATTATGACTGGGGCCTGATTGAGATCCCTCCCGAGTTTAGGGAGGGAATTTTCTGGCATTTACTCACCGGTGAACATCATTATAACCCCAGTCGCTCTAGAGCTAGCAAACTACGTCAACCAGCTGTCAGCACAATTCACAGATGGTTATCCTAGTCAATAAATGGGAGAGCCAAAAGTGAGGGGTCGGTATCCCGAAGCGACTTATTTCTCCTTTGGTGCATGATGGACGGTGAGGGACACCGATGTAATGCTGACATTATGCACCTTCGCACCTGCGTCAACTTAGGAAGGAGACTGCAATCCAAAAACAAAGGCCACATCCTTATTGGCTCATTCATCTCTAGGTTAGCTCAGCATTATGGCTATATGCCCGGTCCGACTACGACGCAGATTTCCATGGCAAGCCTAGGGTTGCAGACTTTAGCTGCCATTGGGGTGCTGCACCGCGATGCTTGCGGTAACTACATTCTTAATGAAGGGGAGTATCTCGGTATTGAGGGAGCAAGCAGAGCGGGGGCAGATTTCTGGGCCCCCGGATTCAGTAGAGCAGTCTCAATCAGATTTTCATAGACTGGCGGCACAGATAGACCGACTTGAGCTACACATGACTCAACGTCTTGATGCACAGCAGACCTCCCTGACCACCATTTTACAACTATCTCAGGCTCACTCTCCTCCTCCACCTCAGTGATCCCTCGCTATGATACTTTAAGCATCTGCGCTATTGTATCAAGGGTGATTTTGTAAAAATTTGTCTTCTCCTTTCCCTCTCCACTTGTACTTCATGATTAATCGTGTTGCAGAGGACACTACATAAGTTAAGTGTGGGAAGGAAAAATATATTCATATTTTTGATATTGCTGCATCCAATTATTTGGCTTATCTTTCTTTTAAAATTAAGGAAACCCCTTACAAATTTTTTTTTGACAAATTGCTTTGGTAATCTCATAAGTATGTTTAAAAAAATTAGTCTTTTGAAAACTGATAATTGGCAGAAAATTCTTTGATTGAAAACTTTTCATTAGACTTAGCTTCTAAATGTGAGATTTGAACTTTTATGGGGTTAAGTTATATTGCTAAATATTTTGATATTAACCCTTTCTCTTTGATAAGTACGATTCTTAGGTGAATATATTCTAGAACTTATCCTGAGACTATCTCGGGACAAATTTGACTTATGCATGTGAAACTCTGATTGGGGCACTCTTAGCTATTCTTTCTGAGCCGCATTTATTTTGTTAAACACTTCTACTTAGTTGCCCAATTTTGAGCTTTTATGAAAATTCTCTTCTTTGGTCCCTATTCTGAAAATTAAAAATTATTTTTGGTGACCCCTTGGAAGTATAATGAAGCAACAATAGGAATGTGTGATGGTGGGTTCCAAAAATAATGTTAAAAATAAGCTAGCAGTAAAAAGAAAAGAAAATTGCTTATCTCTTCTCAAAAGGAAAAAGAAAAAGAAAAAGAAAGATTAAAGATAAGGCAAGAAAAATAAAAGAGCTTATAACAAAGGAAAGGATAGAAAGGAAAGGATGAAGAAAAAATAGATCCTTGAAATATTTTGTAAAAAAAGGTGCCAATACATTTGATGTTCTTTTATGCTTCAAAGGGTTATTACTTTATTTTATTGATTTAGCCCTTTGATTATCCCTTTTCTTTCCCTATCTCACCTAACATTAATGCCTTGACCCCGTTACAACCCATGAAAGACCCCAACCTTCTTCTACATGCATGTGGTTCATATTGCAGAGATTTGGTCAATGAACAAGCCTATGGTAATGTGTTTAGTTGAGAATCTTGAGTGCTTTGATGTCTTTACCCAATACACTGAGAGATTGTGAGTAGAGTGACCTTGGTCTTTTGAAAAGGTTTGATTTCAAGGAATTTAAAAGTTCCAATTGGGTAATCTCTTGGTTTTCTTTTGAAATTTATACTTGTTTGATTATCTTCGTAATTTTGAAAACTCTGTTTGTTTTGGGTTCCCTTGATTTAAATCTGAAGCGTCCTTTAAAAATTGTTCTTAAGCTAGATAATTGCTTGAGCACAAGCAATGTTTAAGTGTGGGAAGTTTGATGAACCTCAATTCTGTGCATTTTATAGGAGGTATTTGGGTCGAATTTTGATCCATTTAAAGATAAATATTAATGTATTTCACCCTTTTACCTAAGTTTTGACAAAATTGACGTTCAGAGGCAGTTTGACAGACTTTTGAAGAAAAGTGAAGGTTTTAGAACTTAATTGGGCAGAATACTGAAGTTCTGAGGTTAGCACGGTCGTGCCATGCAAGATCACGCCTGTGCCACATTGAAGCAAGGCCTGGCTCATAGAAGCAAGGCTTGATAGAAGCTAGCACAGTTCCAATCTTAAAGAGCACTCCCTTGCCATCAGGAGAGCACGCTCGTGCTGCAGCCCATGCACTAGAACAATGTGAAACCCTGACATATTTGAGCACGACCTGATATACTGAAGAGCACGCCCGTGCTGAATGAAGAGCACGCCCGTGCCACCTGATTGGCATGCCCGTGCTAACGGTGCAGAAGACCTAATTCAAGTCCTGACTCACAAATTTTGTTTTAAATAGAGGCCCTCTGTGCTACTTTAGAAACATCTTTGGCATATCTTGTTATTCTTTCATCTCTTTATTTCTTTGAATACTATACTTTAGTTTTAGTCTTTTAGTTTGTAGTTTTGATTTTTAGAGTAGGATTTGACACTTGGAGATTAAGTTGGAGACAACTTCTCCCTCTTCAATTATCCAGATGTGTTTCCCATTGTTGATTTTGGTTTTCTCTACTACTATGAGTAGATAAATTCACCACTAGAGTTGTGGTGGATCTTATGTTAGTAGAAACCCTTTTCGCTATGTCTTAGCTTTAATTCAATTCTATTTGGTTTCAAGGTTGCAATTTGAATAGTGTTATTCTGTTGTTCTTCATCCCATACTAGGATTGCACACCATTTGTATGCTTATAATCAATTGATTGATATTTTGGCTATCAAGCCCAATTAAATTGGTAGATCTATAGGATAATCGAGGTTTAATATCTAGATTTGAGAAAACGTGATTTACTCCTTTCAATCATTCAACCTCTTTGATCTTTATGCTTTCTAATCATTTAAACTCTTTGTGTGACAACCATTGGGTTCATCTAGGTAAAAGAATATTAATTGCCTGACAAACAATTAATAGATTTCGTAGAAAGATTGGTATTTGAAAAGCAACCGCGAAATTGAATAGAATTAAGATTTTGGGGTATCGAAAGCACATGTGAAATCACGGCTCTAGGCTCTTACTCTTGATTTCTAAACTCTCTTTTCTTCTTCTTTCATTATCTTTTACCGTTGCTCTATTATTATTTATTTTCTAAGTTCTTGATTAGTCTGAATAGCATAAGGATTTCCTTATTCCAGTACTTGCTTTATCACTTAGTTATCTAAATTAATCTCTTGCATACGATATCTGGACTTCCGTCCTATATTACTTTTACGACAGGGTACACTTCCCTTAAGTGCGTTTTGAACGCAACACCCAGTAAGTAAACACAGTTCTAACAAGTTTTCAAAAAGATGTTGCTTTCAGCCGGCGCGGTAACCAGAATAACAACCATGGTATTCCGCCAATTTCAAAATAATATAGTATCAAAGTATTTTAAATAACAACATAAATATGTCATAGCACATACAATAAAATCAAGAGCCCAAACATATAAATGCAATGACATCACATTGCCTTCTCCATGTAGGAGTCCCCTTGCCATCGTCTCGCATTAGGCCAATCTGTTATCGCTACGAGTTGGGCCCTTTGCCATCTCTACTAAGGAGATTCTCCATAACCTTACATTGTCACACATTGCCTTCTCCCTAAGTTAGGCCATTTGCCAGCGCCTCGCATTAGGCTAAATCTGTCATCGCTACGATTTAGGCCCCTTGCCATCGCCTCGAAGGAGGTATCTAACCATGCAATGTCTTCATATTGCCTTCCCATTGAGTTAGGCCCTTTGCCATTGCATCGCATTAGGCCAATCTGTCATCACTACGAGTTAGGCCCTTTGCCATCGTCTCGACGGAGGTATCTCAAACAAACGTATCCATTACATAGGGTACTCATACATCACTATAATCCATTATATTATCCAGAAATCATCATATGATCATTTACAATGGCCCGAAACATGCCAACAAGCTCCATGCATTAATAACAATAATAGATCTTTTGTCAAAATAACACATAGACAATCCAAATCACATATAACATACACATATTAATTGCAACCCACCACACAAGTCTTAAAATATGTAATCATACAAATCTGACAATATTTATCATTTACTATAAAACCCCGCAATTCAATTTAGCATTCTTGAACCCTAACATAGAAAGCTCGAATTTTTCACAATCAATATCTGAAAATAATATTATTAGTTTTAAGAACCCAAAATCTCTTTTCATAATATCATGAAAGTGTGATAAAAAAATGATATTTTACTTATCTCTTGTAAACATCCAAAATTGTCCCAAAGGTTCTAGTAACAACCCTTCTATTCTAGAAGCTCCCTCCCGCTGCGAGGCTGCTACTTTTTTTTTTTTTCTAACAACGTAAAGTTGTGCGGCGCTGCTGTGAGTCTTTCTCATGTTGTGCTTTGTCTTCTTTTTCTTATTGAAGTCTGATTCCCCTATTTTAAATTAGAATTCATTTTTCAATTCTCGCATGGGCCCAAATTTTTTTTTATTTGTCAAAACCCAAATAATCCTATCTTCACGCGAACTTCTTTTACTCAAAGTCAAATAACAAATTCAATTAATATTATCATGGACCCTGTTAGAAGTATTATAAAAACAATTCTTCTATTCTTGAAGCTTTCGCACACAGGAGTTGCGCCAGGAGGTTTCTATTTGGCCAAAGCCAAAGTTGCAATTGAATGATGAAATGCAATTGAATCTCTCCTGGGCGCCACATGCTTTTGATCTTCATAAAGAAAATGTAAGCTCCTATTCTCTTTTTAATTAAATTGATCTATACTACATTTTAATAACTCAGTTTTTTAATTTCTATATTTAAATTTTAGGATGTAACATCATGGGAGCTTGCAATCACAATGCACGCGTCCTCTTTTTCAGGCCCTTTCACTTGAGTATATGTCATTCTTCCAATTTGTAGAATCTTGAGTGGTGTGAGAATTTTGTGAACTTCGCGCCTCTACCATATGCTTTATTAATTCATCCTACATGAAACACATTGTAAAAACAAATATTTCAACCATAAATTGTTACCATGATTAGAACTGCTAGCCTTCCAGTTTCACTACAATAGATTCGGGATTTAGTAGGACGCATTTAACAGTGGTTTCACGACGCAGCGCTTTAAAAAAATGCGCGGGAGTGTTTAACAGCGCACAACCGGGGAAACACAATTAAAATACACACCTTTTGTAACATTTGACTTTCCAAACGCTATCTTTCTCGTTTCCATTTATGAAAAAAAATGTGTTCATATTAAAATGTTCATATTTAATGGTGTTTCTTTGGACAGGCATTGTTAAAAGCTTTCATAATATAGCTACTGCTTGTGGAAACACTATCTTACCACCATATTAAATGAACACAATCTAGCTGACCGACTCTCTGAAGGTTAGTTGACACAGTCCATGAACGTCAATAAACCTCTGCACAAAAAACGTGATATTCAACCTTCAATGCATAGAAAACTGTTTATAATCAACTCAACGCTCAGAATATAGATCGATTGAACTAAACTCCCCTATAGATAATCCTTATCTGTGTTCTTTTTCTTCACACACAGTTTAGAAAATCTATGTATTCTTCATTTCTCCATCTCTGTTATGTTCTATGAGCATAGAAGAGGCCGATAATCCCACATACTTTTTTCGTCTATCAAGACTAAGGTCCAGGATAGGAGTCCCACCTCCTAAAACACTGATCATGGTCTTCATCCTAACGAAGGATGTGCAAAGTATAAAGCCATCCTTTGCTTTTATTTCTTGAGGACATACAACCGAAGCATATTCCTATTTCTGAGATCAGTGTGGTCTTCATCCCAACGCTTCTGGTTGATAGCTTCTGACTGTCACTAATAAGTCTAAGAGAAGACTGTTGTACTACATTATTTCTGCATCTCTCTTATGAACTTCCCACAACTTTTTTTTCCGTCTATCAACACTAATGTCCCTCCTAATGAACTCAATCAATGAGCTTCAACAAGTTAATAAGAAATAGGAGGAGATTGAGGCCTTAAATGATCTGCAGCAAAAGAATTTCAATGATGAAATTCAAAAGGTAACGTATGGTTTTATTTAAAAAGTTTAAATATTCTCATGTTGCTTGTTTAACACTATTTTGTGTTTGTTTCGTTTTCAGTATAAAATTCAAATTAGCAGTCTTGAGATTTGGAAGATTGCTAAAGACTACAACTTGCTAGACAAAAAAAGATGTACCAACTCATCAATCACTTGACAAGAGTGCCATTGATGAGTTGAGGGCTGAGAAACGAAGGATTGGGTGGAACTCAATTGATCCAATGATCATCAAACACGTGACACAGAAGAGTGGAATTTGCTTCTTGTCACTAGATTGGGTGGAACTCAATCGGACCTTGCTCCAAAAATGCATGCAACAACCTTAAGTAAAGAAACGTTTGTTGGATGTGGTTATGGTCCATAACTCCTTAAGATTTTGATGTTAACAAAGGACTAAATTAGGTGAACAAAGATCTGTTATCCTCTAACGGGTTTATCCTAAGTGTGCAGGTATACAAAGTCCAAAGACTTATTAGACCTTAAGTCTGATCGCTCAGTCCATCGTTTTACTATAAACAAATAATGGACGAAGTCCTCCTTGGACTGAGATCTCAACAAAAGTTTAACTGAGTCCAAAGACTTATCCGAGTAAACTTTATCTGCTTTTGGTTTAGAGTCCAATGTAATCAATTTGCTTTTACTTTACTGGACTTTATTCACGCGTGCATATGTAAAAGTTAATAGTTTCAAATTATTATCTTCCATGTAAAAAGGGCAATATCCCTTAGACAAATATTCTCTGTAACTTCGTACTCCTGAACGGATAAACGCCTGTCTGCTCCTGACACAACAAAGTTTCAAAGACAAAAGGCAACTTTTGAGTAGAAGGAAAAAGTTGTCAATGCTACTTTCAGCTATCTCTCTGATAAACTATCAGAAGGTCTTACAAGTATCAGACTCAACGGACTTATGCATTTAGTGCTCATCAGAACGGCTCTCTTGCTGACCGTTGAAGAATCAAGTTTGCTCAAGATCTGAAGGCTATAAATACATTCACTCTTGAAGAAGCAAAGTGACCAGAACTACAATAATTTACGAACAACCTCAAAAGCTCACAAGCTATCAAAAAGCATACAAAAGCTCTTAAGCTTTCTCTGAAGTTTAACTTTCATATTTACTCTCTGCGAAGAGTTGTTATTCAGAGTTCTAGATTTTAAGTGTCATACTCTCACACATAATGAGTTAGACTTAGTCTAAGAATCTTTTTCAAAACCATCTTGGTTGAGCCTGTAGAGGTTTGTCTGTAAAAGAATACTTGTTATTGCCTGAAGATGTGTTGAATACTTGTGCCTGAAAAGGTATAGAATACTTGTTGTAACAAGGTCTTTGTTATAGTGAAAAAAGTTCTCACGTAGAGGGGACTGGACGTAGCTCTGTGGTTAAGAGTGAACCAGGATAATATCCTTGTGTTTTCTTCTCTCCCTTTTCTTTGCCTTTAGTTTATTTATAAATAACGCTCGGGATTGAATTTGTTTTCTTAACGATCGTCTTAAAAGAAAACGTTTTTAGCGTGCGACCAAAGTTTTGTGTATACGCTTTCAGCGTCTGTTTAGCATCTTAGTGTCCAATCATTTACAAAAAGATATATGCTTGAGAAAAAGGTTTTTAAAAACTTAAGAAACATAATTCAACCCCTCTTTTTGTGTTTCCAACAGGTTCCTTCAAAGCTCTTTTTCTTTTCTTTTGGTTAGCAGACATCAGACAAATACTTATGTTTACGGTATTCTCAATTACTTATGTTTTCTTTATTTACAATTGAAACCGAAGCCGATAACGCATCATTAGTCTCTGTTAGCTCGTCTGTTTGCATTTGGTGTGGATTATCCTAATGATATTTTTGAAATTCCGATGGAACACGATGGCTTTGTGGGAGAACCTCATATTAGCATCGCTGGTGACGATATTGGTCAATTTTGCACTGACGGTGAATGGATAGCCAACATAATTCTAAGTATTTGGTGCATGTAAGTGCATTTTGTGACCTTATATATATTGCATTTTAAATTAGGTATTACAATTTTATAATTTATTCCAATATATTACGTAATTAACATCAACTTATTGCATATCTTAGGTATCTGCATCGCCAATTACTTGAGAGGCGCAGCGATACTGCTTACGGATTCTTGGACCGTTCCCTCACTCTTGGTAATTTCATGACTGATCACACTAAAGTCAAAGCATACATGTAGACCCTAATGGAAAGAAATCGGAAACAGATATACATAGCACCATTCGTAAGGAATGGCCATTGGCAGATGCTCCTACTTATTCCTAGCAAGCATATTGTCGTCTTCTTCTGCTCGTGTCACTATGATCCGGCGAAGGAGGTGGTGGCCTCAATCAATACATACGTAAACTTCAATTTAATTTAATTTAATTTATAACATTTGCTTTTATTTTATAAACATATAATTGACATGAATATTTTGTTTATCATAGAGCTATGAAGGCATGTAGCATTTCTTGTGCAAATGGGAAAAGTAGGTCTTCCAAGTCAAAATCAAATCCTGATTGGTATATCCTAAAGGTAAGCAGTTTATTAATAGTAATTATTATTATTATTATTATTATTATTATTATTATTATTATTATCATCATCATCATCATCATCATCATCATCATCATCATTACTATATATACATTAACTTGATATCCAATTTCATATTCATTTGTAGTCTCGTAGACAATTAAATAGTTGGGAGTGTGCTTACTATGTGATGTTTCATATGTTGAACATTGTTTCAGAGTCTATTACTGAAGGATGGACGCAGGTAATTAATTTTTAGGTTAATTAATTATATTTTATTTTTGTTGATAACTAAATTTAATGTTGAGTTTATTTGAACTTGTGCAGGCTTTCAGTGATCAGTCTCCTCTCACTAAACAAGAATTCAAAGACTTGAGAGTGCTTTTTGCAACCTTCTTTTTTAAGTATGTTGCAGAGAAAAAGTAAAAAATATAGATCCTGCATACTTAGAAGAGAATGATTAGTTTATATATATGTATGAATTGTGTATAGAATTCTGAATTGTACTGACTAGCTTATAGAGAATTCTGAATTGTAGTTGGACTAGTGTTGAGTAAATAATGTTGCAAAATCTGTATTCTGGAACAGTATTGAGTAAATTATGCAAAATTCTGTATTCTGGACTTGTTAGAATTCTGATTGTATGAGTGTAATGAATTTGTAGAATTCTGCAGGGAGTTGGGAACTAAATATGACCAGCATTAAAAAAAAATTTATATAACTTTTAACATCGGTTTTATAAAACCGACGTGAAAAGTTATATTTTTTAAAAAAATATATACTTTTAACGTCCATTGTATAGATAAGCGACGTTAAAGGTTAACTTTTAACTTCTGTTTTTTATGTGAACCGATGTTAAAAGTTAACTTTTAACGTCTATGGCCTAGGCAACGGACGTTAAACTAATATATTTAACGTCGGTTGAGAAAGGACGTTAAATATCATACTTTTAACGTCTGCTGTATTAACGTCTGTAATGAAACCGACGCTACGAGTCACTTTTAATAGACGTTAAAAGTGCTTCGTGCACTAGTGCAGGTTCTGATTCGGTTAGCGTCTATGGCTCTTAGTTATACTATAATTAGTGAAGACAATATGTAATTCGAGTCAAAGAGAAGATAATATACTGAACCACTAATGTTTTTGTTCCTTTGCACAACAAACGGCCTTTCATTCCTTTGCACAAGTGTGTCTGTAATAATGTACTCCATTTTTTGATTGTCTCTGTAACAATGAATTCAATTTTTAATTGTCAATGTAAACTCAAACATGATGTATGTAACACCCCGTTTTCTTGTTTAGTGTATAGGGAATTAATTAAGCATGTTTATGGGTTAAATTATGTTTCTTATGTGTTGAGGAAGCCATGGTTTATATTTGAGACAATTTGGCATTGGAACAAGCTCAGAAAGTGGAAAATCGTCAAAGAACGGGTCAAATCAGTGTCCAAAGTTTAGAGCTTGAGCGTGGGTAGTTGCACGTCAAAGCATGGAGGTACCTGTGTCAACGCACATGAGACGCGTGGCAGAGACGTGGCGATCAGCGTGCCACGCTCGAGCATGGGAAAAGCCCACGCCAGAGCATACTCGCGTTCAAGCATGGGGGACTAGCATGCTTTAGTGTGGCTAGTCTGACAACATCACTTAATCTTTCTCTTCTCTTTTAACTTGGCATGAAATTCATTTGGGAAATTGCCAAGTTTAGAGTTATAGAGAGAGGGCAGAGGTTTTAGAGAGAGAAAGTGAGGTTTGAGGTCGATCGAGGCGTCGGATCGTGATTCCGACTACAACATTTTGATCAGGGCTTCGAGTACTACGAGTTTCACCGACTAGTTTCTTGATTCCTCGAAGGTAAGCTCGAATCTCTAACAAGTTAACCTTTACGTTTTTTGTGTTCTTCGAGCTTTTCCCTTGTATCTTTGTTGGTTTTGGAATTGCCCTAGGGTTAACAATGTTGTTAACACGTTTCCGTGAATAGGGCAAAGTTCGAGGACGTGGGGGTGCTCATGGTGACGAGGAGGTTTCAGTTGCGAGCTTGAGGCAGATAGAGAGGTTGTGTGGTGGTGGTGGTGTTGTTGAGATCGTGGTCGTGTTTGTGGTCGCGGTCGCACAAATTGTCAGGTGGGGAGAAAGAACCATTATCGTCGGGAAGGCAAGCATAGTATAGAATGTATTCATGTGTAAAGGAACCTTAAACCCTATTAGAGGTTGATCCCAAGACAAAGCACCTAAACCCTAGGTATAGGTATCTCTGGGGCTATCATCGCTAAGACGATACCCTAGGCTAGACGATGCTGTTGAGGTTGATTTGATCTGCATGCTAAATTGCCTGTGTGACTACCTGATTAGTTGTCTATATGTTGAAATGTATGTTGGCATGTTTATTGTTGTGATGCTGTTATCTCTGTTGAATTGGTTGGATGGATTGTTGATGAGAGTATGGTGAGGTTGATGTGTTGTTCGGGTTGATACCACCATGGTTCTAACTATGGAGCTATGGCTCATGGACGCAAGGCGTCATGATGATGTTTCTGTGGATGCAATGCATCGTGGCTGTGGCCGAGTGCTTATGCGTGAGATTCCGGTATCAACTCGTAATGGATGGTTGTTGCATATCATAGCATGATGTTCTAACTGCAACACCGTTTCCCGAGTGTCACATTCCCGAACGATTATAAGGCCGAAAATATTCATTTATGCGGAAAATACGGTTTTTTTTTTTTTTTTTTTCTTTTCACAAGATGCAATGGGATTTAGCAAAGGTAAATAATACTAATAACGAACTTAGGTTCGCCATACATTTCTAGAACAATATGCATAATAAATACAGGGACATAAACAGAAAAAGGAATAATACTATATACAGACATAGGTCTAATGTATAACTGATACAACAAGTACTAGGAGTCGTAGCTCCCCCAAAAGTACTACAAAAACTAACATAGTCTGGCCGACAACAAAACTAGACCACAAAAAGAAGGTCCGCCTTAGAGCTCAAGAAAACTACTGGACTGAACCATCGCCACGTCCATCTGTTCAAACAGCAACAGCAAGTACCAACAGAAAACATACAGATATGGGTGAGATTCCCGTTCATCAACACAACAAAACAGCAATAGTAAAAACGGGACGACTCACCGGGTAACCACGTACCCAACATGCTTACAAGAATTCTCAATGTTAAACATATTAAGCAGTTGACAGCATAATATCATGTTAAGCAGTTAACAACATAAAGATAAGGTATTCTTAAACAGTACAACGATGTATAACAGTAAATGTAAACATCAATAGCCATGCAATGCAATGCAATGTATATGACTCAATGTCAATGTCACTGGGTACTACTCTGACCCCCACTCCATGGAGCTAACAAAACGTCGGAGAGAGTGAATGGGAGGACATGTTCCGTGCGCGCCAGCCTTGGGCAAGATGCTACAACATTCGTAACGTGCACGTATCTGGCTTTTACGGAAACACTCTCGACCAAACATGAAAAGTACGGCATCTAATAGAGGATATCAGTGTTTTGGACGGATTCGCCACGACACAGAAGAGCTACCAACTGGCCACATGTAAGCCCTTCCAACCCTGATACCTCCCAAAAGACCATTGAAGATCGTCACCGTAAGATTCGCACCCGCATCAAGGTGTAAGCTCAACTCCTAGGCTCAAGGCCTTACAACTATGCAAATGAAATGCCAATGCTTACACAAAGCAGATGCGATCAAGCAATGTCTATCCCCCGGATAAACCTCGAAGTCTACTAAGGTTCTCTTCCTTAGGAACTATATGCGTCTTTTTGAAAACAAAACCTTTATCCAACGGATAAATCTCGTGATTCCTCCGGGATCGAGTCATCACGAGACTGAAACAATTGAACGACTGATCGGGGTCCGAATCACCGGTCCGTCATCGAACTACTACTTCAAAACCCAAAACGTTCCATGTTTGTGTTTATGTCTTATGAAGTCATTGATGTATTAAGTCATCAATGGTATAGCATGTGGTCTTCTTCCACTACATACCATACTTAATTATTCCCTGTCTTCAACTCTAAGTCAATTACTTAACTTAGGTTTAGAAAGCGTAAACTTTACAGTTTGAGTTTGAAAAACACTATTTCTAAACAAACCATTTCTCGCGAGGCGAAGGTCTATGTCGCGACGCGAGGCTGAGAAGTTATCTTTACTGCTTGGAAAGTCCTTCTACTTCACGAGGCGAGAATTGTGTCGCGACGCGAGGCAGAGAAGTGATCTTTTCTATTCAGACAGTCTTTCTGCTCCGCGAGGCGAGGATTGTATCGCGACGCGAGGCAGAGAAGCTGCATCTTCACTATTTAGGCGGTTCGCGGGGCGAGAACTGCTTCGCTACGCGAGGCCGAGAAGTTGCATCTTTGCTACTTAGGCGGTTCGCGAGGCGAGACGACTTCGCGACGCGAGGCCGAGAGATTCCATCTTTGTTGCTCGGGCTAGTCCACTGTCTCGCGCGGCGAGGCAATGTTAGCCTGGCGAATGCCTTATCTTCCCTCTGTCTCGCGAGGCGAGACGGGGTTCGCTGGGCGAGTGCCCTGTTTCTCCTTTTCCTAACTCCTTCATTAATTCTTCTTTTGAAAAACTTAGTTTGATTAAAAGACCTATGGCTAAAGAAAAGACATTTTCCCACTTTGATGATACCCTTTAAAGGTTAAAACTTTATTTGATCTTTGGATCAAAAATCACTTTTGTTTCTCTTTGAAATCCTAGGTTATGAAATCATGTTTTGTTGCATCAAAACTTTGCCAAAACAAGAACAACATATGTTCTTATATTTTCCTCTTACTAAGGCCACAAGCCTACTCCAATGCAAAATGGAGACTTTACTCCACCAACAAGGTAAATGTAGCTCAAAAGCTCACACAATTATGATGAACCACAATACACATTACTACATCATAATCAAACATATCCATCACACATCATGGTCTCATAATCAAACAATAAAAGTCCATACTTGATCTAGTGATCAAAGTAGGTTTTTCAACATACATGGAAATGATTTTCACTCAATCATATCTTCATCAACATATGCTAAAGCACACTACAACATACTCAAGCATAAACTCATCATGACAATCTTGTTCCCCAAGAGAACTTAACAAAACTTAACATATAAAAGTGAACCCAAACTAAAGGGTTTCACCCACACATAAAATTAAACAACCATTCTCACTACCACCATCTTGGTGTGATGAGGTTCTTCTCCCCATACCTGTTGATGAGCAGATTCCCGGATCAAAGCCGGTTGATCGGTTGGTGAACCTCCTGGCAATCGTCAACAACTACAACAACACAACAACCAACATTAAACAACAATCAAAACCAATCTCAACTATCCTAACAAAGAGGATTTCGGCCACCCTAGGTTAAAAAGGTTAGAAATTGGTTTTGTTTTCCATTTCATGGATTCAAAGGCATTAGGAAAGCTAAGGATGAAATCAAGTGTTAAAAATCAAAACTTGATGAAAACACTATTCATCATCACCCAAAAGGGTTCGGCCAAAAATGATTTTTGAGTTATGATGAGAGTTGAATCATAAGCTCTTAGGTTTAGGTAGAGATTGATGATGTGAGTTCAAAGAACTTGGTCTTACCTCAAAAGGATTTTTCTACCATTTCCTATGGATTTTCAAAGTTTTGGATCTAAGAAATTATTTTCATGAAAAATAAGATTGATCTTGAAATAAAGAAAGATTCAAGAAGCTAAGAGATCATAGAAGTGATCTTACCTTGAAATGAAGAAAGATTGCTCAAGGAATCAAGTGAATCCAACAAAAACTCAAGCTTTTCTAGGTGAAAATGGAGTTTTCTCTCAAGAACAACTATGGAGCTTCTAAAGATGAGGGGCTGTGCGAAAATGATGAAGTGAGGGGCTGAGTTCAGCCTCTTAAAAGTTCACTTAAGGGTAAAAAGGTCATTTGCCAAAAGGGTATAATGGTAAATGTGTAAAAGACTAAGGTTAGGGGCATTTTGATCATTTTGCGTCCAGATATTTCCGAACGTTATGACGACTCTGGCATACTCTCCCAAGTGTCCTGGGATGATGTGATATCAAGCTTATTTGTTGGCGAGTCCCGGTAAATCCATATGTGGCTCCGTTCGTCACCCGATTGAGAATTCCGCCCGAACGAAGGTCAGGAAGTGATTTTTCTGAAATTTTTACGAAATTTAACCAAAACGTAGATAATCGAATTCTAAGACTTACTGTCTCGTTCACGGGTCCATCTGAGGTCTTCTGAGCAGTAAAATCATACTGTCAGTGTAAAAACGCATACCGGACTCCGTTTGAGTTTTCGACTCAAAACTTAATCGTAGCTTCCTACGATATCGTCGAGCATGACTATGGTCTCGGAATATTTTATTTCCCTTCCTAAGACCTCGAATAAAATAAAGACATTAAAATACTGAAGAAATAGAAAACGTGAAAAATCGGGGCGTTACATTCCTACCCCTCTTAAAAGAATTTCGTCCTCGAAATTATACGTACCTCTTAAAACAAACCCGGATACTGTTGTTGCATGTCCTCTTCTCTTTCCCAGGTAGAATCACCTGTAGTCTCGTTCCAGATAACTTTGACCAAAGCTATCTCCTTCCCTCGCAGTTTCTTTATCCTCCTGTCCTCGATCTTAACCGGCAATGTCTCATAGGTTAGGTTATCCTTTAGTTGTACTGAATCTGACTCTATGACGTGACTGGGATCAGGAATATACTTTCGCAATTGCGAAACATGAAAAACATTATGAAGGTTGGATAGAAAAGGCGGTAAAGCTATTTGGTAAGCTACTGGACCTATCCGACGGAGAATTTGATAAGGTCCAATGAATTTTGGAGTGAGTTTTTTGGACTTCAGGACCCTGCCTACCCCAGTCATTGGAGTGACTCTCAAAAACACATGATCCTCTTCCTCGAACTCAAGTGGCCTACGTCTTTTATCCGCATAACTCTTCTGTCGGCTGTGAGTCGTCCTCATCTTTTCTTGAATCAGTTTCACCTTCTCGGTTGTTTGTTGCACTAGTTCAGGTCCTAATGAAGCACTTTCTCCATCTTGGTACCAACACAAAGGTGTTCTGCAACGTCGTCCATATAAAGCTTCGTAGGGTGCCATCCCTATACTCGAATGATAACTGTTGTTGTAGGTAAACTCTATCAACGGTAGGAAATTCTCCCAACTTCCGGCATGTTCCAACACACACGCCCTTAACAGATCCTCTAAAGACTGAATCGTCCTTTCCGATTGTCCATCAGTTTGAGGATGGTAAGCCGAACTTAATCGTAACTTCGTTCCTAAAGCTTCATGTAAACTTTGCCAAAAACGCGAAGTAAAACGCGGGTCTCTATCCGATATGATACTTGAAGGTACTCCATGTAGTCTCACAATCTCGCTGATATAAATCTGAGTAAGCTTTTCCATAGAATACATGAGATTAATCGGTAGAAAATGAGCTGATTTCGTAAGCCTATCAATTATAACCCAAATGGAATCGTATCCTTTAGGTGTCCTTGGCAAACACGTCACGAAATCCATTGCTATGCTGTCCCATTTCCACTCTGAGATATCCAACGGAAGTAACATTCCAGCTGGCCTTTGATGTTCAACCTTTGCTTTCTGACACACTAAGCAAGATGCCACATAATCAGCTACATCTCTTTTCATCCCTTGCCACCAAAACAACCGCTTCAGATCTTGGTACATCTTGGTTGACCCTGGATGCATACTCAACTTGCTTCTATGAGCTTCGTCCAGAATTAACCTCCTTATCTCTGGGTTGTTTGGTACACAAACCCGTTCTCCTCGTCTTAGGATTCCATCCGCTCCTTCCTTGTATTCCGACGTCATCCCTTTCTTTAGATTCCTTCGCTCTTTCTCCAGATACTGGTCGTATACTTGTTTCTCCCGAATCTGATCCATCAGATCACAAGATACCGTAACCATACCTACACATAGTCTTCCTGGCATACTAACCACAGACAGATGCATATCTCTGAACTGTTCCAACAGCTCGTGTTCCTTAACCATCATGGCAGACACATGTAACACTTTTCTACTCAGGGCATCCGCTACCACATTAGCTTTTCCCGGATGATACTGTAACTGGAAGTCATAGTCCTTCAAAAATTCCAGCCACCGTCTTTGTCTCATATTGAGCTCCTTCTGATCGAACAGATACCTCAAACTCTTATGGTCGCTGAAGACATTGAACGTCGAACCATACAAGTAGTGCCTCCAAATCTTCAATGCAAAGACTACCGCTGCTAACTCCAGATCATGAGTTGGGTAATTCTTCTCATGCACTTTCAATTGTCTCGAGGCATACGCTACTACCTTCCGATTCTGCATCAGAACACAGCCTAATCCTTGGTATGAAGCATCACAGTGCACTTCAAAAGATTCGCTTGGATCTGGCAATATCAACACTGGCGATGTAGTTAGCCTCTTCTTCAACTCCTGAAAACTCTGCTCACAGGCTTCAGTCCATTCAAACGCTTTGTCCTTCCTCGTCAATTGGGTAAGAGGTCCTACAATCTTAGAAAATCCCTCAATGAACCTCCGATAATACCCAGCCAAACCCACAAAACTGCGTATCTCAGTCACTGTGGTTGGTCTTTCCCACTCAAGAACTGCTTCGACTTTCGACGGATCTACAGCAATTCCTTCCTTTGAAATTACATGACCCAAAAACTGCACTTCGTCGAGCCAAAACTCACACTTGGATAGTTTTGCATACAACTGTTTCTCTTTCAGAACTTGAAGAACCACACTAAGATGTTCAGCATGCTCTTCCTGGTCTTGCGAATAGATAAGTATGTCATCTATGAAGACAACGACAAACTGATCTAGGTATGGACGAAAGATCCTATTCATATAGTCCATGAATATAGCCGGAGCATTCGTCACACCAAACGGCATCACAAGATACTCATAGTGCCCATAGCGTGTTCAAAACGCTGTCTTCGGTACATCTTCTGCCTTCACATGAATCTGGTGATAACCCGATCGCAAATCAATCTTGGAGAAAACTGCCGCTCCCCTCAACTGATCCATCAAGTCATCTATCCTCGGAAGTGGATACTTGTTCTTAATAGTAACTTTATTCAACTGGCGATAATCCACACATAGGCGAGATGTTCCATCTTTCTTTTTCACCAACAGCACAGGTGCTCCCCACGGCGACACACTGGGTCTAACAAACTGCTTCCCCAATAAGTCTACCAACTGTTCCTTCAAAGTTTCCAACTCAGCAGGTGCCATACGATACGGTGCCATAGACACTGGTCCTGTTCCTGGCACAAGATCAATCGCAAACTCAATGTCCCGAACTGGCGGCAAACCTGGTACGTCTTCAGGAAAGACTTCTGGAAACTCATTCACGACAGGTATGCTCTCTAAGACTAGCTCGCTCTTGACCTCCAAAGAAGATAGTAACATGTATCCTTGAGCTCCTTATCTCAAAGAAGCATTTACTTGGTTGGCAGTCAAAAATCCAGAATTCTCACGACTAGGAAAAACTAAGGTTTTATGTGCACAGTCCAACAGGATATGATTGGAAGACAACCAATCCATTCCTAAGATTACATCCATTTGCGAAAGAGGCAAACAGATCAAATCAATCAAAAACATTCTATCTTTAACAGAAATAGAACAATTCAAACAAACTTTTGCAGTTACAACAGGCTTTGCAGTAGGCGTAGAAATTACCAAATCAAAAGGTAAAGAAGATACAGGTAATCCCAACAGATTCACACAGTCATAGGCAATAAAGGAATGCGTTGCGCCTGAATCAAACAGTACAGTTAAGGTTTCACCTCCCATGACACATTGACCTTGGATCAAGTCTTCATTCTGAGAAGCTTCAGCACCACCCATAGTGTAGACTCTGCCCTTCATCTTAGGCCTTGCAGCTTGGACATTGTTGACAGAATGTTCCAATTTCGGTTGCATGCATTCACGTGAGATGTGTCCCGGCTTCCCACACTTGAAGCAGATAATCCCTTTGATCGAACAATCTCTGGTGATGTGATTGCTCTTCCCACACTTCATGCACTTGGTTGGGGCATTTCCAGACTGATTGAAACTCCCACTGCTTCCTCCAACAGAACGTTGTTGTTGATCTTGTTGCTTTGCATACGGCTTCCATCGAGATTTGTTGTCTCGACCACCGCTTCCTCTCGGAAACTTGCTCGGTCCAGAACTCAGTACCCGCTTGTCCTTGGGCTCCAAACTCTCGATCAGACGACACTTTTCCATTAACCTCGGAAAAACAGAAATTTCTAGAGGAACAACAGCTCTTTTCAAGTCGATCCTCAGACCTCCTTCGAATTTTCTGCACTTCCACTCCTCTCTTGGGTTGTCCAGAAAGTAATTTGAGAACTTTGCTAGACTTTCAAACTTGGCTCCGTACTCAGCTACGGTCATTCCCCCTTGTCTCAGCTGGAGGAACTCCTTCTCTTTCTCGTGCCTTGCACTCGCAGGAAAATACTTCTCCAGGAATTTTCCCTTAAAAGCATTCCAGTCAACAGCTTGTTGGTCATGCACCAGCATCTGACGGCCTCCTTCCCACCAGTATTCAGCATCCTCCACCAGCATATAGGTTGCATAGACAACCTTGTCATTCTCAGTACATCTCATCGCTCCAAAGATTTTCTCTAGCGTTTGGATCCAGCGTTCAGCTAATTCAGGATTGAATTCACCTTTGAATTGAGGTGGATTCCGACGAAGAAATTCGTCCAGTCCTCTACCTCCGGCAGCTCTTTCGTCACGTTGAACCATAGCAGCAGCCATTTCCCTTATGGCGTTCACAGCAGCAGTCAGGTTTTGAGCAGCCATTGCTACCTTCAAAACCAGAAATGTCAAACTCAAGAACCACAACTAAAGCAAACAACAGAGAAACACACAGAGAACACAACACAAACAAGACAGACCATAACCTACAACCCCAAAAAGACTCGGCCAGCTCTGATACCAAACAATGCAGCACCCTTTCCCGAGTGTCACATTCCCGAACGATTATAAGGTCGAAAATATTCATTTATGCGGAAAATACGGTTTTCTTTTTTTTTTTTTCTTTTCACAAGATGCAATGGGATTTAGCAAAGGTAAATAATACTAATAACGAACTTAGGTTCGCCATACATTTCTAGAACAATATGCATAATAAATACAGGGACATAAACAGAAAAAGGAATAATACTATATACAGACATAGGTCTAATGTATAATTGATACAACAAGTACTAGGAGTCGTAGCTCCCCCAAAAGTACTACAAAAACTAACATAGTCTGGCCGACAACAAAACTAGACCACAAAAAGAAGGTCCGCCTCAGAGCTCAAGAAAACTACTGGACTGAACCATCGCCACGTCCATCTGTTCAAACAGCAACAGCAAGTACCAACAGAAAACATACAGATATGGGTGAGATTCCCGTTCATCAACACAACAAAACAGCAATAGTAAAAACGGGACGACTCACCGGTTAACCACGTACCCAACATGCTTACAAGAATTCTCAATGTTAAACATATTAAGCAGTTGACAGCATAATATCATGTTAAGCAGTTAACAACATAAAGATAAGGTATTCTTAAACAGTACAACGATGTATAACAGTAAATGTAAACATCAATAGCCATGCAATGCAATGCAATGTATATGACTCAATGTCAATGTCACTGGGTACTACTCTGACCCCCACTCCATGGAGCTAACAAAACGTCGGAGAGAGTGAATGGGAGGACATGTTCCGTGCGCGCCAGCCTTGGGCAAGATGCTACAACATTCGTAACGTGCACGTATCTGGCTTTTACGGAAACACTCTCGACCAAACATGAAAAGTACGGCATCTAGTAGAGGATATCAGTGTATTGGACGGATTCGCCACGACACAGAAGAGCTACCAACTGGCCACATGTAAGCCCTTCCAACCCTGATACCTCCCAAAAGACCATTGAAGATCGTCACCGTAAGATTCGCACCCGCATCAAGGTGTAAGCTCAACTCCTAGGCTCAAGGCCTTACAACTATGCAAATGAAATGCCAATGCTTACACAAAGCAGATGCGATCAAGCAATGTCTATCCCCCGGATAAACCTCGAAGTCTACTAAGGTTCTCTTCCTTAGGAACTATACGCGTCTTTTTGAAAACAAAACCTTTATCCAACGGATAAATCTCGTGATTCCTCCGGGATCGAGTCATCACGAGACTGAAACAATTGAACGACTGATCAGGGTCCGAATCACCGGTCCGTCATCGAACTACTGCTTCAAAACCCAAAACGTTTCATGTTTGTGTTTATGTCTTATGAAGTCATTGATGTATTAAGTCATCAATGGTATAGCATGTGGTCTTGTTCCACTACATACCATACTTAATTATTCCTTGTCTTCAACTCTAAGTCAATTACTTAACTTAGGTTTAAAAAGCGTAAACTTTACAGTTTGAGTTTGAAAAACACTATTTCTAAACAAACCATTTCTCACGAGGCGAAGGTCTATGTCGCGATGCGAGGCTGAGAAGTTATCTTTACTGCTTGGAAAGTCCTTCTGCTTCGCGAGGCGAGAATTGTGTCGCGACGCGAGGCAGAGAAGTGATCTTTTCTATTCAGACAGTCTTTCTGCTCCGCGAGGCGAGGATTGTATCGCGACCCGAGGCAGAGAAGCTGCATCTTCACTATTTAGGCGGTTCGCGGGGCGAGAACTGCTTCGCTACGTGAGGCCGAGAAGTTGCATCTTTGCTACTTAGGCGGTTCGCGAGGCGAGACGACTTCGCGACGCGAGGCCGAGAGATTCCATCTTTGTTGCTCGGGCTAGTCCACTGTCTCGCGCGGCGAGGCAATGTTAGCCTGGCGAATGCCTTATCTTCCCTCTGCCTCGCGAGGCGAGACGAGGTTCGCTGGGCGAGTGCCCTGTTTCTCCTTTTCCTAACTCCTTCATTAATTCTTCTTTTGAAAAACTTAGTTTGATTAAAAGACCTATGGCTAAAGAAAAGACATTTTCCCACTTTGATGATACCCTTTAAAGGTTAAAACTTTATTTGATCTTTGGATCAAAAATCACTTTTGTTTCTCTTTGAAATCCTAGGTTATGAAATCATGTTTTGTTGCATCAAAACTTTGCCAAAACAAGAACAACATATGTTCTTATATTTTCCTCTTACTAAGGCCACAAGCCTACTCCAATGCAAAATGGAGACTTTACTCCACCAACAAGGTAAATGTAGCTCAAAAGCTCACACAATTATGATGAACCACAATACACATTACTACATCATAATCAAACATATCCATCACACATCATGGTCTCATAATCAAACAATAAAAGTCCATACTTGATCTAGTGATCAAAGTAGGTTTTTCAACATACATGGAAATGATTTTCACTCAATCATATCTTCATCAACATATGCTAAAGCACACTACAACATACTCAAGCATAAACTCATCATGACAATCTTGTTCCCCAAGAGAACTTAACAAAACTTAACATATAAAAGTGAACCCAAACTAAAGGGTTTCACCCACACATAAAATTAAACAACCATTCTCACTACCACCATCTTGGTGTGATGAGGTTCTTCTCCCCATACCTGTTGATGAGCAGATTCCCGGATCAAAGTCGGTTGATCGGTTGGTGAACCTCCTGGCAATCGTCAACAACTACAACAACACAACAACCAACATTAAACAACAATCAAAACCAATCTCAACTATCCTAACAAAGAGGATTTCGGCCACCCTAGGTTAAAAAGGTTAGAAATTGGTTTTGTTTTCCATTTCATGGATTCAAAGGCATTAGGAAAGCTAAGGATGAAATCAAGTGTTAAAAATCAAAACTTGATGAAAACACTATTCATCATCACCCAAAAGGGTTCGGCCAAAAATGATTTTTGAGTGATGATGAGAGTTGAATCATAAGCTCTTAGGTTTAGGTAGAGATTGATGATGTGAGTTCAAAGAACTTGGTCTTACCTCAAAAGGATTTTTCTACCATTTCCTATGGATTTTCAAAGTTTTGGATCTAAGAAATTATTTTCATGAAAAATAAGATTGATCTTGAAATAAAGAAAGATTCAAGAAGCTAAGAGATCATAGAAGTGATCTTACCTTGAAATGAAGAAAGATTGCTCAAGGAATCAAGTGAATCCAACAAAAACTCAAGCTTTTCTAGGTGAAAATGGAGTTTTCTCTCAAGAACAACTATGGAGCTTCTAAAGATGAGGGGCTGTGCGAAAATGATGAAGTGAGGGGCTGAGTTCAGCTTCTTAAAAGTTCACTTAAGGGTAAAAAGGTCATTTGCCAAAAGGGTATAATGGTAAAAGTGTAAAAGACTAAGGTTAGGGGCATTTTGGTCATTTTGCGTCCAGATATTTCCGAACGTTATGACGACTCTGGCATACTCTCCCAAGTGTCCTGGGATGATGTGATATCAAGCTTATTTGTTGGCGAGTCCCGGTAAATCCATATGTGGCTCCGTTCGTCACCCGATTGAGGATTCCGCCCGAATGAAGGTCAGGAAGTGATTTTTCTGAAATTTTTACGAAATTTAACCAAAACGTAGATAATCGAATTCTAAGACTTATTGTCTCGTTCACGGGTCCATCTGAGGTCTTCTGAGCAGTAAAATCATACTGTCAGTGTAAAAACGCAGACCGGACTCCGTTTGAGTTTTCGACTCAAAACTTAATCGTAGCTTCCTACGATATCGTCGAGCATGACTATGGTCTCGGAATATTTTATTTCCCTTCCTAAGACCTCGAATAAAATAAAGACATTAAAATACTGAAGAAATAGAAAACGTGAAAAATCGGGGCGTTACACTAACTTGTCCCAATGGGGGATGTCCAAATAAGCCCACTGGGGACGATTTGAAATGATGTGCACCACATGTACCAAAGCGGGATGTCCAATTGGGGATGATTTGAAATGAGATGAGATGTGTTCCACCTATCCCAATGGGGGATGTCCAAATGGGGAAGGGGAATGTACCACCTATCCCAAAGCGGGATGTCTAATTGGGGACGTGTTATGATGTGATGTGATGTATTTGTCCCGATGGGGATGTCCAATTGGGGACGTGATGAAATCGGACGACATGTATATAGGGATTAGTATCCCTCGTAGAGGTTTGATCTGGGAGTAAAACTTTTGAGATGGATGTGAAGTATAACTCGAGAGATGGTTCTTTGAGTGTTGTTTACCATATATGTGCTGCATGCTACATGTTTACATGCTATCCTATTGTCCCTCTCCCATATTTGATGATATGCGTTTTCTTATCTCCCTGTATCTCTATGTATGTTTTATTGTTCTCCACCGAGTAGAAGACGAGTAGCCAGAGGATGGACTGGAGACTGCACCCTTTTGTGACGATGGCATCGAGGACGCAGGTGCTGGGAGACATGGAGATCATCTACCATGATGATCGGGGATGGGAGGTTGACCCTGCCCCGTCCTCGACTGTATATACTGGTCCTGTTAGTATACGGTTCAGGAACTGCACTTCACCCCTAGGAGACATCATAGGACCATATCGAGTTCTACAACACCTACCCTTCATGGGGATGTGGTATCCGTTGAGACCACGAGTACAGAAGTAGATGTGGGCGGAGCCAGAGTCTTCTCGTGTCACCAGTAGACGAGGTTTCCTGTTATGCAGGTAGAGGTGGAGGTCAGAGTAGTATCTCAAGACATATCGACGAAAAAGGATCGTCGTATCTAGTTCCTCATCAGTGTATGTGCCTTTGCGGGTTTATTGACGCATTTATGGTGAGGGACAAGGTAGTTCAGGGCATCCGCATCGCCGATGACGCATTTCCGCCAGTGCGTATGTATTAGGAGTGTGATGTGAGTATTTTTTATGTATTTTGAGTGGGGGTGGGTGAATGCTGTCAGTCTGAGAGTTTTCTTTTGTCTTTGATGTATTTTAGTTGTATGGTTACCTTTGATGTACTCTATTTGTATATACTATTGTAGCCCTATTGATGGGGCAACTTGTATGTATATATCTTCTATCTTTTCCTAGCTGTGTTACTCTAATATGTTGCGTGCTTTACTTTAATTTTGTTTTCGTTTTTACCTCTTTTTCGCTTCGCTTCGTCTTGTTAATAAAGCGCGCTAACATTTATATCACGATTAAGGTTAGTTCATATTTAGGTTCATTTGGTGGTATCAGAGCAGTTTGGCCTTAACCGGATGTTGGTGTAAGCCCTAGTAGACAATCTATTACGAATAGATAATAATTTGTATCGTGACTTTGACTATATATTTGATATATGTACAAGACATTCATTTATTACGCTATTGTTATGATCATATATATAGCATAATAAAGTCCTTAGAATAGACAGTTCGTTTAATAGAATATCAAATGTACTTGATCGTGAGACCCATTAAACTATAAAACGTTATTCTTAAAGTATCCGTAGTCAAGTATTATTATTAATTAGGACAATAATAATAATACATCGAGACAATTATGTGAGTGACACGATGACCACATCTCACGGGTAATGAATATATGATATCATGTGCACATAGGTATAAATATTGGTGGAATATTTATACTGGATTGACCCGCTATGAGAATGTTGCGTAATAGTTATGTAAGTGTCGTAAGTGTTTCTTATGGTGACCATGATGAAATAGTCATTCGACTTGAAGTCACTATGATTCCTACATAAGGAGTTGTAGACTTTAATGCTATCAAACGTTATCTGCAACATGATAATTATAAAGGTAGTAATTGGGTCTGCAATGAATCATGCAAAGGGATGTGAGTGATGTAGCTAGGATTCTTCCCTCCCATATAACGGGAGTAATGTCTATGGCCATTCGATGGTGTGAGACGTGAAAATGCATGACCATGCAAAGTTGGGACAATATGAGATATTTGGCCTGAATGATTACACGTCTACTCCTTAATCAAGAAACATATAATTGGAATTAACAAGGATGACACATTTATGCCTTGTGTTCAATTAAGACATTGTGACAAAGGGACATTGGCTACACTGTATATATGGTCACAATTAAGGTAGTATTGTATCACCGATATTCTCATTAATTGGGTAGCAATGATGTATTACTAGATGCCTCTCATTGTTTATAATATTAAATGAGATTTAATATTATTGCCAATTTAATGAGAACCTATAGGGTCACACGCATAAAGCAAATGATCGAAGAAGTAATTTAATTGATTAATTAAATGCAATTTAATTAATAATTAAATAATGGACCTGTAGTGTACAAGAGCCCATTAGGGATAAGGGTTAGTGAGTGATAGCCTATATCAAGCTATGTACCTCACTTAAGCACACAACTGAAATAACACAAGTCAGATAGCGGTCGCTAATCCTGATGGCCGCTCCCCTTGTGTGTGCCGCGCCCTCTCACCTTTCCTGATGGCTAGCACTATGCCATCTCCGACGGTGGTTTGCTCGCGTGGACTGATTAGAGTTGCTACTACCTTGTAGCACTTGGTGATAGAGAAGTTTGTCCTTTTGTGATTATAGCAGCAGTGATCATCGTATCTGCTGCGTTGTAGCTGTATTGATCAAGTTGCTACCCTCTCCATAGCAGTGTTCGTGATTAACCAGTGTTGCTGACGTGCTCACAGTGTTCGTGGTAAAGCCTCGCTATAAGAAGTAAACGTTTAATCCTTGTGATACATGTGCAATGCGAGATCTTTTGTAGAAGGGATTTTCTGCTCAAGAGGGTTTTTGAAAGTAAAATTTTAAAGTTATACCTCTTGATTCCCTAGCAGTGGTATCAAACTGTTTGGTTGTAGTTGTTGTGTACAACATGTGAAGCACGAGTTTACTTGCATATATGATATGATTGTATATTAAAATATATTTCTATATGCTTATATTCATGTATGATGTATGTTACAACATGTTATATGCTTTTTGTGGTGATTCGACTGACAGAAAACGTTTCTGCACGGTTGAGCATTCCGCGCTAAATTAAGCACGACCGTGCATATGGTTGAGCATGGCCGTGCACAATTAAGCATGGTTGTGCACCACCCGATCAGCTTCAGCGAATTTTTGCACGGGCGTGCACAGTGCAGCACAGGTGTGCTTAGAGAAGCATAGCCGCGTATAGGGATGGCAATGGGTACTAGATCTGTTAGGTACTCGCAAAATTTACCGGCTAGTGGTAGGGTAATTACCAGTCAATTGGGTATGGGTACATGTACGGGTAATTACTCGAAAAAAATTAATGGGGATGGGTGCGGGTACGGGTACTCTTGTACCCACCCCGCCCCATACCCGCACTATATATATATATATATACATATTCTGAAATTTATTATAATATTTACTTGATGTTTTGGATATTTTGTAATAAAACTTTTACATTTGATGTTCACAAATTGATTATTAGATCCATGGATCGCATTTGTAGTTTGGAATGCAAGAGTTTACAAGAGTTTATGCATTTTATTGCTTAATTAAAATTTCTTTTATTAAAGTAAGGGTAACGGGTGCGGGTAAGGATACTTAGGTATCCAGAGGGTAAAGATACGGGTATTGAAGTTACTATCCACGAGGATATGGGTTCGGGTACGGATATTTTTTCAAAACGCGGGTACGAGGACGGGTACTATAGTACCCTACCCATTGCCATCCCTAGCCGTGTATCTGATTGAACAACGTCAGCGAGCTTTCAGCACGGCCGTTCTGCTGGACAGAATGCTGATTTTGTCTCCTTTTGCACCTTTATAAATTATTTATTAAATGTGCGGAACCCGACCAGCTTCGGGCCGACCCGATCCGGGTTACGGGCTATATCGTGTCGGGCCAGAAAACCCGGCTTTAATTCGACCTATTAAAATGGTGCCCAAACCGGCCCTATACGGGCTACGGGCTTATTCGGGCCGGCCCAACATATTATTTTAAAATAAAATCTGTTTTAAGAAAAATGATGATAACAAACTATTTTGAGAAAATCATGATGATAATCCTGTTCAACTTCATGACTGTTAAAAGGTCCAAATGAGTAAGAGAAATGAAGTTTGTTTATAAAATATGTGGTTGCTGTGGTATCTTAGGCTGACCATAGGCATTTCCTTCTTTATATAGGTAACCATAAGAACCAATAAGAGGAAAGATGAAGTTACACCTAGTCAATAAAAAGGAAATTGCAACAACTAAGGGCGACTCTGTAATGTAATTAGGATCACAACAACTAATATGCTGATTCACCACCGTATAAGACTTCCAAAATCCCGACTCTGCTACTCATACAATCCTCAATCTTTATGAATCAAAGATCAATGAAGCACTGCCTCTACTAATGAGAAATGAATATAATAGTACAAAAGAAAAGCTTACAACAGAGTCTAAAAATTAAAAGAATTCTTAAACTAATATGCTGATGCATATACTCAATTATCATCTTAAAAAAAGAACTACCACCTAGCTAAACATTATCATACCCCTGTATCAGTGGCTCATTGAACAAAAAAATTCAATTACAAAAGAACTATTTCAAGAGAATCAATGACTCAATGCAATAGCAGTGCATGATCAAATATCGTTTTTAGGACAAATCAATAAGCTCCCCATCACTAACTAAAACACCATTAGAAGGAAAAGAATAGTCAAAATTAGAAGGCAATATCATGCTGAATAATTGCTTGCCACTCCAAAATGAGGTTTTATTTGAAGGAGCTTTTACAATTGCAGGCAGTGACAAATTATGAGAGCAAAGCATTTGAAGCTGTTGCTGTTGCTTGAACCAGAAACGAGAGAGATCAAGATGAGGGAATGAGAAAAGGATTTCAGAAAGCAAAATAGCAAGATTAACAAAAAAAAAAAAATCACGAATTTTCATAAGAACAAAAAGGATTTCGAGAATATCAGTTCCATAGACAACTATTATAGTCGAGATTAACAAAAAAATCAACTAAAACTTAAACATATTTGAATAAAAAACCGAGTATTGAGATTTCAGGGTGAAATTGAGAACAAGTCAGGGTGAGGGGTGGGGAAGAATCAACCAAAAACAACCTAAAAAATCCTGAAATGCAAAACGGAAGAGAAAGATGGGACAACCGTCTACCTGAGCAGCTGTGTCGTGAACAAGGTAAGGGGTAGGGAAGAATCGCGTAACGCTGCACCGTGAACAGGGATGAAAATAATGTAAAGCATTCCATCATCATCCTTAGTTTAGAGTCCTTACACCCACACCCCACTAACTGCAGACACATGCACAAAAGATGTAGATACAGAGAGGGCAACAATTTCAGTTATGCGGGCTGCCCGAAGCCCGACCGGGCTAGTCCAGTACGGGCTCAAGCTTCATCGGACCGGGCCAAAAAGCCCCAGATGTAATTCAAGCTCAAATTTTAAAGTCTGAGCCCTACATTTTATCGGCTTATTCGGGTTGGTTCGGTCGGACCGATCCATTTTGCCGACTCTAGTTATGGCTCTAGTTTTGATGTTTGATTTATTTGGTAAATACAGTCCGCGTGTCGTGATCTATTTATTAAATATGGTCTGTGTATCGTGACATTTACTTTATTTATTTTAAATCTTGTAATTGCTCGGGTCGACATGGAGGCAATACCAGATGATGACGCCAGTGGAAGAGACTTGAGAAGTTTGCTTGTATGTCAAAGACTGTAATAATTAGTTATTTAATTATTGCATATTAGGAGGCCATAACCATAGTACCATGTATATCTTGTATGTTTATGTATGTGATGTATGGAATGTATGAGATGTATGATTTAAATATGATTTAAATTGTATGATTACATGTATGACATTGTATGTCTGTATGCTTTATATGTTTTAAATATATCAAAGCATGAATGCAATGTATGCTATGAAAAACGTTTGTATGCGATACAAAAGCCGGTGAGACCACTTTAATAAAAATTCCCTCAATTAAATTAAGTTATAAAATGTCTCCCGATGTGTGACACTCGTCAAGGCTGGAATCGTAGAGTGTGCGTCATGCCCAAGCTGAGCACCTTGATTTATTCTTGGTGAGGCGCGGAAGGTGAAATATCCTAATGCCAACCATTGAGTTTGACTTAACTAAGCATTTCAATAATTTTGAAATGGCTTAGAGGTATAGAGTTGGGCATTAATCTATAGTATGTATTAGAATAAGGAGTTATTGATATTATCCTGAATTCATTAAGCATGTGGAAGGAAAACTACAAGGATTTTATTATTTTAAAATTCAAAGTGTCTTGAAGAGCCATGATGATGAAGGGTGTCTGCTACTTGGAAGCCCATTTACTAGTCTTATTTCTAATTAAATAAAATGTAATAGGCGATTTGTGGATCCAATTTTGGGGGAACTTCACTTTGGTGTCCATGAAGTGTGGGCTACACTAAATTTGTATGATGACCAAGCCCAATTCATGAGGATGCACGAAATTGGAAGCTTCAAGGAGGGCAACCTTTGGCTTGCATGCCTAGGTAACTCCTTTAGAAGTTATGGAACCACTTTTTATTAGTCACTTAAGTAGGATAGTAATTTAGCCACTTAGTGGATTAGTAAATGCTTTTATTACACCACTTAGTGGCATAGTCATGAAAGGGTTTTTGTCATCTAGTGATGACCTTTTGTATGCACCCCTCCATCTCCTATATAATTCGAGTATGATGAATGGAAAAGGATAACTAAGAAGTTGATTTTCGATTGATTCCAATTGTGACGGTTTTGTCTCTCTTAGGTTCTTGATTGAGCCACCCCCTTTGATCTTATCAAGAGTCCAAGACTTTTGTGGCGATCTTCACTAGGCTTATCAAATCCCCTTGGATTTGTGGCGCCTTTCCCCTTCTCTCATCTCCATCCATTTTCTTGTTTCTTTCTTTCTTGAATTGAATACATGTTTTCTTAAGTTTCTATGGAAGTCTCATCAATTGTGCTTGATAATTCAACCTAAGATCATCAACAAGGCAACCCACTAATTTGGTTGTCATCAGTTATTCACCCAAATGATCTAGGAATTACATAGGGATGTAATTGAAAAGGAGTTTCCTACCTAAATAACTAAGTTCTGGGAGATCAGCCAATGTTGACTCAAGATGAGTGAAATATGGATCTTGGTCCTACTAGAAAATCTTCCAACGAGATTTTCCGAGTCAATGAGCAGGGTCATTGATTTGAGTAAAATAGTGAGAGTGTATTTAATAAAGTCCAATTAAATATGTTTTTAATCATGATACTTATATTATGTATGTTTCTGCATAAATAACCATGGCTACAAACATAACTAGTATTTTATTGTTGTGATATATCCTTGAGAAGGATGAGTTGTCCAGAATTAATTTTCTGGATTGGTACAAAAATTTGAGGATTGTCCTTATGTTGGAGAAAAAGGATGTATGTTCTTGAGCAACCGATTCTCAAGTAATTTGTTGCTACTACCATAAAGGTCGAAAAGAATGCTTAGTAGAAGCATCAAGTCGATGCCATGGTGGTGGATGTCTCGTGTTTCCAATCATGGAGGTTTATGATATGATCATGAATTTCATGGTATTTTGACAAGAGCTAGCAAGACATGAGAGGTACCAGAAAGAGTATAAGAAGAAGAAAGGAAGTGTGTCTTCCACTTCGAACATTATGTTGTAAAAGTCAACCTACTTTAAAATTATGGGTATTTGATATCACATATGGATCTCACATTAATTTGAAGGATTAAAGGAAGTCGGACGTTGACTAGAGGCAAAGGTCGACCTATGAGTGGAAATGGAGCAAAAGTTGCTACATTGATTATAGGAGTTTGAATTTGCCTTAAGGTCCTTAACGGAAATAAATAATTGTTATTTTATTCCAGCTGGTAATAGAAACATCACTTCCATTATCTTGTGCAGACAAGAAAGGATTTTAATAAAAGGACAATTGTTGTTCTATTTATTCAACCGATGTTTTCTATATTAGTGTTCATATGAGAAATGGACTTTGGGTCCTTGATCTCAATATGCCCATCAATAACATAAGTGTGAATACAATCAAACCAAGTGATTTGGACTCTTTGTACCTTTGGCAATATCTTTTAGACTATATAAGTGAGAAACGCATTTCCAAGCTCCATTAATATGGACTCTTGGACTCATCCAACTGTGAATTGTTTAAGGTCTGCAAACCTTGCTTGTTTGGAAAGATGACTAAGCTCCATTTGCCAGTAAGGTGAAAGGGCTTACAATCTTTTGGAATGATGCATAGTGATGTATGAGGGCCTCTAAACAAGTTTGCTATAAGATAGGTTTTCGTACTTCGTCTAATTTACTGATGACTTCAGTAGACATGGATTTGTGTTGGACACAAGTCAGAAATCTTTGAAAGGTTCAAAGAATTCAAGAATGAAGTAGAGAACCAACTTGGCAAAAGTATCAAGGCCATACGATTAGATAGTGATGGTGACCTAAGCCAGGAGTTTGATGAGTATCTGAAAGAGTGTGGGATAGTATCCCAAATCGCAACTCCCATAACACCTCAATGGAATGGTGTGTCCAAAAGGAGGAATCGCGCCTTGTAAGACAAGGTACAATCTATGATGAGTCAATCAGACCTTTCAGACTCTTTATGGGGATATGCATTACTTACAGCAGTTTTCACACTTAGCCGTGTTCCATCTAACGCTGTTGATAAGACTCCATATGAGATATGGACGAGCCGAAGGCCTAGTTTGTCATTTATGATGATTTGGGGTTGTCATGTTTATGTGAAACGTTTAATCACGGATAAACTTGGACCCCAATCGGATAAATGTATTTTTGTGTGGTATCTTAAGGAAACCAAAGGGTACTATTTCTATACCCCTCTGAGGACAAAGTGTTTGTCGCTAGGACTAGAATGTTCCTTGAGAAGGAATACATCTCCAAAGGAGATAGTGGGAGAAATGTTGAGCTTTGAGAAATCCAAGAACCACAAAATATTGATCCACCAGAAATGGAACAAGAATTGGTTCCGTAAAGGAGTTGTGGTCCAACCACCGGTTCAAGTAACACAAGAGCCGCGTAGGTCAAACAAGATATGTCATCAACCTGAGAGATATGGAATACTCCTAATTCAAGAAGGTGATGTACTACTCATGGATCAAGATAATCTTGTGACTTACCGAGAGGCCGTCATTGGCCCAGAATCTGAGAAGTGGTTAGAGGCCATGGGATCCGGTACACTAACCAGGTATAGTGATAAACCTCAATTCTGTACATTTTATAGGGGGTAATGGGTTGAATTTTGATATATTTGATGATTATTATTATTGTATTTCACCCTTTTACTTAATTTTTTATAGAATTGACGTTTAGAGGCAGCTTGATGAACAATCGATAAAAGATGGAGGTTTTTGAGTTGAAAAGAGGAAATTAATGAAGTCTGGAGCTCGAAGCACGACCGTGCACAATTAAGCATGCCCGAGCAAGCCTATCAGTTCAACCTATCCAAACATGCCCTTATAAAAAGTCTTAAAGTTGACCTCTGAAGAAGCACGACCATGCTAGGAAGCAGCACGCCCATGCTAAAGAGAAGCAAGGCCTGAATCAGTGAAGCACGGCCGTTCTCAGAGAAGCATGGCCGTACATAAAGGGAAGCACGCCCAAAATAGGGGAGCACGGTCGAAATAGGGGAGCACGGCGACCGTGCTCCCTGTTAGCACACCCAAACTGCACCGCAAGCACGTTTTTCCAGCCCCTCCCTCTCCTAATTTATCTCTTCTCAGGTATGCATCCTCATCCCTCCTCTCTCTTTATGTGGTTAGGTTTTAGGTTGTGTTCCTATTATCTCCCCTCTCTTTCTTTCTCTTGATTCTTTGCTGTGTTGCTAGATTAGCTTGTTATTTTGTGCTAGGAGTTGCTAGTTTGTGTTGCTATTTGAGTCTCAGCATGATTGGGTTGCAATTTTTGAGTTTTAGTGAATTCTGCTTGTGGCACGGATCGAAGCACGACCGTGCTATTCCAAGAGCAGGCCATGATGCTCTTCATTCCGAGTTTCTGTTAGAGCACGAGCACGACCGTGCTCCACATAGAATAGGCCGTGCTGCTTAAATTTCTAGAAAATCATTTTTGCACTAAGCACGACAGTGCTCCCTGTTCGCAAGGCCATGCTCATCCCAGAATTTCTAATTGCATAATTTTATATCTGGGAATTCAGTCCCCCTGTCTTGTGCTTATGTTAACTAAGCTCATTGCTTACATTCTTCACCCTATCATTACTTCTTTTGACACTGATGCTTGATTTGGTAATTACAGGAATATGGCTCCTAAGCGTCCCAAGTCTTCTCGTTCCTCTTCTTCTGCCCCACCTCTTCCTCTTGTTCTAGCACAGTATCGGGACAAATATCTATAGTTGCAGACTTTTGACTGGCATTGACTCAATTCTTGGTGCCAGTACATCTTGCAGAGTTTGGGATACAGTAGGAGGTGGACTCTTATTTGCAGCGCATTGGGTGGGAGCAGGTTGCGGCGATCAGATGTCCCATATTCAAAGAGCCGACCCTTGAGTTTTTGGCCACATGCAAGGAGATCAGGGCCAATGAGGAGATCAGCGTTTGCTTCCAGCTGTTGGTGCGATGTCATGAGATATCCTTGACAAAATTTAATGTTGCTTTGGGGTTTGAGACAGAGGAGGCAACACAGGCGGGGAATTATAACTGGGACCTGATTGAGATACATCCGGAGTTTGTAGATGGGGCTTTCTAGCACTCGCTCACTGGTGAGCTACACTATCACCCCAGTTGGTCCAGTGCTCGCAAGCTGCGTCGTCCAGCTGCCAAGGCGGTACACAAATGGATATCTTAGTCAATAAATGGGCGAGCAAAGAGCGAGGGGACAGTGTCCCGGAGTGACTTATTTCTCATCTGGTGCATAATGGATGGTGAGGGACATCGGTGTAATGCCAGCATTATGCTCCTTCGTACCTGTATTAACTTGGGGAGGAGACTGCAAGCTGGGAATAAAGGCCATATCATCATTGGCTCATTCATCTCCAGGTTAGGTCAACACTATGGCTATGCTCCCAACCCGACCACCACTCAAATTACCATGGTGGTCCTAGGATTACAGACTTTGGCTTCCATTGGGGTGTTGCACCGCAACACTCGCGGCAATTATATTCTAAATTTTGAGGGACATGCAGGTGATGAGGTAGCGATTATGGCTGAGGAGGATTAGATTCTTCCAGAACAAGGGCAGCTTTCCATGCCCTAGGACCCAGCAATTGACCAGCCTGCCGAGCAACCAGCTACACCTCAGGCAGATTTGCAGGGGCTGGTCACACAGATGGACCACCTTGAGTTGCACATGACCCAGCGCTTTGATGCACAGCGTGCGAGTATCCAGGCCCAGTAGGAGAGCATTCAGGGCCTATATTAGCGCATTGACTATCAGGCGGAGCAGTAGTAGGCCTCTTTGGCCACCATCTTACAGTTACTTTAGGGCCATCCTCCTCCTCCACAGTGATCATACCATCTTGGTACTTAAGCGTTTAAGCTATTGTATCAAGTGGTTATTTTGTACTTTTCTCTTCTCCTTCTCTACACCTGTATTTCATGTTAATTTTGTTGTATTGAGGACATTGCAAATGTTAAGTGTGGGAAGGAAAAATATATATTTTTCATGTTTTTGTTGCATACAATTAACTGGCTTATCTTTTTTTATGATAAAAAATAGGGGGCCTATACAAAAGTTTTTTTTTTTTTAATGAATTGCTTTGACAGTCTCAAAAATTTATTTGAAAAAGTTTATCTGTTGAAAATTGAAAATAAGCAAAAAAAATTCTTTGTTTGATAATTTTTAATTGGATGTAGCTTCTAAATGTGAGACTTGGGCTTTTATAAGGGTTAGCTACATTGCTAACTTTATTGGATATTGATAACTCTTAGAAATGAGAGTTATCTATCCTTTCCTGGCTTGTTTTTGAGGAGTCTTTGAGTGTTTTGGGTGTATGTTTTGGGTGTTTTAGCTTAGGCTAGAGCATTTTATGTTTTTATGTGAGTTTCTTTGAATTTGTTATTTTAAGAGTGTTTAAGTGTGTAGGTAATGTGTTTTCTTGTTTTTCTTAGGTTTTGGTTGAATGGAAGAGAAATTGGAAATAATGCTCCGGGTGTGCTATAACATTTGTACCCAAAGTTTGCTAAAGAAAGGACCACAGCTCACAATAATATCTTTCATGTTGAGGTGTCCTAAAGTATTGGTTGAATTGAAGATTTACTGGAGGAAATGCTCTGGGGTTTGCTGCAGCAACTAGAGTGTGTCTGATTTCAAAAGAATGGCAGCTGGACCTATTTTCTCTCTCCCGACGTGGTTCCAGGTGCAAGGACACATACCCATGTTCCACATCATATCAGATATGTTGTGAGATGGTTACTTTATGAGATGGGCCTTAGTTGCTTTAATTGGAATGGATAAAGTTGAGCCCAAAAGTGGGAAAGAGAGTGCACGGATTTCAACCCTAAAGGAATATTCTCACTCACTCTTCACCTCACCATCTCCCATACGCCTCTCCCTCCATACACAGCCTCCACCTCCATTTTTCATCTTCTTCCTCCATTTCCTTTTATACCCATCACCATTGTTGAGCTATTTTGGAGCTGGTTTGTGCAGAAATATTTGGAGAAGGTGCTGATTTCAGTTGCTGAAGCAAGGAATTGCTTGGAGAGAAAAGGAGTCATCCTCTTGGAAAAACTGCTGGCTACCTCTCTTCCCTAGTTTCTACTTACTTCTCCATTGTTAACTCACATTTCAGTTCTCTAATGGATTCAATCTTGGTTGTTATTTTCTCTTTTGTTATTTTTAAGCTCATCATGAGCTAAACTTGCTGTAGCTATGGGTTTGTTGAACTTGTAATGAATATCTACTAATATTATGTGATGATTTACTATTGCATTTTCTCTTATTCTGTTTTAATTCCAGTTTTATTTAAGCTTGATAATCTTTTGTAGAACTTCAGCTTGCTGTAGCTTGGAAAGGTTAAGTAAGTGGATTTGCTTAAGGGATAAGGGTTAATTCTCTAATTGGAAAATTAGTAGAAGTTGAATGTATTAGGAATAATCATTCAAGTCCTTAGGCTAGCTGGAACATGCTTATTAAGAAGAGGGTGTAATTAATATGAACCTAGGAATATGATGCGTTTAATGAAACCTAGCTTTTAATTGTTGAAAAACACAACTTTAATTTCCTGGAGCCATATGCTGCAGCATTCTCAGAGCATAACTGACACTAGTCTGAAATTACAAGGGACACTTGCTCGTAGTTGTTCTACCACATCTGTTAACCAACCTTTATTGCTCTGTTTTATTACTGTCTGTACTACAACATTTTAATACTGAAACTGAACACACACCCACTTATATTTTTTGTTAAGTTTTTTTTTTTTATTTTTTTTTTATCTTAGCTTAATAGAACCATTGATTTGAACTTTGAGCTAATACACCATTCTAATCCTCGTGGGAATGATCTCTACTTACACTTTATTACTTGTTACGATTGTGTACACTTGAACATAACACAATTTTATACAACAAGTTTTTGGCGCCGTTGTTGGGGATTAGTAATGTGTTTAAATTATATGTTCATAGTACTAGTTCTATTAGTTAGGATAATTGATCTGTGTTTTGCTCTAGCATCAGCAGGTTCCTTACTCTGTAACTGTAATCATGAATGGGCATGAAGTGGTTGCTCCACTTGATATTATTGGGTTGGCCAATGATAGGGATGTTCCTATATGGGCATATGCCATCTTTGATCATGGAACCATGAACACATGCATTGGGAGGCCTAAGATCACTGCTGCTCACTTTGAGTTCAAGCCTATGATGTTTCAAATGCTGCAAGCAATTGGACATTTTGGTGGTGCTGAAACAGAAGATCCTCACTTGCATCTGAAGCAGTTTCTGAATGTTGCATTTCAAGAATCCAGGTGTTGGTGATGATGCATTTAGGCTGAGGTTGTTTCCTTATTCATTGAGGGATCGAGCCAAGGCTTGGTTTAATTCTTCGGAGTCAAACTCAAGTGGAATCATGGAATAGAATGGCTGAAAAATTCTTGAGCAAATACTTCCCACCTATCAAGAGTGCTAGAATGAGGAACGACATCACTTGTTTCAATCAACTTGATGACGAGTCCTTGTTTGAGGCTTGGGAAAGATTCAAAAAAATGTTGCGGAAATGTCCACACCATGGGATAACAGTTTGTATTCAGATGGAAACCTTCTATAGTGGGCTGCAGCCTTCCTCAAGACTAATGTTGGATACATCTTCGGGTGGTGCTTTGTTGAGAAAATCCTACAATGAGGCATATGATTTGATTGAGACTATTGCAGCTAATAGCTATCAATGGCCTATTGCAAGGATTAGTTCAAATGTTCTAGACTTCATGAATTAAATGAAGTTTCTGCCCTATCAGCTCAAATGGCTTCTATTACTCAAATGTTTAAAACTCTCACTACTGCACGCCCAGTTGCTACAACATCTCCAGTAGCATTGACATAACTAGTAATGTTGAGCAAAATGTTTCTCAAGTGAGTTCCAGCTCTTGTGTATACTATGGGAGAGGTCATTTGTATGAGGAGTGTCCAAGTAACCCAGTCTTAGTGAATTACAATAGAGGCAATAATTCATACTCAAATACCTACAATCCAGGATGGGGACAACACCCAAACTTCTCGTGGAGTAACAATGGAGCAGCATCAGAGAGTTTTAATAACCTCATCAAGCTCAGTTCTCCATCAGGGTACCCTTCTCAAGGTCAGCAAGCTCAGCCCCAACAAATTCTGCAGCAAACTCATCCCAAACAATTGCTGCAGCAAGATGAACCAGCAAGTCATGAGTTGTCACTTGAGGTTGCTGTAACACCCCCGTTTTCCTGTAACCGGTTATAATCACCATTACATTGTGATTGCTACCTTATGTTTGGTATGACTTCATATATATATATATATATATATATATATATATATATATATATATATATATATATATATATATATATATATATATATGTTTATATGATGGTTTATATCCATGGTTATGTTGTGGTGAAGTTTTCTTTTGTCGTTATGAGACGAAAATCGATAAAAGTTCTGTTTTGATCGGTATCGGGTAATTTCTAGTTTTACGTGCCGAAGGCCGGGAAACGGGAAATTGAGTGAAATGTAATGTTGAATTACATTTTCCATTACCTTGTTGATTATTCCTAATGAAGAGAATTAGCATTCTTAAAATCCAAAAATTTACCAAAAGTAGTAAAAACTAATTATCCATTTTTGGTAAAAACCGTAATCACCTTATTCCTAACTAAATGGAAAATGTAACTATTCTAGTTACATTGCTTAGGGCCATTCGGCCATGTTGCTTATGGAAGATCCAAGATCTCACTTTATCATCATCCAAGGAAGTTTATGACACTCACTCTTAATGGAAAAAGTGTTTTAGCCATTTTTGGTTAATCTTGTCCTTAAGCTCTCTATAAGCAACAACATATATATCCCTTAACATCTTGGCCTTACATTCCTTATGATCAAAATTGAATGAAGTCTTGGAGTCCACAAGGAGAGGAGAATTCGGCCATATGGTCTTGTTTTCCTGTATAGGCCACGGTTTTGAGCTTGATTTTGGTGACCAAGTTTCTCTTCATTTTCTTCTAAGGAGCTTCACAAAGGTAATGGGGGAGTGAACCATATCACACCTTAATGGTGGTGATAAAGACCTCCTAATTTGTTGAAGGAAAACCCTAGATCTAGGGTTTCCTCATAAAAAGTTCATTACTTTATTGTCATTTTTTTTTATGTTGTGATGTTGATATGAAGATTTGCTTGTATATGCTTGTATAAAAATCATTTTGGCATGGTGAAAAACTATTTTTAGGTCTAAAGACCTAAGGATAAGATTTTAGAATGTTGAACTTGTTTATGTTCCAAGTTGCCTTGATTTTAGCATGATTTTTCTAGTCACTTGTTTATTGTTGAATGGCTTCATTTTGGTTGAATATAGATGTGTGAGATTCGGCCTTGTGATGTTGATGAGGGAAGCCAAAGCTTCTATGTTTAAGTAATGGTGTAACGAACTTAAAATGGTTCCAATTATGCAAAATAAATAAAAGAAAGCCTACCCTTATTACTTGGGGCATTCGGCCTTGCTATGTAATATAGGGTTAGGACCTTAAAATGTTAATGTTAAGTGGTTTAATGAGTTCATACTAAAGTATAAGAGTCATATATTTGAAGAGATTTCCAAAGAAATCAAGTTTTGGTTCCAGAGAATCATGTGTTGTGAAATAAGTGTTTTGACTTCGTGTGAAAATTATTTTAAGAACATGTTGGTTTGATGTTGATCAAACACTTATTTTCATAAGTTTTTTTTGATGAAAAGATTTTCACGAACCAAGAGTTTCATAGTTAGTCAAGATGGTTTTTTAAGGATTTTTGGTTAGTAAGTCTTCTTTGAGAAGATAGGATTCTTACAAAGCTTTTCTTTAAAAACAATAGTTATATATTACTAATACCTTTTGAACTTTCCAAAATTATATAAGTTATAGTTCATTTGAAAACAAAATGGTGATTTCAAATAAGAAGTATATTTCTTTTACGCTAAGTAATAGAACTAGGAAACCAAATTCAAAAGAGTTTTACACTAAATGAGACGCCTTATGGACACTTGAATAGAGTTTTTCAAACTATACTTCATAAAGGAGATTTCATCAACTACTTTGATATAAGGATAGTACTTTGAAGCTTCTTACTATAATAGTATAAACGCGTGTTATTTCCTAAGAAGTATCCAATGACCTCCATAATGGATTCACAAAGATTTAGCAAGTAATCACTAAGACAAAATCATTATCCACACCCTTGATGATGTAGGTCATCTAAGGAATCCATAATGCGTAATCACTAAGAGTTACTTATAAAGAGTAAGTAATGTTCCTTTCATAGATAAGTGAGAAGATTGATGAAGGGGATCCTTGTGGATCCCAACCTCCATAATACATCTAGTTTATGGACTAATATATCATAAGACATGAACATCATGTTATGAACGACGAGGTGGAACGTGATTGCAAGGAACGGAACCAAGGACGGGCGACTGATGGCAAGTCGTGTAAAAGTGGGTCCTGTAGGGGTGCCTTGTGGTTTATCAAGAGATAAACGTGGTACTACAATGATGGAGTAGTACGTGCTGTGTTGTGGCATCTTCTTGACATGCATACGCATCTGTACATGAGTTGGGCATTGTGCTAGAGAGTTGAGCTTACACCTTTGTGCGGGTGCGATTGTTGGAGGTAACGATCGTGGAGATCTTGAGGACGTTGGGGTTGGGGAGACCACATGTGGCCAGAGAGTAGCTCCTCTGTGTCGTGGGTGACATATCAAAAAATGATGACGTCCTGATTGGACACCAGACAAATCATGATTTGGGTAAAGAACGTCTGGCGTGAGTCATTAAAATGATTGCAATCTTTGGATGTGGCACAATGGGCTGAGATAACATTGACAATGTTCTCCCAATCACTCACTCTTGTTATGTTTAGCTCCATGGAGTAGGGGTCTGAGTCATGTTGCATTGGTGTCATTGCATACTTGAGTTGACATTTGACCCATATTATTGTTGATTGATATATTAATTGTGATGCCATGTAATTAATTGTTATGCTGTGAAAGCCCATGCGCTATATGCCGATTGGGTGTGTGTGTGCGTGACTTTTATCATTGCTGTTATGATTGTGTGATATGCGGAATCTCACCTCATTACTTTTGCTGTCACACTGCTCGCGTGGTTTTCATCTTGCTATGGTGAGTAGATATGGCGAGCGACCCACCTTCCCGTTTGACCTTGGACTTGACACTTCATGATGGAGCAGACGCTTGGACGATCCAACCTGACGGACATCGCACCTACACTAGAGCAGTGAGTCTCACGAGCAGGACGGAGTTACCTTTCTCCATGACGAGCCTGTCTGAGAGAGTTTGCACCTTACGGATCAGTGGTGAGGGTAGCTCGGGGATTACCCAACCACCATCACCCTCTGTTGATCATCCACGACTACCTAGTGCCTAGCCTGCAGTTCATCGGGAGGAGCCCAGGGATGTGTACGCCGACCCTGCTTCCATGCCACCTCCACCTATTGTACCGTCTACTTCCGCCGTACCGGTATATGCTGTCGGCCCTTCCGTCCCTGTTATCCCACCCCCAGGGCCTACCTATGAGCCTTCCGAGCTACATCCTCAGATTCCTCGCCAGTGGGCGAATTGGAGGATGACTGCTCGCAAGAGCACACCGGCTCATACTAGGGTATCCTTTTCTACTCCCCTCATTATCATCTCGTTTGACGATGAGGAGATAGAGGAGGAGGAGGAAGAGGAAGTGACCGAATATGTGCCGGAGGACGTTCCTGAGGTAGCCCTTACCAGCACAAGTCAGGATGCGTGGTGGATGAGGACTGATGACGAGATGCCCCGGTATGCGGAACAGATCATGAGTGGATATGACATGCAGGCCTTAGAGGATGAAGACGAGGAGGAGGAGGCCATAGAGGAGGAGGACTCAGAGGATTACTACTCTGATGAGTAGTGCATTGTCAGTTTTTGGCCAGTCTCTAGTGTTTTTCCCAGCGTCTTTATTTTTATGATGTACCCCCTTCCCCTTTATGTTGTGGAGCTATGTCTCCAAGTAGTGTAAGTTGAGTTGTCTTTATGTTGGTTACTTGCTCTTGTAGTCAGATGTTGAAAACTATGAGTTATATACATATATATATATATATATATATATATATATATATATATATTATGTGAAGCTTTTATTTGTTTCAGTGTTGTTTATGATTACGTATATTTGTTCTTATGAGTACATTTATCCTTATATGTTTTCGAAACTTGCGTATAAAGAAAAAAAAAATGAAATCCCATATTTTCGGTAAGCTCTTTATATTTTAATATATTTCCGCATTTCTTTCCTCTTGTGTTAAATAATCATGACCTCTAAAGTGGGGTGTTACATTATTGGTATCAGAGCTGGCCGAGTCTTTTTGGGTTTGCGGTTGGTCTATCTTGTTTGTGCTGTGTGCCTCTGTGACTTGTGTGTTGTTGAATTCCGAAAGGAATAACAACATTGATTGAGCTTGTGCGAAGAAATCTCTAGCATGTACTGAACTTTGTTGGTCTTGCAGAACGAGATGGCAATTCGGAACACAGGTATCGCTGATGCTGTACAAGCTATGAGGGAGATGACCGCTGCCTTTGTACTCCGAGAACAGACGACTGCTAGTGGTCGAGGGTTGAGTGATGATGACAACCAAATTAGTGGGTTGCCTTGTTGATGATCTTAGGTTGATTTATCAAGCACAATTGGTTAGACTACCAATGAAACTTAGGAAAACAAGCAGTGTTCAATTCACGAAAGAAAGAAATAAGAAAATGGATGGAGAGAGAATGGGGAAGAGGCGCCACAAATCCAAGGGGATTTGATAAGCCTAGTGAAGATTGCCACAAAAGTCTTGGACTCTTGATAATATCAAGGGAGTGGCTCAATCAAGAACCTTAGAGAGACAATACCCTCACAATTGGATTCAATCCAAAATCAACTTCTTAGTTATCTTTCCATTCATCATACTCAAATTATATAGAAGATGGAGGGCTGCATACAAAAGGTCATCACTAGATGACAAAACCCCTTTCATGACTATACCACTAAGTGGTGTAATAAAAGCATTTACTAATCCACTAAGTGGGTAAATTACTATCCAACTTAAGTGACTAATAAAAAGTGGTTCCATAACTTCTAAAGGAGTTATCTAGGCATGCAAGCCAAAGGTTGCCCCCTAGAAGCTTCCAATTTCGTGCGCCCTCATGAATTGGGCTTGGTCATCATACAAATTTAGTGTAGCCCACACTTCATGGACACCAAAGTGAAGTTCCCCTAAAATTGGATCCACAAATAGCCTATTACATTTTATTTAATTAGAAATAAGAGTAGTAAATGGGCTTCCAAGTAGTAGACGCCATTCATCATCACGGTTCTTCAAGACACTTTGAATTTTAAAATAATAAAATCCTTGTAGTTTTCCTTCCACATGCTTAATGAATTCAGGATCACATCAAGTGAATTCCACAGTAACAACCCACCGCAATACAAGGGAGAATACGACTTGGAGAAGGCTGAGCTGTGGGTACAGGAGGTAGAAAAGATCTTTGAAGCAATGAGGTTCTCGGATGCAGACAAAGTGACCTATGTTGCCTACTTGCTGGTAGGTGATGCAGAGTATTGGTGGAGGGGAGCCCGCCAGGTGGCCGAACACGCTGGACAAGCCGTCACCTGGGAGCTCTTCCATATGAAGTTCTTTGAGAAGTACTTCCCTGCAAGCGCTAGGCATGCCAAGGAGATGGAATTTCTCCAGCTACGTCAAGGGAGCATGACGGTCTGCGAGTATGCTGCCAAGTTTGAGGGTCTAGCCAAGTTCTCGAACTACTTCCAAGACAATCCCAATGAAGCATGGAAGTGCAGAAAGTTTGAGGAGGGTTTGAGACACGAGCTCAAGGAGGCATTCATGCCGTTCGAGATTTCCTCAACTCATGGACAAGTGCCGGCTGATTGAAGAACTGAAAGGAAGTCGTATTAAGTCACAAGGGAGCTTTGGGCAGTCAAGGTTCAAGAAGGGTGGTGGTAGTAGCGGTTTCCATCACAAGAAGCCTTACTCAAAGCCTTCTGGAGGTCAGCATCACTAGCGATTCCAAAGGAAGGACAACGGAAACCGTGCGATTTCAATAGCCATTGGTGTCAAGTGCTTCAAGTGTGGGGGGATCACTATGCGAGGGAATGATCAACAATGGGAATCATTTGCTTCAACTGTAGGAAGCCTGGTCATGTGGCAAGGGAATGCCGGAAACCCAAGGCAGAACCTGCTGTCAACCTGGTTTGAGTAGCAAGGCCGAAGGCAAAGGGGCGAGTTTTCCCTGTGAGCGGTGCTGAAGCTTCTCAGAACCAAGACCTGATCCAAGGGGAGGGTAACATTAGAGGTAAAACTTTAACTGTACTATTTGATTCAGGCGCAACAAATTCTTTGATTGCTTATAGTTGTGTTAAACTTTTGGGATTACCTGTTTCTTCACTACCTTTCGATTTGATTATTTCCACGCCTACTGCGAAACCTGTTGTTACGGCTGAGGCCTGTCTAAACCCTATTCTTGTTGAGGGTAGGAAGTTTGTAGTGAACCTGATCTGTTTGCAATTACCGCAAATAGATGTTATCTTGGGGATGAATTGGCTGTCCTCTAACCATTTTCTTTTGGATTGTGCCAACCGAACCCTAATCTTTCCAAAAAGTGAGATTTCTGGTTTTATCTCTGCTAATCAAGCGAAAGCTTCTTTGAGAGAAGGAGCCCAAGGATACATGTTGTTGTCCTTTTTGGAGGTCAGTAGCGAGAAGGATGCGCGTCCGATTCCGATTGTCGATGAGTTCCCACAAGTCTTTCCTGAAGATATACTTGGACTTCCACCGATCAGATGTGACACCCTTAACCCCAACATAGATTTATTATATAAATATTGATTTGCGAAAAGATTCTTTGCGGAATAAAGATACGAGTTCTACCATTAATAAACATTTTCGCAATAGTTAAGAGTATCACCATTCATAAACTCAACTTCAAATCCAATTAAATTAAACATATTGTCATAAAACGGTTACAAGTTTCACATAAATAATAAATAGTTTAAACAAGATAATCCCCTAGCCCGATGTCACATGGATCAGAGCTAAACAAAAACCCATAAAGAAATAAATAACATGATCCAAAGCCTAAAGAACAACATCAAAGTGAAAACAACTCCTAATAGAGCACCCATAACTCCACGTAAGCTCCAATGCGTTACTCCTCATATACAAATCGTACATTATACAAGAAGAGACACAGATACAAAGGGGTGAGAAGACATATTCATATACATATGTTATGGAAGTAAAATGGAAATTAAGGCGAGTGCACACACATATATACATAGTCATAGCACACATATATACAACATATATAAGTATTAAGCACTTTCATACATTATGCAATTAGTATCTCAAATCAAGTCAAATCATCTTATAATAGTTTTGCATACATTGTATCATCTTACTATATCTTGTATACATGTCGCATTACAATCACAAGCAAACAATCTCCTCATGAACCCACATAACACATATACTTGAGTACCCACAAGAGGCTCTCTAGGGGCTGGGTCTCATCCATGGGCTCTTAGCGGTTGGACCCCATCTCTGGCCATTCCATGGCTGGGTCTATAAACAGGCCATTTAGAGCTGAGTCCCATCTCGGGCCTTGCAGAGTTGGGCGTCACATAAGCAATCAAAAATGAGTACCATCACGGGCTCCTTAGAGCCGGGTCTCACACACAACATCCACAAATGAGTACCCATCATGGGCTCCTTAGAGTTGGGTCTCGTACATAACCAATAGATCACATTTCAATACAATCACAATCATAGTTCACATACATCATCCTTAATTATAACTCAATATTCACATATTATAATCCCAAACCAATAGTCATATAATTCATGATCAAAACATTATCAAAATAACATTAACAACACTATACCACTTATAGAAACACATACATATCTATAACATCATTATAACAATACATATATGCTTTCATGATATCACAATCATATAATAGATTCAATACAATAATCATAGCATACAATCATCTAAGCCATTCCTCCAACAATGGTATTGACAAATCACTCAAGACACAAGGGGATCATGGGATCCCCAATCACCTCATTCCTATTCTCAAATTCCCATATGATATGATCATCTTTTCCCCCTATACCTGGTATGATGATCACAATGAACAAAGGAAGAGAAAAGGTCCGGAAAAGGTTGCGTCTCACGAACACTCGATCTCACGACACTTGATTTCACGATCACAGCCCTAAAAAGGTTTAAGAGTAGCAGCGAGAAAGAGGGATTGTGATGGCAGTGATGCTCCTCAAGCGAAGGCGACGAAAAACGATTAACAAAGGTGCAATCTCCTTCAAGAATCCTTGAAAAGGGTTTAGGAATCCTTGTTTAGAGAGAGAGAGGCAGTTTCTAAGAGTATTTCGAGTTAGAAAATAAGTTTAGGTCGAGTCTTATGGTATAAATTTGAGTTAGGGTCATTATGGGATGATTAGAAGTCCAAAAACACATTTCTTCTGTGCGCCGATTCGGGTGGCGAGTCAATTTTCGCGAGGCGAACCAGAGAGCTTCAAAAGCTGTCTGCCATATTCTCGAGGCAACGTTGCCTTCGCGAGGCGAACTGATAGAGGCCGAATTTGGCCCTGACACCTGATATAAGACTTGTAGATAATTCTCTAAGCTTTCCAACGCATCCAAGATCGCCTCAATCGAACATCTAGAACTCAAGATATAGACAAAACCGTAAAACAAGTTTCTTGGACTCGAATGCATTGACCCTTTCTAAAGGCTAAAACTACCCAAACATGAACTCATATAAAAAGAGCAAATATAACAAGCATATATGAATATATATAAGCAACGATTAACATATTATAATCTAAGGGTGAAAATTGGGGTGTTACATCAGAGACATTGAGTTTGCAATAGACCTAGTGCCGGGATCTGGACTAATATCTATGGCACCATACTGGATGGCGCCCGTAGAGCTAGAGGAGCTAAAGAAATAGTTGGAAGAGCTGATGTCCAAGCAATTTGTTAGGCCCAGTGTGTCGCCGTGGGGAGCACCAGTTTTGCTTGTGAAGAAGAAGGAGGGGACGTCTCGCTTGTGTGTGGACTACCGTCAGTTGAACAAGATTGCTATCAAGAACACGTACCCACTTCCGAGGATTGATGACGTGATGGACCGGCTAAGAGGATCAGTTGTGTTTTCTAAGATAGATCTGCTATTGGGTTACCATCAGATCCGAGTCAAGACGGAGGATGTTCCAAAAACGGCATTCAGAACACGTTATGGACACTATGAGTATTTGGTAATGCCATTCGGAGTGACGAATGCACCTACCATATTCATGGATGACATGAATAGGATCTTCTGCCCTTACTTAGATAAGTTTGTTGTGGTATTTATCGACGACATCCTTATCTACTCTAGGGATAAAGAAGAGCATGCAGAACATTTACGAGTGGTACTACAAATACTCAAAGAGAAACAGTTATATGCCAAGTTTTCGAAGTGTGAGTTTTGGCTAGAAGAGGTTCACTTTTTGGGTCACGTTAACTCAAAGGAGGGGATCGTTGTGGATCCGGTGAAAGTAGAAGCTGTGTTACAGTGGGAACAACCGAAGACAGCAACAGAGATCCATAGTTTCGTTGGTTTAGCAGGCTACTATTGGAAGTTCATTGAAGGATTCGCCAAGATTGTGGCACCGTTGACCAAGTTAACATGGAAGGATCAAGCTTTTGCATGGACCGATACTCGTGAGGCTAGTTTTCAGGAGTTGAAGAAGCGTCTGACCAATTCACCAGTGTTAGTACTTCCGGACCCCAATGAACCTTCTGAGGTATTTTGTGATGCTTCGTACCAAGGTTTGCGATGCGTCAAGATGCAGAACTGGAAGGTGGTAGCTTACGCTTCAAGGCAGTTGAAGAATCATGAGAAGAATTATCCGACTCACGACTTGGAGTTAGCTGCAATGGTTTTTGCTCTGAAGATTTGGAGGCATTTCTTGTACGGGGCAAAGTTCAGCATTTTCAGTGATCACAAGAGTCTGAAGTACTTGTTTGACTAGAAGGAGCTCAACATGAGGCAACGAAGATGGTCAGAGTTTTTGAAGGACTATGACTTCGAGTTGCACTATCACCCTGGAAAAGCAAACGTTGTGGCAGATGCCTTAAGTAGGAAGGTGCTTCATGCGTCTGCCATGATGGTCAGAGAGAGAGAGCTCATCGAGTAGTTTAGAGATTTGAAGTTGGCTGTAGAGGCATCTCCAGGGAAGCTCAGTGTGGGTATGATCACTGTGGTAAGTGATCTTTTGAATCAGATCAGAGAGAAACAGAGTGAGGATCTGTATCTCATGAAAGAGAGAGAAGACAGACGGCAGGAGACCACGTCAGAGTTTTTAGAAGGGCCAGATGGGATTTTGAGATTCAAGGGCAGAATCTGTGTACCCAGTGATGCGGATCTAAGGAGGCTGATACTTGAAGAAGCTCACATGTGCAAGCTGAGTATGCATCCGGGATCAACCAAGATGTACCAAGATCTGAAACGGATGTATTGGTGGCACGGGATGAAGAGAGATGTGGCCAGTTTTGTATCGTTGTGCTTAGTGTGTCAGAAAGCGAAGGTGGAGCACCAAAGACTCGCGGGAATGCTGCAACCCTTAGATATTCCCTAATGGAAATGGGATGGCATCTCCATGGATTTTGTGACTAGTTTACCTAGGATGCCAAAGGGTTATGATGCTATTTGGGTGATCATGGATCGACTCACAAAGTCAGCACATGTTTTACCCATAAACATCAAGTACTCGATGGAGAAGTTGACCCAGCTTTATATCGGGGAGATCTTCAGGTTACACGGTGTACAATCCAGTATCGTTTCAAACAGAGAGTTGAGGTTCACGTCTCGCTTTTGGCAAAGCTTGCAAGAGGCTCTAGGGACGAAGTTGCATTTGAGTTCGGCATACCATTCGCAGACATATGGTTAGTCGGAGAGAACGATTCAGTCTCTAGAAGATTTGTTCAGAGCTTGTGTGCTGGAATACTCAGGGAGCTGGGAAGAGTTTTTGCTGTTGATAGAGTTCACTTACAACAACAGTTTTCACTCTAGCATAAGGATGGTACCCTACGAAGCTCTGTATGGGAGGCGTTGCAGAACACCGTTATGTTGGTACTAGGACGGAGAACACCTTACTCTACGATTCGAGCTCATACGTCAGACTACGGAGAAGGTGAAGTTGATTCAAGATAAGATGAGGGCGACTCAGAGTAGACAAAAAGGATATGCGGACAAGATGCGTCGACCGCTCGAGTTCCAGGAAGGGGATCACGTATTCTTGAGAGTCACGCCCATTACTGGGATAGGTAGAGTAATAAAATCCAGGAAACTCACACCAAAATTCATTGGACCCTATCAAATCCTTCGTAGAGTTGGCCTAATGGCATATTAAATCGCCTTACCCCTTTTTCTTTCAAATCTTCATAATGTATTTCATGTTTTGCAATTGCAAAAGTATATCCCTGATCCCACACATGTTATAGAGCCTGATACAGTACAATTAAAGGATAACCTAACTTTTGAAACTTCTCCTGTCAGGATCGGGGATCGAAGAATGAAGCAGCTTAGAGGGAAGGATATTGCTCTGGTAAAGGTCATCTGGAATGAAGCGTCAGGGGATGCGATGTGGGTGCTGGAAGAGAAGATGAAGGAGCAGTATCCACAATTGTTTTGACGTCTTTAAGTTTCGAGGATGAAACTTTTCTTGTAGGGGAGTGTGGTAACACCCCCGTTTTCCTGTAACCGGTTATAATCGCCATTACATTGTGATTGCTACCTTATGTTTGGTATGACATCATATTTTTATATATGTGGATGTTTATATGATGGTTTATATCCATGGTTATGTTGTGGTGAAGTTTTCTTTTGTCGTTATGAGACGAAAACCGATAAAAGTTCTGATTTGATCGGTATAGGGTAATTTCTCGTTTTACCTGTCGGAGGCCGGGAAACAGGAAATTGAGTGGAATGTAATGTTGAATTAATTTTTCCATTATCTTGTTGATTATTCCTAATGAAAAGAATTAGCTTTCTTAAAATCCAAAAATTTACCAAAAGTAGTAAAAACCAATTATCCATTTTTGGTCAAAACCCTAATCACCTTATTCCTAACTAAATGGAAAATGTAACTATTCTAGTTACATTGGTTAGGGACATTCGGCCATTTTGCTTGGGGAAGAGCCAAGATCTCACTTTATCATCATCCAAGAAAGTTTATGACACTTACTCTTAATGGAAAAAATTGTTTTAGCCATTTTTGGTTAATCTTGTCCTTAAGCTCTTCAGAAGCAACAACACACCTATCCCTTTACATCTTGGCCTTCCATTCCTTATGATCAAAATTGAATGAAGTTTTGGAGTCCACAAGACAAGGAGAGGAGAATTCGGCCATATGGTGGTTAAAACACCAAAAATCACTATTCCATTCATTTCTCACTCAAACACCAAAGTCCAAGTTCTCTCTTTTCTAACCTCTCCTCTTGCATCCGGCCAAGCTTTGTGAGTCCTCATACTCATCCTATTTCATCATTCTAACATCATATTCTTGTTTATCTTACTCATCTAAACAACTTTCATCTTTGGAATTTCTTCATTTGAAGTTGTTTACCCAAAGTTATTCAAGAATCATTCAAAAAGGTTTCAAGCTTCTTGAAATTGTTTTATACCTTTATTAAGAGTAAGTTTATAACCTTGTTTCTTCTACATTCTTACTCTTTATACGTACCTTTGTTTTACCTTGATCATATTTATGAAATATCAAAGTTCGTGGTCTTGTTTTCCTTCTCTATAGGCCACGGTTTTGAGCTTGATTTTGGTGACCAAGTTTCTATTCATTTTCTTCTAAGGAGCTTCACAAAGGTAATGGGGGAGTGAACCATATCACACCTTAATAAGGGTGATAAAGGCCTCCTAATTTGTTGAAGGAAAACCCTAGATCTAGGGTTTCCTCATAAAAAGTTCATTACTTTATTGTCATTTTGTTTTATGTGGTGATGTTGATATGATGATTATGCTTGTATGTGCTTGTATAAAAATTATTTTGGTATGGTGAAAAACTATTCTTAGGTCCAAAGACCTAAGGATAGGATTTTAGAATGTTGAACTTGTTTATGTTCACAGTTGCCTTGATAATATATCTATGTGTTAGCATGATTTTTCTAGTCACTTGTTTATTGTTGAATGGCTTCATTTTGGTTGAATATAGTTGTGTGAGATTCGGCCTTATAATGTTGATGAGGGAGCCAAAGCTTCTATGTTTAAGTAATGGTGTAATGAACTTAAAATGGTTCCAACTATGCAAAATAAATAAAAGAAAGCCTACCCTTATTACTTGGGGCATTCGGACTTGCTATATAATAAAGGGTTAGGACCTTAAAATGTTAATGTTAAGGGGTTTAATGTGTTCATACTAAAGTATAAGAGTCATATATTTGAAGAGGTTTCCAAAGAAATCAAGTTTTGGTTCCAAAGAACCATGTGTTGTGAAATAAGTTTTTTGACTTCATGTGAAAATTATTTTAAGAACATGTTGGTTTGATGTTGATCAATCACTTATTTTCATAAGTTGTTTTTGAAGAAAATATTTTCAAGAATCAAGAGTTTCATAGTTAGTCAAGATGGTTTTTCAAGGATTTTTGGTTAGTAAGTCTTCTTTGAGAAGATAGGATTCTTACAAAGCTTTTCTTTAAAAACAAGAGTTGTATATTACTAATACCTTTTGAACTTTCCAAAATTATATAAGTTATAGTTCATTTGAAAACAAAATGGTGATTTCAAATAAGAAGTATATTTCTTTTACACTAAGTAATAGAACTAGGAAATTAAATTTAAAAGAGTTTTACACTAAACGAGACGCCTTACAATAAGAAGTATCCAATGTGCTCCATAATGGACTCACAAAGATTTAGTAAATGACATGTACTAATATCTAGTGGTCATGACAAAATCATGATCCACACCCTTGATGATTTAGGTCAAATAAGGAATCCATTAAGCGTAATCACTAAGAGTTACTTATAAAGAGTAAGTAACGTTCCTTTGATAGACAAGTGTGAAGATTGATGAAGGGGATCCTTGTGGATCCTACCCTCCGTAATACATCTAGGTTATGGACTAATATATCATAAGACATGAACATCATGTTACGAATGACGAGGTGGTACGTGATTGCAAGGAACAGAACCAAGGACGGGCGACTGATGGCAAGTCGTGTAAAAGTGGGTCCCGTAGGGGTGCCCTGTGGTTTATCAAGAGATAAATGTGGTACTACAATGATGGAGTAGTACGTGCTGTGTTGTGGCATTTTCTTGACATGCATAAGTATCTATACATGAGTTGGGCGTTGTGCCCGAGAGTTGAGCTCACACCTTTGTGCGGGTGCGATTGTTGGAGGTGACAATAGTGGAGATCTTGAGGACGTTAGGGTTGGGGGACCACATGTGGCCAGAGAGTAGCTCCTCTGTGTCGTGGGTGACTTGTCGAAAAACGCTGACGTCTTGACTGGACACCAAACAAATCATGATTTGGGTAAAGAACGTCTGGCTTGAGCCGTTAAAATGATTGCAATCTTTGTATGTGGCATAGTGGCTGAGATAACGCAGACAATGTTCTCCCAATCACTCACTCTTGTTATGTTTAGCTCCATGGAGTAGGGGTCTGAGTCATGTTGCATTGGTGTCATTGCAACACCCTTTCCCGAGTGTCACATTCCCGAACATTTATAAGGCCGAAAATATTTATTAATGCGAAAAATACGGTTTTCTTTTTTTTTTTTTCTTTTCACAAGATGTAATGGGATTAATAAAGATAAATAATACTAATAAATGAACTTAGGTTCACCATGCATTTCTAGAACATACTGTATTATAAGTACAGAAACAGAAGACAGAAAACAGAAACAGAGATAACAATATTACTGTATACAGACATAAGTCTAATGTATAACTGACATAAGAAATAAAATAAGTACTAGGAGTCATAGCTCCCAAAAGGCACTATAGAAATACAACAGATACAGACACAGTCTGGCCGACAACAAAACTAAACCACAAAAAGAGTCCGCCTCCGGGCTCAAGGAAACTACGGAACTGAACCATCATCACGTCCAACTGTTCAAGCAGCAATAGCAAGTACCGGCAGAAAACATACAGATATGGGTGAGATTCCCGTTGATCAACACATCAAAACAGCAATAGTAAAAACGAGACGACTCACTAGGTAACAGCGTACCCAACATGCTTACTAGAATTCTCAATATCAATCATGTTAAGCAGCTGACATCATAATATCATGTTAAACAGTTAACAGCATAATATAAGGTATTCTTAAACAATATGGCGATGTATAACAGTAAATGTAAACATCAACAGCCATACAATGCAGTGCAATGTACATGGCTCCATGCCAATGTCACTGGGTACTACTCTGACCCCTACTCTATGGAGCTAACAAAACGTCGGAGAGAGTGAATGGGAGGACATGTTCCGGTTTCTGCCAGCAATGAGCAAGATGCTACAACATTCGTAACGTGCACGTATCTGGCTTTAGGGAAACACTCTGCACCAAACATGAAAAGTATAGCATCTAATAGTGGATATCAGTGTATTGCTCGGATTAGCCACGACACAGAAGAGCTACCAACTGGTCACATGTCAGCCCTTCCAACCCTAATACCTCCAAAAAGACCATTGAAGATCGTCACCGTAAGATTCGCACCCACATCAAGGTGTAAGCTCAACTCCTAGGCTCAAGACCTTACAACTATGCAAATGAAATGCCAATGCTTACACAAAGCAGATGCGAAAAAGCAATGGCTACCCCCCGAGTAAACCTCGAGGTCCACTAAGGTTCTCTTCCTTAGGAACTATACGCGTCTTTGAGAGACAAAACCTTTATCCACTGGATAAATCTCGTGATCCCTCCGGGATCGAGTCATCACAAGACTGAAACAAGTAAACGATTGACCTAGATCCGAATCATCGGTCCGTCATCGAAATACTGTTTCAAAACCCAAAACATTTTGTGTTTGTGTTTATGTCTTATGAAGTCATTGATGTACTAAGTCATCAATGGTATGGTATATAGTCTTGTTTCACCACATACTATACTTAATTAACCCTTGTCTTCAACTCTAAGTTAATTACTTAACTTAGGTTTTTATTCGTAAAACTTTACGATTTGAGTTAAAAACTCCTTTTGTAAACCAAAACAACGTTTACAATTTTGAGGAAAACAAGAAAAAGATAAAGATAAGATGTGAGTGAGTTTCGCTTAGTGAGGACATACTCGCTCAGCGAAATTGAGGCAGTAATACCTCTTTTAAAAATTTCCCTGAATCGCTTAGCGAGAATTAATTCGCTTAGCGAAATTCCTTCTTATTCGCTTAGCGAAGCTGCAATCACTTAGCGAAATTAAGGTAGTGATGCCTAGCTTGTATTTTCTCTAGTTTCTCTTAGCGAGAATTGATTCGCTTAGTGAAATTGCCTTAAGAAAAACATTACTTTGTTCTCAAATAAAGAAATGCCTTATGGAATTATGTCTAACTTTTTATGAAAAACACTCCTTTGTTTCACTTTTAAAATACTTGATTAACTAGACGAGCTAATGGTAAGGTATAAGACATGTTTCACTTTGGTGAAAACACTTAGAGATTGAAACTTTGTTTGATCTTTGGATCAAAATCACCTATGGTTTTTCTTTAAAGCATAAGCCACTAAAACATTTTTCTTACTTGAAAACTTTAATTTGTTCAAGAACTACACATTACCTTCCTTTTCTCAAGGTCATGGCCGAAAGCCAACTATGCACCAATGTGAAGATTTACTTCACCAACTAACCAAGTTATGGCTCACAAAACTTACACAATTGTGATAAACAATAAACACACATCATTGCATCATAATCAAGCACAAAAGTCCATACTTGATCTAGTGATCAAATTAGGTTTTTCAACATGCAAGAAATTATTTTCTCACCTAGACAACATCATCATAAAGCACATGTTAAGGCATACAAGCATAAACTACAAATATTACACATTGTTCTCCAAAAGAACCAAATTAATTGGTGAACCCATACCAAAGGGTTTCACCTACACATAAACTAAACAACCATCTTCACCACCACTATTTTGGTGTGATGAGATTCACCCCCCATACCTGTTGAAGAGCAGATATCCGGATCAAAGTCAGTTGATCGGTTTGTGAACCTCCTGACAATCGTCACCAACTACAACAACACAACAATCAAACATTAAACAACAATAAAAGAAAAACTCAACAATTCTAACACTGAGGGTTTCGGCCACCCTAGGGTAAAAAGGTTAGGAATTGATTTTGGTTTTCCATTTCATGGATTCAAAGGCAATAGGAAAGCTAAGGATGAAATGAAGTGTTAGAAATCAAAAATTGATGAAAAACACTATTCATCATCATCGCATAGGGTTCGGCCATTTGGGGCTTTTTGATCTAGGATGAGAATTGAACCATAAGCTCTTGGGTTTAGGTAGAGAATGATGAGGTGAGTTCATAGAAATTGGTTTCACATCAAAATGATATTTCTACAAATTCCTATGGATTTTCAAAGTTTTGGATCTAAGATAAGATTTTCATGAAAATGAAGTATGATCTTGAAATAGAGAGAAATTCAAGAAGCTAAGAGATCATAGAAGTGATCTTACCTTAGAATGAAGGAAGATTGCTCAAGGAATCAAGTGATTCTAACAAGTAAATCAAGGTCTTCAAGAAGAAAATGAAGGTTCTCTCAAGAACAACTATAGAGTTCTATGGGGAGAGGGGCTGTGCGTGAATGAGGGCTGTGAGGGGCTGAGTTCAGGCTCTTAAAAGCTCACTTAAGGGCAAAAAAGTCATTTGCTAAAAGGGTAAAATGGTAAAAGTGTAAAAGACTAAGGTTAGGGGCATTTTGGTCATTTTGGGTCCAGATATTTCCAAACGTCATGACGACTCTGGCATACTCTCCCACGTGTACTGGGATGATGTGATAACAAGGTTATCCGTTGGCGAGTCCTGGTAAATCCATATGTGGCTCCGTTCGTCACCCGATTGAGGATTCCGCTCGAACGGAGGTCAGGATCTGATTTTTCTGAAATTTTTGTGAAATTTAACCAAAACGTAGAGAATCGAATTCTAAGACTTACTGTCTCGTTCATGGGTCCATCTGAGGTCTCCTGAGTAGTAAAATCATACTGTCAGTGTAAAAACGCAGACCGGACTTCGTTTGAGTTTCGACTCAAAACTTAATCGTAGCTTCCTATGATATCGTCGAGCATGACTATGGTCTCGGAATATTTTATTTCCATTCCTAAGACCTCCAATAAAATAAAGACGTTAAAATACTCAAGAATTAGAAAACGTGAAAATCGGGGCGTTACAGTCATTGCATACTTTAGTTGACATTTGACCTATATTATTGTTGATTGATATATTAACTGTGATGCCATGTAATTAATTGTTATGCTATGAAAGCCCATGCGCTCTATATGCCGATTGGGTGCGTGTGTGCGTGACTTTTATCACTGCTGTTATGGTTGGGTGATATGCGGAATCTCACGTCATTACTTTTGCTGTCACGTTGCTCGCGTGGTTTTCATCTTACTATGGTGAGTAGATATGGCGAGCGACCCACCTCCCCGTTTGACCTTGGACTTGACACTTCACGATGGAGCGGATGTTTGGACGATCCATCCTGACGGACGTCGCACCTACACTGGAGCAGTGAGTCTCACGAGCAGGAGGGAGTTAACTTTCTCCATGACGAGCCTGTCCGAGAGAGTTTGCACCTTACGGATCAGTGGTGAGGGTAGCTCGAGGATTACCCAGCCACACTAGTGCAATTAACACTTTTTAAATCGGTTAAAAATATCATTCTAAATCAGTTATGGAACCGATGTAGAAATAGAAGATGTAGAATGTATGAACTTTGAACATCGGTTTCCAACCGATGTTGAAATTTAACTTTCCACATGGGTTATAATCCAAAACCGATTTTGAAAGTGCTCCTTCAACAGATTTATATTTGTTGAAAGAGAACTTTTAACATCGGTTATATGCCAGCACCGATGTTGAAATGGAGAATTCAACATCGGTTTTGTCTTGTAATCGACTTTGAAAGTGCTTCCTTAACAGATTTATATTATGTTGAAAGAGAACGTTTAACATCGGTTATATTTCAGAACCGATGTTGAAATGGAGAATGCAACATCGAATCTGCCTTGTAACCGATGTTAATAGTCCACTTTTTTTTTTTTTAAAAATAATCTCTTTTAAACCAGTTACAATCCTTAGCCCTGTTTCATATGTACAACCAGAACAATCCCAGCCAAAACAGAATCCCAACAATAACATAATCTAAATCACTATACAAAGTTAGCCAAACTACTATATTAATTATGCAAAAGTCAGCTTCTTTTGATTCAACAAACTAAACTAATTATATAATGTCATAAATTTAAACTAATTAAATACATAACAAAGAAACCACAAAGATATATAACAAAGAAATCACATGTCATCCATAAAAAACAAAAAGAAACCATATGTCACAAATTAATGTTCAGTCATCTCAAGAAAGAAGTTTGCCCAACGCTCCTTGATGTCCTTAATGTCCTCTTCAGAGAATGCTTCCGGATTGTCGAAAATCTGCACATTCAATTAACATAAGATAAATTAAACATTATAACTAAACAACTAAAACTAAACATAATTAATCTATAACTATTTACAAATGCTATTAGTTACCTCCTTCCATCGATCTGTAATACCCGCTGAGACAATGTTGAACATCCACTTCATGACATAATATCCGCACTCCCAGCAGCCACGTTGCCTATGACACTACAAATGAATACACAATTTGAATATATAATGAGTAAAAACATAATAGTAACTATTTTACACTGCAATTGAATCTCGAGTACTAGTAAACTACTTACATTAGGGTAAATCCACCTAATAGGCGTGGGCCTACCACCATCCAAAAGACGATTTGCGTTCACAGATCTATCGTAATTAAGAAAATATTCATTTAAAGTAATTAATAAAGCAAATGTAGTACAAATTAAATTAATTAAAAGCTTATGTTTCCACAATAAACTTGATTTCTTTCGTCGGCTTCCTTCCCAACGAACAAAAGAAGACCACAGCACTCATACCACGACAGATGATCAATAATGGCCAATGTTTACTGCATTTGGAAACAGTTAGAGACAAGTCACAGATAATTATAAATCACTAGTAAAACTTGTACTTACAGATAGAGGTAAGGTGCTAGGTAGAACTGTTTTTTGCCTTCATCAAGCACGCGTCGCATGTACGCGGTAATCTCATCTGACCAAAGTGTCTCACCCTGAATTAGTTGAGGGTCAAGGAATCCATAAAGATGGAGGTTACCCCTATCAATACACAGGCGATGCAGATACCTAAGATATTGAAATAAATATTAATTATAATAGTTTAAAACTTAATTAGTTAACTTAAAAATTAATTAGTTGAAATAAAATATACTTACGTGCACCACAATGAGACAACTGTAATGCAAAGCATTTCATTATCAATGCATATCTCCATAATGTCCCTCTGGGAGATATAGAAAGTGTCGGGCCTGCCATCGTGTTCCAAATATATAAAAGCGGACTCCTTCCCAAGTTTCACAACCGCTAATGCCAGATGTTCAAGAGCATCAAGTTCAACATCCTTGTCGATACCCTAAACATCAAATATAGAACATTAGTAAACACGGTTAAGTTATTTCAATAAAAAAAAAAACTTAAGTTATTGAATGATTATATGAATACCTTCGATGAACCAAACTTCACAAGTTTTCTCGGATCCGACCTAGGCCTTTTGGGTGGATGATCTGTTCCATCATCCTAAACAACAGAGGTAAAGCATTAGTAAACACAATTAAGTTATTTCAATTGTAAATATAGAAAAACATAAGTAATTGAACAATTACATGAATACCTTGGCTGAAACAAAAAACCTCATAAGTCTTCTCGGCCAAGGGATGAAATTACCGGGGGCCTGGCCAACTGTAATAACCTCCTCGGTGGGCATAAGGACTAGAGCATCAACATCTCGAACATCTTCAACCACCACCCTCACATGATCATCCGCTAATGTCCGGTGGTGTAAGGTATTTCCCAAGTTATGTACCCTCCCAAATGCCACTAACCGGCGATCATGATGATCATCAACATACAACTCACACTGATCCTCGTCCTCCTTCTCAGGCTGATGTGAACGATCACATGAACCCTTAGTGCTCACATGTACAGACGGTTGGGCACTTGTGTTTTGCTGGGAAAAACCCATATATGCCAACTCTGAGAAAAGATCTCGTTTTATTTTTTCTCGAAGTTGCGCCTTGATGGACTCAATATCATCCCTGGTCCGATGATGTGAAGATGATCCGTGGTATTGGCGAATGCCAACACCCCATCCAACACCAAGGACACGGCCTGGGTGGTTCTCTTTCCCAATCGCAACAACCAAGACATCTTTGCGTCCGGTAGACACAAAGGTTCCTTGTGTGCTCTGTTCGTCCAAGGAATCCTACAACATACAATTGTCACATTTGTGTAAGACGATCGATAAGCATGTTACAATTACAATTAGAATTGAATACATACTTACAATCTTTTCAGCAACAAGGCGTGCTTCCTCGGATGTATACTGTCCCGATGGTCCTTGTCGGGCTCTCTTCCATGTATGATGGCGTGGGGGTGGAGGTGGATCAACAACTTCTGGAGGTGGATCAGCTGTAGGATCAGCTTGGGATGCTTCTTCCAAAAGTTGTTTCTTCTTCTCTTCAATCATCTTCCTCCTCAGCTTTTTATATCCCCCACGAGACAAACGATTGGGGTAGAGATTCTTACTCTGGATCTCCTGCGCCTTTCCCCTTTTCTCCTATTATAAATAACATCAACTGAATTCAGTATATTAATAAAATCAATTTGGTTGGTCAAGTTAAATAATAGGCAAAACTAGTGCTTTGGTTCCTTAAGTTAATTTAATTTTTCAAATTGGTCCCTTAAGTTTTTTTTGTGTCAAACAGGTCCCTTAAGTTTTTTTTTTTTTGTGACAAACAGGTCCTTTAAGTTTTCGTGACAGTATATGGTCTTGCTATTAAATCAGTGAATTACGATGTCACAAAAAAACTTAAGGGACCTGTTTGTCACAAAAAAAACTTAAGGAACCTGTTTGACACAAAAAAAACTTAAGGGACCAATTTGAAAAATTAAATTAACTTAAGGGACCAATGCACTAGTTTTGCCTAAATAATATAACTCAAGTTAACCTGAAAGGCGGGGTCCAATTGGATCTGAACAAATCTATCTCACGTCTCTTGATCAAGGAACGAGTACATCTCAAGTGGAGATTTGTCCGCACGCCAATGTATGTATTTTCCGCTTAGTTGTGTTTTAAATGCTCTCCAACGCTCACCCGCATACGAAATCCATTTTTTCTTCATAAGCTCGGTATTCGGTACTTCAAAGGTGAGCTGCATTACACCAAAAAATGGACGAATTAGTGTATATGAAAATAATATGGTGAAATAAAATAGATACAAACAAAAGGGTAAAAGTAAAATACCATGATACTATCCCATATCCGATCCTTCACATTCGTTGGTACATGGTCCCAATCCTCAATAAGTATACTAGCCTTGCTTTTGGCAAGGACGGCCACAAAACTCTTGAACTGATCTTCCATTGGCCCTATAGGTAAGCAGTCTCCATCAAACTCAACCCTCATCTCTTGATTACTACTACGGTTGACGGCCAATTTTTTTAATCGTGTGGCGCGTCTACCCTTTTGACTTGTTGACGGGGTATCCGACCCGCTGCGTGTAGGAGGGATATTCAAGGGATCTTCCATGTATGCCTGTTTAGATAAAAAATAATAAATTATGTCAATAAGGATGGAAAAATAACAAATATAACTTAACATATAAATATCAAATTAAATAACAAAAAAAAAACTTAACTTATAATTATCATGATAAACATAACTTAACTAATAAATATCACTTTAAACATAACTTACACTATGGTCAAGTAGTAATGTTCTCCCATATCCCTTCATGATGATCATCACGAATGGCATGTACATCGTCCACTTCATTTTCCTCATTGAAAGAAGGCATCCATGTTGCGAAAGAAGGAGTATCGGAAATATCAAGAGTTGAATCTTGATTTTCCTCACTACCATTATGCATGTTTTTTCCTTGGAGAACCACTGACCACCTTTTGTTAGAAGGATCATGGATATAAAACACTTGTTTTGCTTGGAAAGCCATGATGAAAGGCTCTTTTGTATGACCTACCTTGCCAAGGTCTACTAATGTAAATCCTAATTCATTGGTTTGTACACCACTGTTATTGTCAACCCACTTACATTTAAAAACAGATACTCTAAATTTAGTGTAATCGACCTCCCAAATCTCTTCAATGACTCCAAAGTAAGATATGGATGCCATAACGGGGTTTGTATCTTTTGAACTAGAGAAGTGCATGGACACGGCTACAACCATAACCCCACTATTTTGCACGGTACTCTTGTCATCTTGGGACTTTGTATAGAAGGAAAACTTATTGATATCGTATCCACTCTAACATATGACATCAAAGTTAGGCCCATGTGCTAACCATTTTAATGTATCAGAAGCAGTATTATCCTTCACAATTTGATCTTTAAACCAGTTTAAGAAAGTCTTATTATGCTTGTTCAACAACCATTTTTCGTTCATTCGAGGGTAATTTCGCTTGACAATGGTTTTGTGATCACATAAGTAAAGTTCAATCTCATCAGTGTTATTCAATATATACAAATGTGTTTGAAGCACTTCCTCTCGACCCATGCTCTTTACGGTAATACCTCATGTACCCTTACCATCACATCCTCCCTCATGACGAGACTTAGGAAGCCCTATAGGTTCCGCTTCTGACATGTAGTCTGTACAAAACTCAATAGCTTCTTCTGCAACATACCTTGCAACAATAGATGCTTCAGGACGGTGTGGATTCTTCACATACCCTTTCAAGATCTTCATGTATTGCTCAAATGGGTACATCCACCTTAAATGAATGGGGCCACACAATCTAATCTCCCTCACTAGATGAACAATTAAATGAACCATGATGTCAAAAAATAAAGGAGGAAAATACATCTCTAATTGACACAAGATAATAGCAGCCACATTTTCCAACTTATCCAACTTTTGAAGGTCAATGACTTTGCTACATATAGCATTGAAGAATAAGCACAAACTTGTTATGACATGTCTAACTTTTTTAGGCAAGATGTCACAAATAGCCACTGGTAGTAGTTGTTGCATCAAGACATGGCAATCATGAGACTTTATACCAACTAATTTGAGATCTTTCATTGAGACAAGCCTCTTAACATTTGAAGAGTAACCCTGTGGCACTTTGACGCCCCGCAGACACTCACAGAAACTTCTTTTCCCTTTTTTCGATAAAGTATGACATGCTGGGGGTAAATAAGTCCGCTTAACCCTTACTGATTGTGGAGCTAACTGCTCTCGTATACCCATCACAACCTAATCTAGACGAGCATTCACACCATCCTTTGTCTTGCCCTGAATGTTAAGAAGCGTCCCGACTACACTATCACACACATTTTTCTCCACATGCATCACATCAATACAATGTCTTACATCAAGTTTGCACCAGTATGGAAGATCAAAGAAGATCGACCTCTTCTTCCATATGTTTTTCTTAGTAGCCTTCTTATGGGTCTTTCCAAAGATAACATCCATGTCCTTCACCCATTGATAAACTTGATCTCCGGTTAAGGCTGTCGGAGCAATTTCATTCTTCTGGCATCCAATAAAAGCTTTTCTCAATCTACGATACGGGTGATCAGGTGTGAGAAATCTTCGTTGCCTAAGTTAAACTGTCTTCCTTCCATGTTGTAGTTGATGGTAGCATGTGCCTTCTTCACATGCAGGGCATGCTTTATGCCCCTTAACACTATATCCGAACAAGTTCTCATATGCTGGAAAGTCATTGATGGTGCAAAATAACATGGCACGCATCTTGAAAGTCTCATTGCAATACCCGTTAAACACATCAATGCCTTCCACCCATAGATTTCGCAAGTCTTCAATCAAGGGACTTAGATAAACATCTAAGTCATTTCCTGGCCGTTTTGGGCCCGAAATCATCATAGATAACATAATGTATTTGTGCCTCATGCACAACCAAGGAGGTAGGTTGTAAATTACCAGGAGAACAGACCATGAACTATGAATACAACTTAAGGTACCATACGGATTCATTCCATCCGTAGCAAGTCGAAGCCTAAGGTTTCCTGTCTCATCGGCGAAATTCGGAAATAAACTATCAATTCTCATCCATTGCAAAGAATCAGCCGGATGGCGAATCTGTCCATAACATTTTCTCTCATCTGCATGCCATCTAATGTTTTTTGCATTATTTACATTAGCGAACAATCACTTGAACCTTGGAATTATTGGAAGATACCATAACACCTTCGCAAGAGGACCCTTTGTGATCACATCACAACTTGAATCACCATCGTTCACTTTGTAGCATGATACCCCACACCTTGGGACACTCGTGCATCTTTTCAAAGTCATTCATGTACAATATGCAATCATTAGGACATGCATGTATTTTCTTATACTCCATACCCATCGGACACAATATCTTCTTCACCTCATAATTACGGTTCGGCAATGTGTTACCTTCTGGAAGCATGTCTTTCAACAATTCAAGCAATTTAGTGAAGCTTTTATCACTCCACCCATTTCTCGCCTTCACAACTACCAATCTTAACACCGCTGACAACCGTGTGAAATTAGAGCACCTAGGATACAAAGGTTTATCTGCATCACTGCACAAAGTATCATACACATTTGCTCGTTGAAATAACTCTTGTCCAATATCGCGGATCATGTCCTCTAGTCGATCGTCCATATCTACGTCATCAACCTCCTCTCTTTGGGACACACTTAGCCTGTCTAACAATTCACCCATGCCATATCCATCTTGTATAACTCTTGCATATCCCTTCACAAATAAGATGATCTCGTATTTTCTCAGCTTCCAATCATCTCTCATTCAAACAATTAACACAAGGGCAATAAAACCTTCCATTACTATCGGGAACATTTCTTTTAGCAAATTCTAAAAACTCTTCCACTCCATTCTCATACTCATGACTTGTGCGTCTGGCATCGATCCAACTATGATCCATAACTACAACAACAACTGCACTTAGTCCAAGATCTTCAACTCCTTCTTATCACAGGGTATGGCCCTATCCCATTCGAGAAGAAACTTCTTCAACACTCAATTAACAGTTAGTCCTTAACTCTCATGCCCATACATAACGAAATTTCGGCAGCATTTCCCATCGGTCTCCGACGTACACGACTTGAACGCGGTGACATCCACCGCGATAAAGTGTGCACCCGGAGAACAAAGGGAAATGTATCAGACCAAAATTTCTTCAAGTATAACATATGAGAATTAAGGAATAAATATTAACCAAATGAAGAAAAAGTTTTTCCCCAAACTGTCCAACTTGGACAATTCAAGATTCAATATAATGAGTGGTACCTTAATAAAGTACACATATGCTCATTAATATTGAATCTCAAATGGGAAACTAAGGCTTTGCTAATTTATTAATTAACACTAAATAACAATGACAGCAACAAAGCACATATTCTCATTAATAATGAATCTTAAAAGAGAAACTAAGATAGGAAGATAGACATTATACCTAACTGAGCAGTGAAGCAGGAAGTGAATAAAGAGGTCGTTCCTAAAGCAGCAATCAGCAAGCAACAATCAACAAGCAGCAAGTTGTGAACCTAGATAACCATAAACACAACTTTTCATAATCATCACTGAACAAGTAGATATGTTTTCTAACTATGTCATTCTGTAAAACCCTCCATGCAAATTATTTTCAAAGTTTAAACATCATTTACAATTCATTGATACAAAACACCTAAAATCCAAGTTCAATTTAAAAACTGTGAAGTTCACCATAAAATAGCTTACTTGTTTAATGCTCTTTAACAAAATGAAACAACCCCTTGTATAAAACATTAAAAAAAAACTAACTTTGTGGTGCCTTTGCATTTAATCTCCTAACATGTGTAGAAGTGCTATTTATTTTGTGAGCAAGTGGGCTTGAAAAAGATTACATTTGCATCTTATATATGATACTAACTCAACAATTATTAATCAAAGAACACAAACACAAATAAAGAATAATGAAAATACAACATCACTTATAACTGATGGTGAAAAATTGCCATTGCCATGAATATAGAGCATTTATACCAGTAACAGTAGCAACAACAAACAAATTCATAGAGAAGCTAGTTCCAACAACAACAACCTGAAATCTAATATACCAGTAACAGTAAGGGTACTAACATTAAGCTACTAACAGTAAAAAGCACATTGCACAAAGAGAGCTTACCAGTTGTAATGGTGAAGGAAACGAGATACAGAAGCGCTCAAGAGAACGGGTTTAGGCTTGATTTGAGACAACCCCATCCTTGGAGGTTCCATTGGTAACCCCACTTATAATTATTAGGGTTACAGCGTAACGTAGTGGTGTAAATATGCAGAAATATTAAAACATACAATACACACTGATAATATAATAAAAGTATACATACATAATAGTACTGGCTCCACCAGTAGAGCCTACAACAACTGATACCAAATAAACAAACTTCAGAGTACGCAGTAAATAAAACTGAAAGCATAGTAGCGGAAATAAAAATACAGACGACTCAGTCTCCCGTATTGGCCATAACAACTACAACTACCAACCCCCGACGTCTAAGGTTCTCCAGCACCGGGATCCAGGGCTCTCCCGCCATCATTTGGTTCCACGGGTATACCATCAATCTCTTCTGGCAAATCCTCAACGGGATCTTCTTATATAGTCGAGAGTAAAGAGAATATGACATAGAAAATATAGGGGATAAGAAACAGTAATATGTCATAAATGGGAAAAATAGTTATATAAATAATGTATATAGATAGCAACACACCAAATCACAACAGTGACAACCAAACAACTTCCAGATAATTTTTCCCTTAACTACTGTCTCTCACACTCATGCAACTAACGACTATATGGACGCGATCACGACGCGACATCCCCAATGGATCAAGGTGTCCTAATCATCACTATGCTACCCCCATAAGGTAAGGTTCGGTCTAAAGCCCACTGGCCCAACTCGTCTCATGGGTACGACATATTCCCCCGCCCGCAGGCCAGGTTGGAATATTCGCCCGTCAACAACACAACTTATGGTAACGACATGTTCCCCCGCCTGCAGGCTAGGTCGGAGCACTCGCCCGTCCATTAACAACTCAACTTTCGGTAATGACATATCCCCCTGCCCGTAGGCTAGGTCGAGATATTCGCCCGTCTGTCTACAATTTGACTAACGGGTATGACCATCTCCCCGCAGGTAAGATCGAAATCACCCCTACGTCAAACTAATTGGTACGACCATCTCCCCGCAGGTAAGATCGGAATCGTCCATATGCCAACACAGTGATGAACAACAACTATTGAAAATGAATCTCACTGACTCATCTCAAGATCAACACTTAATGCCTCAACCACGACTTATAAACAACCACGACCAACTTTCATCCGGCTTAACCGGGTATCAACTTATATCACAACAACAACAGATCAACTATATCACTAGGTTGAGCACTACGAAATATATATATAACCTCGACTTTCTCACCACACATTCATCACCCGATTTATCAGAAATCACTGCCTAGTTCTACTCAGACATCAGCAGTCACAACAGACATCAACAACAGCCAAAATATATATTCAACAGTAAAATCAACTTCCAAATAAATAACATTTAATCCATTATAGCATATAATAGACATCACACACATATCACATATAATATATCAAATATCCAATCACTGCACAGACAACCTCAATATGCAGTAAAATCAACCTAACGGTCAAACGACCTCTAGTAAGGTTTGGGTTGCCCTACGCATTTCAATATATATTATTTAAAGCTTGCTTCCCCGACGATATTGTGATTCTTTCCCCCACCTTAGTGATTTTCCCGAGAGATTCCAAATGCGGCTCCGCAACAGTCAACCGAGTGCCCGATCGAGCGTTCGAGTCCTATCAGGTTCTTTACAGTAAAACACAACCATACATTAGAATAATTCAGCCATCAATTCCCTAATCCTTAGGATTAGCTACTGCCCCTATTTAATGAAATAGGCTAGGGGTATTGATATCCTACCAACTCTTGGATCAATGATCCTTAAGCATACCTAATGCATAATCAATGATCAATTATCAAAGATTTGAACCAAAACCCCTTAAACCAACAAAATAGGATTTCAGCCATCACCATGAAAAATAGGTGGGAGTTTGATTTGGCCTCTTAATCACTTGGATTACATGATTAAGGGATGAAATAGGTGAAATCAAGAACAATGAACAAAAACCCCATTTTTCCCCAAAATAACCCATTCGGCTCTTTTAGATAAATAGGCTAGAGAGCTTATTTGCTTTCAAGCTCTTGGATTATGACAGTAGGGGATGATACTATCTCATACAAATTGGTTTGGCATCAAAATGATTTTTCTATAATTTTCTTGAAATTTTTGAAGTTTAGATCTAGAAATTGAAACTCATGAAAATAAATGGAGAAAATAAAGATTGAGAGCTCAAGGATGAAATCTATACCTTCTAGGTGATAGAGGAGGATGAGAGGAGCAACTTTGCTTCACAAACTTTCTTGAAAAAGCTTGAGGAACTTGAGAAAAATGGAAGAAAATGGAGAAGGAAGAAGAAGAAGAAGACGAAGAGGAGAGAGGAGAGAGAGAGATCGAAAATAAGAGAGAGAAAGTGAGGACGATCATGAAAATTTAGATATTTTCTTAAGTTTTCTTAGGAGTTAAGAAAAGTAAAAAGGTAATTAGTAAAAATAACCAAAGGCAATTTGGTCATTTCACGTCCCGACATTTTGAAAATCCTCACGACACTGGTATGAGTCCCTAGATGACTTAACATGGCCTTGACATGAAAATTATCCGCTTGTGGGCTTCGTAAAACCCTTACACGGCTCGAATCATCTCCTAGAACGATTATCGGCCCGAATATAATATATTATTTTCATTTTCGAACGTCAGGACGAACTTTTTCGAAAATATAGGAGACGTGATTCTAAGACTAACTGTCTTGTTCACGAGTCCAAATTAGGTCCTGATAGTAGTAAAACACTATTGTCAGTGTAAATCGCAGACTGGGCTCCGTCTGAGTTTTCAGCCCAAAACTAAACCATAGCCTCCTACGATGACGTAGAGCGTAACAATGATCTCGGAATAATTTATTTAATTTTCTAGACCATCCAATAAAATACAATTACTTAAATACTGATTAATTAAAAGAATAAGAAAATCGGGGTTTTACATTGATTCACCCTAAGTTAGAATCACCAAGCAAAGAGTCAAAATTTTAGAATCAGAAATCCCAAAAAAAATAAAAAAGAATGAGGGTTCACAAATTGCAAAAAAAATTTGGGGTTCACAAACCTGGAAGACGAAGGTGAATGGCAGTCTTGTGTGCGTGGAACAGAGACGTCAATGGCAATACTCTCGTATGCGTGGAACAGAGCAGACACGAGTTGCAGAGGAGGCTTGCATGCGGTGGTCAGAATGAGGAGGAGGAGGAGGAGACGCGAGTTGTAGAGAAGGTTTTGGAGGTTTTGGAATTAAGATTAGGGCTTTGGAGGAGGAGGAGGAGACACAAGTCGTGCGAGAGAGACAATGGTACTATATTGAAGAAACGCGGGACTTGAGAGGGTTGAATGCCAACGTTATAATTTTTTATGACATTTAACATCAGTTGTAAAAGAAACCGAAGTAGAAACTCACTTTAAATATCGGTTTATTTACCAATCGATTTTAAATGTCACTCTTTACATCGATTGTAAAGAACCCGATGTTAAAAGTGAGTTCCTACATCAAATTAATTACAAGTATGCCACCGCCTCATTTTTTACATCCTGTCGTAGAATCCATATTCTGCACTAGTGCCACCACCACCACCCCCTGCTGATCATCCCCGACTACCTAGTGCCTAGCCTGCAGTTCACCGGGAGGAGCCCAGGGATGTGTACGTCGACCCTGCTTCCATGCCACCTCCACCTACTGCACCGTCTACTTCCGCCGTACCTGTATCTGCTGTCGGCCCTTCCGTCCCTGTTGTCCCACCCCCAGGGCCTACCTATGAGCCTTCCGAGCTACATCCTCAGATTTCTCGCTAGCGGGCGAATTGGAGAATGAATGCTTGCAAGAGCACACCGGCTCATACCAAGGTATCCTTTTGTACTCCCCTCGTTATCCTCTCGTCTGACGATGAGGATATGGAGGAGGAGGAGGAAGAGGAAGAGGAAGTGCCCGAATATGTGCCGGAGGACATTCCTGAGGTAGCCCCTGCTAGCGCAAGTCAGGATGCGTGGTGGATGAGGATTGATGAGGAGATGCTCTGGTATGCGGAACAGATCATGAGGGGATATGACATGCAGGCCTTAGAGGATGAGGACGAGGAAGAGACCATGAAGGAGGACGAGTAGGAGGAGGAGGACCCAGAGGAGTACTACTCTGATGAGTAGTGCAGTGTCAGTTTTTGGCTAGTCTCTAGTGTTTTTCCCAGCGTCTGTACTTTTATGATGTACCCCCTTCCCCTTTATGTTTTGGAGTTGCATCTCCAAGTAGTGTAGGTTGAGTTGTCTTTATGTTGGTTACTTTCTTTTGTAGTCAGATGCTGAAAACTGCGAGATATATATATATATATATATATATATATATATATATATATATATATATATATATATATATATATATATATATGTATGTATTATTGGAAGCTTTTATTTGTTTCAATGTTGTTTATGATTACGTATACTTGTTCTTATGAGTACATACATCCTTATATGTTTTCGAAACTTGAGTATAAAGAAAAAAAAAACCCATATTTTCGGTAAGCTCTTTATATTTTAATATATTTCCACATTTCTTTCGTCTTGTGTTTTATATTTTAATATATTTCCGCATTTCTTTCGTCTTGTGTTAAATAATCGTAACCCCTAAAGTGGGGTGTTACAGTTGCACTTAAAGCCTTTATGTTAGAGACAAAGGCTCAATTTCAAAGTCAGGTGGTGGCCATGATGAATTTAGAGAATCAAATGGGTCAAATAGCTAGTGCACTTAGTGTTAGACCAAGTGGATCTCTGCCCATTGCAACAGAAATGGCAAATCCTAATGGGCAGGAGCATTGCAAAGCCATACACCTCAGAAATGGGAAAGAAATCTCTACTTCAACAAGGAAAAATGAAGACAGTAAGTCCTGCAAGACTAAAGGCACTAACCTTGAAATAGAAGCTGATTTGGTTAAAATTGCTGCAAACACTAAAGGATCTTCCACACATTATGCCGCAGAAAAAATGTAGCAGCAAAATGTTGCAACATCCTCCTCAAATTCTGCAAAAAGGCCTTTTCCTAGACTTATACTTGAGAGGCCTCCACCACCTTTCCCCCAAATATTAAAGAAAACTAACCAAGATAAGCAATGTGACAATGTTTTTAATGCCTTGAAGTACCCCGATGAGGGTATAGAAGAGTGTTCTTTTGTGAAAACATTAGATTCATTGGTGCATAAGCTACTCATGAAGGAGCATGATGTTCTTAATAAGGAGCTAGCTCAACTTGAAGAGAAAAGGTTACTCAAGTAAGCAATCCTTGATTTGGTAGAGGAAAGGCCAGCAACACCACGGTGGTCAAGGAAGTATGAATCACTTGAGTTGACTAGTGAAAGTTTTAAAGACAATGTGCCTTCCATTGAGAGACCACCGGTGTTAGAGATAAAACAACTTCTAGCCCACTGTAAATATGCTTATTTGGGGGACAATGCAACTCTTCCAGTGATTATTTCTTCTTACTTGACTCCACCACAAGAAGAGAACCTCATTGATGCTTTGAAAAGACATAAGAACGCTATTGGGTGGCAAATGGTTGACATAAAGGGCATAGGCCCAACACTTTGTGTGCACAGAATTTTTTTGTAAGACAATTCAAAGAATAACATTGAGAGCCAAAAAAGGCAGAATCTAATCATGAAGGAGGTGGTGAAAAAAAAGATCATCAAGTGGCCTCTCGCTGCTGAAGCATAACAGGGATGTTCTCTCTTTTATTTCTTTCCTATTTTGCTTTAAATTTGTTTTGTTTGGAGTATTTGTTTGTTGGTTTGCTGTAGTATGTAGTCACAATTTTTGTTTTGTTTTGTTTTTTTTGTTAGTTTGTTGTGAGTTGGTTTGTTATTTTGTTGTTGGTTGTCTTGTTCTGTTTAACCAAATCCTCTTTTGAAACTTTTAGGTTGATGCAATGGGGACACTGCTTATTCTAAAGTTTGGGGGAGGAGTTGGATTTGTTTTTGTTTATGTTAAGTGTGTAATCAATCATCTTGGCTTGTTGTTTTAAGTGAAACCCAATGAAGAACACATGCATGATTGTGTAGGAACCCTTAAACCTTAGGATGAGTGTGATCCCTAACTCTTTTTGGCACATACCCTGTGCTTGTTAGGAAACTGAGGTGATTTGAGAGTAAGGCTAGGCCTAACACTCAAGGTTGACCAAGCTTGCTCTTAATTTGATAATGAGAGGGTGAAGGTACATAAATAAGCAAAAAGGTTTAAGTTTAGGGGTGATGAATGGATGTTATGCAAATCCTTGAATATGTAAGTTCAAAAAAAAAAAAAAATGTTGCTTGTGAGTACCCCTTTGAGACTAATGGGTTACTAGGGAAATACAAGCTGGTAATAGCTGAAAGTACCCCTTTGAGACCATGTAGGTTACTGGGGAAATACCTGCTACTGTGAATCCATCCCCTTTATGCGGTAGCATTTTGTGTACCTAGCCCCTGGTTTGATCCAAACCTTTGGGTTATCCTCGGTGTCCAAAGCATGTTTCAAGGCAGCACACACACATTTTCATTGAGTTGGGGTGAGCATAAATCTTAAAGGCCAAGGAGGTTTGCTTGAATTGAGTGAGTCCGAGGGTATGATCTTCATGGTGATAAGCCTTGCATGGTTGATTGTTTTCATGTTTCAAGTTTTTTAGGTGTGTATGTCTTAGTGTTTTTCAAACTCAAGCTTTTGTTTTGTTTTCATCACTCGAGGACGAGCAATGATTCAAGTTTAGGGGTGTGATAACTCTTAGAAATAAGAGTTATCTATCCTTTCTTGGCTTGCTTTTGAGTAGCCTTTGTGTGTTTTGGGTGTTTTAGCTTAGTTTAGAGCATTTTATGTTTTTGTGTGAGTTTCTTTGAATTTGTTATTTTAAGAGTGTTTAAGCGTGTAAGTAATGTGTTTTCTTGTTTTTCTTAGGTTTTGGTTGAATGGAAGAGAATCTGAAAGTAATGCTCTGGTTGTGCTGTAGCATTTGTACCTGAAGCTTGCTAAAGAAAAGACCACAACTCACAATAATATCTCTTATGTTGAGGTGTCCTAAAGTATTGGTTGAATTGAAGAGTTACTGGAGGAAATGCTCTGGGGGATGCTGCAATAACTGGAGCGTGTCTGATTTCAAAAGAATGACAACTGGACCTATTTTCTCTCTCCTGACGTGGTACCAGGTGCAAGGACACATACCCATGTGCCACATAATGCCAGATATTTTGTGAGATGGTGACTTTATGAGATGGGCCTTAGTTGCTTTAATTGGAATGGATAAAATTGAGCCCAAAAGGATGAAAGAGAGTGCACAGATTTCAACCCTAAAGGAATATTCTCACTCACTCTTCACCTCACCATCTCCCATACGCCTCTCCCTCCATACACAGCCTCCACTTCCATTTTTCATCTTCTTCCTCCATTTCCTTTTACACCCATCACCATTGCTGAGCTATTTTGGAGCTGGTTTGTGCAGAAACATTAGGAGAAGGTGCTGATTTCAGTTGCTGAAGCAAGGAATTGCTTGAGAGAAAAGGAGTCATCATCTTGGAAAAGTTGTTGGCTACCTCTCTTCCATAGTTTATACTTACTTCTCCATTGTTAACTCACATTTCAGTTCTCTAATGGATTCAATCTTGGTTGTTATTTTCTCTTTTGTTATTTTTAAGCTCATCATGAGCTAAACTTGCTGTAGCTATGGGTTTGTTGAACTTGTAATGAATATCTACTAATGTTATGTGATGATTTGCTACTGCATTTTCTCTTATTCTTTTTTAATTCCAGTTTTATTTAAGCTTGATAATCTTTAGTAGAACTTCAGCTTGCTGTAGCTTGGAAAGGTTAAGTAAGTAGATTGGCTTAAGGGATAAGGGTTAATTCTCTAATTGAAAAATCAGTAGAAGTTGAATGTATTAGGAATAATCATTCAAGTCCTTAGGCTAGCTGGAACATGCTTATTAAGAAGAGGGCGTAATTAATATGAACCTAAGAATAGGATGCGTTTAATGAAACCTAGCTTTTAAGTGTTGAAAAACACAACTTTAATTTCCTGGAGCCATATGCTGCAGCATTCTCAGAGCATAACTGACACTAGTCTGAAATTACAAGGGATACCTACTCGTAGCTGTTGTACCACATCTGTTAACCAACCTTTATTGCTCTATTTTATTACTGTCTGCGCTGCAATATTTTAATATTGAAACTAAACACACACCCACTTATTTTTTTTTTTGGTTACCTTTTTCTATCTTAGCTTAATAGAACCATTGATTCGAACTTTGAGCTAATACACCATTCTAATCCTAGTGGGAACGATCTCTACTTACACTTTATTTCTTGTTACGATTGTGTACACTTCCACATAACATAATTTTACACAACAAATATTAACCCCTTTTCTTTAATGAGTGTGATTTCTCAGGTCGATACGTTCTAGAACTTGTCCTGAGACCATTTTGAGGTGAATTTGATTGGTATGAATGTGGAAATCTGGTTGGGGCACTCTTAGGTATACTTTTCTGGCTCACAACACTTTGTTAAACACTTCCACTAGTTGCCCAATTTGAGCCTTTATGAAAAATATTTTTTTTGGTCCCTATTCTAAAAATTGAAAATTGTTCTTGATGACCTCTTAGATGTATTTTGGAGCAATAGTAGGAATGTGTTGTTGTGAATCCTTTTCTGGAAATAAAAATGTTAAAAATAGGCTGACAAGTAAAGAAAAGGGCTTCTCTCTCTCTATTCAAAAAGAGAAAGAAAAAGAAAAAGAAAAGAAGAAAAAAATGGTGAAAATAAAAAGAAGAGAAGATGCAAGAAAAAGAAAAAGAAAAGAAAAACAAAGCCTGTAGTAAAGGAAGGGAAAGAAAGGAAAGGTTGAAGAAAAGTAGTAGGTTCTTGAAAAATTTGGGGAAAAAGTGCCAAATGCACTTAATGCTCTTTTATGCTTCAAGAGGTTATTACTTTATTTTTTGGTTTAACCCTTTATATATCCCTTTTCTTTCTCTATCACTTCTGAAATCAATACCTTGGCTCGGTTTCAACCCGTGAAAGACCCCTTCCTTCTTCTACATGCATGTGAATCATATTGTGGAGATTTGGTTAATGGACAAGCCTAGGGTAATGTCTTTGCTTTGAGAAATCTTGAGTGCTTTATACTTTTTTCCCAATACACTAAGAGATTGTGAGTGGAGTGACCTATGGTCTTTTGGAAGTTTGATTTCAAGGAATTTAAAGTTTCTAATTGGGCAATCTCTTGACTTCTTTTGAAAAATATACTTATTTGACTATCCTTGCAATTTTGAAAATTCTGTTTGTTTAGGTCCTCCTGATTTAAATCTAAAAATTATTTTGAAAACTCTTTTAAGCCAGATAATTGCTTGAGGGCAAGCAATACTCAAGTGTGGGAAGTTTGATAAACCTCAATTCTGTGCATTTTATAGGGGTAATTGGGTTGAATTTTGATATATTTGATGATGATTATTATTGTATTTCACCCTTTTACTTAAGTTTTTATAGAATTGACGTTTAAAGGCAGCTTGATGAACAATCAATAAAAGATGGAGGTTTTTGAGCTGAAAAAAGGAAATTAATGAAGTCTGGAGCTCGAAGCACGGCCATGCACAATGAAGCATGCCTGTGCAAGCCTATCAGTTCAACCTATCCAAATATGCCCTTATAAAAAGTCTTAAAGTTGACCTTTGAAGAAGCACGACCGTGCTAGGAAGCAGCACGCCCGTGCTAAAGAGAAGCAAGGCCTGACTTAGTGAATCACGACCATTCTCAGAGAAGCATGGTCGTACATAAAGGGAAGCACGTTCGTGCAAGATGAAGCACGCCCGTGTTCAAGCCCGTGCACTAATGACGCTGTTTTACGAAGTTGGTATGCCTGTACTAAATTGAGCACGATCGCACATGAAGGAAGCATGGCTATGCTGAAGTAGAGAACGCCATTGACATACCTAATTTTGGGGCTTTCTCTCTTATTTCTCCTATATATAGAGGCCCTCTGTATCAATACTCATCATAAGTTGTTAGTCGTAGTTTATAGGTTTTAGTAGTTTATTTTCTTTGAGATTTCTAGAGTAGGATTTGCGCTTGGGGGTTAAGTTGGAGATCTTTCTCTTCTTTTTCTTCTTAATTCTTCATGACGCGTTTCCCATTGTTGAATTTTGTGACATCCTAAACCAATAAAATAAAATAAACGGGGGATACATAGATGTACTATGAGTGTACATCGATGTACAAAAATAAGAAAAGAGTCTGAGAGAGCTGAAGAACATATTTTGAGGTTGTACATCGATGTACTATAAGTATACATCGATGTACATAAATAAAAATGTCATATCTGCTGATTTTGGAAGCTACATCGATGTACATACATATATACTTTGATGTACATTAATAAAATGGAGGTACACCGATGTATAACATATATACATCGAAGTACATGGGTCAGAACGTGAAAGATGATTTAAATACATTGATGTACTGCTGTAATACATCGATGTACACAAGGAAAATTCGTAAACCAGCGTTTGTAACCTTTGGGAACCCTATAAATAGAAACTAATATCAATAGGTGCGATTTTAAGAACCCTAATACGTCTAAAAACACTGTGGTGGCTACCATAGGAGATTCAAGGCTCAGGGAGTAGGATTGTGAGAAAGAAGGAGGAGATTCTTGAGGAGCTTTCTTGCCGTGATCGTGACAAACGCTTGGAGCTTCTTGGAGGTCTTCGAGAGGTGAGTAGAAATACTCTTTCTCACCCTTTCTATGATGCAAATTGTTTTGGGGCTTGGGTTATGCTTTCAAAAATATATTTTTGGAAAATAATCCTGCGTTTGGTCAAATTGTGATTTTCTAAATTTGGGGTTTTTTCTTCTGAGGTGTTTCTGCTATGAATTAAATGTTTATTATTGAGATTGATGCTATGATATGTATGATGTATACATGATTTGGTTGATTGACATGTTGTATTTGGTTATATGATGATATTGGTGATTATGGTATGATTCAATAACCGTTAAATGTGATGAATGCTGTTTGCTGCAATACTACCTATGATAAGGGTATCGAGAGTAACACTACCAATGAACTGGAGTGTCGAAATATGAAATACCGCCATAATGGGGTATCGAAAGCAACAGCGCCACACATTAGGATGTTGAAATGAGTAATATCACCAGTATACAATGGTTGGTATCGAATGAGTAATGTCACTGAAGAGAAGGTGACATCAAAATACCTTCATGAGTAAGGTAGGCAATGAGACGTCATTGTTATGTGCAGTTTGAAAGTCATGTGACATATAAGGATGTTGAGAATATTTGATATATGAGATTTTGTTATACTTGATTATGATGTGTTGTTGAATGATTATTAAATATACATATATATATATATATATATATATATATATATATATATATATATATATATATATATTATTATCTATTATTTTAAAAATAGCGAGTACCATGGTTAGTTTTTCCGGTTACCGCACTGACTAAGAACAATGCTTTTGTGAAAACCTTTATAACTGTATTTCTATTCACTGGGATTATATATCTCATTAGTAGTGTTGTTTTCAGAGCCTGAGAACGACCCTATTGAGCAGTCAAACACTTGAAGATCATATTCTAGTAGTAGCATGGGTTAGTTTGCATGGCATATGCCAGGAGGACGCTTATTATTGTTTAGTTATTTATTTATGTTAGTTGTAATAGACACCGGGTTTTGAGGTTTAAAACTTATTATGTATTTCATTTATTTGGATTGTTATAAACAATAATTTTGGATTATTATTTATTATGAACTTATTCAATATTTATTTAAGAAAATTTTTATTTGCCTTGTTTTATTTAAATTATTATTTTGGGTACTAATGTAACGAGGGGCGTTACAAATTTGGTTTTATCTATGATTATGGGTAGCTAATTTCATCACTAGAGTTGTGGTGAATCTTGTATTAGTAGAAACCCTTTTTACTATGTCTTAGCTTTAATTCGAATTCTATTAAATTTCAAAGTTGCAATTTGAATAGTGTTATTCTATTATTCTTCATTCTATGCTAGGATTGCACACCATTTGCATGCTCTTAATCAATTGGTTGATCAGCGGCCGTACTGCAATTAATTGGTAGATCTATAGGATAAACAGGGTTTAAATTATTGCATGACCATACTTGATTTATTCCTTTCAATCATTCAACCTCTTTGCTCTTTATGCTTTCTAATCATTTAAACTCTTTGCCTGACAAACATTGGGTCATCTGGGGATAAGAATATTGATTGCCTAACAAAAAAAAAAGTTTGAGTAAAGGGATTGATATTCAGAGAGCAATTGCGAAATTGAATAGAACTAGGATTTGGGGGGTATTGAAAGTACAAGTAAAACCACGACTCTAGGCTCTTCGCTCTTGATTTCAAAACTTTTATTTCTCTTTTGTTTATCTTTTACTATTGCTTACATCATACTTTTGTCATTCTTTCGATTGGTCTGAATAGTATAAAAGTTTCTCTATTTCAGTACTCACGTGAGTATTACTCATTAATCCCTTGGATACGATATCTAGACTTCCGTCCTATATTACTTTTGTGACAGGGTGCACTTGCCCTTAAGTGTGTTTGGAATGCAACATATGGACCTTGGTAGAGCCACCCGAAGGGGTAAAACCCATAGGGCGCAAATGGGTCTTCAAGAAGAAGACTGACATGCATGGAAAGGTGAATACCTTTAAGGCACGACTAGTCATGAAAGGTTTCAAGCAAATTCATGGTGTTGACTATGAATGAGACTTTTTCCCCAGTTGCAATGATTAAATCTATTCGGATTCTACTTTCTATTACTAAATAGTGTGACTATGAGATTTAGCAAATGGATGTCAAAACTACATTCCTTAAAGGGAATCTTTTTGAGGATGTGTACATGACACAACTTAAGGGTTTTGAGAATCTAGAGAATGCTGGGAAGGTATCCAAGTTGCAAAGATCCATTTATGGATTAAAGCAAGCTTCCAGAAGCTGGAATCTTCATTTCGATGATGTTGTGAGACAGTTTGGATTCATCAAGAATGAAGATGAACCTTGTGTGTACAAGAAGGTTAGTGGGAGAATAATTGTTTTTCTTGTATTGTATGTGGATGACATACTGCTCATCGGAAACGATATTCCTACACTACAAAATGAAAAGACATGGTTAGGGGATTGTTTATCATTGGAGGACTTAGGCGAAGCTTCCTATGTATTGGGAGTCAGGATCTATAGAGATAGATCGCTAAAATTTAAGGCCTTAGTCAAGGTACATATGTTGACAAAGCGCTTAGGCGCTTTAGTATGCATGATTCCAAGAAGGGTCTCTTGCCTATGTCACATAGTGTAGACCTGTCCAAGGGATAGTCCCCTGCTACATATGATGAAAGGGAACACATGAATAAGATTCCATATGCTTCGGCAATTGGATCTATTATGTATGCCATAATATGTACTAGACCAGATGTTTCGTATGCTTTGAGCATGACGAACAGGTACCAATCTGATCCTGGTGAAGGTCACTGGACAACAGTCAAGAGTATCCTAAAGTACTTGAGAAGAACTAAGATACATTCTTGGTTTATGATGGTAAGGAATAGCTCATTGTAAAGGGTTACACTGATGCTCGCCTTCAAACCGATAAGGATGACTCTAGATCCCAGTGAGGATTCGTGTTTTGCCTCAATGGTGGCACTGTGAGCTTGAAAAGGTTCCAAGCGTGAGACAATTGCTGATTTTATTACAGAGGCCGAGTATACAGTTGCCTTAAATGCAGATTTAGAACCCGTTTTGATCAGGAAGTTCATTTATGAACTAATCATGGTTCCTAAACTTTGCGAATGCCATTGATCTCGTTCCGAACATATACGTAGGTGCTTCCATCTCATTCGATAAATGATCGATATAAGAGATGTGAAGTTGTGTAGAATGACAACACTGAACGATTCACTAATGGAGTTTCTTGCTCAGTGGTAGCATGACACTCACACTAGATTAAAGGGTATTAGAGTAATGCCCGATCGGCTCTAGTACTAGAGGGAGATTGTTTGTGTAGATTGTTGGTGTAAGCCCTAGTAGCCAATCTATTTTGAATAGATAATAATTTGTATCTTGACTTTGATCATATATTTGATATATGTACAAGCCATTCATTTATTATGCTATTGTTACGATCATGTATATAGCATAATAAAGTCCTTAGAATAAATAGTTCATTTAATAGAACATCAAGTGTGACTTGATCGTGAGACCCATTAAACTATAGAATGTTAGTCTTAAAGTATCTGTAGTCAAGTATTATTATTAATTAGGACAATAATAATACATCGAGACTATTATGTGAGTGATATCATGTAAGTGTCATAAGCGTTTGTTGTTGCGTTATGAACACACATAGGGGCAAGTGCACCCTGTCGCTGTAACGCCCCGATTTTCACGTTTTCTATTTCTTCAGTATTTTAACGTCTTTATTTTATTCGAGGTCTTAGGAATGGAAATAAAAGATTCCGAGACCATAGTCATGCTCGACGATATCGTAGGAAGCTACGATTAAGTTTTGAGTCGAAAACTCAAACGGAGTCCGGTCTGCGTTTTTACACTGACAGTATGATTTTACTACTTAGAAAATCTAAGATGGACCCGTGAACGAGATAGTAAGTCTTAGAATTTGATTATCTACGTTTTGGTTAAATTTCACAAAAACTTCAGAAAAATAACTTCCTGACCTTCGTTCGGGCGGAATCCTCAATCGGGTGACGAACGGAGCCACATATGGATTTACCGGGACTTGCCAACGGATATACTTGATATCACATCATCCCAGGACACTTGGGAGAGTATGCCTGAGTCGTCATGACGTTCGGAAATATCTGGACGCAAAATGACCAAAATGCCCCTAACCTTAGTCTTTTACACTTTTACCATTATACCCTTTTGGCAAATGACCTTTTTACCCTTAAGTGAGCTCTTAAGAGGCTGAACTCAGCCCCTCACTCTCTCATTTTCGCACAGCCCCTCACCCTTTAGAGCTCCATAGTTGTTCTTGAGAGAAAACTCCATTTTCATCCTTGAAAAGCTTGAATCACTTGTTGGAATCACTTGATTCCTTGAGCAATCTTCCTTCATTTCAAGGTAAGATCACTTCTATGATCTCTTAGCTTCTTGAATCTTTCTTTATTTCAAGATCAATCTTCATTTTCATGAAAAGAAATTCTTATATCCAAAACTTTGAAAATCCATAGGAAATTGTAGAAAAATCCTTTTGAGGTAAGACCAAGTTCTTTGAACTCACATCATCATTCTCTACCTAAGCCCAAGAGCTTATGATTCAATTCCCATCATAGCCCAAAATCCCTTTTTGGCCGAACCCTATTTGATGATGATGAATAGTGTTTTCATCAATTTTTGATTTTTAACACTTGATTTCATCCTTAGTTTTCCTTATGCCTTTGAATCCATGAAATGGAAAACCAAAACCAATTCCTAACCTTTTTAACCTAGGGTGGCCGAAATCCTCTTTGTTAAGATTATTGAGATTGGCTTTGATTGTTGTTTAATGTTGGATTGTTGTGTTGTTGTAGTTGTTGACGATTGCCAGGAGGTTCACAAACCGATCAACCGACTTTGATCCGGGAATCTGCTCATCAACAGGTATGGGGAGATGAACCTCACCACACCAAGATGGTGGTAGTGAAGATGGTTGTTTAAGTTTATGTGCGGGTGAAACCCTTTAGTTTGGGTTCACTTTTATGTGTTAAGTTTTGTTAAGTTCTCTTGGAGAACAAGATTGTCATGATGAGTTTATGCTTTAGTATGTTGTAGTGTGCTTTAGCATATGTTGATGATGATATGATTGAATGAAAATCATTTCCATGTATGTTGAAAAACCTACTTTGATCACTAGACCAAGTATGAACTTTTATTGTTTGATTATGAGACCATGATGTGTGATGGACTTATATGTTTGATTATGATGTAGTAATGTGTATTGTGGTTTATCATTATTGTGTGAGCTTTTGAGCTACATTTGTTTTGTTGGTGAAGCAAAGTCTCCATTTTCATTGGAGTAGGCTTGTGGCCTTAGTAAGAGGAAAATATAAGAACGTGTGTTGTTCTTGTTTTGGCAAAGTTTGATGCAACAAAACATGATTTCCTAACCTATGTTTTCAAAGAGAAACAAAAGCGATTTTGATCCAAAGATCAAATGAAGTTTTAACCTTTAAAGTGTGTCACCAAAGTGGGAAAATGTCTTTTCTTTAGCCATAGGTCTTTTCATCAAACTAAGTGCTTCAAAAGGAGAATTAATGAAGGAGTTAGGGAAAGTGAAAACAGGGCACTCGCCTAGCGAACCCCATCTCGCCCCACGAGACAGAGGGAAGATAAGGCATTCACCAGGCTAACATTGCCTCGCCTCGCGAGACAGTGGACTAGCCCGAGCAGCAAAGATGCAGCTTCTCGGCCTCGCGTCGCGAAGTCGTTATCGCCTCGCTAACCTCCTAAGCAGCAAAGATGCAGCTTCTCTGCCTCGCGTCGCGATACAATCCTCGCCTCGCGAAGCAGAAAGACTGTCCAAACAGTAAAGATAACTTCTCAACCTCGCGTCGTGAAATAGACCTTCGCCTCGCGAGAAATGTTTTGTTTATACAGAGTGTTTTTCAACTCAGACTGTAAAGTTTTACGCTTTAAAAACCTAAGTTAAGTAATTGACTTAGAGTGGAAGACAATGGATAATTAAGTGTAATATGTGGTGAAACAAGACCATATACTATACCATTGATGACTTAGTACATCAATGACTTCATAAGACATAAACACAAACATGAAACGTTTTGGGTTTTGAAACAGTAGTTCGATGATGGACCGGTGATTCGGACCCCGATCAGTCGTTCAATTGTTTCAGTCTTGTGATGACTCGATCCTGGAGGGATCACGAGATTTATCCGGTGGATAAAGGTTTTGTTTTCAAAAGACGCGTATAGTTCCTAAGGAAGAGAACCTTAGTAGACTTCGAGGTTTATCCGGGAGATAGACATTGCTTGATCGCATCTGCTTTGTGTAAGCATTGGCATTTCATTTGCATAGTCGTAAGGCCTTGAGCCTAGGAGTTGAGCTTACACCTTGATGCGGGTGCGAATCTTACGGTGACGATCTTCAATGGTCTTTTTGGAGGTATCAAGGTTGGAAGGGCTTACATTTGACCAGTTGGTAGCTCTTCTGTGTCGTGGCGAATCCGTGCAATACACTGATATCCTCTACTAGATGCCGTAATTTTCATGTTTGGTCGAGAGTGTTTCCGTAAAGCCAGATACGTGCACGTTACGAATGTTGTAGCATCTTGCTCATGGCTGGCAGAAACAGGAACATGTCCTCCCATTCACTCTCTCCGACGTTTTGTTAGCTCCATGGAGTAGGGGTCAGAGTAGTACCCAGTGGCATTGGCATTGAGTCTTATACATTGCACTGCATTGCATGGCCGTTGATGTTTACATTTACTGTTATACATCGTTGTACTGTTTAAGAGTACCTTATTTTATGCTGTTAACTGCTTAACATGATATTATGCTGTCAACTGCTTAATATGTTTGACATTGAGAATTCTTGTAAGCATGTTGGGTACGCTGTTACCCGGTGAGTCGTCCTGTTTTTACTACTGCATTTTTGTTGTGTTGATGAACGGGAATCTCACCCATATCTGTATGTTTTCTGTTGGTACTTGTTGTTGCTGTTTGAACAGATGGACGTGGCGATGGTTCAGTCCAATAGTTTCCTTGAGCCCTGAGGCGGACCTTCTTTTTGTGGTTTAGTTTTGTTGTCGGCTAGACTGCGTCAGTTTTGTAGTACCTTTTGGGAGCTACGACTCCTAGTACTTATTGTATCTTTTTATGTCAGTTATCCATTAGACCTATGTCTGTATATAGTATTATTTCTTTTTCTGTTTATGTCCCTGTATTTATTATGCATTATGTTCTAGAAATGCATGGCGAACCTAAGTTCGTTATTAGTATTATTTATCGTTACTAAATCCCATTGCATCTTGAGAAAAGAAAAAAAAAAGAAAACTGTATTTTCCGCGTTAATAAATATTTTTGGCCTTATAAACGTTTGGGAATGTGACATTTGGGAAAGGATGTTGCAGTCGCAGAAGTAATATAGGATGGAAGTCCAGATATCGTACCCAAGGGATTAATGAGCAATATGCAAGTGACTAAGTGGGTATCGAAATAGAGAAATCCTTATGCTATTTAAACTAACTGAAATGATAATAATATTAAGATGTAAGCAATAGTAATAGACAAGCAAAGAGAAATAAAGGTTTGAGAAATCAAGAGTAAAAGAGCCTAGAGTCGTGATTTCACTTGTACTTTCGATACCCCCCAATCCTAGTTCTATTCAATTTCTCAGTTGCTTTCTTAATATCAATCCCTCTCGTTAAACTATTAATTGTTTGTCAGGCAATCAATATTCTTTTCCCCAGATGAACCCAATGTTTGTCAGGCAAAAAGTTTAAATGATTAGTGAGATGACCCCCCTTTCCCAGAAGGATAATCCCATTAGTCCCAAACTCCTATTATCATTAACTATGCCTAGCCGTTTTTAAAGCGATAGTGTGGTATTCAAACAACGTTGCGGAAGCAAACAAACAATAATGGCAAGCATAGAAAAGCTATTAGAGTAAAAAGCGCAACATGAAGATAACTATATAATACCATACATATCTTAGCCCCATTAGTAGGGCACTGTACCTACATAGAACTAAAAATACAACAACATTAAAAGAAAAACTCTCGGAGCTCACCAGCACTACCCGTCCCCTCTCAGAAGGTACATAAAAACTCTCAGCTCACTACCTAGGACGCACTGGCAGGCTCTCACCATCAGTGGTGAGGATGCCCTGAGCTACCTTGACCCTCGCCATGAGTACGTCTGTATCGCACCAAAAGCTCATACTCTAACGAAGAGTTGGACACCACGATCCTACACCTACGGTAAGTACTCAGATACCGCTCTGTCCTCCGGCACTGACCTCAGTAGACGTAACCTCTCCTGCTAGTCACAGCTGAAGACTGGGGTGCCACCCACATATAGTCTCGCTCTCTCTCCCTCGGAAGTCACCACATCCTCAGAAAAGGAAGAAACTGGTACACGCGGTAGGGGCCAATGATGTCCACATACGGTGGCGTGCCGCTCCGAAAGATCAAGCTGACGGGTCCTGTGTAAACCACCAAAAGGGTCGAGGGGTCCACCCGCCATCCCCTCTCATCATGGTAGACGATCTCAATGTTGCCCAGCACTGGCATCCGTGGTGCCCCCGTGATAAATGGGTGAAGCCTCGATTCCATCATGTGTCTCGATTGGCTCGTTATCTTCAAACAAACCCAAAACAAAACAACAGAAACAACAATAGGGAGATAAGAAATACAGTGCATAACAATGTCGGAAAACAAAAGTAATGCAATAAACACATATAACATGTAGCAGATATCGCAGATATAACAGTTACTGCATTTCAAAAAACGTCTCTCAAGACAACACATGCAACAAGCATCCATCTCCATGAGTCTCACACTCAAATCAATCGTCTAGACCGGGATACTAATCCCATGCAGCATGTCGACCAAAAACTCACAAAGCTGGTTACCACTGGAACGGTTCCACACCCGAACAAGTCCACACCGGAATAGGTTCTGTGTCGGAACGAAGTTAGTTTGTCCAAGAAATCGAACCGCTCGCCATGACCAGTAAGAGTGCATCCCCGTTCCACACCGGAATCGGGATATCTCGGTCGCCTTGGAACATTAGCCTGGAACAATGGAAAGCTCTAGGATTGGTCGAGCAAACCGGACTAGATAGGGCGTCACGACAAGATAAGGGCTACCTCATCCGTCACTGTAAACTATTCCCGAGACCGGCAACATCCCCAAGGCCACTCACTTGACCGCCCTATCTACTTTTCGTACCCGTACTCAGGTACAAGTAACCTCGTATGACCCTGGCAGCCCATACTACCTGCCATACGGCCTAGCCACTTGGCAGCTGATGGTGATATGAAGCAAATATCCTCAACGGGCTTGATACCGGATCTCACGCCTAAGCTCTCAATCTGAAACAACACGATGCCACTGCATCCACACGGCCACAGCCTCGACGCCACGCGTCCACGAGCCACAGCTCAAACAATCACGGCCACAGCCTCGAAAAGTCAGCATAACAGCAACGGCACCATCCACGATATCAGCCCGAGAAAAACATGGCACACAACCAAACTTAACTCCACGGCTTTCCTCCACAACGCTCAACACCACAACATACGACATGATAACAGCAACAATAATACCAACAACAGCACATAGCAGCATATCATATACCAAGTAGCATATAGGCACTTAGATAGATAGCAACAACAACAACAATCAGCAGCATACAGTCATACAAAGCCAAACATCCTTAATCAACAGTTTACTAGCATAGGGTTTCCAAACTTAACAGCAATAGCCCAAAGTAAGCTAAACCTAGGGTGTAACGCCCCAATTTTCACGTTTTCTAATTCTTCAGTATTTTAACGTCTTTATTTTATTCGAGGTCTTAGGAATGGAAATAAAATATTCCGAGACCATAGTCATGCTCGATGATATCATAGGAAGCTACGATTAAGTTTTGAGTCGAAAACTCAAACGGAGTTCGGTCTACGTTTTTACACTGACAATATGATTTTAATGCTCAGGAGACCGCATATGGACCCGTGACGAGACAGTAAGTCTTAGAATTCAATTCTCTATGTTTTGGCTAAATTTCACAAAAATTTCAAAAAAAATCACTTCCTAACCTCCGTTCGAGCGGAATCCTCAATCGGGTGACGAACGGAGCCACATATGGATTTACCGGGACTCGCCAACGGATAATCTTGTTACCACATCATCCCAGGACACTTGGAGAGTATGCCAGAGTCGTCATGACCCTCGGAAATATCTGGACGCAAAATGACCAAAATACCCCTAACCTTAATCTTTTACACTTTTGCCATTTTACCCTTTTGGCAAATGACCATTTTTCCCTTAAGTGAGGTTTTAAAGAGCTGAATTCAGCCCACACATCCTCCATTCTCACGCACAACCCCTCCCCCCATAGAACTCCATAGTTGTTCTTGAGAGAAACTTCATTTTCTTCTTGAAAACCTTGATTTACTTGTTAGAAACACTTGATTCCTTGATCAATCTTCCTTCATTCTTAGGTAAGATCACTTCTATGATCTCCTAGCTTCTTGAATCTCTCTGTATTTCAAGATGAAAACTCCATTTTTATGAAACCCATTCTTAGATCCAAAACTTTGAAAATCCATAGGAATTTGTAGAAAAATCCTTTTGATGTGAAACCAATTTCTATGAACTCATTTCATCATTCTCTACCTAAACCCAAGAGCTTATGATTCAATTCTCATCATAGCCCTAAATCCCCAAATGGCCAAACCCTATGTGATGATGATGAACAGTGTTTTTCATCAATTTTTTTATTTCTAACACTTGATTTCATCCTTATCTTTCCTATTGCCTTTGAATCCATGAAACGGAAAACAAAATCAATTCCTAACCTTTTTACCCTAGGGTGTCCGAAACCTCTTTTAGGTAGAATTGATGAGTTTGTTTAATTGTTGTTTAATGTTTGATTATTGTGTTGCTGTAGTTGGTGACGATTGTCAGGAGGTTCATAGACCGATCAATCGACTTTGATCCGGATATCTGCTCTTCAACAGGTATGGGGGGTGAACCTCATCACACCAAAATGGTGGTGGTGAAGATGGTTGTTTATGTTTATGTGTGGGTGAAACCCTTTGGTTTGGGTTCACTTTTAATTGTTAGGTATTGTTAAGTTCTCTTGGAGAACAAGGTTGTCATGATGAGTTTATGCTTTAGTGTGTTGTAATGTGCTCTAGCATATGCTGATTATGATGCAATGATATGTGATTGTTGTTTGTCATAATGGTGTGAGCTTTTTGAGCTATAATTTGCTTAGTTGAGGAAGCAAAGTCTCCACTTTTCATTGGAGTAGGCTTGTGGCCTTAGTAAGAAGAAACATAAGAACATGTGTTGTCTTGATCTATTAAAGTTTTGAAGTAAGAAAAATGTTTTAATAACTTATGTTTCAAAGAAAAACCTTAAGTGGCTTCGACCCAAAGATCAAACAAAGTTTTCAATTCTTAAGTGTTTTCACCAAAGTGAAACATGCCTTTTATCTTATCATTAGTTCATCTAGTTAATCAAGTGATTTAAAAGTGAATTAATGAATGTTTTCATGAGAATCAATATAGTTCCAAAAGGTCTTTCTTTAACAAGGTTAATGTCTTCTTTTAAGGCAAATTTCGCTCAGCGAATTTACTTTCGCTAAGCGAAAACAGAGAAGTTTCAAAAGAGGTATAACCGCCTCCATTTCGCTAAGCGAATTGAGATTCGCTAAGCGAATACAGTGGAATATCGCTATGTGAATTATGTTTCGCCGAGCAATACAGAGGAGTTTCAAAAGAGGTGTAACCGCCTCCATTTTCGCTAAGCGAATCAATATTCGCTATGCGAATACAAAAAATTTCGCTACGCGAGTTATGTTTCGCCGAGCGATACAGAGGAGTTTCAAAGGAGGTATCACTGCCTCAAATTCGCTAAGCGAATGGAATTCCGCTAAGCGAATTTCATGTTTCAGAACATGCTAAAAATAGAGTAAGTGGTTCAAACGTTGTTTCAAATCAAATGAGTTTTCAATTGTAAAAGTTGTTTGGTTTACAAAAGGAGTTTTTAAATCAAATCGTAAAGCTTTACGCATAAAAACCTAAGTTATGTAATTAACTTAGAGTTGAAGACAAGGGTTAATTAAGTATAGTATGAGGTGAAACAAGACCATATGCCATACCATTGATGACTTAGTACATCAATGACTTCATAAGACATAAACACAAACATGAAACGTTTTGGGTTTTGAAACAGTAGTTACATGACGGACCGGTGATTCAGATCTAGGTCAATCGTTTACTTGTTTCATTCTTGTGATGACTCGATCCCGGAGGGATCACGAGATTTATCCGATGGATAAAGGTTTTGTTTTTCAAAAGACGCGTATAGTTCCTAAGGAAGAGAACATTAGTGGACCTTGAGGTTTACCCAGGGGGTAGACATTGCTTTTTCGCATCTTCTTTGTGTAAGCATTGGCATTTCATTTGCATAGTTGTAAGGCCTTGAGCCTAGGAGTTGAGCTTACACCTTGATGCGGATGCGAACTTATGGTGACGATCTTCAATGGTCTTTTTGGAGGTATGAAGGTTGGAAGGGATGACATGTGACCAGTTGGTAGCTCTTATGTGTCGTGGCTAATCCGAGCAATACACTGATATTCTCTACTAGATGCCGTACTTTTCATGTTTGGTGTAGAGTGTTTCCGTAAAAGCCAGATATGTGCACGTTACGAATGTTGTAGCGTCTTGCCCAAGGCTGGCACTCATGGAACATGTCCTCCTATTAACTCTCTCTGACGTTTTGTTAGCTCCATGAAGTAGGGGTCAGAGTAGTACCCAATGGCATTCGCATTGAGTCATGTACATTGCACTGCATTGCATGGCTGTTGATGATTACATTTATAGTTATATTATGCTGTTAACTGTTTAACATGATTTATACTGAGAATTCTAGTAAGCATGTTGGGTATGTTGTTACCTAGTGAGTCATTCCGTTTTTACTACTGCTGTTTTGTTGTGTTGATGAACTGGAATCTCACCCATATCTGTATATTTTCTGCTGGTACTTGCTGTTGCTGCTTGAACAGATGGACGCGACGACGGTTCAGTCCAGTAGTTCCTTTGAGTCTGGAGGGAGACTCCTTTTGTTGTTTTATTTTGTCTAGGCCAGACTGTGTCGGTATCTGTAGTACCTTTTGGGAGCTACGACTCCTAGTATTTATTTTATTCTTATGTCAGCTATACATTGGACCTATGTCTGTATACAGTATTATTTCTGTTTCCATTTTCTGTTTTCTGTTTCTGTATTTATAATACAGTATGTTTTAGAAATGCATGATGAACCTAAGTTCATTTATTAGTATTATTTACCTTTACTAATCCCATTACATTTTTGCGAAAAGAAAAAAAAAATCGTATTTTCCGCATTAATAAATATTTTCAGCCTTATAAACGTTCAGGAATGTGACACTCGGGAAGTGATGTTGCATAGGGTTTAGGTACTTTATCGGGGCTCAACCACTAGTAGGGTTAGGGATTCCCTACACATGGCAGAAAAACATACTACACTACTCTTGCCTTCCCGACGGCAGCATTACTCTTTCTCCCCACCTGAACAGTTGACACGCGAATCCACGCGATCACCGGCTTGCTAAGCTCGCAGCCTCTAGCACGAAGAACAACTTCAGAATAGGCTCGAAGCTTCCCCCTAGCCGCGGCCTCAAGCTCCAATTTGCGGGAAAATCACGAGCACGAACTTAACCTTAATCACGAGCGTAACACATATACAATAGTGTTAGCCCTAGGGCAAGCTCAAAAGATCAAAGAAAAAGGTAAAGGCTCAAAGAACGCCAAGAACACGAAGAACGCGTGTTAGGGATTTGAGTTTACCTGTGGCGAATCGAGAAAGTAATCCGTCAAAATCGTAGATAAGTTAGCCGCGATCACAACCGTACAGTCAGAATCGCGTTCCGATACTTCGATCGCCTCGAAACTGAGCTTCTCTCTCTAAAACACCCAGAGCTTCTCTCACTAGTTTCAGGAATCCCTTAAGTTTTCGTGCAAAGTGAGGAAGGGAAAGAAACTCTTCCACCTTGATCTACTGAGCACGCTTTAGCGTGCACATCCAGCACACTTTAGCGTGGGGTTCCTCCACGCTTGAGCGTGGAACCTCGTTCGCTCCGCCTTTTCCCTGGCCTGACACGTGTAGCACACGTGTCAAAAAGCACACCAGCTGGCAAACGCACTCAACACGCTTGAGCGTGAAACATTACTAACGCTTGAGCGTTGGCACGCTGAGGCGTGCTCCCTTTCCACGCTTGAGCGTGCCTCTCAGCTGGAAAAAGCCTTCCGAACTTCTGACCTCCACAGTTACTCGTTTAATACCTTAGGCACTTCCAACCTTGTTCAAGCCTATTCCTAGCTTCAAACTAGGCCTTAAACTAGCACATAACAAAACGCACAATCATTCAACGTCCTAATCATTCAACGCCCTAACTTAGCAAATCCGATGAACATTGCTGCTACAACCATAAAAGGAGAGGTTCCTCTATCACTAGTATTGCAAGGTAGTAATACCTCTACTCAGTCCACGCGAGCAAACCAGCATCGAAGATAGCATAGTGCTAGCTATCAGGATTAGGAGAGGCGTGACACACAGAGAGAGAAAGAGAGGCGCGGCTGTCTGGGGTGTACAACTGCCGTTATGAGTGCTGTAACACCCCGATTTTCATGCTTTCTAAAACCGATAAACTATATAAATGAGTTTATATTTTTATCTGAGTTTTAAAAAGTGAATTTAAATAAAACAAGACCACATTCATACGCTACGTCATCGTAGAGAGCTATGATTAAATTTTGGGTTGAAAATTCAAACGGAGCCCGGTCTGCGTATTCACTTACAGTAAGATTTTACTGATCAGAAGACCTAATTTTGAATCGTGAATGAAACAGTTAGGTTTAGAATCGAATTTCCAACAATTTTGATAAATTGGTTTTTCGCACTAAAAAGTGAATTAATATAAGTTATGCGGGCGAAATCTTAAATCGGGTGAAGAACGAAGTTGAACACGGATTTACCGGGACCCGCTAACGGATAAACTTGAAGTCACATTAGGTCATATCAAGTCACATCACCTAGGAAGGCGTGCCAATTTCATAATGACGTTTGAAAAAGTCTGAGCGCGAAAAGACTATAATACCCCTAACCTTTTTCATAATTACCATTTACCCTTCGATGAAAAGACCATTTTGTCCCTTAAGTGAAATTTTTTGGACACCCTTGCCCCTCCCTTCGTCTCACATGCCCCTCACCACCATGAAGACCCCATTCACTTCTTTTTCTGCATAACTCATCTTCTCCTCACATTTTCTCACCTTCTCTCTCATTTTCCTAAGAAAACTTCAAGAGTTTTTATGAAGCAAAGTTGATAATCTCACTCATCTTCATCCTGTAAAAGGTATAGACTCTTCCTTTGATCTCTCAATATTCATATTCTTCCATTGAAAACTTGTTTTTCATCTATGTCCAAGCTTGAGCTTCAAAACTTCATAAATCCATATAAAATTGTAGAAAAATCCTTTTAGTGTAAAACCAATTTCTATGAGTTAGTTTCATCATCCTCTTTCATTGTCCAAGAGCATGTAATCAAAAGATGTCCCTAGCCCATATGGGTATGGAGAGGCCGAAACCTATATGGTAGGAAAGCTTGAGTTTTTTATTCAAGTTTTGAGTAATGAGTCTTGATTTAGTGTTATGTATACCTAAGCATCATTCGTCTAGGAGATAGGAAATTTTAGACATCTCTAGCTAATTTTAGAGCCCTAGGGCCGAACCCTAAGTCTAAGGAAATAGGGAAAATTTGTGTTGTTAAATGTTGATGTTTGAATTTGAGACGACCCCATACGTATGAAGCCTTCCCATTAGTCCCAACCTCGCCTAGCCGTATATAAAGCTATAGCATGGTAAACAAACAGCGATGTGGAAGAAAGCAAACAAAACGGCAAGCATAGAAAAGTGATCAGAGTAGAAGCGCAATATAACATAACAGTACGATAACATACATAACTTAGCCCTGTCAGTAGGCACTGTACATACATATACATCCTGAAGGTAAAACCAAAATACATCAAAAGCAAAATAAAACTCTAGGAGCTCACCAGCAAACCCCCGTCCCCTCTCAAAAGATACATCAAAACTCTCGGCTCACTCCCCAGGACGCACTGGCAGGCTCTCGCCATCAGTGGTGAGGATGTCCTGAGCTAGCCTGACCCTCGCCATGAGTACGCCTGTACCGCATAATAGGCTCATACTCTGACGAAGAACTGGAGACCACGATCCTCCGCCTGCGGTAGGTCCTCAGGTACTGCTCGATCCTTCTGCGCTGGCCTCGGTAGACGTAACCTCTCCTGCTGGTCACGACCGAAGATTGGGGTGCTACCCACGTGTAGTCTCGCTCCCTCTGCCTCGAAGGTCGCCACATCCTCGAGAAAGGTAGAAACTGGTACACGCGGTAGGGGACGATGATTTCCACATAAGGAGGCGTGCCACTCCGAAAGATCAGACTAATCGGTCCTGTGTACACCACCAAAAAGGTAGAGGGGTCTACCCGCCATCCCCTCTCATCATGTACACGATCTCAATATCGCCCAGCACCGGCATCCGCGGTGCCCCCGTGAGGAACAGGTGAAGCCTCGGGACCATGCTAAATCTCCGCTGGCTTGTCGTCTTCAAGCGATCACATAACAGACAACAAGGAAAACTAGAAGGGAGATAAGAAATACAATGCATCATAAAGTCAGAAAACAGTAGTAATGCAGTAAACACATAACAGGTAGCATATAGCAGATATCACATTTATAACATTTACTGCATTCCAGCACACATCTCTCGAGAAAACAAATGCAATAGACATCCATCCCATGAGGCTCACACTCAGATCAATCCTCTAGATCGGGATACTAATACCATGCAGCATGTCGGCCGAAAAACGCACTTCTGCTTGTTCCCAATTGGAACGGTTCCACACCCGAACAAGTCCACACCGGAACAAGTTCTGTGTCGGAACGGAGTTAGCTTGTCCAAGAAACCGAACCGCTCACTGTGACCAATAAGAGTGCATCGCCCTTCCTCACCGGAACTGGGGTATCTCGGTCGCCTCGAACAACTGGAAAACTTTGGGATTAGTCGGGCAATTCGGACTGGATCGGACGTCGCCCTATAGATACTACTATCAAAACAACATTCGTCTCTATCTTAACCAACAATAAAAAAAATAAATGTCCTTATGTCCCTCAACTAAGCATTTAAGACAATGTGTAGTAACTACGTTATGACTAAGCACCGAAGAATTTATTACATATTTTATAATAAAACAAACGCACGCAATATCTCATATATATATATATATATGCAGTTAACTTATTTATTTAATAGAAAATTATACTAGTCCCTTTTTGATTTACATGTACTGTAGAGACAAGAATTATGATCAATAAAATAAATTTTCAATACAACAAACAATCTTAGGAACGTTCAATCACAATCATTAATTAATCAAAATCAACCGTATAAGACAAGTTATATACACCAAAGAACAATTTAAATAGGATGTGGAGGTAACATGGTTATGCTTGGCAAGAATATAAACACACAAAACAAAAACAAAAAACAATCAAGCATTAGTCAACTCCAAAATTTCTCACAGACAGCAAATTTATAATTTTTTTCTCTAACAAAACTCATACCCTTGCCTGTTAGTCGTCATAAATCTGTATACCATCAATCAAATATTGGGTTGGCCAGGCCCAACATCTAAAAGAATAGCATGCAGTCTTTATAACTCTAACAGCAGTCCTATGCGCCCAAGTTTTGATTTTAGAAAAACCCATTACCACAGTCAAATTTAGGATTGAACTGCTTTGATACCAAAAATGTAACGCCTTCCGTTATATTAGTAGCCCAAATAATATTTAAATAAAATATGGAGAAATAATAATTTTCTTAATAATAAATCTGAATAAATATTTAGTGTACTAATATTACTATTAATATCAAAATAATGTTTATATCAATAAACCCATAAAATACTCAAATAACATATTTAGTTCAAAAGCCTCAAAACTGAACGTCTACTATAACTCGCATCATAAAAAAAAAAAAAATACATAAAGATGACATAGGTTCTCTTGGCATAAGTTATAACATACTAACCAAATACTCAAACTAAGAAGATAATCTTCAAGTCTTTGTGTGCTCAACTGTGACGTTCTCAATCTCTGAAAACAATACTACTAACGAGATTTATAATCCCAGTGAATAAAAATACAGTTAAAAAGATTTTCACAAAAGCATTGTTCTCAGCCAGCGTGGTAACCGGAAAAATAATTTATGGTACCCGCTATTTTCCAAAATAATAGCATTATAAAATAATATTAATAATAATAATAATAATTTAAAATATTATTGACAATAATCAGTCATCATCAATACATCATAAATCAAGTATGTCAAAATCTCATATATCAAATAATTCCAATAAACCATATATGTTATATGACTTTCAAACATCACTCAACAATGACGTCTCATTGTTTATCTCTACTCAAGAGAAGTATTTCGATGTCACTCATTGGTGACATTACTCAATTTTCGATACCAACCATGTGTACTGGAGGTATTGCTCATTTTTCGACATCCCAATATATGGCGATGTTGCTTTCGATACCTCATCAACTGACGGTATTACATAATTTCGATATCCCAAATTAATGACGATGTTACTTTCGATACCCCTATCATGGACGGTACTATTTACACATCATACATCATGCATAATGGTCAATTAATCATGCCAAATCATACATATATCAAACATATCTCAAACAATGCATGTCAATCAACCAATATACATACCAATCATACATAACATACCATCAATCACAAAAATAAATGCTCAATTTAATAAACTTTATTTTTAATCGAAAACCCCCAAATCAATTTAGCGTTCTTGAATCCTAACATAGAAAAATCCAATTTTTCTAAATCAATCTTTCAAAATACATTATTGATTTTAAGAATCCAAATCCTAAATCTTTATATCATAAAAAAGATGAAAAAAAATATTTTTATTCACCTCTCATAAATCTCTAAACGCTTCAGAAATTATCTAAAAATAAATCCTAACGTTTCACGAAGAATGCTTCCTCCAGCGTCACTGCTATTTTCAATAGCGCAATGTTGTGCGGCGCTAATGTTTTTTTTTATCTTTTCGCATACCACATTGCGTGCTAGGGATACCACCGTATTTGACCTTCCGAGTGTGTGTGATTTGGACAAAGCCCATTTCAAATTGAATCACGTAATGCCCACCTGAGCATCTTCTTTTCTTTTTATTATTGTTATTATTGTCAAAAGGATCTTGGCCTCAACGTGTAACTATTATTATTATTATTTTTTTTTTATTCTTTCAAATAAATTTTATATTATTGTGAGATTCACTGGACTTTTATTATAAAAAGACAATTCTAATAAATTCTTATACCAACAATGTTTTACACTAAAACTCAAACAGCTTAGTCTTTTTATTAAAATAATTATATTGAAATTTTAGGATGTTACACTGAGGCTTCTCAGAATGAAGACTTAATCCAAGGTCAGTGCGTCATAAAAGGTAAAACCTTAACTGTACTGTTTGATTCAGGCGCAACGCATTCCTTTATTGCATATGACTGTGTGAACCATTTGGGATTATCTGTGCCTTCTTTACCTTTTGATTTAGTAATTCTACACCTACTGCAAAAACTGTTATAACTGCTAAAGTTTGTTTGAATTGTTCTATTTCTGTAAAAGATAGAACGTTTTTGATTGATTTGATCTGTTTGCCTCTTTCGCCAATGGATGTAATTGTTGAGTCTCCAAATGTCTGATGTGCATTTACCTTAGTTTTGATGAGATTAAAGCAGTTATTCAATGATTTAATTGAACCTGTCTGTGGTATTTAAATCGTCTACTTAGTGTGCAGATTATAACATTAAGTGTCTATATGAACTGTTCACTCGTCTGAACTTAGATAAGTTCACCCGTCTGAACTAACTTAAGTTCACACGTCTGAACTAGCTAAGATTCACTCGTCTAAACTAAGAGAAGTTCACTCGTCTAATGAAGTCTTCAACCGTCTGATCAAAGGAAGATTCACCCGTCTAAAAGACTTTGCAACTGACGTCATCTCTTTGTTAAAGAGGCAACCCGTCTAATGAAGCTACTCATCCGTCTAGTGACTAACGTTAAAGAATACATTGGATGAAAGCTGTCTAGACTCTGATAAGGAACTTCAACAAAGTGCTTTGCCTGAACACAACTGTATCTTACACCAAAAGGGAAAGTCTTCCCTCTGCAAACAAAAGCACATATACAGACCTGCTGAGACCAAAGGTATATCAGAAGTCTGTATCACTCTGATGAGAGAGAACAAGCGAAGTTCCCTATGCTTTAATGGTTGATCAGAACGACTCTATTGCATTTATTGAAGATCTGCAAGAAGCCAAGCCTTCAGACTTTGTGTCTAACGGCTTTAAAATCTTGAAGCCTATTTAATGAAGAAGACTTCGAAGATTCAAGAAGAGAGAACGATAAAAGTAATCAAAGAGCAATTACTCTGTGTATTTATATCTTCATTCTTTCATTATTTATTCTTCAATCATTTGAAGTTATTACGCAGTATTTTAGATCTTCACATTTAATACACTCGTCTGAGTGCTTGTGAAAGACTTGCAAATTGTAATCTATTTTACAACTTCTTTCAAACAAACCCGTCTGAGCCTGAAGAGGCTAAGTGTGCAAATAATACTTGTCTGGAGCCTGGAGAGGCTAGGTGTGAAAACAATACTCGTCTGGAGCCTGAAGAGGCTAGGTGTGAAAATAATACTTGTTTGTCCTGTAACCTAAATCAGTTATAGTGAGCAAACTTGGTGCAGCCAAGGACTGGACGTAGCCTGATTGTTAAGGGGTGAACTAGGATAAAACCTGCTGAGTGATCTCTCTTTCCCTTAACTCTTTAGTTTGATTATTTGTCTTAACTATCATCTAACTAAAGGGGTTTATAATTGTGTTTATTGTATTTTCTGTAAAAACCTTCAGACGAGTTATCAGTCTGATTAGCCTGTCTGTGTTTACTCGTCTATTATAACCTGTCTGTGCTTGCGAAAAAGTTTCTAATTCAGCATAAATTTGTCAAACACCATTCAACCCCCTTCTAGTGTTTGCATTTGTCTATTTCAGTTGGTATCAGAGCTCAGCCTCTGGGTTGAGCACCTAACAGTGTAGAGAAAAGATCCTGAAGAATAGACAATGTATTCTGGAGCAAGCTCAAGTGGGAACCCCCAACCTGAAGGAGGCTCTATGACCAGACCTCCTTTTTTCAATGGTTCAAATTATAACTACTGGAAAGAAATGTTTCACTGGTTCATCTTGTCAACAAATTCTGATGTATGGGATGTCATTACTGATGGTCCTTACACTCCTCAAAATATTGATAGCTCAGACAAGCCTAAGGCTCAGTGGACACCTGTAGAAAAGACAAGATGGGATCTAAACCATAAAGCTAGATATGCTATAATCTGTGCTCTCAGTCCAGAAGAGTTTGAAAAGGTATGTGCTTGTGATTCTGCTAAAGAAATGTGGGACTCCTTATCTGTCACACATGAAGGAGAAGAGACAGAAGAGGAAGCCAATCTATGTCTGATGGCCAATATAGATTCAGAACCTGAAACTGAGGTACATTCTGAACTTGAGGAATTGCATGATGCTTATGATGAGCTGGTAGAGGAATCCAAAGGCTTATCTAAGGCCTTCAAATCCCTCAAGAGAGATTATGTTAAACTCCTCAGTGAGCATAAACACAAATCTCAAGAGTGTGAGATGCTGGCCAAAGAGAATAGCCAGCTGAGGACTGAAAAGTCTGATGAAGCTTTGATCTCAAGTGAAACATCACATTCTGAAGAAGTGGTCACACTTCAACAGAGAGTGAAGGAGCTCACTTCTGATCTTGCTAGATTTGTTGATGGCAGAGATAATCTGACAAAACTGCTAGGATGTCAGAGACACTCTCTTAACAAAGAAGGCATTGGATATGATCATCAAGCTGATCATAAAGTATCAACAAAATCTTTAATTGTCTATGTTGAACCCACTTCAGTTAGAATTAGACCCGTCTGTAACTTCTCTGGAAAAGCTGGACATGTTATGTCTAAGTGTTTTCACAAGAAGAAGAGGAAGTCTTCACAGACTCCTAGAACTAACAGAAAAGGACCCAGAAAAATATGGGTACCTAAAGATAAAATAATTTCTGTTGCAGACATCCTTAATAGGACAAAGCAGACACCTCTGCTGGTACCTGGACAGTGGCTGCTCGCGACATATGACAGGAGAAAGGTCTATGTTCCAAGACCTCCAATCTAAAAATGGTGGATTTGTTGCCTTTGGAGGGAATAAAAAAGGAAGAGTAATTGGTGTTGGTACAACTGGTGGTAAACCCCCTCTTCCCTCTATCTCAAATGTACTTATGGTTGAAGGACTAAGACACAATTTACTTAGCATAAGTCAATTATGTGATAGTGGATTTGATGTCTCCTCACTAAGAATGAATGCATAGTCAAAGACAAGAGTGGCAAGACCCTCTTTTCAGCTAATAGACAGCAAAATCTTTATAAGATTGAGCTAACTGAACTCTCAGATCAAAGTATAACCTGTCTGATGTCTAGAGAGGATGAAAGATGGTTACGGCATAAGAAACTAGGACATGCTAGTATGAAACTTATTTCGAAATTGAAAAAGGATAACCTTGTGAGAGGATTGCCTGATATTAGTTTCAAGAAAGATGTTTTATGTGATGCATGTCAGAGAGGTAAACAAGTAAAATTAAGTTTCAAATCAAAAAACCTTGTATCAACCTCTAGACCTCTTCAGTTGTTACACATGGATTTGTTTGGACTAGTTAGTGTTGCCAGTTTAGCTGGAAGGAAATATGGATTTGTCATTGTTGATGACTATTCTAGATTTACTTGGGTACTTTTCTTAACCCACAAGGATGAGTCCTTTAAGGCCTTCTCTGTATTCTGTAAGAAAGTACAAAATGAGCAAGGTTTCTGTATTTCTACCCTTAGAAGTGATCATGGGGGAGAATTTGAAAATGAGCAATTCAAACTGTTCTGTGAAGAGAATGGAATCTCTCACAACTTCTCTGCACCTAGAACTCCGCAGCAAAATGGAGTGGTTGAGAGAAAGAACAGATCTCTGCAAGAGATGGCTAGATCAATGCTCAATGAAAATAATCTCCCTAAGTACTTCTGGGCTGAAGCAGTAAACACTGCATGTTATGTACAAAATAGAATACTTATAAGGTCTATCCTAAAGAAGACTCCTTATGAATTGTGGAAAGGTAGAAAACCCAACATATCTTATTTCCATGCATTTGGATGTGAATGCTTCATCTTAAATACCAAGGATCAACTTGGAAAGTTTGATTCCAAGGTAGACAAAGGTATCTTCATTGGATATTCTGAAGTGTCTAAAGCATATAGAGAGTTTTTAACTCTAGAACCTCTGTTGTTGAGGAATCCATTCATGTAAAATTCAATGATAATCTAAAGACTGATAGGGAACTATCAGATCTAGAAGATGATCTTGCAGGACTTGATCTTACCCAGCAGACGAGTCAACAGCCAGACGTATCAAAAACTGAGTCTGCTGAGGAATCTGTTAGACAAGTGGAGCAGACGAGTCATCAGTCAAATCAACATCAAAATGATGGTCTCAGAAGAGACTGGAAATTCAAAGCTCATCATTCTGAAGATCTTATCATTGGAAGTCCCTCTGAAGGTGTTAGAACCAGATCTGTCTTAAGAGAGTCAAGCAATATGGCTTTTTTATCTGAAATTGAACCAGAGCATATTGAGGAAGCTCTCGAAGATGAAAGCTGGATTCTTGCTATGCAAGAGGAACTTAATCAGTTCAAAAGGAATGATGTCTGGAAACTTGTCTCCAAACCAATAGACAAGTCTGTTATTGGAACAAGATGGGTTTTCAGAAACAAGCTAGATGAAGATGGCAAAGTTGTCAGAAACAAAGCAAGGTTAGTAGCTCAAGGCTACAACCAACAAGAAGGTATTAACTATACTGAGACTTTTGCACCTGTAGCTAGAATAGAAGCTATTCACATACTCATGTCATATGCTGCACAACATCTAATTACTTTATTTCAAATGGATGTAAAAAGTGCTTTTTTAAATGGAATAATTGAAGAAGAAGTTTATGTTAAAAACCTCCAGGTTTTGAAGATAATGAAAAACCAAATTATGTTTTCAAACTTAAAAAGGCTTTATATGGTTTAAAACAAGCGCCTAGAGCATGGTGTGATAGACTTAGTTCTTTTCTTATGAATAATGGTTTTATAAGAGGAAAAGTTAATACAACTTTGTTTAAGAAATGCTCAAAAGATAACTTCATAGTAGGTCAAATATATGTTGATGATATTATTTTTGGAGCTACTAATGAAAAATTGTACAAAGAATTCTCTAAGTTGATGCAAGCAGAATTTGAAATGAGCATGATGGGAGAATTGAAGTTCTTCCTTGGACTGCAAATCAAGCAGACGTGTGATGGAATCTACATCCATCAACAAAAGTACATCAAGGAGATTCTAAAGAAGTACAAAATGGATAGCTCAAAGATCATGAAAACTCCAATGCAAACTAATGCTAATCTAAGCAAAGATGATGAACATAAAAAGGTAGACCAAACTGTCTACAGAGGTATGATTGGATCTCTTCTTTACTTAACATCTAGCAGACCTGATATTCAAGTTAGTGTCTGTATGTGTGCTAGATTCCAATCTGATCCCAAAGAATCTCATCTTAAGGCTGTTAAAAGAATCTTTAGATATTTGCTTGGAACCACTAATCTTGGTTTAATGTATTTGAGAACACAAGATTACAGATTAGTTGGTTTTTGTGATGTTGACTTTGCTGGAGATAGAATTGAAAGGAAAAGCATCAGTGGAGGATGTCACTTCATTGGAGCAAACTTAGTCTCCTGGTCAAGCAAAAGACAGATGACTATCGCACTCTCAACTGCAGAAGCAGAATATGTCTCTGCTGCAAGTTGCTGCTCACAGCTATTATGGGTAAAACATCAACTAGAAGATTACTCTATATTTGAGCATAATATACCTGTCTGGTGTGATAATTCTAGTGCTATTTGCTTAACTAAGAATCCTATACAACATTCTAAGGCTAAGCACAAAGAAATCAAACATCACTTCATAAGAGATTATGTTCAAAAAGGTGTTTTTGATGTTAAGTTTGTTAAAATTGAAAATCAATGGGCTGATATCTTTACAAAACCTTTAGCTGAGGATAGGTTTAAGTTTATAAGAGACAACTTGAATATACATTGCTTTGCTGAATAACCTGTCTGATGAGTGTTTATGATACCCGTCTATGTTTAATCGTCTGACCTTGTGAGTCATTCGCTCTTCTTTTAAAAATTCTTTTTCTCTTCGTTTTTAAAACCATCAAAGAGGATGCATCTGCTCAGGGGGAGCAGTTGAAGAAGCCTTTAGGCAAAACCAAAGGACAAACTTGCTTTTAACTCTTTTTGTTCTCTTAGTACCTTATTTGTAATTTTCTTCTTTTTTTTTTCAAAATTACCTTGTTCACAACCAATGATGGTTAAATTACCTCCTTTGTTTCTCTTTTTTTTATTATGACAAAAGGGGGAGAAAGTTAAATGAAAAATCTTCTAATGTTACAACTGTCTGATATGAACAATTGTTTATCCGTCTGATATAGAAATATGATGTGTCTTTTCTTTTCTCTCTGTCTATGTTTTATTGCTTTTGATAATGTCAAAAGGGGGAGAAAATACTAAGATAAGACTAAGATAAAAAGTTAAATGCTTATCTGTCTGAGTATGTTATAATTATGGAACAATGTTTTTAATCTGACTGATCATATACATGACTGGTTTATGTGAATTTTCTTAAGTTCATTAAATCATTTAACATGTTTTGTCATCATCATAAAGGGGGAGAATGTTGAGTCTCCAAATGTCTGATGTGCATTTACCTTAGTTTTGATGATAATAAAACAGTTATTCAATGATTTAATTGAATCCGTCTGTGGTATTTAACTCGTCTACTTAGTGTGCAGATTATAACATTAAGTGTCTATATGAACTGTTCACTCGTCTGAACTTAGATAAGTTCACCCGTCTGAACTAACTTAAGTTCACACGTCTGAACTAACTAAAGTTCACTCGTCTAAACTAAGAGAAGTTCACTCGTCTGAACTAGCTAAGGTTCACTCGTCTGAACTAAGAGAAGTTCACTCGTCTAATGAAGTCTTCAACCGTCTGATCAAAGGAAGACTCACCCGTCTAAAAGATTTTGCAACTGACGTCATCTCTTTGTTAAAGAGGCAACCCGTCTAATGAAGCTACTCTTCCATCTAGTGACTAACGTTAAAGAATACATTGGATGAAAGCTGTCTTGACTCTGATAAGGAACTTCAACAAAGTACTTTGCCTGAACACAACTGCATCTTACACCAAAAGGGAAAGTCTTCCCTCTACAAACAAAAAGCACGTATACAGACCTGCTGAGACAAAAGGCCTATCAGAAGTCTGTATCACTCTGATGAGAGAGAACAAGCGAAGTTCCCTATGCTTTAATGGCTGATCAGAACGACTCTATTGCATTTATTGAAGATCTGCAAGAAGCCAAGCCTTCAGACTTTGTGTCTAATGGCTTTAAAATCTTGAAGCCTATTTAATGAAGAAGACTTCGAAGATTCAAGAAGAGAGAACGATAAAAGCAATCAAAGAGCAATTACTCTGTGCATTTATATTTTCATTCTTTCATTATTTATTCTTCAATCATTTGCAGTTATTACACAGTGTTTTAGATCTTCACATTTAATACACCCGTTTGAGTGCTTGTGAAAGACTTGCAAATTGTAATCTATTATACAACTTCTTTCAAACAAACCCGTCTGAGCCTGAAGAGGCTAAGTGTGCAAATAATACTTGTTTGGAGCCTGGAGAGGCTAGGTGTGAAAACAATACTCGTCTGGAGCCTGAAGAGGCTAGGTGTGAAAATAATACTTGTCTGTCCTGTAACCTAAATCAGTTATAGTGAGAAAACTTGGTGCTGCCAAGGACTGGACGTAGCCTCATTGTTAAGGGGTGAACCAGGATAAAACCTGCTGAGTCATCTCTCTTTCCCTTAACTCTTTAGTTTGATTATTTATCTTAACTGTCATCTAACTAAAGGGGTTTATAATTGTGTTTATCAAAACTTTTCTTATCTTGCATAATTGTGTGTTTTCTGTGAAAACCTTCAGACGAGTTATCGGTCTGATTGACCTGTCTGTGTTTACTCGTCTATTATAACCCGTCTGTGCTTGCGAAAAAGTTTCTAAATTCCGCATAAATTTGTCAAACACCATGCAACCCCCTTCTAGTGTTTGCATCTGTCTATTTCAGTAATCTTAGGGATGGATTGGTTATCTTCTAACCATATCCTGTTAGACTGTGCAAACAAAACCTTAATCTTTCCTAGTTCTGAGAATTCTGGATTTTTGACTGCCAACCAAGTAAACACTTCTTTGAGAGAAGGAGCTCAGGGATACATGTTGCTATCTTCTTTGGAAGTCAAGAGCGAGCCATTCTTAGATCATGTGCCTGTCGTGAACGAGTTTCTAGAAGTCTTTCCTGAAGATGTACCAGGTTTACCGTCAGTTCGGGACATCGAGTTTTCGATTGATCTTGTGCCAGGGACAAGACTCGTGTCTATGGCACCGTATCATATGGCACCTGCAGATTTGGAAACCTTGAAGGAACAATTGGAGGACTTATTGGGGAAGCAGTTCGTTAGACCTGATGTGTCGTCGTGGGGAGCACCTATGCTGTTAGTGAAGAAGAAAGATGGAACTTCTCACTTATGTGTGGATTATTGCCATTTGAATAAGGTTACCATTAAGAACAAGTGTCCTCTTCCGAGGATAGATGATTTGATGGATCGGTTGAGGGGAGCGGCATTTTTCTCCAAGATTGATCTGCGATCGGGTTATCACCAGATTCACGTGAAAGCAGAAGATGTACAAAAGACAGCGTTTCGGACATGCTATGGGCACTACGAGTACCTTATAATGCCGTCTGGGGTGACGAATGCTCCAGCCATATTCATGGATTATATGAATAGGATTTTTCATCCCTACCTAGATAAGTTTGTCGTTGTTTTCATAGACGACATACTCATCTATTCGTGAGACCGGGAAGAACACGCTGAGCATCTTAGTGTGGTTCTTCGGGTTCTGAAGGAGAAACAGTTGTACACGAAGCTGTCTAAGTGTGAGTTTTGGCTCGACGAAGTGCATTTTTTGGGTCACCTAATCTCAAAGGAAGGAATTGTTGTAGATCCGTCACAAGTTGAAGCAGTTCTTGAGTGGGAGAAACCAACCACGGTGATTGAGATACGCAGTTTTGTGGGCTTGGCTGGGTATTATCGGAGGTTCATCGAGGGATTTTCTAAGATTGTAGGACCACTTATCCAATTGACGAGGAAGGATAAATCTTTTGAGTGGACTGAAGCCTGTGAGCAGAGTTTCCAAAATTTGAAGAGGCTGACTACTTCGCCAGTGTTGGTGTTACCAAATCCAAGTGAACCTTTTGAAGTATACTGTGACGCTTCACACTAGGGGTTAGGCTGTGTTCTGATGCAGAATCGGAAAGTGGTAGCTTATGCCTCGAGACAGTTGAAAGTGCACGAGAAGAATTACCCTATTCGTGATCTAGAGTTAGCAGCGGTGGTCTTTGCCTTGAAGATTTGGAGGCAATACTTGTATGGTTCGACGTTCAATGTCTACAGCGATCATAGGAGTCTGAAGTACCTGTTCTATCAGAAAGAGCTCAATATGAGGCAGCGACGGTGGCTGGAACTTCTGAAGGATTATGACTTCCAGTTACAGTATCATCTAGCGAAGGCTAATGTGGTAGCATATGCTCTGAGTAGGAAAGTGTTACATGTGTCTGCCATGATGGTTAAGGAATATGAGCTGTTAGAATAGTTTAGAGATATGCATCTGTCAGTGCTCAATATTCCAAGGAGACTTTGTGTGGGCATGGTTACACTGTCATGTGATCTGATGGATCAGATTCAGGAGAAACAAGTGTACGACCAGTATCTAGAGAAAGCGCGAGGAAATCTGAAGAAAGGGATGACGTCTGAGTACAAGGAAGGAGCGAATGGAATCTTAAGACGAGGAGAACGGGTTTGTGTGCCAAACAACCCAGAGATAAGGAGGTTAATTCTGGACGAAGCTCATAGAAGCAAGTTAAGTATGCATCTAGAATCAACCAAGATGTATCAAGACCTGAAGCGGTTGTTTTGGTGGCAAGGCATGAAAAGAGATGTGGCTGATTATGTGGCGTCTTGCTTAGTGTGTCAAAAAGCAAAGGTTGAACATCAAAGGCCAACGGGAATGTTACTTCCGTTGGATGTCCCAGAGTGGAAATGGGACGGCATAGCAATGGATTTTGTGACGTGTTTTCCAAGGACACCTAAGGGGTGCGATTCCATTTGGGTAGTAGTTGATAGGCTTACGAAATCAACTCATTTTCTACCTATCAATATCAAGTATTCCATGAAGAAGCTGACTCAGATTTATATAAGTGAGATTGTGAGACTGCATGGGGTACCTTCAAGCATAATATCAGATAGAGACCCACGTTTTACTTCGCGGTTTTGGCAGAGTTTACATGAAACCTTAGGAACGAAGTTACGGCTGTGTTCAGCTTATCATCCTCAGACTGACGGACAATCAGAAAGGACGATTCAATCTTTAGAGGACCTATTGAGGGCATGTATGTTGGAACATGCTAGAAGTTGGGAGAGTTTCCTACCATTGATAGAGTTCACCTACAACAACATTTATCATTCGAGCATAGGGATGGCGCCCTATGATGCTTTATACGAACGACGATGCAGAACACCTTTATGTTGGTATCAAGATGGGGAAAGTGCCTTGTTAGGACTTGAACTAGTGCAACAAACAACTAAAAAGGTGAAACAGATTCAAGAAAAGATGAGGACAACTCAGAGCCGACAGAAAAGTTATGCGGATAAAAGACGTAGGCCCTGGAGTTCGAAGAAGGTGATCATGTGTTTTTGAGAGTCACACCAATGACTGGGGTTGGCAAGGTCCTTAAGTCCAGAAAACTCACTCCAAAATTCATCGGACCTTATCAAATTCTTCATCGGATAGGTCCAGTAGCTTACCAAATAGCTTTACCGCCTTTTCTATCCAACCTTGATAATGTTTTTTATGTTTCGCAATTGCGAAAATATATTCCAGATCCCAGTCATGTCATAAAATCTGATTCAGTACAGCTAAAGGATAACCTGACCTATGAAACACTGCCTGTTAAGATCGAGGACAGAAGAGTAAAGCAACTATGAGGGAATGAGATATCCTTGGTCAAGGTTATCTGGAACAAGACTTCAGGTGATGCTACCTAGGAAAGGAAGAGGACATGCAACGACAATATCCGAGTCTATTTTAAGAAGTACGTTAAATTTCGAGGACAAAATTCTTTTAAGAGGGGTAGTAATGCAACACCCCGATTTTCATGCTTTCTAAGACCGATAAACTGTATAAATGAGTTTATATTTTTATCTGAGGTTTAGAAAGTGAATTTAAATAAACCAAGACCACATTCATACTCTACGTCATCGTAGAGAGCTACGATTAAATTTTGGGTTGAAAATTCAGACGGAACCCGGTCTCCGTTTTCACTGACAGTAATATTTTACTAATCAGAAGACCTAATTTTATGAAACAGTTAAGTTTAGATAATAATTTCCAACAATTTTGATAAAATTGGTTTTTCGCACTAAAAAGTGAATTAATATAAGTTATGCGGGCCAAATCTTAAATCGGGTGAAGAACGGTGCTGAATAAGGATTTATCGGGTGAAGTCACATCAAGTCACATCACCTAGGAAGGCGTGTCAATGTCATAATGACGTTTGAAAATATTTGAGCGCGAAAAAACTAAAATAAGCCTGACCTTTTTCATAATTTTTTTTATCAACCTTTTTCATAATTAACATTTGTCCTTGGATGAAAAGACCATTTTGCCCCTTAAGTGAAATTGTTTGGACACCCTTGCCCCTCCCTTCATCTCACACGCCTCTCACCTCCATGAAGGCCCCATTCACTTCTTTTTCTTTATAGCTCATCTTCTCCTCACATTTTCTCACCTTTTCTCTCATTTTCCTAAGAAAACTTCAAGAGTTTTTGTGAAGCAAAGTTGATAATATCACTCATCTTCATCATCTAAGAGGTATAGACTCTTCTTTTGATCTCTCAATCTTCATATTCTTCCATTGAAAACTTGTTTTTCATCTATGTCCAAGCTTGAGCTTCAAAACTTCATAAATCCATAGAAAATTGTAGAAAAATCCTTTTAATGTAAAACCAATTAGTATGAGTTAGTTTCATCATCCTCTTTCATTTTTCAAGAGCATGTAATCAAAAGATGTCCCTAGCCCATATGGGTATGGAGAGGCCGAAACCTATATGGTAGGAAAGCCTGAGTTTTTTATTCAAGTTTTGAGTAATGAGACTTGTTTTAGTGTTATGTATACCTAAGGATCATTCATCCAAGACATAGCAAATTTTAGACATCTCTAGCTAATGTTAGAGCCCTAGGGCCGAACCCTAAGTCTAAGGAAATTCGAAAAATTTGTGTTGTTAAATGTTGATGTTTGAATTGATTGTGTGAATGTAGTTGGTGTTGAGTATTCGGGCGAATAATTGGGAGATTCGCAAACCGGTCAGACGACTTTTCATTCGGAGGATTACTTCACAAAAGGTATGGGGAGTGAACCTCATCACACCAAAATTGGTGGAAGATGAAAATAGATGTTTATGCTTTGTTTGGGTGAAACCCTTTTGCTTGGGTTCACTACTTTGTTGATGAAGTGCTCTTTGAGAACATGATTGTAATAATGGTTCTATGCTTAGTATGTGTTTATGATGATATATGATTGGATGGAAAAATATTTTCATGTATGTTGAAAACCATACTTTGATCTCTAGATCAAGTAAGGATTTTTATGCTTGATTATGATTGAATGATGCATGATTGTTGTTCATCATAACCTTGTGATCATTTTGAGCTATGACTTGACAAGTTAGTGAAGCAAAAATTTCACCTCCCATGGGTGGGAGTATTCAGCCATGGTTGTAAGAAAAAGGATCACACAAGTTATTCTTGAACATTCAATGTCTTTGAAAGTTAGAAAGTGTTTTAGTAACTTATATTTCAAAACAAAACAAGAAGTGATTTTGATCCAAAGATCAAATAGAGTTTCAGCCTTCAACTAATGTAATCATCAACAACCATGCAATGCATTGTACATGACTCAATGCCATATGCCACAAGGGTAAAACTCTGACCCCTATTCCATGGAGCTAACAAAGTGTCGGAGAGAGTGAATGAGAGGACATGTTCCGAGTACGCCAGCCTTGGGCAAGATGTTACAACATTCGTAACGTGCACGTATCTGGGTTTACGAAAGCACTCTATACCAAACATGAAAAGTACGACATCTAGTCAAGGATAATATATGGTGGAACAAGGCCATGCACTATACCGTTGATGATTTAATTCATCAATGACTTCATATGACTTAAGTGAATCAATACTTATTTCATTGTTTGAAACTCAAGGAATTAATATTTTAGAAAGGATCAAAGACTTATCTAAGAGGATTCTCAATCCTTCTTCATAACACTTAGAACTTGAGATGTAATTCGTAAGACACAAACACAAACATGAAACGTTTTGTGTTTTTAAACAATAGTTCGATGATGGATCCGTGATTCGGATCTAGGTCAATCGTTCAATTGTTTCGGTCTTGTAATGACTCGATCCTGGAGGGATCACGAGATTTATCTGGTGGATAAAAGTTTTATAATACGAAGACACGTATAGTTCCTAAGGAAGAAAACCTTAGCGAACCTTGAGGTTTATCCGGTGGAGAGACAGTGCTTTATCGCATCTGCTTAGTGTAAGCGTTGGCATTTCATTGCATGCGTAGTAAGGCCTTGATCCTAGGAGTTGAGCTTACACTTTGATGCGGGTGCAAATCTTGCGGTGACGTTTTAAATAGTCTTGGAGGTATCAGGGTTGGAAAGGCTGACATGTGACCAGTTGGTAGCTCTTCTGTGTCGTGGCGACTCCGAGTAATACACTGATATCCTTGACTAGATGTCGTACTTTTCATGTTTGGTATAGAGTGCTTTCGTAAACCCAGATACGTGCACGTTACGAATGTTGTAACATCTTGCCCAAGGCTGGCGTACTCGGAACATGTCCTCTCATTCACTCTCTCCGACACTTTGTTAGCTCCATGGAATAGGGGTCAGAGTTTTACCCTTGTGGCATATGGCATTGAGTCATGTACAATGCATTGCATGGTTGTTGATGATTACATTTACTTGTTGTACATCACTATTCTGTTTTCGAGGATACCTTATATTATGCTGCTAATTAATTAACATGATATATTGAGATTTATGGTATGCATGTTAAGTATGTTATTACTTGGTGCGTCGTCCCGTTTTTGCTTCTGATATTTTACTGTGTTGATGATTGGGAATCTCACCCATATCTGTATATCTTCTCTTTTGGTATTGCTGTTTCTGCTTAAGAAGATGGGTGCGTCGACGATTCAGTTCAGCATATACTTTGAGTCCGGAGGGGGACTCCCTTTGCTGTTTTGTTTTGGCCAGGCTGTGTCCAAGTGTCAATTGTACCTTTTGGGGAGCTGTGACTCCTAGTACTTAATTATATACTTATTATCCGTTAAGCTTGGACCTATGTCTGTATACAATATTGTTTCTATTTTCGTACTTTAATTCTGTATGACTTCTAGAAATGCATGGTGAACCTGAGTTTATTTATTATTACTTACTTTACTAATCCCATTATATCATTACGAAAAGAGAAAAAAAAAAAAAGAAAACCGTATTTTCCGCATTAACATTATTTTTGGCCTTATAATTGTTCGGGAATGTGACACTCGGGAAAGGGTTTTGCAAGTGCTCTATGTTGTGTGTGCCTTAAGTGACGTGCGCAGCTTACTTATAACTGTCACCCACTTAACCTAACCCTATTGGGTTACTGTATGCTATAGGCCCAATGTTTAATTATTAATTAAATCATATTTAATTAATCAATTGAATTGATCCCATTTAATTATTAATTAAATCGTATTTAATTAATCAATTAAATTAATTCTCCGAACATTTTCTCTATGCGTGTGACCCTATAGATTCTCAATTAATTGGTAATAATATTAATTATATTAATAATTAACTAATGTTATAAACAATGAGCGGCATCTAGCAATACATCATTGTTACCCTATTAATTAGAAAATTGGTGATACAATTAAAACCATATTGTAACCATATTTAATGTGAAGTCAACGTCCTTTCGTCTCAATGTCTTAATTGGAAACAAGGCATAAATGTATCATCTTTGTTAAGTCCAATTATTTATTTCTTGATCTAGTAATAGACGTATGATCCTGTGGGTTCAATATCTCATATTGTCCCACTTCAGCATGGCCATGCATTTCAACGTCATATACCATCAAGAGGCCTATAGACATTACTCATGTTAAGTAGGAGGGACGAATCCTAACTACATCACTCACATTCCTCAACTTGTTTCATTGCAGGCCCAATAACTATCTTTATAGTTATCCTGTTACAGACAACGTTTAATAATATCAAAGTCTACAACTATATATGTTAGGAATCGTAGTAACTTCAAGTCGAAGGACTACTTCACTATGGTCACCATGAGAATCGCTTATCACACTTACATAACTATTATGCAGTGTTCTCATAGCGGGTCACTCCAGTATAAATATTCCACCAATATTTATACCTATGTGAAGACATGACATCATATATCTATGACCCTTGAGATGTGGTCACCAATACACTCACATAATAGTCTCGATGTATTATTATTGTCCTTATTAATAATAAAAATACTTGACTATGGATAATTTAAGAATAGTGTTCTATTATTTAATGGCATCTCATGACCAATTCATACTTGACGTTCCATTAAATGAACTACCTATTCTAAGGACTTTATTATGCTATATATATGATCATAACAATAACATAACAAATAAATGTCTTATACATATATCAAATATATGATCAAAGTCATGGTATAAATGATAATCTATTCAAAATATATTGGCCATTAGGGCTTATACCAACTATCTCCCGCTAGCACTAGAGCCAATCGGGCATCAATATAACATCCATCGATCTAGTGTTAGTGTCATGCTACCATTGAGCAAGAGACTCCAATAGTGGATTGTTCAGTGCTGTCATTCTGTACATCTTCACATCTCCTCTATCGATCATCTATCGAATAAGATGGAAACACCTAAGTATATGTTTGGATCACTGGTGAGTTCAAGTTTCCTTAGCTACGCGATTACTTCATCATCATCATCGCAACGAGATCAATGGAGTTCGCAAAATTAGGAACTACTATAAGTTCATAAATGAACTTCTTGATCCAAACGACCTCTAAATTTGTATTTAAGGCAACTATATACTCGGCCCCTATAATAAAATTAGCAACTGTCTCAATCTTGAAACATTTTAAAGCTCACAATGCCACCATTAAGGCAAAACACAAACCCAGAATATGATCTAAAGTTATCTTTAACAGTTCGGGAGCTAACATTGGTGTAACCTCTTACAATGAGATCTTCCTCACTATCACAGATCAAGAATTAATCCTTAGTTCTTCTCAAGTATCTCAGGATATTCTTGGTTGTAGTCCGGTGACCTTCACTGGGATCGGATTGGTACATGCTCATCACGCTCAAAGCATTCGAGACATTTGGTTGAGTACATATCATGGCATACATAATAGATTCAATTGTCGAAGCATGTGGAATCTTATTCATGCATTCCTCTTTTCTGGGTAGAAGGGATTATGCCTTCAAAAGGCATATACCATGTGGCATAGGCAAAATTCCTATCTTAGAATCATGCATGTTAAACCGCTTTAACAGTTTGTCTATGTATATAGTCTAACTCAGACCAAGCAATATCAATGATCTATCTCTATAGATCCGGATATCTAATACATAGGTCCCCTCGCCTAAGTCTTCTATCGAGAAACAATTTCTTAACCATGTTTTCACATTTTGTAGTGTAGGAATGTTGTTTCCGATAAGTAGTATGTCGTCCACATACAATACGAGAAAATATTTATGCTCCCACTAACCTTCTTGTACACACAAGGTTCATCCTCATTCTTGATGAATCTGAACTGTCTTACAGTATCATCAAAACGAAGATTCCAATTTCTAGAAGCTTGCTTTAATCCATAAATGGAACTATGAAATTTGCATACCTTTTCTAGCATTCTTTAGATCGACAAAACTCTCAGGTTGTATGATGTGCACTTCCTCGTGAATATTCCCGCTAAGGAATGTAGTTTTGGCATCCATTTTCCAGATATTATAGTCATACTATGTAGCAAAAGCAAGTAGGATCTGAATCAATGCAACTGGAGAGAATGTCTCATCATAGTCATACTATGAATTTGTTTGAAACCTTTGGCGACCAGTCTTGCCTTGAAGGTATTAATAATACCATCCATGTCAGTCTCTTTGTTGATGACCCACTTGGACCTTATGGGTTTTACCCCTTCAGGAAACTCCACCAAGGTCCAAACTTGGTTTGTGTAGATGTATTCTATTTCAGATCCCGTGGCCTCTAGCCACTTTTCTGATTAAGGGCCACTTATGGCCTCATTGTAAATAATATGCTCATCTTGATCAAGGAGTAGTACATCACCTACTTGAGTTAGGAGAAGTCCATATCACTTAGGTTTTGCACCTGATCTGTTTAACCTACATGGTTATTGTGTTACTTGAACCGGTGGTTGAACCACAACATATTGCGGAACCGATTCTTGTTCCATTGCAGGCGGGTCAGTACTCTGTGGTGCTTGGATTTCTCCAAGTTTTACATTCCTCCCACTGTCTCCCTTGGAAACGTATTCCTTCTCAAGGAACACACTAGTCCTAGTGACAAACATTTTGTCCTCGGATGTGTTGTAGAAATAGTATCAACGTCAACATATGATGCATGCTATGCTCAACAACATGCAAACACATGTCCAACCATCCACCATCATACCATTACATGGCTATCAACTTTGACCAACAAGCATCAAAGATGATTTATCAACATTAAACTTGACCAATAAGCATCAAGAATGATTTAACCAACAACATCGGTAACAGTGCGTCGTTACCATTAAAATCATCGCCTTACTAATTGTTAAGTCTTAACTTAACATTATCTTTATTAAGTATTATTCTTAATCTTATTATCTAAACCTCAACTCATTTTTTTATTAAGATTATAACTTAACCTTAATATTTAAGCCTCAAGTCATATATTTATTAAGATTATAAATTAATCTTAATATCTAAACCACAATTCATATCTTATTAAAATCATAATTTAATCTTAATATCTAAATCACAATTCATATTTTATTAAGATTATAATAAGCCTACATAACACTACCATCAAGCATAAGGGGTCAACACTGCCCCTGGGAACGTGAGAATCGATTTTCATTCTCTGGAATCGATTTCTCAAGTCTTCAAATCGATTTCCAATCTCTGGAAATCGATTTCAACATGTTCAAATCGATTTCCCCAATCGATTTTGAAGATGGAAAATCGATTCTAGAAATCGATTTCTACAAGGCCAAATCGATTTCCACACCTTAGAAATCGATTCTTGGAGGTTTCAAATTGATTTCCATGTGCTGGAAATCGATTTCTGGGTGTTAGATCATACAGCAGCGGGTTTCCTCCGCTATTAGACCAGTCTAGTTCTCTAATTAACATATCATTCGAGCTTAAGCTATTTATCTCCAATTTGATTAGTCCAACACTCATAAATCATAACCTAAGGGTTCCTAAACTAATCCATGGTCATCAATCTCACATTGCCTATTTATTTTCTCCCTACAACTATGTTCTTATAGTATAAGGTTAACAAAACACCATATCATGGTATAAACAACATGTTCATCATCATCATCAATTCATCAACAATCATATAAATCATGTACTCATAGTTATAAACATGTTATAACATCAGATTATTCATCAATCAATACTCATATAGCCAGAAAACAACATAACAACATTCATAGGCACACGCAGGCATACATAGGGGTCATGGGTTAACCCCTTCATCTTAACCTATCCCAAAACCCACATATTCATGACCAATTTTTTCCCCCCATACCTGGTATGATGATTAACAGCCTAAGGGAAAGAGAACAGAGCCAAGTTCTGCTATGGTTCCTTCTTACAGGTTCAGCACTTGATCACGATCGCAACACTGGAAAGCAGAGTCGATCCTTAAGTTAAGGATTCAAAGGGAAAACAAAACTAGGATTATAAACTCACCTTGGTTTCTAACTTAGGAGATTAACTCTAGCAACAGGAATGGATTAGCTAAACAACGGCGTGTTCTTGACGAAGAACACCAAAACAGGATTCGTCCTTTGGGTTTTCTAGAGCAAGAGATCAATTAGAGCTCTTAGGGATGAGAAGAGGCAAAAAGTGTTTACAATAGGGTGTGGATACTAGGTTTAGGTCATACGCTATGTATATATAGCTGTTAGGGACGTTTTAGGACGAATGGGCCGTACACAGCATAGCCCAGTAACCCAAACACATACACAAGCTCTGACACGCATGGAAATCGAGTTCAACATCCATGGAAATCGATTGGCCAAATCGATTTTCTTATCAAAGAAATCAAATTTGCCCTTCAAACAATCGATTTCCACTTTCTAGAAATCGATTTCTTCACCTGGAAATCGATTTTCCTTTCAGAAAACGTGTTTTTGGCCTCGACACCTGAATAAGACTTGTATATAATTATCTAAGCTTTTCAACGCATCCAAGATCACCTCGATCGGATGTCTAGAACTCAAGATATGGCCAAAACCGTGAAACAGGTTATTTAGACTCGGATGGATCGATTATTCTACAGGCTGAACTACTACAACTATGAACTTATGTATCAAAAACAAGCAAAGGCAACATATGCAAACATCTATAAGCAAGTATTAATACATATATACATAGAAGTGAAAAAGCAGGGTGTTACATAAGCTCAACTCCTAGGCTCAAGGCCTTACAACTATGCACATGAAATGCCAATGCTTACACAAAGCAGATGCGATAAAGCAATGTCTACCCATTGGATAGACCTCAAGGTTCACTAAGGTTCGCTTCCTCAGAAACTACACACATCTTTGTTTTATAAAACAGTTATCCATCGGATAAAACATTTATCCATCGGATAAATATCTCATGATTCCTTTGGAATGATCTAGACTGCTTTTAGAATCGTCGACTGTCCCGACAAACCAACACAAGTCTTTTCAGCGTGTTTTGTCCTCACTCACACGCTTTCTAGGAAACTTCCCAGAAGGTCACCCATCCCATAATTACTCGAAGTCAAGCACGCTTAACTATAAAGTTCTTATGTTCTAAGTTCCCGAAAAGAAGATAAATCTTGTTGATATGGGTAGTACCAATCAATTCTTATATGTCTTCCCTTAACTATACAGTCCCATACCTGCATAGTCTTAGGATTCCTTCCACTGTACAGTCCCATACCTGCATAGTCTCAGGATCTCTCTCATTCCAGTTATCACAAGACGAAAACAATTGAACGATTAACCTGGATCCGAATTACCGATCCGTCATCGAACTACTGTTTCAAAAACCAAAACATTTCATGTTTGTGTTTACGTCTTGTGAATTATGTCTCAAGTCCTAAGCATTATGAATAAGGTTTGAGAATCCTCTTAGATAAGTCTTTAAGCCTTTCTAAGATATTAATCCCTTGTCTTTCAATTAAGGAAACAAGTGTTGATTCACTTAAGTCTTATGAAGTCATTGATGTACTAATTCATCAATGGTATAACACATGGTCTTGTTCCACCACAGACCACACTTAAATTATCCCTTGTCTTCAACTCTAAGTTAATGACTTAACTTAGGTTTTTCAAGCGTAAAACTTTACGATTGAGTTAGAAAACTCCTTTTGTAAACCAAACAAATTTTACAATTGAAAACTCATTTGATTTGAAACAGCATTTGAACTACTTATTTTATTTCTAGCATTTTCTAAAAGGTGAAATCCGCTTAGCGAGAGTACATTCGCGTAGCTAAATTAAGGCAGTGATACCTTATTTGAAATTCCTTTCTCGCGGGGCGAATAGAAGTTTCGCGTCGCGAGGCTGAGAGCTGTATTTGCTCATTATACAAATCCTCTGTATCGCGAGGCGAATATTGTCTCGCGTCGCGAGGCAGAGAACTGTATTTCAAACCGACCTTTTGCATCGCCAGGCGATAATTGTCTCGCGTCGCGAGGTAGAGAGCTGTAATTCTTCACTGCTTAGGCGGTTCGCGGGGTGAGAACTACTTCGCTGCGCATGGCCGAGAAGCTGCATCTTTGCTGCTCGGACTAGCCCACTGTCTTGCGAGGCGAGGCAAGGTTAGCCGGGCGAATGCCTTGTTTTCCCTTTGTCTTGCGGGGCGAGACAGGGTTCGCTGGGCGAGTGCCCTGTTTTCACTTTCCCTTAACTTCTTCATTAATTCTCTTTTTGAAACACTTAGTTTGATTAAAAGACCTATGGCTAAAGAAAAGACATTTTCCACTTTGGTGACACACTTTAAAGGTTAAAACTTCATTTGATCTTTAGATCAAAATCACTTTTGTTTCTCTTTGAAAAACATAGGTTATGAAATCATATTTTTCTTACTTCAAAACCTTGCTAGATCAAGAACAACACATGTTCTTATTTTCCTCTTACTAAGGCTACAAGCCTTCTCCAATGAAAAATGGAGACTTTGCTTCACCAACAAAGCAAATGTTGCTCAAAAGCTCACACAATTATGATAAACCACAATACACATTACTACATCATAATCAAACATCCAAGTCCATCACACATCATGGTCTCATAATCAAGCATAAAAGTCCATACTTGATCTAGTGATCAAAGTAGGTTTTTCAGCATACACGAAAATGACTTTCATTCAATCATATCATCATCAACATATGCTAAAGCACACTACAACCTACCAAAGCATAAACTCATCATGACAATCTTGTTCTCCAAGAGAACTTAACAAAACTTAACACATAAAAGTGAACCCAAACTAAAGGGTTTCACCCACACATAAACTTAAACAACCATCTTCACCACCACCATTTTGGTGTGATGAGGTTCACCCCCCATACCTGTTGAAGAGCAGATTCCCGGATCAAAGTCGGTTGATCAGTTTGTGAACCTCCTGATAATGTCACCAACTACAAACAACCAAACAATCAATCATTAAACATCAAACAGGACAAAACTTAACAATCCTACCAAAGAGGATTTCGGCCACCCTAGGGTAAAGAGGTTAGGAAATGATCTTGGTTTTCCATTCATGGATTCAAAGGCATAGGAAAGCTAAGGATGAAATCAAGTGTTAGAAATCAAAAATTGATGAAAAACACTATTCATCATCACCTTGTAGGGTTCGGCCATATTGTGATTTTTGAGCTATGATGAGAGTTGAATCATAAGCTCTAGGATTTAGATAGAGAATGATGAGGTGAGTTCAAAGAAATTGGTCTTACCTCAAAATGATTTTTCTACAATTTCCTATGGATTTTCAAACTTTTGGATCTAAGAAATGATTTTCATGAAAATGGATCTTGATCTTGAAATAAAGAGATATTCAAGAAGCTAAGAGATCATAGAAGTGATCTTACCTTAAAATGAAGGAAGATTGCTCAAGGAATCAAGTGATTCCAACAAGAAACCAAGCTTTTCTCAAGAACAACAATGGTGTTTTCTCTCTAAAGTTGAAGATGGTGTTCTTGACTCTTCAAGAGGGGCTGGGCTGCGTGAATGAGAGGGTGGAAGGGCTGAGTTCAGACTTAAAACAAGTCACTTAAGGGCAAAATGGTCATTTGCCAAAAGGGTAAAGTGGTAAAAATGCAAAAGACTAAGGTTAGGGGCATTTTGGTCATTTCGCATCTAGATTTTCCCGATCGTCATGACGACTCTGGCATACTCTCCTAAGTGTCCTGGGATGATGTGGTATCGAGCTTATCCGTTCTCGGGTCTCGTTGAATCCCTTTACGACTCCAAATGCCTTCTGGTTCGATTATACGACCGAATATAATATATTATTATTATTTTTCGGACGTCAGGACGGATTTTAACGAAGATGTAGAGAAAAAAATCCCGACACTTGCTGTCTCGTTCACGAGTCCAAATTAGGTCTCGATAGTAGAAAAATGCTACTATCCGTGAAAAACGTAGACCGGGCTCCGTTTGAGCTTTTGCCCGAAACTTAACCACGGCTTCCTATGGTTGTGTAGAACATTCCTATCTTCTCGGAATATTTTATTTCACTCTCTAAAACCTTCAATAAAATACAAACGTTAAAATACTGGAGAATTAGAAAACGTGAAAATTGGGGCGTTACATTCCTACCCCTCTTAAAAGAATTTCGTCCACGAAATTCCGTGACTTAAAACTAAACCTACTCGGTCGCTGAAGATTAAGGAAAGAAATTTTTAACAAAGGAAATTTTTCTTGGCCTTGGTCTCAGAAGTAAGTAAGAAAGTATACAAAAGAATTTTACCAATCTGGAATGAATACAGAAATATCCGGTATGCAAAAAGATTCTTCAGTAGGTTCGTGAGTGTAAAAATGCATAGCTAATACATATTTACATCCATGACTCTAATAAAATTCCTTCTTTCATAAGAACCTTCCAAGAAATTTGGGAATCAAAAGATAAACAGTTTGGGAAAAATCAGACTGGATCACCTTCACCCAAAGTAAAAGTGATTAGACTAAGTTTCATCAAGAAACTTCCAGTATCAAGAAGTTGTTTATGTTATAACTCAAGAAATAGTTATAACGAAACTTTCAGTGAAATAATACGAAAATGTCCAGACCAATGGACACCATATTACCAATTCACTCAATTGTCTAATACACTGAGAAATATGTAGGAGTGTGAACACAAATGTTCCCTTGAGATCAGGCAGCACTAACACAGGTGAAGTAGTCAACCTTCTCTCTAATCCTTGCAAACTTTTCTCACAGGCTTCAGTCCATTCAAACGCTTTATCCTTCCTTTGAAATCACGTGACCCCAAAAACTTTTACTTCGTCGAGCCAAAACTCACACTTGGACTACTTTGCATACAACTATTTCTCCATCAGAACCTGAAGAATCACACTAAGATATTCAGCGTGTACTTCCTGGTTTCGCGAATAGATGAGTATGTTGTCTATGAAACAACGACAAACTTATCTAGATATGGACGAAAGATCCTATTCATATAATCCATGAATATAGCTGGAGCATTCGTCACACCAAACGGCATTACAAGATACTCGTAGTGCCCATAGCATGTCCGAAACGTTGTTCTTGGTACATCTTCTGCCTTCACACGAATCTGGTGATAACCCGATCGCAAATCAATCTTGGATAAAACTGCCGCTCTCCTCAACTGATCCATCAAGTCATTTATCCTCGGAAGAAGATACTTGTTCTTAATGGTAACTTTGTTCAACTGGCGCTAATCCACACATAAGCGAGATGTTTCGTCTTTCTTTCTCACCAATAGCACAGGTGTTCCCTACGGCGACACATTGGGTCTAACGAACTATTTTCCCAATAAGGCCACCAACTGTTCCTTCAAGGTTTCCAACTCAGCAGGTGCCATATGATAAGGTGCCATAGACGTTGGTCCTATTCCTGGCACAAGATTGATCACAACTCGATGTCTCCAACTGGCGGTACACCTGGTACGTCTTCAGGAAAGACTTCCGGAAACTCGTTAGTAACATGTATTCGTTTTGCTCCTCCTCTCAAAGAAACGTTTCCTTGGTTGGCAATCCAAATCCAGAATTATCCGAATCAGGGAAAACTAAGGTTTTGTTTGCACCGTCTAATGGGATATGGTTACAAGATAACCAATTCATCCCTATGATCAAATCCATTTGCGAAAGAGGCAAACAGATTAAATCAATCAAAAACATTCTATCCATTATAGAAAATAGAACAGTTCAAACAGACTTTTGCAGTTATAACAGGCTTTGCAGGAAGTGTAAAAATTACCAAATCTAAGGGTAAGGGAAGATACAGATAAGGTTTTACCTTCCACGACGATCTGACCGTGAATCAAATCTTCCCTTTGAGAAGTAGAATGTCTAGCTTTTGATTGCACACAATCGTGTGAAGTATGCCCTGGTTTTCCACACTTGAAGCACATGATTCCCTTGATTAAGCATCCTCTGGTGACATGATTGTTCTTGCCACACTTCATGCACTTCTTTGGGGCGCTTCCAGATTGACTAATACTCCCACTACTTCCTCCTACAGAACGTTGTTGTTGACCTTGCTGTTTTGAATATGGTTTCCATCGAGATCTATCATCACGACCATTGGTGCCTTTATGGAACCTAGTCGGTCCAGAGTTACGTTGCCTTCCTCCACGAGTCTTCATCAGATCTTTGATTACGAAGCATTCATCTACTAACACCGAGAACTCTTTGACCTCAAGAGGTAGCACCTCTTGTCGAATCTCGTCCCTTAAACCTTCTTCGAACTTTGTGCACTTCCACTCCTCATCGGGATGAAGATGGAAATACCTCGAAGACTTTCAGCAGGGACTCAAAACGATCAGCATATTCTTTGACAGACATTCCTCCTTGACGTAGCTGCAGGAACTCCATGTCTTTCAACTCGTCTTGCACCCGTCGGAAAACACTCGTTCTGAAGAACCCTGCGAGCGAAAACTTAAAATAAAGCAAAAACATTACTATCCTGCCCAATATCATTCCCCTTCAGAAATAATAATGCGGAGAGTAACAAACAGGTTTTGTCTTCCTTACAGAAACACAACACTAAGAACAAACAACACAAAAGGATAGACCGAAGTCATCATCCTCTCCAACATTGTTTTCTCTCAAAAACAATAACATAGAAAAACAATCAGAGAAAACACAACACAAACAAGACAGACCATAACCTACAAACCCCAAAAACACTCGGCCAGCTCTGATACCAAATAATGCAACACCCTTTCCCGAGTGCCACATTCCCGAACGTTTATAAGGCCGAAAATATTTATTAATGCGGAAAATACGATTTTTCTTTTTCTTTTCTTTTCATAAAGATGTAATGGGATTGGTAAAGGTAATAAATAATACTAATAAGTGAACTTAGGTTCACCATGCATTACTAGGACATACTGTATTATAAATACAGAAACAGAAAATGGAAAACAGAAACATCAACATTACTGTATACAGACATAAGGAATAAAATAAGTACTAGGAGTCGTAGCTCCCAAAAGGTACTACAAAAACTGACATAGTCTGGCCGACAACAAAACTAAAACAGCAAAAGAGTCCACCTCCGAACTCAAAGGGACTGCTGAACCGAACCATCGTCGCGTCCATCTGTTTAAGCAGCACCAACAAGAACCAGCAGAAAACATACAGATATGGGTGAGATTCCCGTTCATCAACACAACAAAACAGCAGTAGTAAAAACGGGATGACTCACCAGGTAACAGTACCCAACATGTTAAACAGTTAAACCATTCCTATCTTCTCGGAATATTTTATTTCACTCTCTAAACCCTTCAATAAAATACAAACGTTAAAATACCGGAGAATTAGAAAACGTGAAAATTGGGGCGTTAAACCTTTCGCGTTTTACTAAGAATATATCAAGGTGCTCAATTGTAGCATGACCCACACTCAAATGATTCTGGCCTTGATGAGTGCCACGCATCAGGAGACATTTAATAACTTAATTTATTGAGGGAATTTAATAATTAAATGATATTATCGGCTTGTTTATCATATAAATGTCTCTCATAGCATACATGCAAACAAGCTTACATATATTAAAAAACATATTAAGTAAACAATGACATACATGCTATCATACAATTTAAATTAAAAATTTAAATCATATATCTCATACATTTCATGCATCACATACATAAATATACAAGACATACAAGCATTCATATAATTTAAATCACATTTAAATCATACATTTAAACATGCAAGGTACTATGGTTATGGCCCTTTCCTAATAATGCAATAATTAAAACCTAATTATTATAATCTTTGACCCACGTGCAAGCTTCTCAAGCTCCTCCCACTGGTGTCCGGATATGGTGTTGCCTCCTCTTCCACACTTTGAAGAATTACATTTATTTAAATAAAATAAAATAAAAGGCACGACACGTAGGCCATAAAAAAAAATAAATCACGACACGCAAGTCGTATTTACCAAATAAAATAAAGCCATAAACTAGGCCATAACCATAAACCTAAAATAAAATAAATAAAAGTCAATAATAATAAAATAAACCTTATTATTATTATTATTATTATTAAGACATAAATTCTTTCAATCTCCAATTGATTTCAAAATTGAAACTTCAATTTGAAACTAGATGCAGATGAATATATTCATACAGAAACATATTTTAACAAACAATCATATCATATATGAAATTAGAATCATGTTTCGCATGTTATACATACAAGGAAAACAACCAAGGAAACATGGCAAACAACGACCAATTCTCTGATACCCCTGTTGGGGAATCAAGAGGTATAATTTTTAAAATAAATTTCGAAAACCTCTAGAGCGGAAAAACCCCTTTACATAAGGATCTCGCATTGCACATGAATCACAAGGATTAGCGTTTACCTCTTGAAACGTAGCTTTACCACGAACACTGTGAGAACGTCAGCAGCAGTGGTTAATCACGAACACTACTACGAAGAGAGTAGCAAATTGATCAACATAGCTACAATGCGGCAAATCTGATGAACACTTAGCCATTTTCATCCTTTTGGAGAACGACTTCAGAGAGAGTTAGAGTGAGAGAGTATAGTTCTAGTGTGAGAAATCTCAAGATTGAGAACGATCGGGGCGTCAGAACGAGACTCTGACCACATTGTTGTGATCTTGACGTCAATATCTTCGATTTCGACTGATCTGTTTATCGATCCGTCAAAGGTAAACTCGAATCCCTAGCACGTGTTGTTCGAGTTTCTACCTTTTCTCTTTGATCTTTAAGCTTGCCCTAGGGCCAACACTATTGCCTACGTGTTGCGCTCGTGATTAGGGCAAAGTTTGTGCTCGTGATTTTGCACGTAGACGAGGTTGAGGTCGCGACTGTCTTGGAGCTGCCATTGGAGAGGGGCTGCGAGCTTGAGGTTGGGGAAGGATGTGATCATCGCGTTCATGGTTTGCAAGAAAGTACGCGCAAGAGATAGTTCAGGTGGGGAGAAAGAGTTACACACGTCGGGGAGGCAAGAGTAGTCTGTATAGCTTTCTTGTATGTTTTATGTGGTGTAGGGGAACCCTAAACCCTACGTGAGGTTGAGCTCTGACAGAGCACCTAAACCCTAGGTTTAGCTTGCTTCGGGCTAGCACCACTATGCTTGATACCCAAGGTTAGCAGATTTGTGATGTTTGGTGATATGTACTATATGCTGCTGTATGCGTACCTGCTACTTGTGCTACTTGCAGTATATGAGACATATGCATGATGTGATAGTATGATGTCATGTTGAGATGTTTACTGCTTTATTGAACATGATGATGATAACGGCTACATTTTACCTTGGAACGCATGTATGCATCAGAACTTGGAGGTTTAGCATGTTTAGGGCTTTGACCTTGTAACACCCCGATTTTTAACTGCTTTTGATATCGGTAATTGATGAACATAATTTGGGCATATTGTTTAAGCCTCATACACATCATTTGTGCTTAATTGTTGGGTTTTGGGTGCATTTCTTGACTTTGGGTATTAATTGGGCCTAATTGCATTTATGGCATAATTGGCACATTGACATAGCTTCTGTATTTTGAGCATAACTTTGGATGTAGATATTGAAAAATTGTGATTTTAATTTTGTAGAAAATCTGGGAAAACTATCTACAACTTTCATGAAGAGCTCGTGATCCAAATCTGAGAATAAAATAGTCGAATATGGGCTGAAACTATGACCAGAGGTGCTATTGTGGGAGTTTGGACAGAGACCAGTGTTTGGGCCATAACTTGAGTTATAGAGGTCGGGTGCACCTAAAACCAAGACCAATTTGAATAAGACACATTTGGATACAACGTTCATGAAGATCACTTGACCAATTGATGTCGTTTTGATGGTGTAATTTTCTTTGGAATGTCAGCCTCGGATCCTGGAGTATCTTGAAGTAATTTAGGCCTAACTTTCTCATTAGAGATCCAATTGGGGCATTTTTGGTGGCCAATTGAAGCTGGGCTCATGCGGCATGAAGGGAAATAGTTAATTTGTTAATTAAGTCAGCTTTAAGTAGGGAAAATAGAAACAGAATAGTAGCACGAATTTGGAGGGTTTATGAGAGTTTTTCTCTGCTTCTTCTTCTTTCCCATTTCTAGGTTTTCAATGTATTCCCTTTTTATGAGTTGTTTCTCCACAACAATGGAGAGCTAAACTCCTTTGACCAATCCTTGGGTTGACATTGTTATGGGTTTAATTTTGAAATCAAGTTATGTTTTGGTTAATTACATGCGTTAATTTTGTTTTTTTGTTTTCCCATTTTAATTCTTGATTCTATGTTTATTTGCTTAAATGAATTGGAGTCTTGGATTTATGAGTTGATGGCTTCATTGATTCGTTTTTGAAAAAAGGGGGAAAATAGTTACTAGATTTATGCATTGAAGGTGTTTGATGAAATGCCTAGCTTGATTGAATTTCGGTTTTAGTGTTTAATTTTGGTTTTATGAATGCTTAATTCGTTTACCTTAATTAGTGAAACTCTAGATGCTTTTCTAGTAGGAAATTCGTGGGTTCCTTTTAGGCTTCTAATTGGAATTTGAAATCAAGGGCTTAATTAACATATGTATGTTCTTTAGTGATTAAAGATGAATTAAACCCAGTAATTGTCATTCCCTTGGATTGGTTGTCTTTAAATATCTGTTTTCAGTTTTTAACAGCTTCTACTGCTTTAAATCTCTTTTTATAAACTTGCAAACCCCTCTAACTTTGTAATTAGCTTGCTTAATTTGATAAATCTCTGAGTTGGTCAATCGGGAAATAATTCGGGTCAACACCCTTGCTACTGTAAGGTTGTTATTCGGTTTTATTAATTTTGGTGGGTTCGGCACCCGTCAGTAATCTATATAAATAAGTTTTTATTTTATATGAGGTTTTAGAAAATGAAATTAAATAAACCAAGTTCATATTCATAATCTACGCTATCGTAGAGAGTTACGGTTAAATCTTGAGTTGAAAATTCAGACGGAGCCCGATCTGCGATTTCACTGACAGTAAGATTTTACTGATTAGAAGACCTAATTTTGACTCGTGAGCGAAACATTTGGGTTTAGAATCAAATTTCCAACAATTTTGATAAAATTGGTTTTTCGCACTAAAAAGTGAAATAATATAAGTTATTCGGGCGAAACCTTGAATCGGTGAAGAAGGGAGCTGAATACAGAATTATCGAGACCCGCTAACGGATAAAATTGAAGTCACATCACGTCACATCACCTAGGAAGGCGTGCTAGTGTCATGATGAAGTTTGAAAATATCTGAACGTGAAAAGACCAAAATAACCCTAACCTTTTTTGTAATTACAAATTGCCTTGGGATGAAAAGATCATTTTACCCTTAAGTGAAAAACTTTTGGACACCCTTGTCCCTCCCTTCATATCCCACGAATAAGATAGCTTCATGAAGCCTTCACCATTTCTTTTCCTCACTTCATCTTCCTCCTTAACATCCTTCATTTCCATTCAAGAGAAAACTTAACTTTGGTGAAGGAAAAGTGTTGAATCCTTTGCTTGTTCATCATTCAAGAGTTAAGGTTACTTCCTTTGATCCATAAACTTCATGATTCTCCTCTTATTCTTATTTGAAAACCATGATTTCCATGAGTTCCAACTTCTAGATCCAATCTTCAAAAATTTCTAGAAAATTGTAGAAAAATCCTTTTAATGTGAAACCAATTTCTATGACCTAGTTTCATCATCCTCTTTCATTGTCCAAGAGCATGTAATCAAAAGACATTTCTAGCCTATTTTCTAATGGAGTGGCCGAACCCTACATGATGAAAAATCATGGGTTTTGTTTCAAGTTTTTGGTTTAATGAGACTTGATCTAGTGTTGTGTATGCTTAAGGATCATCCATCCAAGAGATTGAAACCAAATGAAATCCCTAGCCTTATTTTCTATAGGATGGCCGAACCCTAACCTAGAGTAGGTGGGTGAGTTTGGTTGATTTTATTAACTTTTAGTTGTGATTGTTGTGGAGGATCAAGCCGTGATTGATTGCTCTAGGCGGTGCGAAGGAAACCGGAGTCGGAACGGAAAACCCTTCGAGGACTAACTTGGAATCTTCAAGAGGTAAAGGGAGATTTCTTATAATGAGTTTGGTAGTCTCATGAGCTTGGTTGTTAGATGTGTTGTTGTTGTTGTTTTGATTGGAATCATAAGATGAATTCTACTTTGTGAATTTACTATGTATTGTGTATGTACTTGATTTAATTGGTAAGTACGTGATTGGATGTTTGAAAATGAATTGTGGCATTGATGCCTTGGATGAGATATTTGTATGATGTTGGCTTAAGATTTGATGTATATGTATGTATATCCTGGATTGTGATTTTGACTGTATTGGTTGAGAGCATAGCATCGGCTATAGCTTGATAATGAAGATTAAAACGCTTAAAAAACCTTAATCAAAGTTTTAAAATGTATTCTGAAATCAAAGAAAAATCTTGAGAATAGTTTTGCCTTATCAAGGAAAGAAACTTCTTTTTAAAATGTTAGACCTCTTTCAAAAGAAAAAGTCTGTTTAAGGAAAATCCATTCAAACGCTTGTTTTTAGAAAAATGTTTTCAGATGACGAAACCTTTTAGAAAGTAGATTTACAAAGAAAAGATTTTTCTTGAAAATAGCTCCTTTTGAGAAAATGCTTTAGTTCATGCCAATGAGGTTTTGAGTTTTGTTTTCCAAGTTTTATATATGAAGATAAGACCCGAAAGGAAAATGGTGATTACACTTTCACTTTGTGAAGTCTGCAAACCTAGTGACCGAGTCGTCGGGCTAGTGTTTTGTGAGTTGAGCACTCGGACTATGTGTCCTGTGTTTTGAATGAACGGGCTAAATGTCCTTTAAAACGAGTCATGAGCTGTGTGCCTTGACAGAAAGAATGAACGAAAAAGAAAACAGAAAACCTTCTGTGTACATACATGAACCGGCAGACGTGCCATGGAATCGAGCAAAAATCCATTGTGGTTGAGAATATGAGCCAGTTAAGAGCAATAGGTCTATAGGGGAATCCTGTGTTCGAGACTCCACAAGAGGTCGGAGGCATCGCGACCCTGTACTGTGGTAATCGGTTGCCCAACAAGGATGAACTCAATTAGAGACTGGACCTAAATTGAGAGGCCGACTCATGAGGACAATTGTGTTATCGGAGTATTTACGACCTATCACTCGATGAAGGGAAGTTAAGAATATCCGGAGAGCATGAATTAGAAAGATGATATTGGAGTCTCATGCATTATTATAACTCATGATGATGTCTTAGATATTATGTTATATGAATATTCGTTAATGCAGCTGTATTTATATGTGGATGTATGTTTTGTTTGTCGCTTGTGCGGCTATCGTGATAAACTTGTGGAATGAGTATCTCACCTTTGCCTGTACATGTTGGACACCCTGTTGTGTTTTTCCATACATGTATAGATGCTGCCCAGAGGTCCCCGCGGACACTTGAGGACTCTGATGATGGAGTCCCATGAAGATGAAGAGAAGGAGGATCCCTTTTGGAATCGGAGCTGACTTTGGGATTCTTCCCCAATGGCTACTTTTAGCCCGATCAGCATTAGAGTCTTGTTTTTTTGGAGCAGTCGTATCTTACCTGCTATAGTTATGTTGATTTAATGTTTTGAAGTCTGTAATCTGTGATAATTGACCAGATTTTCTTCTACTAGTTTAAACTTTGTTTCTAGAAAACCTATATGCTCTGGCATTTATACCTTATGTTTATTTTGTCATGGATGTTTAATATTGGTGTATGTTATGGGGTTTACTCCATCTTTCCTGTACTTAATGTTTATAGCGTGAAAGAGTGTTTTTAAAACCCACGTTTTCGAACATAATTATTTACTTAAAGTATTTTCCGAAAGCAACCAATGTTTTTAATTGAATATGTTTTCCGCATCGAGTTTGAGACGTAGCATCGAGGGGGTGTTACAGACCCCGTTGTGGACGTTGAGCTGACAGTCGATATTTGAGGTTATAGTTGGAGCTTGGAGCTTATAAGTTTATGATGGGAGCTTGGAGCTCGTGATGATCATAAGTGGAGCTTGGAGCTGGTGATGGTCATAAGTGGAGCTTGGAGCTTATATGGCTACAGCTGTAGCTTGGAGCTCGTGATGTTGAGAATCGAGTTTGCATGTGTTGCGAGATCAACTCAAGAGAGATGCATGACATGCATAGCATATACATATTATGCCAAGTGGAGAGCTGTGTGCCGTGAGGCAAACGAGGTTGATGCACGGAGTGTGGGTGCGGAAAACAGAAGGGAAGGTTTGTGTCCCCGTGAGGATATACTGGACACAAGTGTACCCACATGAGACCAGTATGGCAGCTCCTATCGTGTCATGGCGGTCCTGAGCACGTCCTACTATCCCAACTGGACCCTGAGTCTTTCCAGTTGCCGGTGGATCTTCCGAGGAGGCCCAAATAACCCTCTCTGTCTAGGATAGTTGAGCGGTGAGGCACTCTTATGGGTCAGGCGAGCGGAACGGATTACCGGAACAAACCAACTTGTCCGATAAGCGGACATGATGTTGCCCTTAGGAGGGTGTTTAGTACCGGCCGACATGCATAGAAAGAGTATGTGTACATCTAGCTAGGGAACGACCATGGGTCGAGACATTGAGAGATGGTTGTGTTTGCTATATATTCTGCATTGCATCATCCCTCTTATAGATGTGTTGTATATTTCTTTCTTTGTATGTATGTATCCGGCTTACGAGCAGACGACGAGCCAACAGAGTACCAGGATGGAACCGAGGCTTCACCAGTTTATCATGGGGGCAGCGCGGATGCCGGTGCTAGTGGACATTGAGATCGTCTACCACGACGAGAGGGGATGGTGGGTGGACCCCTTGACCTTCTTGGCAGTGTATACAAGACCCATCTGCAACGCCTGAGGTTGATGAGGGCGGGGAGTGATCGCCGGTACGTGAGGCACAAACAAGGAGCGGCTCCTGGCAGGCTTCTAGGCAAAGGGATACATGAATAAACGGAATTCACATCGGAATGAGAGGGATCCCGAGGCTGTGCAGGTATGAGACTGTATAGTTGAAGGAAGGCTTATAAGAATTGATTGGTACTACCTATAGCAAAAAGATGCATCTTCTTTTCCGGAGCCCAGAACATAAGAACTCCATAGTTAAGCGTGCTTGACTTGGAGTAATTGTGGGATGGGTGACCTCCTGGGAAGTTTCCCAGAAAGCGTGTGAGTGAGGACAAAGCACGCTGAAAAGACTCGTGTTGGTTTGTAGGGACAGTCGGCAATCCTGAAAGTAGTCCGGGCTGTTACACCGTCAGTCTGATCTTTCGTAGCGGAGTACCACCGTACGTAGACATCATAGGACCCTACCAAGTGTACCAGTTTCTTCCCTTCTCGCGGATGTGGCACCCACCACGACAGAGAGAGCAGGACTACCTGTGGTCAGCGCCACAATCTTCAGCGGTATCTAGCAGGCGAGGCTTCATTTACAGAGGTCAACGTAGACGTACAGAGCAGTACCTGAGGACGTACCGGAGACGTTGGATCGTCGTGTCGAGTTCTTCATCCGAGTACAAGCCTATGTTAGTTTATAGGCGTACCCACGAAGAGGGACAGGGTAGATCGAGGCATCCTCACCACTGATGGTGAGAGAGCCTGCCAGTGCGTCTCTAGGCTGTGTGGATAGGCTTTGCTGTATTTTGAGAGTGGGATAGAGAGTGCTGGTGAGTATTTTGTGAGTTTTGGAGGTCTTTGGATGTATTTGTTTATATCTTCAGTTTCTTATGTACTTATGTCTGTATATGTATCTAGCCCTACTGATGGGGCCATCATGTATACTCTAGTACTGTGTGTGTGTATATATATATATATATATATATATATATGCGTTTTATCTTACTTGTTGCGTTACTTTGATAACTGCTTTATATACATGTTTACGTTGTATGTGATATCGTTTACTTTGGTTGTTTTAAATAAATGCGTAATAATATCGCTAGGTCATAGTTAATAGTATAAGTGGGGACTAATGGGATTATCCTACGTAAGTGGGGTCGTCTCATTATTGTGGTATCAGAGCAGTTTGGTCCTACAAAGACTATGGAAGTCAGGGACCATAACTGTGAGGTATTAGGAAGTTGAACTGGCAAAGTTGGTCATCTTTATGAGAGAGTACGACCGTGTCTAGAAGGATAGAAGGAATGCGATTGACTGTTGTAATGCTTATGTGAATCATAAGTAGATATATGTAATTATGTTGCTTATCATGTTTGAACTCTGAGCTAACGGTTACTTGCATCAGGAACCAATGGCTCGAGGTACCGGTAGAGGCCGAGGCAGGACCGGTCAGAGTGGAGGACAAGAGGCTGGCACTTCACATACTGGAAATGAAACTGAATCTTTGGAGACCCTCAGGACCATGAGGGATATGGCTGTTGCAATGTTACAACAAACTCAGCAGAATGCTCAGCTTATTCAGCTAACTCTTGAAAACCAACAGCAACAACAACAATAGAGGGATGTCAGAAATGAGGATGCTGGTTTGGATGCTCTCATGAGGTGTAAACCTCCTCAGTTCAACGGGGACTATAATCCCAAGGGGGCGGAGTTGTGGATCTAAGAGTTGGAAAAGATCTTTGTTGCCACACATTCTGACGAAACCCAATGGTTTTCCTATGCTTTTTTTCATGCTGGTGGGAGGAGTGGAGATGTGGTGGAAAGGAAAGCAGAGGCTATTTGAGACGGAAGAAAGGCCAGTCACTTAGGAGCTATTCAGGGAATGTTTCTAAGTGAAGTACTTTCCTAGGATGGTCAGAAGGGAAAAGGACAAAGAGTTCCAGGGTCTAAAGCAAGGCAGCATGACGATCGGGGAATACACAGCGAGGTTTGAGGCGCTGCTAAAGTTTTCAGAGTTCTACCGGTGGTATTCGGCTGAGGAATGGATGTGCCACAGATTTGAGGACGGATTGAATTATGAGGTCCAGAAGGCCATATTGTTGGGGTAAGCCCTAGTGGCCAATCTATTTTGAATAGATAATCATTTGTATCATGACTTTGATCATATATTTGATATATGTATAAGACATTTATTTATTATGTCATATTTGATGATCATATTTATAGTATAATAAAGTCCTTAGAATAGATAGTTCATTTAATGGAACGTTAAGTATGACTTGACCATGAGATGCCATTAAATTATAGAACACTATTCTTAAATATCCATAGGCAAGTATTATTATTAATAAGGACAATAACAATACATTGAGACTATTATGTGAGTGTACTGATGACCATATCTCACGGGTCATAGATATAAGATATCAAGTCTTCACATAGGTATAAATATTAGTGGAATATTTATACTGGAGTGACCCGCTATGAGAACGCTTCATAATAGTTATGTAAGTGTCATAAGCAATTCTCATGGTGACCATAGTGAAGTAGTCCTTCGACTTGAAGTCACTACGATTCCTAATATATGCAGTTGTAGGCTTTAATACTATTGAACGTTGTCTGTAATAGGACAACTATAAAGATAGTTATTGGGCTTGCAATGAAACATGTTGAGGGATATGAGTGATGTAGATAGTATTCGTCCCTCCTACATAACAAGGGTAATGTCTATAGGCCTTTTGATGGTATGCGATGTAGAAATGCATGATCATGCTAAGGTGGACAATATGAGATATTGGGCCCACATGATCGTACGTCAATTACTAGATCAAGAAATAAATAATTGAACTTAACAAGGATGACACGTTTATGCCTTGTGTTCAATTAAGACATTGAGACGAAAGGACGTTGACTGCACATTATATATGGTTACAATAAGGTTTTAATTGTATCACCAATATTCTAATTAATTGGATAGCAATGATGTATTGCTAGATGCCGCTCATTGTTTATAATATTAATTGATTATTAAAATGATTAATAATAATTAATATTATTTCCAATTAATTGAGAACCTATAGGGTCACACGCATAGAGCAAATGTTCAGAGAATTAATTTAATTAATTAATTGAATAATTAAATATGATTTAATTAATAATTAAACATTGGGCCTATAGCGTACAGTAGCCGAACTGGGTTAGGTTAAGTGAGTGGCAGCTGTTAGTAAGCTGTGCACGTCACATAAGGTACACACAACACTGAGCACTCACAACGGCTGCTGTACACCCTTGACAGACGCGCCCTCTTTTTTCTTTCTGTGTGTCATGCCTCTTCCAATCCTGATATCTAGCACTACGCTATCTCTAACGTTGGTTTGCTCGCGTGGACTGAGTAGAGGTATTGCTACTTTGCAATACTGGTGATAGAGAAGAACCTCTCCATTTGTGGTGATAGCAGCAGTGTTCCTCGGATCTGCTGGTTTGTAGCTGTGTAGATCAAGTTGCCATTCACACCGTAGCAGTGGTCGTGATTTACCAGTGCTGCTGACGTGCTCACTGTGTTCGTGATAAAGCTATGCTTCAAGAGGTAAACACAATATCCTTGTGATTTATGTGCAATACGTGATCCTTTAGTAAAGGGGTTTTTCCGCTCAAGAGGTTTTTTATAAATTGTTTTTAAAAAAAAATATCCCTCTTGAAACCCCAATAGTGGTATCAGAGCGTCAGGTCATAGTTTGCCATGTATCTTAGGATTGTTCGCCATTGTATGATAACATGTTTATTGCTTTTAAATATGATTTGTATGTTTAAAAGCATGTTTGTATGATTTGTATGTGATATAAATCTCTTTGAATATGTTTTGTGTGCTTGGTTGTGCTCCTGACATAAACAAGGATTCGCTTCTGGAATCTTGCTGCTCCGTGCACGTTTGAGTTAGAGTTAGTGAACACGTAGCATGGCCATGCGCCGTTTGGCACGATCGTGCCACATTTTGAACAGCGTCACCGAGTTTTCTGCACGGTCGTGCGCAGTTTGGCACGGTCATGCTGATGGACAGAACGTGATTTTGTCTCCTTTTGCATATTTATAAATTGTTTATTAAATGTGCGGTATATGGTTATGGCCCTAGTTTTGGTGCTTTTGGTTAACAAGACCTGCGTGTCATGATTTATTGTATTTATTTTATAAATATGGCATGCGTGTCGTGACATTTACTTTATTTATTTTATTTTAAATTTTGTAAATTGTTCGGGTTAACATGGAGGCAACACCAGATTATGACGCCAGTGGGAGGAACTTTGGAAGTTTGCTCGAGGGTCAAAGATTGTAATAATTAGTTTTAATTATTGCACATTAGGAGGCCATAATCATAATACCTTTTATATGTCTTGTATGTTTATGGATGTGATGCATGAAATATATGAGATGTATGATTTACATTTGGAATTTAAATTGTATGATAGCATGTATGTCATTGTGCTTAATATGTTTTGAATGTATGTAAGCTAGTATGCCATGTATGTTATGAGAGACGTTTATATGATGAACAAGCCGGTGAGATCACTTAATTATTAAATTCCCTCAATAAGTTAAGTTATTAAATGCCTCCTGATGCGTGTCACTCGTCAAGGCCATAATTATTTAAGTGTGGGTCATGCTACAGCCGAGCACCTTAATATATTCCGGTGAGACGCGAAAGGTGAAATAACTTACTGCCAACCATGAGGTTGAACTTAACTAAGTGTATTCAATAGGATTGAAACGGCTTAGAGGCATGGGGTTGGGCATTAATCCATATGATGGATGTGAATAAGGAGTTATTCACCCAACTGGTCTAAGAATTACATTGGATGTAATTGGAAAAGAGTTTCCTACCTAAATAGCTGAGTTCTGGGCGATCAGCCACAACAGACTCAGAACGAGGTGAAATATGGATCTTGGTCCCACTAGAAAATCTTTCAACGGGATTTTTCGAGTCAATGATGAGGGTCATTGATTTGAGTAAAATAGTGAGAGCATATTTAATAAAAGACCTATTAAATATGTTTTAATCATGATACTTATATTCTGTATGTTTCTATAGTAAATAATCACGGCTACAAACACAACTAGTATTTTATCGTTGCGATACATCCTTCAGAAGGATGAGTTATCTAGAATTAATTTTCTAGATTGGTACAAATTTTGAGGATTGTCCTCAAATACGAGAAAAGAACTGTATGTTCTCAAGCAACTAATTCCCAAGCAAGTTGTTGCTAATTTCATAAGGATCGAAAGGGATGCTTAAAAGAAGCATCAAGTCGATGCCATTGGTGTACGATATCTCATGCTTGCAATCATAGAGGCATATGATACGATCATGCACCTTATGGTACTCTAACAAGAGCTAGCAAGGCATAAGAGGTACCAGAAAGAGTATACAGACAAGAAAGGAAGTATGACTTCCTGTTCAGGCATATTTGTTATAAAGGTCAACATATCTACTCCAACATTATGAGTATTGGATACCGCATATGGATCTCACATTAATGTGAAGGATAAAAGAGAGTAGGACATTGACTAAAAGGTAAAGGTCTACCTTATGAGTGGAAATGAAACAAAAGTTGCTATATATTGAATATAGGAGTTTGAATTTACCATTACGTAAAGGTCTACCCTATGAGTGGAAATGAAGCAAAAGTTGCTACATTGACTATAGGAGTTTGAATTTACCACTAGGTAAAGGTCTACTCTATGAGTGGAAATGAGCGAAAGTTGCTACATTAACTACAAGAGTTTGAATTTGCCTTATGGGCATTAATGGAAGTAAATAACTATTATTTTATTCCAGTTGATAATAGAAACATCATTTCTATATCTTGTATTGCCAAGAAAGAATTTTCAGTTGTAATAAATGGACAATTGTTGTTCCATTTATTCAATTGATGTCTTCTATGCTTGTATTCATATGAGATATGGACTTTGTGTCCTTGATCTCGATATGCCCATTTATAACATAAATGCGAATAGGGTCAAACCAAGTGATTTGGACCCTCTATATCTTTAACAATATCTTTAGACCATATAAGTAAGAAACACATTTCCAAGCTCCACTAATATGGACTCTTGGACTCATCCAATTATGAATTGTTTGAGGTCTGCGAATCTTACTTGTTTGGAATGATCATTAAGCTCCATTCACTAGTAAGGTGGAAGGGTTGGTAATTTTTTGGCATGATACATTGTGATGTATGAGGGCCTCTAAACAAGTTTGCTAGAAGACAAGTTTCCGTACTTCATGTCATTTATTGATAGCTTCAATAAAGATGGATTTGTGTATGACACAAGTCAGAAATCTTTGAAATGTTTAAAGAATTCAAGAACGAAGTGGAGAACTAATTTTGATCGTCGTGGTAAGTACTTAAGCCAACTGTTTGATGACCATCTGAAGGAGTGTGAGATTATATCTCAACTCACTCCTCCTGGAACACCATAATGGAATGGTGTGTCAGAGAGGAGAAATTGCATCTTGTCGGACACGGTACGATCTATGATGTTCCAATCAGACTTCTTTGACTCTTTCAGGGGATAAGCTTTATATACAACAGCTTTTACACCTAACCGTGGTCCAACTAAAATGGCTAAAAGACATCATATGAGATATGGACTGGTATGCGACCAAGTATGTCTTTCATTAAGATTTGGGGTGTCAATTTTATTGAAACTTTTGATTTCAAATAAGCTTAGACCCAAGTGTGACAAATGTATCTTTGTGGGGTGTCCTAAGGAAGCAAACAGACACTATTTCTATAACATTTTCGAGGACAAAATGTTTGTCGCTAGGACTGGAGTGTACAGAGTACTGACCTGCCTGTAATGGAACAAGAATCAGTTCCACAAGATGTTGTGGTCCAACCACCAATTCAAGTAACACAAGACTCACGTAAGTCAAACAGGACATGTCATCAACCTGAGAGATAAGGAATACTTCTAACTCAAGGAGGTGATGAACCGCGCATGGATCACGATGAGCCTGTGACTTACCAGGAGGTCGTCATTGGCCTAGATTCTGAGAAGTGGCTAGGAGCCATGGGATCTGGAGTAGAATCCATGCACACCAACCGGGTATGGATCTTGGTTGAGTCACCTGAAAGGGGTAAAACCCATAAGGTGCAAGTAGGTCTTCAATAAGTAGACTAACATCGATGGTAAGGTAAATACCTTTAAGGTGCGACTAACTGCGAAAGGTTTCAAACAAATTCATAGTATGACTATGATGCGACCTTCTGGTAGGCCTTAGTCAAAGATACATGAATTGACGAAGTGCTTAGGCGCTTTAAATATGCATTGTAACACCCCATTTTTTGTATGGGTGTGTATGTATTGCTATAATTATAGGTATTATTATTATTATTATTATTATTATTATTATTATTATTATTATTATTATTAGTAGTAGTAGTAGTAGTAGTAGTAGTAGTAGTATAATAATTGACAATATGCTTGTTTACATCGTTACTACATTTTATAAGTATCTATATGAACGTATAGTTATCTGTGTATATTTTAAGTGATAACATGCACGCTTATGTTTGTATGATTATAAGTGTGTTTACATTTTATATATTAAAATGTTATTTTATATATATATATATATATATATATATATATATATATATATATATATATATATATATTGATTCTTATTGATATGTAAATGATTTATATTAATTATTCTTATATTAATATACGATTGACTGTATTAATAGATAATTGTGCATAATTATATTTGTATTATTAATTATTAATTATACTACATGTATTAATATGTGATCTTCTCTATATATGAATATATAATTGATTATATTAGAATGTAAGTGTGTGATCTCGTGTGCTTATATGTGGTCTTGTATGGACTAATATGAAGTGCGTAATTAATGTGTGATCTTATATTTATTTACATGTCATCGATTATATATATGTTTATATTAATATTAAATCACTTGTATTAATGTACAATAGAATTATATTAATAGATGATTATCTGTATTCATAATTAGATCATGTTAGATGTCATAGAGATTCAATCATTGAATAGATAAGATTATCTTATCTTAATCTCCTACAAATCCTATTTAGAAACAACTATCTTTTTAACGCTAAATTTATATCTCATATTTGACCCTATTAGAGTCCGAATTAGGAATGGATCGTGAAACATGATTTTATATGAAATTCTCTTATCGTTCCAACACCACTAAGAACACCTAAATCGGACACTTGTAGCTCAATTTAGGGTCAAACCAGTGAGCACGTCCGCACCAGAACGCGTTTTGGGCTCTTTGATTAGCCCGTTTCGCTCTGATCCTTTTTATACCTCTTTTGCTCGACCTAAAACTCATAGCCGTCATTCCTAAAGTTATAAATAACCGTCTTTAACCTTTCTCTTGGGTTCCCATTGAATCCTTGAGCATTCTTCAATCCTTATTGTGTGTTCTTCGTCAAGAACACATCCCTGTGGTGTTTGCTGTTACGTTTGGGGTTAAGCTACTAGCTTAATGTTACTCTGAGGTAAGGTAACCAACCATGTTCATCCTTTACCTTTGAATCCCTTGAGTTAGTGTTGAACCGTTTTGTCCCTGTCAAATCAGACTTCATTGTTCGTGCGCCAGTGTCGTGAATGGCAGCTAGCAGATTAGTTCCCCTGGGATCTAATCGAGGTATGTGCATAACCTTTGTGTTAATTCCCTTCCCTTTCTTGTTTGGGAATTAACTTATCCTTTTGCCTTGGTGCTCTTGGTCAAAGTTCGCTGAACCTGTTGAACCCGTTTGGAGGAGTCACGCTTGGACTTCGCTCTTGTTGGCTCATAGGCTAGTATCATCACGTCAGGTATGGGGAGAAGGGATTAGTATAACATATAGGTTCTAGGGTAGCGTAAGATGAGGGTTAACCCATGGCCCTAATTGTGCGGTATATGCCTTAATTGTTGTATGGAGTTATTATGGTTGTTTATACATTATGTGTATTGTCCAATTGATTATATGATCTTGGCATGACATTTATGATGTTGTTTATGGTACTGTTTATGATGTTGCTTATGATGCTATTGATATGCCATGATTGTATGAGTTGGTATGTTGGAAACTGTTGCTAAATCTATGTTAATAAAAGACATAGGGATGTTAGTGCTAAGCCTAAAACTAGGAATAGTCTAATTGATGTGCATAAAACATAAAGATGTTGATGAGGGGTGAGATTAATGTCAATGGATTAGTTAAGAACCTTAGGATTGATTTGGAGGGTTGAAATCTAGAAAAACTGCTAAGTTCCCAGAACTGAGATGCTGTAACAGCGTTGAGCACGCCCATGCTCTTTGTCCAGTAAAGCGAGCACGACCATTCTCTCAATAGCACGCCCGTGTCGGAAAACAAGAAAAGTGACGCTGTTTAGCACGCCCATGTTCTCAAACAGCACGCCTATGCCAGTTGGCCAGCACGCCTGTGCTCAGGCCGTGCCACTGTCAGAATCAAGAAAACTTCACTGTTTTAAATAGATATTTAATACCTTTTCAGGAATAAAAGTATGATATAAGAAATTATAAAATACGACCTTGAGGATAGTTAATGAACTAGGACAATGATATGGTAAAGTGTATTAATAGAGACTTAATAAAGAGATTAATTAATGAGAAAATAATGTTATCGGTAACGACGTACTGTTACCGATGTTGTTGATTAAATCATTCTTGATGCTTAATGGTCAAGAATGCTGTTGATGAATCACCTTTGATGCTTATTGGTCAAAGTTGATAACCTGTGTTAAATGGGGTTGATGGAGGTGGTTGTCAAGTTGTTTGTGTGTTAGCATTGCATGCATCATGACTTGGTGTTGTTAGTTTGGGGGAAGTTACGATGACTAGAGAGTTCGTCCGAGAGTATGGCGAACAGGCAACTCATGGGGATTCATTTGAGAGTAAGGAGAATCGTTACTCATAATGGTTCATCCGAGAGTATGGTGAATCGTTATCCATGGGGGTTCATCCGAGAGTAAGGTGAACAGCCAGTGTTGAGCGAGACGACCCGCCGTCCTATTGGAAAATTTAAGATATTAACTAACCTTAATCGCATAATAATCGTTAGCGTGCCTTATTAATACGAAGCGAAGCGAAAAATTGAATGCGGAAGCGACACAAATTTAATGCACGCGACGTCTAAGAGTGCACAGCTTATAAAATATAAATAAATACATACATGCATCGGTTGCCCCATCAGTAGGGCTACAGTAATAGTGTATACATACAAAGTGCATTAATACAGACAAAAACCAAAATACGCAAAATGTAACACCCCGATTTTCAAGCTTTTCCTAATTATACAGTATTTATGAACTTATATTTTATTCGAGGTCTTAGGAATGGAAATAAAATATTCCGAGACCATAATCATGCTCAACGATATCGTAGGAAGATACGATTAAGTTTTGAGTCAAAAACTCAGAGTCCGGTTTGCGTTTTTACACTGACAATATGATTTTACTGCTCAGGAGACCTCAGATGGACCCGTGAACGATTCATTAAGTCTTAGAATTTGATTCTCTACGTTTTGGTTAAATTTCACAAAAATTTCAGAAAAATCACTTCCTGACCTCTGTTTGAGCGAAATCTTCAATCGGGTAGAGAACGGAGCCACGTATGGACTTACCAGGACCCGACAACGAATAATCTTGATACCCATCATGTCAACTCACCTGAGAGAGCATGCCAGAGTCGTAATGACGATTGGGAATTTCGGGACGCGAAATTACCAAAATACCCCTAACTTAAGCCTTTTCACCTTTTACCATTTTACCCTTTGAACCAAATGACCTTTTTACCCTTAATGAACTCTTTAGAAGGCTGGAACAGCCTCCTCCAGCCCCATTTCCACACACAAACAGCCCCAAGGAGAGCCAAGAACACTTTATCTTCCTTAGAGAAAAAACCTCCATTGAATCCTTGAGAAAACCTTGAAATCTTGTTGAAATCACTTGATTTCTTGACCAATCTTCCTCCATTTTAAGGTAAGATCACTTCTACGGTCTCATATCTTCTTGAATCTCTTTCAATACCAAGATCAAAACTCCATTTTCATGAAACTCATTCTTAGATCCAAAAGTTTGAAAATCCATAGAAAATTGTAGGAAAATCCTTTGGATGTGAAACCAAGTTCTTTGAACTCACCTTATCACCCTCTATCTAAACCAAAAGCTCATGACCCAAGTCTCATCCTAGCTCTAAAACCCCAAAGTGGCTGAACCCTAGTAGTGGTGATGAATAGTATTTTTGCTCAAATTTTTTATTTCCAACTCTTGATTCCATCCTTAGCATTCCTAGTGTCCTTGAATCCAAGTGATGGAAAGCCAAATCAATTCCTAGCCTAAATTTCCCTATATGTCCGAGAGCTTCACGGGGAAAATCCATGATTTTTGTTTCACATTTTTTAGTCATAGGACTTGAAATGGTGTTAACTAAGTTCATGAACCAACCATCCAAAAGTTTGGAACCAAATGAGATCCCTAACCCTTTTTACCTTTCATGGCCGAACCCTATGCCTTGTAGGGGAAGAAAATTTATGTTTTGATGTGGTTTATTGATGTTGAATTGTTGTTTGAATTGAATTGTGTTTTATTGTTTTAGGCGACGAGAACGAAACCGGAGCCGGAGCCGAGAACCGATGGAGTTTGCATTGAACTTCCTTTGTGAGGTAAAGGGAGGTAGTTCATTTTGAGTTTGGTAGCCTCATGGTATATGATTGATTAGTGTGTTATAATTGAATTAAGACTTGATGTATATGTATACTTATATCCTGGATTGATTGGATGTTAAGTGTTGTGCATAGTTGGTTATTTGATAAAACTGTGGCATGGATGCCTTAGATGATATCTTATTGTGATATTGAACTGTTGATATATAAATATATATACATATATTTATATCCTGGATGAGCATAGAACTGGCTATGTCTCAATAATAGTTAAAAGACTTGGAATCGAAACCAAAGTTTTTCAAAACATGTTTTGAAAATAAAAAGTGGTTTTTGGAAAGCGTGTTGCTTTTCAAGAAAAGTTAAGTTTCCTTTTTGAAAAGTAGGTTTCTTGAAAAGAAAAAGTGGTTTTGTGGAAAGTCGTGTAAAACATATTCTATTTCAGTAAAGCGGTTTAAAAAGACGTGAAACCTTGGAAAACGGTTTTTGTTTGCAAGAAAGGTGTTTTTCACGAAAAAATGTTCTCTTGATCAAAAAGGATGTTTTGTTTCAAGAAAACCAAAGTATGTTTTGTTTTCCAAAGTGTTTTGAGAAAATGAAACCAAAAGAAAAATGATGAACCTTTGAGATGAACCCAAACCTAGTGGCCGAGAAGTCGGGGCTAGTGCTTTACGGATTGAGCACTCGGACTTCGTGTCCTGTGTTTTTGATTTGAGTGGGCTTAATGCCTTTTTGAAATGAGTCACGGACTTTATGTCTCGACATTTGAAAGAATGAACGCAAAGAAAACGAAAAACTTTCAGTGTACATGCATGAACCGGCAGACATGCCATTTGAAACCGAGCTACAACTCTAGTAGTTGAGAATAAAATCAGTCAAGACCTCTAGGTCTATAGGGGCATTCTGTGTTCGAGATCCCATAAGTGGCCGGTGTCATAGCAACCCCGTGCCGTGGTAAATCGGCTGCGAAACACGAATGAACTCGATCAGAGACTGGCGTATTTAGGATATGATTATGACGTGGTACCCTGGAACAATTGGAGCTCGGACCTAAATAGAGAGGCCGACTCATGAGAACAATTGTGTTACGGGTGTTACCACGGCCTATCGCTCGATGTTGGGAAGTTAGAATCTCTGGAGGACATGAATTAGAAAGATGAGATTGAAGTCTCATGCATTATTATAACTGAAGAATGTGTTTGACATGTTGTACTGTATTATAGAAATACCTTTTCATATAACTGTTTTTATGCCGTCTGTCGCCTGTGCGGCTATCGTGATAAACTTTATATGAGTATCTCACCTTTGCCTGTACATGTTGGACACCTTGTTGTGTTTTCGGAGCACATGTACAAATGTTGATCATAGGTCCCCACAGAGACGTGAGGACTCGGACGATGGAAACTTTTGAAGGAGCTGACGTTTGGTTGTACCCCAATGGCTACTTTTAGCCGACCAGCTTAGGAGTCTTTTGTTTTTGAGCAGTCTTATATTATATTACTGCACACATGTTGAATTATTTCGAAGTCTGTAATATGTTATACATTAGACCAGGTTTTACGTTATGTTTATGTTTTTATGAACAATGAATATCAATGTGTGATATGAAATTTATTCCCCCATCTTGAGTTGTTTACCTATGCATGCAGAAAATTTTTAGAACCGCGTTTTCGAACGTAGCTACTTAATTAAAGTATTTTCCGAAAGCAACTAGCGTTTTATTTTCTTGATTTATTCCGCATTAGAGTCCGTGTATGTAGCACCCGCGAGGGGGGTGTTACATTATTGGTATCAGAGCTGGTCGAGTCTTTCGGGAATCCTTGGGGAATAGGTCTGTTGTGTTTGTGTTGTGTGATCTCTGTGTGAACCTTGTTTGAATTGTTTCTCTGTTGAAGCAATGTGTGTTGACACACTAGCACACTAGTTTTTGACACGCTAGCACTTGACGCATTATTGCTTGTCACATGAGTTTATGTTTCCTTATTAAGGTATGATTGGTCTGCCTTGTAGGGAAACATGAATCTTAGAGGTGGTCATGGTGGAGGTCGCGGCACTGCTGACAACAATGCTGATGACAACAACATCAATCGGGCTATCCAAGCCATGGCTGATATGGCGGCTACTGTTGTTCAACAGGCAGCTACTATGGCTCAACAGAATCAACAAAGAGCTGATTTTGCTGCTAGTGTTAGAGGGTTAGTCGATATTCGGCATCATGATCCGTCGCAGTTTCATGGGGACTGGAAGTGAGAGAGATTTGAAGGAGGTCTGCGCTTCGAGATCAAGGAGTCAATGTTACCACTGGAGATCCGTACCTTCAGACAAGGAAGGGAGAACAAGAGTACTGCAGGAGCACTGTCTAGGTCAAGGAACCCGAACCAGTACCAGAACCAGAAAGGGAAGCAGTCCCAGAAGAAGCCATATTCCCAACCCCAAGGGAATGGTCAAAAATAGAAACCTTATCGTCCTGTCGCTTCTGCTTATGGTGGAGGGAGTGGGAATGACCAGAACCAAGGCAAAACCCGGAGATGTTTCAAATGTGGGAAACACGGACATCAAGCTAACAACTGCGAGCTGAAAGGAGTTCTATGTTTCCGATGCGGGAAGATAGGACATTTAATGAGGGAGTGCTCTACACCAAAGACCAAGCTGACTGTCAACAATGTTCGAACTGCTAGACCCACAGCGAGGGGAAGGGTTTATACCATGAGTGGCGTTGATGCTTCCAAATCTGATGATCTCATACAAGGTAGTTGCATCATAGCTGGTAATCTCCTAATTGTACTATTCGATTCGGGTGCAACGCATTCGTTTATCTCTTTGGATTGTGTTAGACAATTAGACTTGCCTGTTTCTTTGCTATCTTTTGATTTGATTGTCACAACTCCAACTGCTAAGTCTGTTACTGCTAATACAGTATGTTTGAACTGTCCTATTATTGTTCATGATAGAAACTTTCTTGTTGACTTAATATGTTTGCCTTTGACTCAATTGGATGTGATCCTAGGCATGGATTGGTTATCTTCCAACCATATCCTTTTAGACTGTGCACATAGAACCTTAGTGTTTCCTGACCCTGAGATTTCTGGATTTATTACTGCCAACCAATTAAGAGCTTCTTTGAAAGAAGGAGATCAGGGATACATGCTTCTATCCTGTTTAGAAATCGAGAGGGACGTTGTTTTGAGCGATGTGCCGGTTGTTAAAGATTTTCTGGAAGTTTTTCCAGAGGATATACCAGGTTTGCCACCTGTGAGGGACATCGAGTGATCGACTTAGTTCCAGGATCCGGTCCGATCTCTATAGCTCCTTATAGGATGTCATCTACGGAGTTAGCCGAGCTGAAGACTCAACTAGAGGATCTGATGTCCAAGCGGTTCATGAGGCCAAGTGTGTCCGCGTCGGGAGCACCAGTGTTGTTGGTGAAAAAGAAGGACGGGAGTTCAAGACTCTGTGTGAATTATCGTCAACTCAACAAGATAACAATCAAGAACAAGTATCCTCTACCCCGCATAGATGATTTGATGGATGAACTTCAAGAAGCCACTGTCTTTTCAAAGATAGATCTGAGATCCAGTTATCACCAGATCAGAGTGAAGAATGATGACGTACCCAAGACTGCATTCAGGACTCGTTATGGTCACTATGAGTACCTCGTGATGCCTTTGGAGTGACGAACGCGCCTGCTATCTTCATGGAATATATGAATCGGATTTTCCGTCCGTTTTTGGATCAGTTTGTCGTTGTGTTTATAGACGATATTCTCATCTACTCGAAAAGTTCCGAGGAGCATGAGGAACACCTGCGACAAGTTTTACAGATCACTAACAAGGAGAAGCTGTACGTAAAGCTACCAAAGTGCGGATTTTGGCTGGATGAAGTCAAATTCTTAGGACATGTGATTTCGAAGGAAGGAATTACCGTCGATCCTACGAAAGTAGAAGCAGTACTTCTATGGGGGAGACCCAAGACTGTGATAGAAATTCACAGTTTCGTTGGACTAGCTGGTTATTACAGAAGGTTCATCGATGGATTTTCGAAGATTGTTGCACTGTTGACTCAACTTATGAGGAAGGACCAACCGTTTATGTGGACTGACAAATGTGAGGAGAGTTTTCAGAAGATGAACGAATGTTTGACAACCTCATCAGTGTTAGTACTATCTAAGCCAGACGAACCATACGAAGTGTACTGTGATGCTTCGCATCAGGGTTTAGAATGTGTGCTTATGCAACATCGGAAGGTTGTAGCATATGCTTCGCGCCAGTTGAAGACTCATGAGAGGAATTACCCGACGCATAACCTTGAGTTAGCTGCTGTGGTTTTTGCACTAAAGATCTGGAGACATTACTTGTATGGATCAAAGTTTGATGTCTTCAGTGACTACAAAAGTCTGAAGTACCTGTTCGATCAGAAGGAACTTAACATGAGGCAGAGACGTTGGATGGAGTTTCTTAAAGACTACGACTTCAATTTGCTATACCACCCTGGAAAAGCAAATGTCGTTGCAGACGCTCTGAGCCGAAAGATCCTGTACATCTCTGCAATGATGGTTAAAGAGCTAGAATTGATAGAACAGTTTCATGATCTCAATCTAGCTGTGGAAGTGAACCACGAGAGGATTAGCTTGGGAATGATCAAGGTATCTAGTGGACTGATGGAGACGATCCGTGAACAACAAGCAACTGATGAGTACCTCCAAGAGAAAAAGGAGTTACTGGGACAAGAAAAAGCTGCAGAGTTTAGCTGGGGAACTGATGGAATCTTGAGATGCAATGGACGAGTCTGTGGACCGAGCAACCCGGAGATGAGGAAAATGATTCTGGACGAGCCTTTGTACTCATACTCCTGCATAACCCTCAATGTATTAGACATTTGAGTGGATTGGTTTAAAAGTAACCTTTGGCCTGGACATTTTCATGTCATTCTATCGAAAGATTTGTTGTGACTATTCCTTGAGTTGTAACCTAGACGAATTCTTGATACTGAAAGTTTCTTGATGAAACTTAGTCGAATCACTTTTACTATTGGTAACTGTCATCCAGTCTGAGATTTTTGCTAGACTGTTTATCTTTTGAATTCCCTATTTTGTTGGAGAGTTCTTATGAAAGAAGGGACTTTATTAGAGTCATGGTTGTAAACATGTATTAGCTATGCATTTTTACCCTCACGAACCTACTGAGGAATCTTTTTACATACTGGATATTCCTGTACTCGTTTCCGAGAAATAAAATCCTTCTATATACTTTCCTCTGAGAGTAAGACCAAGAAAATTTCTTCTGTCGAAATATTTCTTCCTTAATCTTCGAGGACCGAGTAGCGACCAAGTTCAACCGATTTCCTTCAACTCAAGTGGACGAGCACGAATCACGTTTCGATCTTTGAAGGATTAGTTGGGAGTAAGTGTACCACTCTAACTACGAACATCCTGTTAGTAGGATAGATGAGAGAAGATAGGCGTTCTGTTAAAGTATGGTGTGGTGGATAAGATGTGGAACCTAGGGATCAAGAGGATCCTGTCCAGTTTTGAGTTGCGAAATTTCGAGGATGAAATTTTTTTAGAGTGGTAGTAATGTAACACTCCGATTTTCAAGCTTTTCCTAATTATACTGTATTTATGAACTTATATTTTATTCGAGGTCTTAGGAATGGAAATAAAATATTCCGAGACCATAATCATGCTCAACAATATTGTAGGAAGCTACGATTAAGTTTTGAGTCAAAAACTCAAACGAAGTCCGGTCTGCGTTTTTACACTGACAGTATGATTTTACTGCTCAGGAGACCTCAGATGGACCCATGAATGAGACAGTAAGTCTTAGAATTCGATTCTCTATGTTTGGTTAAATTTCAAAAAAATCACTTCTTGACCTCCGTTTGAGCGAAATCTTCAATCGGGTAGAGAACGGAGCCACGTATGGACTTACCAGGACCCAACAACGGATAATCTTGATATCACATCATGTCAACTCACTTGGGAGAGCATGCTAGAGTCGTCATGACGATCGGGAATTTCGGGACGCGAAATTACCAAAATACCCCTAACTTAAGCCTTTTCACCTTTTACCATTTTACCCTTTGAACCAAATGACCTTTTTACCCTTAATGAACTCTTTATAAGGCTGGAATAGCCTCCTCCAGCCCGCATTTCCACGCACAAATAGCCCCAAGGAGAGCCAAGAACACTTCATCTTCCTTAGAGAAAAAACCTCCATTGAATCCTTGAGAAAACTTTGAAATCTTGTTGAAATCACTTGATTTCTTGACCAATCTTCCTCCATTTTAAGGTAAGATCACTTCTATGGTCTCATATCTTCTTGAATCCCTTTCAATACCAAGATCAAAACTCCATTTTCATGAAACTCATTCTTAGATCCAAAAGTTTGAAAATCCATAGAAAATTGTAGGAAAATCCTTTGGATGTGAAACCAAGTTCTTTGAACTCCCAAGAGCTCATCATCCAAGTCTCATCCTAGCTCTAAAATCCCAAAGTGGCTGAACACTAGTAGTGGTGATGAATAGTGTTTATGCTCAAATTTTTGATTTCTAACTCTTGATTCCATCCTTAGCTTTCCTAGTGTCCTTGAATCCAAGTGATGGAAAGCCAAATCAATTCTGAGCCTAAATTGCCCTATATGGCCGAGAGCTTCATGGGGAAAATCCATGAGTTTTGTTTCACATTTTTGAGTCATAGGACTTGAAATGGTGTTAACTAAGTTCATGAACCAACCATCCAAAAGTTTGGAACCAAATGAGATCCCTAACCCTTTTTACCTTTCATGGCCGAACCCTATGCCTTGTAGGGGAAGAAAATTTATGTTTTGATGTTGTTTATTGATGTTGAATTGTTGTTTGAATTGAATTGTGTTTGATTGTTTTAGGCGACGAGAACGAAACCGGAGCCAGAGCCGGAGCCGAGAACCGATCGAGTTTGCATTGAACTTCCTTTCTGAGGTAAAGGGAGGTAGTTCATTTTGAGTTTGGTAGCCTCATGGTATATGATTGATTAGTGTGTTATAATTGAATTAAGACTTGATGTATATGTATACTTATATCCTGGATTGATTGAATGTTAAGTGTTGTGCATAGTCGGTTATTTGATATAACTGTGGCATGGATGCCTTGGATGATATCTTATTGTGATATTGAACTGTTGATATATATATATGGATGAGCATAGGACTGGCTATGTCTCAATAATTGTTAAAAGACTCGGAATCGAAAACAAAGTTTTGAAAAACGTGTTTTGAAATTAAAAGGTGATTTTTGGAAAGCGTGTTGCTTTTCAAGAAAAGTTAAGTTTCCTTTTTGAAAAGTAGGTTTCTTGAAAAAAAAAAAGTGGTTTTGTCGAAAGTCATGTAAAACATATTCTATTTCAGTAAAGCAGTTTAAAAAGACGTGAAACCTTAGAAAACGGTTTTTGTTTGCAAGAAAGGTGTTTTTCACGGAAAAACGTTCTCTTGATCAAAAAGGATGTTTTGTTTCAAGAAAACCAAAGTATGTTTTGATTTCCAAAGTGTTTTGAGAAAATGAAACCAAAAGAAAAATGATGAACCTTAGAGATGAACCCAAACCTAGTGGCTGAGACATCGGGGCTAGTGTTTTGCGGATTGAGCACTCGGACTTCGTGTCCTGTGTTTTTTATTTGAGTGGGCTTAATGTCTTTTTGAAACGAGTCGTGGACTTTATGTCTCGACATTTGAAAGAATGAACGCAAAGAAAACGAAAAACTTTCTATGTACATGCATGAACCGGCAGACGTGCCATGTGAAACCAAGCTACAACTCTAGTAGTTGAGAATAAAATCAGTCAAGACCACTAGGTCTATAGGGGCATTCTATGTTCGAGATCCCACAAGTGGCCGGTGGCGTAGCAACCCCATGCCGTGGTAAATCGGCTGTCAAACACGAATGAACTTGATCAGAGACTGGCATATTCAGGATATGGTTATGACGTGGTACCCTAGAACACTTGGAGCTCGGACCTAAATAGAGAGGCCGACTCATGAGAACATTTGTGTTACGGGTGTTACTACGGCCTATCGCTCGATGTTGGGAAGTTAGAATCTCTGGAGTACATGAATTAGAAAGATGATATTAAAGTCTCATGCATTATTATAACTGACGAATGTGTTTGAGATGTTGTATTGTATGATAGAAATACCAGTTCATATAACTCTTTTTATGTTGTCTATCGCCTGTGCGGCTATCGTGATAAACTTTATATGAGTATCTCACCTTTGCCTGTACATGTTGGACAACTTGTTGTGTTTTTGGAACACATGTACAGATGTTGATCATAGGTCCCCGCGGAGACGTGAGGACTCGGACGATGGAAACTTTTGAAGGAGCCGACGTTGGGTTGTACCCCAATGGCTACTTTTAGCCGACCAGCTTAGGAGTCTTTTGTTTTTGAGCAGTCTTATATTATATTACTGCACACATGTTGAATTATTTCTAAGTCTATAATATGTTATACATTAGACCGGGTTTTAGGTTATGTTTATATTTTTATGAATAGTGAATATCAATGTGTGATATGAAATTTATGCCCCCGTCTTGAGTTGTTTGCCTATGCGTGCAGAAAATTTTTAGAACGGCATTTTCGAATGTAGCTACTTAATTAAAGTATTTTCCGAAAGCAACTAGTGTTTTATTTTCTTGATTTATTCTGCATTAGAGTCCGTGTATGTAGCACCCGCGAGGGGGTGTTACACAAAAAAGGCCTAGAGAAAGCTCTCTGGCTAACCACGATCATGCCCAACCTCTCGAGGCTAGGGTCCATGACTCATCCTCTGACGTCGGGCTCGTAAGGGGTGCCATCCAGCTCTTCGGTAACTGGTTCCTCGTCGGGGTCTTCCCATAAAATAAAGTAAACATACAAAGGAAACACCGGGAGATAAGAAATATGCATCATCAAATACGGGAGAGGGGTATCTATACAACATAGATACATGTATCACACAACACAGATAAAATATACAACACAACATCACCCATCTCTTAAGTCATACAACACAACCATCTCAAAGTCATTCTCTCATATAAACCTACAAGAGGGATACTAGTCCCTACGTATATGCTGACTTCCCTATATTCTTGTCGGCCGATACATCACGTCCCCAGTTGGACATCCCCATCGGGATCATGTCATATCATGTCCCCCATTGGACATCCCGCCTCAGGATTTAAAAACATCACGTCCCCAATTGCACATCCCCTTTTGGGAAAAAATGCTGTGACATGAAATGATATGCTATGCAACAAACATCCATCGCAGGTTGATACCGGGGCCTCACATTTAAGCACTCGGCCACGACCACGATACATCGCATCACATCAACATCATCATCATCATCATCAACATCAACATCAACATCAACATCAACATCAACATCAGCATCACGACGCCTTGCGTCTACGATTGATTCGTACAGGCAGTGCTTCATGTTTCAAGGTCTCCCTTATCTGGATTGATTCAGGCTCTATCACGTGTGATGGATCGGGATGGTATTTTCTGCGTTGGGATACATGGAATACATTATGAATATTGGATAGGTTGGGAGGTAAAGCAATTTGGTAGGCACCTGGACTAAGTCGGTGAAGAATTTGAAATGGTCCAATGAATCTAGGTGTAAGCTTTTTGGATTTGATTGCCCTGCCAATTCCAGTTCTTGGAGTGTCTCTCATAAAGACATGATCGCCTTCCTGGAACTCCAAAGGTCTCCTCTTCTTGTCACTGTAGCTCTTCTGCCGATCCCGTGCGATTTTGATCCTTTCTCGAATTTTCTTAACTTGTTACATTGTTCGCTGCACTATTTCCGGTCCTAGAGAATGATTCTCCCCGGTTTCATTCCAACATAGCGGTGTTCTGCACTTTTGTCCATACAGTGCCTCGTATGGCACCATGCCAATTCTCATGTGGAAATTATTGTTGTACGTGAATTCAATCAGTGGAAGGAATTCGTCCCAACACCCGGTGTTTTCCAAAACACATGCTCTTCAAAGATCCTCCAACGATTGAATCATCCTTTTAGACTGACCATCCGCCTGCAGAGGATAGGCTGAACTCATCCTTAGCTTCGTTCCCAAAGCACTGTTCAAACTCTGCCAAATTCTAGAAGTAAATCTCGAATCCCTGTCCGAAATTATACTCGAAGGTACTCCATGCAATCTTACTATTTCCTTGACGTAAATATGGGTTAATCTTTCGAAAGAATATCTCTGGTTGATCGGCAAGAAATGAGCATATTTCGTAAGATTGTCAACGATCACCCAAATTGCATTGCACCTCTTTTGCGTCCTTGGTAGTCTGGAAACAAAATCCATTGCAATGCTATCCCATTTCCATTTTGGGACGTCCAATGATTGCCATAACCCTGCTGGTTTCTGGTGTTCAATCTTTGCCTTTTGACACACCATATAGGATTGGACATATTCTACTACTTCCTTCTTCATCCCAGGCCACCAAAATATTCCCTTTAGGTCCTGGTACATCTTCGTAGATCCGATATGAAAACTTAGCTTACTTTGTGTGCCTCTTCCAAGATTATGTTCCAAACTTCGCTATCCTTAGGCACGCATATCCTGTCTCCATACTTCAGGATTCCATCAATACCTTTCTTTAAATCTAAAGTCTTTCCTTCTTCTACCATCTGGTTCCTTTCCTGTAGGTACTGATCTTCTCCTTGCTTATTCCAGATCAAGTTCAAAAAGTCGCTAGTGATAGTGACCATTCCTAAACTTATCTTAACTCTGGATAGCCCCACGTCTAGATTTAGATTCCTGAACTGTTCCAGCAGTTTTAGTTCTTTCACCATCATAGCGAACATATGCAAAGATTTCCGACTCAATGCATCTGCCACAACGTTGGCCTTTCCTGGGTGGTACTATAGATCGAATTCATAATCCGTTATGAATTCTATCCATCTTCTCTGCTTCATGTTCAACTCCTTTTGGTCGAACAAATACTTTAAAATTTTATGGTCGCTAAACACGCTGAATTTAGTGCCATAGAGATAGTGTCTCCATATCTTCAATGAAAACACTATTGCGGCCAACTCTAGGTCATGGGTTGGGTAATTCCATTCATGCACGTTCAGCTGTCTAGAAGCATAGGCTACCACTTTTCTCACTTGCATGAGCACACAACCCAAACCTTGATACGATGCGTCATAGACACATCAAACAACATTGATGGATCTGGCAAGACTAGCACCAGAGATGTTGTTAGCCTTCCTTTTAGCTCTTGGAAACTAGCCTCACACTCTTCTGTCTATTCAAATGCTTTTCCCTTTCTCGTTAATTGCGTTAGAGGTAATGCAATCTTCGAGAATCCCTCAATGAACTTCCTGTAGTATCCTGCTAGCCCGAGAAAGCTTCTGATCTCGGTTACCGTTTTACGGTTTTCCCACTTAACCACAGCTTTTACCTTAGCAGAATCTACTGCTATACCGTCCTTATTGATCACATGCCCAAGGAATTGTACCTCCTCCAACCAGAATTCGCATTTAGACAACTTAGCATAGAGTTGTTTGTCCTTAAGAACTTGAAGTACAACCCTCAAATGCTCTTGATGCTCTTCCTTGTCTGAGGAGTAGTTAAGGATGTCATCGATGAAAACAATGACAAACTTATCAAGGTACGGTCTGAAGATTCTGTTCATGTAATCCATGAACAGTGCAGGAGCATTAGTCACACCAAAAGGCATAACTAGATACTCATAGTGTCCGTACCGACTCTTGAAAGCCGTCTTCTATATATCATCTTCCTTCACCCTTATTTGATGATAACCGGATCTCAAATCAATCTTAGAAAATACCGTTGCTCCCCTCAATTGGTCCATAAGATCGTCAATCCTTAGCAATGGGTATTTATTCTTGATCATCACCTTGTTGAGCTGTCTGTAGTCCACACACAACCTTGAACTGTCGTCCTTCTTCTTGACGAATAGCACAGGTGCTCCCTAGGGTGAAACCCTCGGTCTTATAAACTGCTTCTGCAGCATGTCGTCCAGTTGCTTCTTCAGCTTTTCCAACTCTGTTAGGGACATTCGATAGGGTGTTATCGAAATCGGTCTGGCTCCGGGTGTAAGATCGATTGCGAACACTACCTCCCTCTTGGGTTGTAATCCGGGCACATCTTGGGGGAAAATATCTGGAAACTCACGCACCACCGACAAGTCATCCAGACTTGAAGTCTCCTCGGCTTCCAAAGAAAACAGCACCATGCACTCTCCTGATTGTACACCTTCCGACACACCATCACTGGCAGACAATGATCCAGATTGCTCGGAAAAGCAGAGGGTTTTGTTTGAACAGTCTAGTACTACATGGTTGGCCGAAAGCCAGTCCATGCCTAGGATAATATCAATCTGCTACATAGGTAGACAGATTAGGTCAACAAGAAAAATCGATTATCTAAAACAATCGGGCATTTTAAACAGACAAACAAGGTTGTCAGGGAATCACTCGTAGGTGTAGAAACAGTCAAATCATATGGTAAGGATGAAATAGGAAAATTCAAATGATCCACACACGCTAAAGAAATAAAGGAATGTGTAGCCCTCGAATCAAATAAAACAAATAAGAGTCTCGCAGCAACTAGGCACTTACCTTGTATCAGATCGGGACATTAAGAGGCTTCAGATCCTCTCACGGCGAAAACTCTTCCCGTCTTCTGCGGCCTATTCTGCTGACTCACAACTTGTTGTCCTGTCCCAGTATTCTGAGATCTTCCGACTTGTTGAGTTTGACCCCTACCAGTATCCCCTGTTCGACACTCGTTGGCATAGTGGCCCCAGGTGCCACAACGGAAACAAGTGACAATTGGTACCTGAGCACAATCCTTCACTTGATGCGGCCGGCCGCATCGAAAGCACTTGGAAAACCCTGGTTGCCCTTGACTGGTATTCCCTTTTCCATAACTTGTTGGCTGTTGATTCGGGCGATTGTAAGGTTTCGCCCTCGGTTGAAACCTTCCTCCTCAGCCTTTTTGACCAAAGCTCCTGGCTGGTCCACCGCTTGTTGTTGGAGTTTGTGTAACTCTCTCTTGATCGTGTCCTTCCATCATGGTGCATTTTTCCACCAGCTCGGGGAATGATCAGATGCTCAATGGCAGCATAGCCATCTTCAGTTCGAGCCTTAGTCTATCTTCGAACCTTCTGCACACCCAATCTTCGTCCGGGTACACTTAGTAGAACTGAGAGAACTTCAACAGCGCCTCGAACCTCATGGCGTACTCTCCCACTGACCTTTGGTCTTGCTTCAGGTTCAGGAACTCTTTTTCTTTTTCTTGACGAACACTCCTTGGAAAATATTTTTCCAAGAAGCTCACGCGGTATACTTCCCAGGTCAGCAATCTCCCATCAGCCTCTAGCAGTCTCTGCTTGTTCTTCCACCATGATTCTGCTACTCCGACTAGCATGAAAGCAGCATAGGTGACTTTCCTATCCTCTCTGCATTGGATAGCGACAAAGTCCTTCTCTATCTCTTGCAGCCATAGCTCAGCAGCTTTCGGATTGTATTCTCCATGGAATTGGGGAGGGTTCCCCTTCATAAAAGCGTTCAGTCCAGTGTTCACCACTTCACCTCCTCTCGCAGGTTACTGTTGTTGTCTAGCATCCCTCTCTTCCTGTCATTGCATGAACTGAGCATTATGCTGTGTTTGTTGCAACATTGCAGCGGCCAAATCCCTCATGGCCCTCATTGCTTCGTTCTGATCTCCGCCACTTCCAGTTCCTGAAGTATCGTCATTACGATCAAAGCCCTCGGTTCCAACTAGTGCTCCCCTTCCTCTGCCACGTCCTCTGGCCATTCTTTCCCGGTAAAGGAAGCGTTAGTTTCGAGTCATAAGACATATGATAAGCCTGAGGGAAAAGTCAAGGGAAAAAAGAAAACAAGGGAAAAGTAAAAACAAGGCGCTCGCCTCGTGACCCTATTCTCGCCCCGCGATCCAGAAGGCGGGCCTGAGCAGAAAAGTACAACCTTTCGGCCTCGCGACATGAAAACTATGCTCGCCTCGCGAGCCAGAAGGCCAGACTGATCAGTAAAGAATAGCCTTTCGGCCTCGCACAGTGAAACCAAGACTCGCCTCGCGAGCTAGAAGGCCTGTCTGAGAAGAATGAAGCAACATACAATATTAATCAACCGATATATATATCATATGCCTTACGAATAAAACAGTTATCACATTCGATAACTTGTGCATCGGACATACTACCCTTCTTCTAACACAGTTAGTACCCAAGGTGGATACAACTGTCAGTGCTAGTATGCTTCCTAAACCACATAGACTGATATTAGAATCGAACTGCTCTGATACCAATAAATGAGATGACTCGCCGTCCCATTGGAGAACTTAAGATATTAACTAACCTTAATCGCATAATAATCGTTAACGTGCCTTATTAATATGAAGCGAAGCGAAAAATTGAATGTGAATGCGAAACAAATTTACGGCACGCGACGTGTAACATCCTCAAATTTCAATATAATTATTTTAATGAAAATATTAAGTTGTTATGAGGTTTAGTATAGAATTTGTTTGTATAAGAATTTATTTTAATAATTATAAAAGAATGCAAATTTGGATAAAAAAGAAGAAAAGAAAAGAAAAGAAAAGGTTTTGATTTAACAAATCAAAAGAAAAGAAAAGAAGGTGGGTATTAGCTATTACCCACGTACTGAAGCTTTTGGCTTTTCTTTAAACATAAAAAAAAAAAAACAATAATAATAAACATAAAAAAAAAAACGTAGCGGGCACCACATATATTAAGGTTGATTTAAAAGATTGAAAAAGAAAGAATGGTAACAAGAAACCCATTACGGCATTACGTACAACTTTCACGTGGGTTTTTTTTTTGATAAATAGGTAAAAGAGAGCAAGTTTAGAATTAAAAAGAGAGATGGTTTCTTTTGCTTTAAAGAGAACCTCACCGATTTAAAATAAAAAGGGGAAACGTAGAAAGTCCATGCCGCACGACCTTACGTTTTAAAAAAAAAGGTAGCAACGCCGTGAGTAAAATAAAGGAAGGAGTGGGAAGCGCCACAACTCAGGAGAAATAGCAGGACAATCGTGTTTTGGGTCTGGAAAGAAGGAGAAGCTCAAAAAATGGGATTCACTCGTAGGAAATACTTGAAGTTTTTGGAGGTCCATGAGAGGTGAGTAGAAATACTCTTTCTCACCCTTTCCATGGTGCAAATTATCTTGAAGTTTGGGTTATGATTTCAAAGTACGTTTTTTTTTTTTGGAAAATAATCCTGGTTTGGTCAAATCCTGATTTTTATAAATTTGGGGGTTTTATTTCTAAGGTGTTCTTGCTGTCAATTAAATGTTTATTATTGAGATTGATGCTATGATATATATGTTAGATACGTGATTTGGTTGAATTGGCATGCTATATATGTACTATTTGATGATATTTGTGATATTGGTATAATTCAGTAACTGTTAATATGTTGAATGTTATTTGCTGCAATATTGCCTATGATAGGGATATCGAAAGTAACACTGCCAATGATTTGGGGTGTCGAAATATGAAATACCGCCATAATGGGGTATCGAAAGTAACATTGTCACATGTTGGGATGTCGAAATAAGTAATACCACCAGTGTACAATAGTTGGTATCGAAATGAGTAATGTCACTGAAGAGAAGGTGACATCGAAATACCTTCATGAGTAAGGTAGGCAATGGGACGCCATTGTTATGTGCAGTTTGAAAGTCATATGACGTATGAAGATATTTGATATTATTTGATATATGAGATCTTGTCGTACTGGATTCATGATGTGTTAGTGATGACTGTTTGCTGCCAATAATAATTTATATTATTATTATTATTTTATTATACACTATTTTGAAAATAGCGGGTACCATGGACAGTTTTTCCGGTCACCGCACCGGCTGAGAACAATGTTTTTACGAAAACCTTTTAAACTGTATCACTGGGATTTTATTTCATTAGTAATATTGTTTTCAGAGCCTGAGGACCTTCCTGTTGAGTAGCCAGACGTTTTGAAGACTATCTCTTTAGTTTTAGAGCTTGGTTAATATTGTACGGCATATGCCAGGAAGACTTTGATTATCTTTTAGTTATTTCCTTATGCGAGATATTATAGACGCCCTGTTTTGAGGTTTTGAAACTGATTATGTTATTTCGGTTTTGAATTGATGTAAACAATTATTTTGGTTTAATATTATATTAAGTATTTATTCGGTATTTATTTTAAAAAAAAATTATTTTCCTTGTTTTATTTAAATTATTAATTTGGGTTACTAATGTAACGAAGGGCGTTACATTTTTGGTATCAGAGCAGTTCAATCCTAAATTGGGCTGTGGTTATTGGGTTTTTCAAAAATCAAAACTTGGGCGCATAGGATGCTTGTTAGAGTTGTAGATGCTGCATACTATGCTTTGGATATTAAGCCTGGCCAACTCAATGTTTCATTGGTAGTGAGCAGATTTATGAAGACGAACAGGCGAGGGACGAATGATGCGCTTGTAACAGCTATGGATCGTGTGATCATAGATGTGCAAGAGCAGACAGAGACTCTCTGTCATATGAGGGGATATGGGGTGGCAGCACCCGAAGAACCTCAGTACGTGGGGTTATCGTTTTTCATAGGACAGTCTTCCATCTTTCCGAGACAGCTCAGATCCTACAGAAGGTGGAGAAACCAAAGAGGAATTGTTCTTATAACAAGAGGTTATCGTATTGTTTGATTCAGGAGCAATCCATTCTTCCGTAACTCTTAGTTGTGTCAAAAATCCAGCGTTGCCTATTTCTAAATTACCTTTCCACTTTTGTGATTCTACCCCTGTCAAAGATAAATTGGTTACATCTTTTACCCATTTGAAATGTTCCTTGGTACACCAAAATTTATTTCATGATTTGATATGTTTACCCGTGTCAGGTTGGATGTCATTCTTAGTATGGTCTCACTATCATTTGATTATGTTGCCCAAATAGAAATATTTATGTACTTCACAACCTATGTTTGATAAATCTTTTATGTTAAACCATATCGTATTCGGTTCCATGTCATAAGTTCTTAGTTGAGGAAGTTCAATGATACATATTGTTGTTTTCCGTTAAGATAGAGACTGACAGTGATGTAGCGGCACCACCTGTTGTCTGTTAGTTTCTAGATGTGTTCCCTAAAGAGGTCTCTATCTTACATCAAATATAGGAGTTGAGTTTAATATAGATCTAGTGCCTAGAAGTGAACCGGAGTCAGTAATACCTTATAGACCGACACCTTTAGAGTTAAGGGAGCCTAAGAAATAATTAGAGGAGTATTAGAAAATGAGTTTTCACACTTGGATTTGATTAATATGAAAAATTGGAATTTAAGATTGTTAATTCTTAACATTAGATTTTTAGAATATTTTTTTTATGTCGTCTGATGAATTTGTTTGGTAGATGTATATTCCTTGCATTTATAGAAATAAAAAAGAAAATAGTTTTATATTCCTTGTATTTATAAATAAAAATAGTTTTACTTTTATTTATCGTTTTGTGTGCATAATCTTCTTGATAGAAAAATTACCAAAGAAAGTTTCACTTGATTTGATTTCACGTTTTTAACTTTCTTTTGCTTCAATGAGTTTTCGATTCATATGTGGAAATACCTTTGTGCATCAATGTTTTTTTTTAGTCAAACCAAATTGATTATGAATTAAAATTTTCTTACCTTGATGCATTGTTTCATCATCTATTTAGAGTTGCTATTGTTATTATTTGAAATCTAATTCATTATTATTTGATTATAGTTTGCATCAAATCCTACTTTAATTATTGTTAAGAAATATGTTTGATTTTGTGATAAGTTTTGAGTGTTTTTAGTGAAAAGGAATGATGAGAATATGAGATTATGTCTCGACAATAGACAATTGAACAAAGTAGTCATTAAGGATAAATATCTTTTGCCTAGAATAGATAACCTTATATCAGTTGCATAGAGGGACGGTTGATTCTATTAAAGTAGATACAGTGATAGGATCAGCGCAACATAAGACAGTGACCGGCGTGAGAAGTTTCCTAGAATTGGAAGAGTATTATATGAAGTTATAAATGGGTTCCCTAGGCTAGCCTTACTTCTGACCGAGTTAACTAGGAAAGGAAAATATCTTCTATGGAATAAAATTGAAGTTTTTTTATAATCATAAGAGCCTTAAATTATTGTTAGAAAAATATATAGAATTAAAAATAAGGCAAGGAAGGTGGATGAAATTTCTTAAGAACCATGAATTTGAGTTGAAATACAGTTTAGGAAAAGTCAATATAGTTGTAGAGACTCTAAATAGAAAATCCTTGCATATTAGTGCTAGAGATGAATATCTTATAAGAGTTTATGGACCTGAATTTCAATGTAACCTTCAATGTTTTAAGCTTGAAATTGAATAAATTGAAATTTGAAGTGACTTTAGAAAACAGATTATGCGAGTGCAGTTTTTAGACCAAGAATTGCAATCTCTTTTAGATCAAGAGAACAATGTGTTATTTGATAATAGTCTAGTGTTGTTTAAGAATAGGGATCGTTGTTCCTAAGGAGGGGAGTCCTAGAAAAGAAAATGCTAAAATAGACACATGAAGGGAAGTTAACCATACATCTAGGAATAAACAAGATGTAATAGTAGATGGAAATCAGAATAATGGATGTTATATTAAAGAAGGTGTATATATATATGCTGAAATTTTAATTTATGTTTTAATTTTGTTATATAAATTTTTTTTTAGAAAATCACCTTGCTTGAATATTTCAGATTGTTTCTCAAGGGACCAAACATTATTTGCAATTAATATACCCCTTGGACTTATTATCCATATAGATTAATGACATGTTTAATCTTAACAAACATATATTTCTTGTCAAAAACTAAAAAAAAAAAAAAAATCTTATTTGTATGTGTTTACTCAAAAATCAAAATGAAATTAATTTCTTAGTTCTACTAAGATATTTATTGATAAAAATTGTTTTGAAAGTTGTATATGCTCGATGACTGCACAATTTAATTGCAAGTTAACTAAATCTTAATATGTTTTTGTTACCAAATTTTGTTTTAGTAAAATCATCTCTTAATAGAAAATGGAACTATTTATTTTCTTATGAAATTATCAACTTGGACTGGTAAAACTTAGTATATGGATGTCTCTATTGTTTTGCTTTTCTTTCTTTGTTTCATTTTATTTGTTTATCTATTTATAAAAATTTCTCTGTGCTGTGAATAATATAATAGTTTTGGTGTGGAATATAAGAGACTATAAGATCTACGTATGAAAGGTATAAAACTTTAATTTAATTTCTTTTGTGAATTATTTGTTATGAATTTTTCTGAGAATGCTTATAATGATGGAATGCAAGTGAAGATATTATGATTTTAGTATGATGGACAGAAACAAACGCTTAAGTGCATGATTTTGGTCTGTAAATGTTATCATTGTTTTTCTTTAAAATTATGTTTATAGTTAACGTGCCATGAATTGTACACTTAATATGTGGTGAAATAGTTAATGAATATATATATATATTGATGGTATGATTAGGATATGTAGGTTCTCTTTATGTTAGCAATTAGTAGTAGGTGAGGAGATCTTATTAGGACTGGATTTAATCCAAGAGACCACAGTTAAGATTTAGACGGGAAAGATGTACCCTGCGCAGATTGGGTAAAGGATGTTGTGCCGATTAGAAAAGAAAGCCTTTAGAATTTTTAGAAGGGGAACTTATATTCTTGAGTGTCACTCCTAAGTTTGGAACGGGAAGGTCAATGTCAATCAGAAAACCAATTCCTTGTTCTTGGGTCATTTTCAAGTTCAAAAAAGTGTAGTCAGAACTGTTGTTTACCAATTGTCTTTTTCAATGTCGTTGTCAATCTTCATGACGTTGTCTATGTTTCTCAAATCCGAAAGTACATACCGGATTTTTCACACGTAATAGCTCCTAAGTCAATACGATTGAATAATAACTTAATCAAAAAGTCTAAGCCCAGTCAGATCATCGACAAGAGCATTAAGACCCTTAGGAACAAGACGATTCCATTGGTGAAAGTGGTGTGGGAAGGGTTGACTCCAGAAGAAGCTACATGAAAGCTCGAAGGAGATTCTATGCGACAGTATCCAGATCTCGGTAACTAAGGTACAATAACTCTTAATGTTGTTAATTGTGCTATATGTCAGTTGGATTGCTAAAGTATGGTATTAATTTCGGGGACGAAATTCTTAAAGGAGAGGAGAAAATGTAACATCCTCAAATTTCAATATAATTATTTTAATGAAAATATTAAGTTGTTATGAGGTTTAGTATAGAATTTGTTTGTATAAGAATTTATTTTAATAATTATAAAAGAATGCAAATTTGGATAAAAAAAGAAGAAAAGAAAAGAAAAGAAAAGGTTTTGATTTAACAAATCAAAAGAAAAGAAAAGAAGGTGGGTATTAGCTATTACCCACGTACTGAAGCTTTTGGCTTTTCTTTAAACATAAAAAAAAAAACAATAATAATAAACATAAAAAAAAAACGTAGCGGGCCCCACATATATTAAGGTTGATTTAAAAGATTGAAAAAGAAAGAATGGTAACAAGAAACCCATTACGGCATTACGTACAACTTTCACGTGGGTTTTTTTTTGATAAATAGGTAAAAGAGAGCAAGTTTAGAATTAAAAAGAGAGATGGTTTCTTTTGCTTTAAAGAGAACCTCACCGATTTAAAATAAAAAGGGGAAACGTAGAAAGTCCATGCCGCACGACCTTACGTTTTAAAAAAAAAGGTAGCAACGCCGTGAGTAAAATAAAGGAAGGAGTGGGAAGCGCCACAACTCAGAAGAAATAGCAGGACAATCGTGTTTTGGGTCTGGAAAGAAGGAGAAGCTCAAAAAATGGGATTCACTCGTAGGAAATACTTGAAGTTTTTGGAGGTCCATGAGAGGTGAGTAGAAATACTCTTTCTCACCCTTTCCATGGTGCAAATTATCTTGAAGTTTGGGTTATGATTTCAAAGTACGTTTTTTTTTTTTTTGGAAAATAATCCTGATTTGGTCAAATCCTGATTTTTATAAATTTGGGGGTTTTATTTCTAAGGTGTTCTTGCTGTCAATTAAATGTTTATTATTGAAATTGATGCTATGATATATATGTTAGATACGTGATTTGGTTGAATTGGCATGCTATATATGTACTATTTGATGATATTTGTGATATTGGTATAATTCAGTAACTGTTAATATGTTGAATGTTATTTGCTGCAATATCGCCTATGATAGGGATATCGAAAGTAACACTGCCAATGATTTGGGGTGTCGAAATATGAAATACCGCCATAATGGGGTATCGAAAGTAACATCGCCACATGTTGGGATGTCGAAATAAGTAATACCACCAGTGTACAATAGTTGGTATCGAAATGAGTAATGTCACTGAAGAGAAGGTGACATCGAAATACCTTCATGAGTAAGGTAGGCAATGGGACGCCATTGTTATGTGCAGTTTGAAAGTCATATGACGTATGAAGATATTTGATATTATTTGATATATGAGATCTTGTCGTACTGGATTCATGATGTGTTAGTGATGACTGTTTGCTGCCAATAATAATTTATATTATTATTATTATTATTATTTTATTATACACTATTTTGAAAATAGCGGGTACCATGGACAGTTTTTCCGGTCACCGCACCGGCTGAGAACAATGTTTTTACGAAAACCTTTTAAACTGTATCACTGGGATTTTATTTCATTAGTAATATTGTTTTCAGAGCCTGAGGATCTTCCTGTTGAGTAGCCAGACGTTTTGAAGACTATCTCTTTAGTTTTAGAGCTTGGTTAATATTGTACGGCATATGCCAGGAAGACTTTTATTATCTTTTAGTTATTTCCTTATGCGAGATATTATAGACGCCCTGTTTTGAGGTTTTGAAACTGATTATGTTATTTCGGTTTTGAATTGATGTAAACAATTATTTTGGTTTAATATTATATTAAGTATTTATTCGGTATTTATTTTAAAAAAAAATTATTTTCCTTGTTTTATTTAAATTATTAATTTGGGTTACTAATGTAACGAAGGGCGTTACACGACGTCTCAGAGTACACAACTTTTAAAATATAAATAAATACATATATGCGTCAGTTGCTCGATCAGTAGGGCTACAGTAATAGTGTATACATACAAAGTGCATTAATATAGACTAAAACCGAAATATGCAAAAAGACCTTGAGAAAGCTCTCTGGCTAACCACGATCACTGCCCAACTTCTCGAGGCTAGGGTGAAAGTGAAACAGGGAAACACAAGAAGGGGGGTTGAATTGTGTTTCTTAACCGATTTTCGAAAACCCTTTTTTTAAAACAAATGTTTAAAGCAGGAAGATGAAAGAACACACTAAAACAATTATAGGTGATTAAGATACTTTGTTTTCAATCCCCAAGTTAGTAATAAATAAAAAACTTAACGAGATAGAGAAAGAGAGATTCACACAAAGATATATCCTGGTTCACTCTTTCAAAACAAAGAGCTACGTCCAGTCCCTTCCTCCAGAAGGTTTTTCCACTAAAACTCTTAGAACTTAATATAAGATGTTTCCAAGTCTCTCCAAGACTACAACTCCAAGTATTCTGCACCTCTCCAGGCAACAAATATTCTTTTACAGACAAGCCTCTTCCGGCACAACAAATCCTAAGATTTGAGAGGGGTTTTTTTGAGCTTTTTACAAACTCACAACAGTGAGAGTATTACACGATATAGCTCTTGACAATTTGTTTACAACTTTACAATGAAAGAATGGGAAGGTTTACAGATCAAAAACTGAGAATGAAAGCTTTTTGGCTTTTTGTTTGCACAATGAAATCTCTTGAATATTTTCTTGCTCGAGTGTTGTCTGTGTTTTTTTCTTCAGAGGGTGGTCTTCTTACATCTTTTGTCTTGACCATCTGATTTCAAAATATAGGGAGAACTTTTCTGTTTAGACTCAATCAAATATCCGTTAGGCACAGATCATTTGCCAGTTGTTTTCCGTTATGTAATTGTCCTTTCAGAATGAGGAGGTAGTAGCAGTTTGAATGGTAGCAAACCGATTTTGCTTTGATGGCCGACAAGCGTTTTGCTCTACGTGATTCTTGGCTCTACGTGATTTTCTTTGTACGACGTTCGTACCTTCTTTTGTCTTTATGTGAAAAGATATTTCCTTAAAACCATTTAAGACTTTTGAATAAGAGAGTGCCACGTCATCTACAAAAAGAAGTTAGTGGACGCACAAGCAAATATATAATTGGACGCACAAGTGTTGTAGACAATTGGACGCATATGCCTTTGAAGACAATTGGACGCACAATAGTTAAAAACAATTGGACGCATAAGCATTGAAGACAATTGGACGCATATGCATTGAAGACAATTGGACACATAATAATTATAAACAATTTGGACGATAAAGCAGTGTAAACATTTGGACGTAAACCTTTACCACTTAGTTTCTTTGGACGAAGATATTGCAATTAGTTGTCCTTTAAGAGTTAGGTGAAACTTTGGTTTTTGGAGAACTATCTGAAGTCAGAAACATACAAAGGTCTTTTGACCTTATGGATTAGCATAAACTTGACTTCGAGTATTTTCAATAAACATATAATAACTTTGTTAATCATTAAAACTTTTTAGGGGTCATTAGTCATTACTGTTTTGGTTCTAACATTCTCCCCCTTGTTTATGATGACAAACATTATTATGAAGCATGTTTTTGGAACAATATAGATAGTGTATCGTAAAAAAAAAGGCTCCCCCTGAGATTATGCATTTACGTATTGAAGACATAACTCAGATTATGAAAGTATAAAGATAGGATATATAACCAAACGTTCAATTCATTTCATATATATAACAACTTTACACATTTCATTTCATATATTTTCTCCCCCTGTTTGTCATTAGACAAAAGGAATAAAGGAAGGATACAACATCATTGTCAGCAAAAAGAAATGAAAAGATTCTAAGGAGATGGAGGCGGAAAGTCAGGGAAGACGCGATGAAGATAAGAGAATAACTGAGCCATCTTTCGATGCAACTCTTCAGTGACCCTAGCTGAGATCCGATCTACTAAGTAGTCAGCAACTTCAGGAGTCAGACCAGGAGGTAGAGAAGGAGCCGAAGTTGGAGCAGGGTGAGCTTCTTCAGCTGTAGACGAGTTGACATCATCCTCATCAAGATGTAGTTCCACCGTGTTTCCAGATAGGGTGGAAGTAGCATCAAGACGTTCAGTGTGCTGAACCGAGCTGGCTTCTATTTGGGAAAAAGGAGCAGCAACTGAAGCAGGAGAATTATCCACTGGAACCTCTGAAGATGTGGCTTCTTCATGGGAGTACCATGGAAATAGAAGAATAGGAGGAGGAGAAGATGATTCCGAGACCTGTGATGGAGGTAAGGAGGGTGGGGCATCTTGAGGTGAGAGAGGTGGAGATGGGGATGGGGATGGGGAAATGGATTTTTGTGGGGAGGGAGTCAAGGTTGAGAAGTCTGATATGAGGATTTTGGGTTGAGGTGGCCGTTGGGCTACGGTTTTGATGTGCATTGGTTTTGGTGGAAGAGGGATGGACGCAGAGAGTTTAGGATTGGGGTGAGGGATAGAAGATGGTTCTTCAGAAGGAGTGGATTGTACAGAAGGGTTGGGTAAGGGTGAGGGTGAAGGAGAGACCTTACTTTTCTTTGTAAGACGAAGAGCAATAGGAACATTGTCCTCATCTTCTTCTTCGTCGTCTTCATCCACCAGAAGTTTTCTCTTTCTGTATCGAGGTTTAGAGGAACCAGCTTCTAGATCCGCTTGAGAGGAAACATGAGCCAGCTGCTTTGAGCCTAAATCAACCTTAAGCAAAGGTCCATGAATCTCTTCAACAAATGGAAGTTCCACACCATTGAGCTTGATGAACTTTTCTCCATAGATGGTGTAAGCAATTCCTTCCATCATTGAGGCGAACTCTAGGCTCGTCTTTTCCTCAAATTCTTCGAACACTTTGAGACGAATCCTGAGTGGAGGGATCAGAGGAGAAAAGTGGAGGGTTTGCAACATTTTGAGTTTGATGCTTCCTTCTCTTAAGACTTTGAAGATCGTCCACGCATGGAGCTTGAGCAGAAGAAGCCTGAGCTTGATCAAAAGCCAGCACAGTTTTGAGTTGCATTTTGGAGAAGTTTGCCTTTCCAAACACATGGTAGCTCACTATTTGATACGAGGTTTTGATGCTAGGATGAACTTTTTGTAGCATCCGATAAACCCCTTGATTTTCAAAGATGCGGGAGAGAAGGATTGCATATGTAATGGTCTTCACAGAGACGACATCAATGCAGTTTTCTTTGAAACAATCAAAGAGAAGAGAGGGACAATTGACCTTTATAACATACAGCAGATGGATGAGCAGGAAGGAGTGCACCTCAGAGATGGAGTCTTTGGATCCACCATAGTGCAGAACGGCTTTGTTCAAGATTTGATTAAGAACTCTAGCTTCATCCTTCATGATAGCAGCACGGAACATTGCATTTGGCTGAGCATCGGGATTTCTGAGGAAGTTGAAGACATTGTCTTTTCCTCCAATCTTGCTGTGCCAAGATTTGAAATAGGTGCCAAAAAAATGACAAATAATAAATATCAAGGAATAACGACGTTAGCAGTAAATGGACGCAACCATTTTATGCACATGCTTTTCTGACACAAGCGTTTATTGGACACAAGGTCATTCAACACAAAGCATGTTTAGCTGTTTTCTTACTAAAGAAAATCTATCCTCTGCAAGAGGTTTTGTGAAGATATCTGCCCACTGGTGGTCAGTATCCACAAATTTTTCAACAAACACACCTTTTTGAATGTAATCTCTAATAAAGTGATGTTTAATTTCTATATGCTTAGCCCTCGAGTGCAATATGGGATTTTTCGATAAATTAATTGCAGCAGTATTATCACAATAAATTGGAATCTTACTTTCATGAATATTGCAATCTTCCAGTTGATGTTTAATCCATAAAAGGTGTGAGCAACAACTAGCCGCAGAGATATATTCAGCTTCAACTGTTGATAAGGCTATGGTGCTTTGTCTTTTACTGGACCTTGAGATAAGATTTGTTCCAAGAAAAGGACAGTCACCACTTGTACTTTTTCGTTCAATTCTATCTCCAGCATAGTCAGCATCACAATATCCCATTAATCTGTACTCAATGGTTTTCTCATAAAATAAACCTAGATTAGAAGTAACTTTTAGATATCTAAAAATTCTCTAGACAGCAGTTAAATGATTTTCACATGGATCAGCTTGAAAACGTGCACAAAGACATACACTAAACATAATATCTGGTCTTAACGCGGTGAGATATAAAAGGGATTCGATCGTACCTCTGTTAACCTTTTGATCTACCTTTTTATCTTTATTTTCTTTGGTCAGAATGGACGTTGGATGCATAGGTGTACTCATTGGCTTGCTATCGTCCATTTTCAATTTCTTCAAGAGATCTTTAGTGTACTTGGTCTAGTGAATGTACACACCCTTTGAGGTTTCTCTTAATTGCAGACCCATAAAGAATTTGAGCTTTCCCATCATGCTCATTTCGAATTCTTTTGTCATAAGATCAGAAAATTCCTTACAACGAGAATCATTGGTAGATCCAAAAATAATGTCATCAACATAGATTTGAATTATTATCAAATTATCTTTATTAGTTTTCTTAAACAAAGTCGTATCTACCTTTCCCATACAAAAACCATTTTCCATGAGGAAGGAGCTAATTTTCTCACACCAAGCTCTAGGAGCTTGTTTGAGTCCATATAAAACTTTCTGAAACTTGTATACATACTCAGGATGGGAATGATCCTCAAACCCAGGGGGTTGCATTACGTAGACTTCTTCGATAATTAGTCCATTCAGAAAAGCACTTTTAACATCCATTTGATATAATGCTATGTTATGATGAGCAACAAAGGATAGTAAGATACGTATAGCTTCTATTCTAGCAATAGGAGCGAAGGTTTCAGTGTAATCAATACCTTCTTCTTGAGAATAACCTTATGCTACTAACCTTGCTTTGTTTCTCACAACCTTTCCATTTTCATCCATCTTGTTTCTAAATACCCACTTAGTTCTAATAATGGATTTATCTTTGGGTTCTTGAACTAAGGTCCAAACTTTGTTTCTCTCGAACTGATTGAGTTCTTCTTGCATGGTCAAGATCCATCCATCGTCCGTGAGAGCTCCATCCACAGTTTTTGGTTCTAACTCAGAGATGAAAGCTGAATCAGCTTGATTTCTGAAGGTTGACCTTGTTCTTACTTTGTCACTAGGTTGACCAAGGATCTGATCTTCAGGATGGTAAACTTTAAATTGCCAAGATTTCTGGCTATCACTAGACAAGTGTGGATCAGCAGTTTTGACATCATGGAAGATTTCCTTTTTATTGTTGGTTGGACGATGATCATTCAGATACAGATCTGCAAGAGATTCGTCCAACTCTGATAGTATTTTATCAGGCTTCTTGTCATCAAATTTAACATGAATGGATTCTTCGACAATTAATGATCTACAATTATAAATTCTAAATGCTTTAGATGTTTCAGAATATCCTAAGAAAATACCATTATCTACTTTGGCATCAAATTTTCCTAGATTGTCTTTAGTGTTTAATATAAAATAGGCACATCCAAAAGTATGAAAATATGATATGTTGGGTTTTCGTCCATTCCACAATTCATAAGGAGTCTTTTTCAGTATTGGTCTTATGTATACTCTATTTTGAATATAGCATGTTGTGTTAACAGCCTCGGCCCAAAAGTTCTTAGAGATAGAGTTATCATCAAGTAATGTTCTTGCCAACTCTTAAAGAGACCTATTCTTTCTCTCAACAACCCCATTTTGTTGAGGTGTTCTAGGGGCAGAGAAATTTTGAAGAATGCCATTTTCATCACAGAATAGTTGGAAGCTTACATTCTCAAACTCTCCTCCATGATCACTTCGGATTGAATTGATACATATACCTTTCTCATTTTGAATCCTTTTACAGAATATTGAGAATACCTCAAAAGACTCGTCTTTGTGAGCTAGGAACATTACCATGTCCATCTAGAGTAATCATCAATAATGGCAAGTCCATATTTCTTTCCACTTAGGGAGGCAGTCCTTGTTGGACCAAACAAATCTAAATGTAGCAATTCTAAAGGTCTGGACGTTGAAACAATATTCTTTGAATTAAAAGAATTTTTGACTTGTTTCCCCTTTTGACAGGCATCACAGAGAGCATCCGATTTATAGGCCAGCTTTGGTAATCCTCTTACGAGGTTATGCTTTTGTAGCTTTGAGATTAATCTCAGGCTTGCATGACTAAGTTTCTTGTGCCAAATCCATTGCTCATCATTAACAGACATTAGACATGATACATTTTGATTAGAGAGGTCCTCCAACTCAATTTTAAAAACATTGTTTTGCCTCTTACCAGTAAATAGAGTGGACTCATCAGCATATTTGACTATACACTTATCTTTGTTGAAAGACACAACAAACCCACTATCACATAATTGGCTTATGGTGCTAAATAGATTGTGTTTTAGCCCTTCAACTAGCAACACATTATTTATAGAGGGAGAATTATTCTTACCAATCATACCAATACCTACAATCTTTCCCTTTTGATTGCCACCGAAAACAACTGATCCTTCAGACTTTGGCTTTAGGTCAAGGACCATAGACTTTTCTCCCGTCATGTGTCGTGAGCATCCACTGTCTAGGTACCAAGATTGGTGTTTTCTTTGTGTTGTCAAACAAGTCTGTAACAGAGATTATTTTACTTTTAGGTACCCAGATAAACTTGGGTCCTTTTTGGTTAGTTGTAGGTAACTTATAAATTTTTCTTTTGTGTAAGCATCTGGACGCAGAGTGTCCATTTTTACCACAGATAGAGCAATACATTACTTTTTTTGTCTCTCAAAATTTTGGGTTTTCTTTTTCATACCCAATGCCAGATTTATCATAAGGAGATCTATATCTAAGAATTAAATTAAGATTTTTAGATCCATCGGTGAATTTTGACAGGCTATCAGTTAAGTAAGTAATTTGATGCTCAAGTTTCTCAACTTCACAGGATGTACTGGACTTAGAGCTTGAGATTTCAGTTAGGCTGATTATCTCATCTCTCAGTTCTCCGTTCTCAACTTTGACTTTGTTAAAGTCTTTATTGAGTTTGGGAAATTTTCTTTTAAGGGCTTTATATTCAGAATAAATAGTGCATGATTCATTTAATAGCTCTTCATATGCATCTTTTGAGTAGTCAAATATATTTACCTCATCTTCTTCTATTTCTATCTCAGAGGAAATACTTGCCATGAGACACATATCTGCTGTTGGGGATGCAGGTGGAAATCTTTCAAGAATATCCATTAGATTCATCATTCCCCAAGCAGTTGTCTCTTCAGCCAGGACATCTCTCCTTGCTCCATGTATACTCCGAAAAAGAAAGGCCTTTGCCTCACAGTCAAGATCAACTCTACTTTTTTCCTCAAAGGTGCAGCGATCTAGAGGTTTCATCATGTATTCTCCATTGATGATGATGGTGGGACAGAAGGTTTCGTCAGCGAGAGTTTTCCAGTGTTCTTCTGATCCTTGGGTTACAACAAAGGATCTGAAGTTCTCTTTCCAAGCTTCATATTCTGATTCTGAAGATTGATAAATAGGTGGTCTTTCAGAATGAGCAGGTCTCCTTCTCATAAAAAGGGCATCTAGCATGTCTAGCACTCTTTTAGCGATATCACAATACATCACCATGTTAACAGTTCTTGCGTACAAGGCACATGTAAGAATGTAGACAGCTCTAGCATTGATGCTCACTCTTCTTTGTTCTTCTTCAGAACATTCAGCTCTTTGTTTGACTATGCGTTCACCATTGATGACAGTGGTAGGACAAAAGTTATCATCGGTGTAAGCTCTCCATAGGTCATCAACATTTTGTTCCAAGCTGAATCTCATGAATAGTTCTCTCCACATGGCATAGTCACCAGTTATATAGAACATTGGTGGTCCATTTATAGAGAGGTTACTGAATTCTCTCAATGACTCAGGATTTGAAGAGGTAGACTGTTCCTCTTCTTCTGAAGAATCTTCAGGGAGATGATTTTCAGACCAAAGACATTGGTTGGCTTCTTTTTCGTTTTTCTCTTCTTCAGAGGAGTCAAGATCTTCCCATGTTTCAATGAGATTCTTGCTTTTCTTTTTGTAAAACCTTTTCTTATCTTTCAGCTGAGGGCACTCAGCTTTGAAGTGGCCTGGTTTCTTGCACTCATAGCAAACCATTGGATTTTTATCCTTGGTTTCACCATGGTCTTTGACAATTTTCTTTGTATATGGTCTTCTTCTCATATTTTTATTTTTCAGAATACGTTCAAGTTTCTTTGATATGAGACAGTTCATCATCAGATTCTTCTTCTTCATTTTGATCATTTTCATCGTTGGAATCATCAGCTTTGCTAGATTTTTGACTTTTCAAGGCAATAGTCTTGCCTTTCTTTGTAGAATTGTCCTGGTTGAGCTCCTGCTCATGAACTTGAAGGGTTCCCACAAGATCATCTAAGTTCAAGGTTGACAAATCCTTAGCTTGCGTGATTGCAGTGATGAGTGGTCTCCATTCCTTATGTAAGCTCCTGAGGATTTTCGTAACATTCTCTTTTGTAGTGTAGACCTTTCCAAGAGACTTGAGATCGTTGATAACAATTTGGAAACGACCAATCATATCAACGATGGTTTCTCCATTTTCCGTAGTGAACATTTCATATTGACTCATAAGAATAATGATCTTTGAGTCCTTTACTTTGGATGTTCCTTCATGAACACTGGATAGAGTATCCCAGATTTGTTTTGCTGATTCACATGCATGAATTTTTTAGAACTCGTCTGGACTAAGAGCACACATCAGTGTGCATCTAGCTTTGTAGTTCTGCTCCATCCTTCTTCTCTCATCATCAGTCCGCTGAGACTCATCTTTCTCAGTGCCATCAGGATTGTTGACGATGTGAGGACCGTTCATGATCAAAGGCCAGAGCGCAGAGCTAGTACTCAAGATGAATCCTTTGAATCTTTCCTTCTAGTAGAGGTAGTGCGTGCCATTGAAAAAAGGCGGTCTGGTCAAGGAGCTACCTTCAAGAATAGGTTGACTTCCACTGGGCATCCCTTGTCCTGCCATCGAGCTTTGAATTTTTTCCTCAAGCACGACTAAATGCTCAACCCAGAGGCTGAGCTCTGATACCAACTGAAAGTGAAACAGGGAAACACAAGAAGGGGGGATGAATTATGTTTCTTAACTGATTTTTGAAAACCCTTTTTTTAAAACAAACGTTTAAAGCAGGAAGATGAAAGAACACACTAAAACGATTATAGGTTATTATGATATTTTGTTTTCAATCCCCAAGTTAGTAATAAATAAAAAACTTAACGAGATAGAGAAAGAGAGATTCACACAAAGATATATCCTAGTTCACTCTTTCAAAACAAAGAGCTACATCCAGAAGGTTTTTCCACTAAAACTCTTAGCACTTAATACAAGCTGTTTCCAAGTCTCTCCAAGACTACAACTCCAAATATTCTGCACCTCTCCAGGCAATAAGTATTCTTTTATAGACAAGCCTCTTCAGGCTCAACAAATCATAATATTTGAGAGGGGTTTTTCTGAGCTTTTTACAAACTCACAACAGTGAGAGTATTACACGATATAGCTCTTGACAATCTATTTACAACTTTACAATGAAAGAACGAGAAGGTTTACAGATTAAAAACTGAGAGTGAAAGCTTTTTGGCTTTTTGTTTGCACAATGAAATCTCTTGAATATTTTCTTGCTCATGTGTTGTCTGTGTTTTGTTCTTCAGAGGGTGGTCTTCTTATATCTTTTGTCTTGACCTTCTGATTTCAAAATATAGGAAGAACTTTTCCGTTTAGACTCAATGAAATATCCGTTAGGCACAGATCATTTGCCAGTTGTTTTCCGTTGTGTAATTGTCTTTTCAGAATGAGGAGGTAGTAGCAGCTTGAATGGTAGCAGACTGATTTTGCTTTGATGGCTGACAAGCGTTTTGCTCTACGTGATTCTTTGCTCTACGTGATTTGCTTTGTACGACGTTCATACCTTGTTTTGTCTTTAAGTGAAAAAGATATTTCCTTAAAACCATTTAATACTTTTGAATAAGAGAGTGCCACGTCATCTACAAAAAGAAGTTAGTGGACGCACAGGAAAATATATAATTGGACGCACAAGTGTTGTAGACAGGACGCATACACAATTGAAGACAATTGGACGCACAATAGTTAAAAACAATTGGACGCATAAGCATTGAAGACAATTGGACGCATACGCATTGAAGACAATTGGACGTACAATAATTATAAACAATTGGACGATAAAGCAGTGTAAACATTTGGATGTAAACCTTTACCACTTAGTTTCTTTGGACGAAGATATTGCAGTGAGTTGTCCATTAAGAGCTAGGTGAAACTTTGGTTTTTGCAGAACTATCTGAAGTCATAAACATACAAAGGTATTTTTGACCTTATGGATTAGCATAAACTTGACTTCGAGTATTATCAATAAACATATAATAAATTTGTTAATCATTGGAACTTTTTAGGGGTCATTAGTCATTACTGTTTTGGTTCTAACAATCTCCCCCTTTTTTATGATGACAAACATTATTATGAAGCATGTTTTTGAAACAATATAGACCGTGTATCGTAAAGAAAAAGGCTCCCCCTGAGATTATGCATTTACATATTGAAGACATAACTCAGATTATGAAAGTATAAAGACAGGATATATAACCAAACATTCAATTCATTTCATATATATAACAACTTTACACATTTCATTTCATATATTTTCTCTCCCTGTTTGTCATCAGACAAAAGGAATATAGGGAGGATACAACATCATTGTCAGGAAAAAGAAATGAAAAGATTCTAAGGAGATGGAGGCGGAAAGTCAGGGAAGACGCAATGAAGATAAGAGAACAACTGAGCCATCTTTCGATCCAACTCTTCAGTGACCCTAGCTGAGATCTGATCTACTAAGTAGTTAGCAACTTCAGGAGTCAGACTAGGAGGTAGAGAAGGAGCCGAAGTTGGAGCAGGGCGAGCTTCTTCAGCTATAGAAGAGTTGACATCTTCCTCATCAAGATGTAGTTCCACCGTGTTTCAAGACAGGGTGGAAGTAGCATCAAGACGTTCAGTGTGCTAAACCGAGCTGGCTTCCATTTGGGAAAAAGGAACAACAACTGAAGAAGGAGAATTATCCACTGGAACCTCTGAAGATGTGGCTTCTTCATGAGAGTACCATGGAAGCAGAAGGATAGGAGGAGGAGGACATGATTCCGGGACTTGTGATGGAGGTACGGAGGGTGGGGCATCTTGAGGTGAGAGAGGTGGAGATGGGGATGGGGAAATGGATTTTTGTGGGGAGGGAGTGAAGGTTGAGGAGTCTGATATGAGGATTTTGGGTCTAGATGGCCATTGGGCTACGGTTTTGATGTGCATTGGTTTTGGTGGAAGAGGGATGGACACAGAGAGTTTAGGATTGGGGTGAGGGATAGAAGATGGTTCTTCAGAAGCAGTGGATTGTACAGAAGGGTTGGGTAAGGGTGAGGGTAAAGGAGAGACCTTACTTTTCTTTGTAAGACGAAGAGCGATAGGAACATTGTCCTCATCGTCTTCTTCGTCGTCTTCATCCACCAGAAGTTTTCTTTTTCTGTATCGAGGTTTAGAGGAACCAGCTTCTATATCCGCTTGAGAGGAAACATGAGCCTGCTGCTGTGAGCCTAAATCAGCCTTAAGCAAAGGTCCATGAATCTCTTCAACAAATGGAAGTACCACACCATTGAGCTTCATGAACTTTTCTCCATAGATGGTGTAAGAAATTCCTTCCATCATTGAGGCGAACTCTAGGCTCGGGTTTTCCTCAAATTCTTCGAACACATTTTGAGATGAAGCCTAAGTGGATGGATCAGAGGAGAAAAGTGGAGGGTTTGCAACATTTTGAGTTTGATGCTTCCTTCTCTTAAGACTTTGAAGATCGTCCATGCGTGGAGCTTGAGCAGAAGAGGTCTGAGCTTGATCAAAAGCCAGCACAGTTTTGAGTTGCATTTTGGAGAGGTTTGCCTCTCCAAACACAGGGCAGCTCACTGATTGATAGGAAGTTTTGATGCTAGGATGAAATTTTTGTAGCATCTGATAAACCCCTTGATTTTCAAAGATGCGGGAGAGAAGGATTGCATATGTAATGGTCTTCATAGAGACCACATCAACGCAGTTTTCTTTGAAACGGTCAAGAGAAGAGAGGGAAGATTGACCTTTATAACATACAACAAATAGGTGAGCAGGAAGGATTGCACCTCAGAGATGGAGTCTTTGGATCCAGCTTTGTGCAGAACAGCTTTGTTCAAGTTTTGATTAAGAACTCTAGCTTTATCCTTCATGATAGCAGCACAGAATAGTGCATTTGGCTGAGCATCAGGATTTCTGAGGAAGTTAAAGACATTGTCTTTTCCTCCAAAATTGTTGTGCCAAGATTTGAAATAGGTGGCACCGAGAGATAGACACCCAATAGCAGAAGCTATAGAGACTTTGGAGACTTCAACTTTGTGTGTCCCCAGAACAAACCCAGAAATAAGACCTTCTTTTTCAAGGTGAGCTGTCTTCCAAAACTCAGTGAGAAGTCTTGGATAGACTTCTGGATAGTTGATAAAGAAATGATCCCATCCAGCACCGATGATGAAGACCCTGACGTCTGCTCCCAATCTCGCTAGCATATTCAAGTCAATCTGGTGCTCAATATTAATCTGACAGTTATCAGGAATCTCACGAGTGGGATGACAGAGCGGTGAAGTGGTCTCCTGTGGAATGCTGCTTCCTTCTCCAGTTGATCGCAGATTTCTTCCCATTTTTCAGAAGAGTGAATAGAGAGAAGATAGGGAAGATGAACAGTTGAGAGAGAGAGAGAGAAAATTTCAAAGAGAGGACGTTTGGTGAGGTTTGAGCTCACGGGTTGAGGTTTTCTATAGAGAAGCGAAAAGTAACCGAAGCGTCAGAGATAGTAACCGTGGTTAAAAAAAATTATGACTAGCGGTTACCGAAGGAGGCTACTTAAGAGTGAAGTAGCAGACGCACGGCGCTTGACGTGACCCAAGAGTGCTGACTCAGCATAGTATTTATGTGGAGGACAGACGCAGATATTTTAACAAAAAAAAAAATAATAAATATCAAGGAATAACGACATTAGCAGTAAATGGACGCAACCATTTTATGCACATGCTTTTCTGACACAAGCATTTATTGGACGCAAGGTCATTCAACACAAAGCATGTTGAGCTGTTTTCTTATTAAAGAAAATCTATCCTCTGCAAGAGGTTTTATGAAGATATCTGCCCATTGGTGGTCAGTATCCACAAATTTTACATCAAACACACCTTTTTGAATGTAATCTCTAATAAAGTGATGTTTGATTTCTATATGCTTAGCCCTCGAGTGCAATATAGGATTTTTCGATAAATTAATTGTAGCTGTATTATCACAATAAATTGGAATCTTACATTCATGAATATTGTAATCTTCTAGTTGATGTTTAATCCATAAAAGTTGTGAGCAACAACTAGCTGCAGAGATATATTCAGCTTCAGCAGTTGATAAGGCTATGGTGCTTTGTCTTTTACTGGACCATGAGATAAGATTTGTTCCAAGAAAATGACAGCCACCACTTACACTTTTTCGTTCAATTCTATCTCCAGCATAGTCAGCATCACAATATCCCATTAATCTGTAATCAATGGTTTTCTCATAAAATAAACCCAGATTAGAAGTACCTTTTAGATATCTAAAAATTCTCTTGACAGCAGTTAAATGATTTTCACATGGATCAGCTTGAAAACGTGCACAAAGACATACACTAAACATAATATCTGGTATGGACGTGGTGAGATATAAAAGGGTTCCGATCATACCTCTGTAAACCTTTTGATCTACCTTTTTATCTTTGTTGTCTTTGGTCAGAATGGACGTTGGATGTATAGGTGTACTCATTGGCTTGCTATCGTCCATTTGAAATTTCTTCAAGATATCTTTAGTGTACTTGGTCTGGTGAATGTACACACCCTTTGAGGTTTGTCTTACTTGCTGACCCAGAAAGAATTTGAGCTCTCCCATCATGCTCATTTCGAATTCTTTAGTCATAAGATCAGAAAATTCCTTACAAAGACAATCATTAGTACATCCAAAAATAATGTCATCAACATAGATTTGAATTATTATAAAATTATCTTTATTAGTTTTCTTAAACAAAGTCGTATCTACCTTTCCCATACAAAAACCATTTTCCATGAGGAAGGAGCTGAGTTTCCAATACCAAGCTCTAGGAGCTTGTTTGAGTCCATATAAAGCTTTCTGAAGCTTGTATACATACTCAGGATGGGAATGATCCTCAAACCCAGGGGGTTGCATTACATAGACTTCTTCGATAATTAGTCAATTCAGAAAAGCACTTTTAACATCCATTTGATATAAGGTTATGTTATGATGAGCAGCAAAGGATAGTAAGATACGTATAGCTTCTATTCTAGCAATAGGAGCGAAGGTTTCAGTGTAATCAATACCTTCTTCTTGAGAATAACCTTGTGCTACTAACCTTGCTTTGTTTCTCACAACCTTTCCATTTTCATCCATCTTGTTTCTAAATACCCACTTAGTTCTAATAATGGATTTATCTTTGGGTTCTTGAACTAAGGTCCAAACTTTGTTTCTCTCGAACTGATTGAGTTCTTCTTGTATGGCCAAGATCCATCCATCGTCCGAGAGAGCTTCATCCACAGTTTTTGGTTCTAACTCAGAGATGAAAGCTGAATCAGCTTGATTTCTGAAGGTTGACCTTGTTCTTATTTTGTCACTAGGTTGACCAAGGATCTGATCTTCAGGATGGTAAACTTTAAATTGCCAAGATTTCTGGCTATCACTAGACAAGTGTGAATCAACAGTTTTGATATCATGGAAGATTTCCTTTTTTATTGTTGGTTGGATGATGATCATTCAGATACAGATCTGCAAGAGATTCATCCAGCTCTGATAGTGTTTTATCAAGCTTCTTGTCATCAAATTTAACATAAATGGATTCTTCGACAATTAATGATCTACAATTATAAATTCTAAAGGCTTTAGATGTTTCAGAATATCCTAAGAAAATAACGTTATCAACTTTGGCATCAATATTTTCCTAGATTGTCTTTAGTGTTTAATATAAAATAGGCACATCCAAAAGTATGAAAATATGATATGTTGGGTTTTCGTCCTTTTCACAATTCATATGGAGTCTTTTTCAGTATTGGTCTTATGTATACTCTATTTTGAATATAGCATGCTGTGTTAACAGCCTCGGCCCAAAAGTTCTTAGAGACAGAGTTATCATTGAGTAATGTTCTTGCCATCTCTTGAAGAGACCTATTCTTTCTCTCAACAACCCCATTTTGTTGAGGTGTTCTAGGGGCAGAGAAATTGTGAAGAATGCCATTTTCATCACAAAATAGTTGGAAGTTTACATTCTCAAACTCTCCTCCATGATCATTTCGGATTGAATTGATACATATACCTTTCCCATTTTGAATCCTTTTACAGAATATTGAGAATACCTCAAAAGACTCATCTTTGGGAGCTAGGAACATTACCCATGTCCATCTAGAGTAATCATCAATAATGGCAAGTCCATATTTCTTTCCACTTAGGGAGGCAATCCTTGTTGGACCAAACAAATCTAAATGTAGCAATTCTAAAGGTCTGGACGTTGAAACAATATTCTTTGAATTAAAAGAATTTTTGACTTGTTTCCCCTTTTGACAGGCATCACAGAGAGCATCTAATTTATAGGCCAGCTTTGGTAATCCTCTTACGAGGTTATGCTTTTGTAGCTTTGAGATTAATCTCAGGCTTGCATGACTAAGTTTCTTGTGCCAAATCCATTGCTCATCATTAACAGACATTAGACATGATACATTTTGATTAGAGAGGTCCTCTAAGTCAATTTTAAAAACATTGTTTTGCCTCTTACCAGTAAATAGAGTGGACTCATCAGCATATTTGACTATACACTTATCTTTGTTGAAAGACACTACAAACCCACTGTCACATAATTGGCTTATGGTGCTAAGTAGATTGTGTTTTAGCCCTTCAACTAGTAACACATTATTTATAGAGGGAGAATTATTCTTACCAATCATACCAATACCTACAATCTTTCCCTTTTGATTGCCACCGAAAATAACTGATCCTTCAGACTATGGCTTTAGGTCTAGGAACATAGACTTTTCTCCTGTCATGTGTCGTGAGCATCCACTGTCTAGGTACCAAGATTGGTGTTTTTTATCTGTTGTCAAGCAAGTCTACAACAGAGATTATTTTACTTTTAGGTACCCAGATAGACTTGGGTCCTTTTTGGTTAGTTGCAGGTAACATATATGTTTTTCTTTTGTGTAAGCATCTGGACGCAGAGTGTCCATTTTTACCACAGATAGAGCAATACATTACTTTTTTTGTCTCACAAAATTTTGGGTTTTCTTTTTCATACCCAATGCCAGATTTATCATAAGGAGATCTATATCTAAGAATTAAATTAAGATTTTTAGATCCATCGGTGAATTTTGACAGGCTATCAGTTAAGTAAGTAATTTGATGCTCAAGTTTCTCAACTTCACAGGATGTACTGGACTCAGAGCTTGAGATTTCAGTTAGGCTGATTATCTCATCTCTTAGTTCTCCGTTCTCAACTTTGACTTTGTTAAAGTCTTTATTGAGTTTGGAAAATTTTCTTTTAAGGGCTTTATATTCAGAATAAATAGTACATGATTCATTTAATAGCTGTTCATATGCATCTTTTGAGTAGTCAGATATATTTACCTCATGTTCTTCTATTTTTGTCTCAGAGGAAATACTTGCCATGAGACACATATCTGCTGTTGGGGATGCAGGAGGAGATCTTTCAAGAATATCCATTAGATTCATCATTTCCCAAGCAGTTGTCTTTTCAGCCAGGACATCTCTCCTTGCTCCATGTATACTCCGAAAAAGAAAGGCCCTTGCCTCACAGTCAAGATCAACTCTTCTACTTTCCTCAAAGGTGCAGCGATCCAGAGGTTTCATCCTGTATTCTCCATTGATGATGATGGTGGGACAGAAGGTTTCGTCAGTGAGAGTTTTCCAGTAATCTTATGATCCTTGGGTTACAACAAAGGATCTGAAGTTCTCTTTCCAAGCTTCATATTCTGATTCTGAAGATTGATAAATAGGTGGTCCTTCAGAATGAGCAGGTCTCCTTCTCATAAAAAGGGCATCTAGCATGTCTAGCACTCTTTTAGCGATATCACAATACATCACCATGTTAACAGTCCTTGCATCCAAGGCACATGTAAGAATGTAGACAGCTCTAGCATTGATTCTCACTCTTCTTTGTTCTTCTTCAGAGCATTCAGCTCTTGGTTTGACTATGCGTTCACCATTGATAACAGTGGTAGGACAAAAGTTATCATCGGTGTAAGCTCTCCATAGGTCATCAACATTTTGTTCCAAGCTGAATCTCATGAATAGTTCTCTCCACATGGCATAGTCACCAGTTATATAGAACATTGGTGGTCCATTTATAGAGAAGTTACTGAATTCTCTCAATGACTCAGGATTTGAAGAGGTAGACTGTTCCTCTTCTTAAGACTCTTCAGGGAGATGATTTTCAGACCAAAGACATAGGTTGGCTTCTTCTTCGTTTTTCTCTTCTTCAGAGGAGTCAAGATCTTCCCATGTTGCAATGAGATTCTTGCTTTTCTTTTTGAAAAACTTTTTCTTATCTTTCAGCTGAGGGCACTCAGCTTTGAAGTGGCCTGGTTTCTTGCACTCATAGCAAACCATTGGATTTTTATCCTTGGTTTCACCATGGTCTTTGACAATTTTCTTTGTAAATGGTCTTCTTGTCATATTTTTCTTTTTCAGAATACGTTCAAGTTTATTTGATATGAGAGACAGTTCATCATCGGATTCTTCTTCTTCATTTTGATCACTATTATCGCTGGAATCGTCAGCTTTGCTAGATTTTTGACTTTTCAGGGCAATAGTCTTGCCTTTCTTTGTAGAATTGTCCTGGTTGAGCTCCTGCTCATGAACTTGAAGGGTTCCCACAAGATCATCTAAGGTCAAGGTTGACAAATCCTTAGCTTACGTGATTGCAGTGATGTGTGGTCTCCATTCCTTATTTAAGCTCCTGAGGATTTTCGTAACATTCTCTTTTGTAGTATAGACCTTTCCAAGAGAGTTGAGATTGTTGATAATAGTTTGGAAACGACCAATCATATCAACGATGGTTTCTCCATTTTCCATAGTGAACATTTCATATTGACTCATAAGAATAATGATCGTTGAGTCCTTTACTTTGGATGTTCCTTCATGAACATTGGATAGAGTATCCCAGATTTGTTTTGTTGATTCACATGCATGAATTTTTTGGAACTCGTCTGGACTAAGAGCACACATCAGTGTGTATCTAGCTTTGTAGTTCTGCTCCATCCTTCTTCTCTCATCATCAGTCCACTGAGACTCATCTTTCTCAATGCCATTAGGATTGTTGACGATGTGAGGACTGTTCATGATCAAAGGCCAGAGCGCAGAGCTGGTACTCAAGATAAATCCTTTGAATATTTCCTTCCAGTAGAGGTAGTGCGTGCCATTGAAAAAAGGCGGTCTGGTCAAGGAGGTACTTTCAAGGACAGGTTGACTTCCACTGGGCATCCCTTGTCCTGCCATCGAGCTTTGAATCTTTTACTCAAGCACGGCTAAATGCTCAACCCAGAGGCTGAGCTCTGATACCAACTGAAAGTGAAACAGGGAAACACAAGAAGGGGGGTTGAATTGTGTTTCTTAACTGATTTTCGAAAACCCTTTTTTTAAAACAAACGTTTAAAGCAGAAAGATGAAAGAACACACTAAAACGATTATAGGTGATTAAGATACTTTGTTTTCAATCCCCAAGTTAGTAATAAAAAACTTAACGAGATAGAGAAAGAGAGATTCACACAAAGATATATCCTGGTTCACTCTTTCAAAACAAAGAGCTACGTTCAGTCTCTTCCTCCAGAAGGTTTTTCCACTAAAACTCTTAGCACTTAATACAAGCTGTTTCCAAGTCTCTCCAAGACTACAACTCCAAGTATTCTGCACCTCTCCAGGCAACAAGTATTCTTTTATAGACAAGCCTCTTCAGGCTCAACAAATCCTAAGATTTGAGAGGGGTTTTTTTGAGCTTTTTACAAACTCACAACAGTGAGAGTATTACACGATATAGCTCTTGACAATTTGTTTACAACTTTACAATGAAAGAATGGGAAGGTTTACAGATAAAAAACTGAGAATGAAAGCTTTTTGGCTTTTTGTTTGCACAATGAAATCTCTTGAATATTTTCTTGCTCGTGTGTTGTCTGTGTTTTTTTCTTCAGAGGGTGGTCTTCTTACATCTTTTGTCTTGACCATCTGATTTCAAAATATAGGGAGAACTTTTCGGTTTAGACTCAATCAAATATCCGTTAGGCACAGATCATTTGCCAGTTGTTTTCCATTATGTAATTTTCCTTTCAGAATGAGGAGGTAGTAGCAGCTTGAATAGTAGCAGACTGATTTTGCTTTGATGGCCGACAAGCGTTTTGCTCTACGTGATTCTTTGTACGATGTTCGTACCTTCTTTTGTCTTTATGTGAAAAAGATATTTCCTTAAAACCATTTAAGACTTTTGAATAAGAGAGTGCCACGTCATCTACAAAAAGAAGTTAGTGGACACACATGCAAATATATAATTGGACGCACAAGTGTTGTAGACAATTGGACGCATACGCATTTGAAGACAATTGGACGCATAAGCATTGAAGACAATTGGACGCATACGCATTGAAGACAATTGGACGCACAATAATTATAAACAATTGGACGATAAAGCAGTGTAAACATTTGGACGTAAACCTTTACCACTTAGTTTCTTTGGACGAAGATATTGCAGTGAGTTGTCCTTTAAAAGCTAGGTGAAACTTTGGTTTTTGGAGAACTATCTAAAGTCAGAGACATACAAATGTCTTTTGACCTTATGGATTAGCATAAACTTGACTTTGAGTATTTTTAATAAACATATAATAACTTTGTTAATCATTAAAAAATTTTAGGGGTCATTAGTCATTACTGTTTTGGTTCTAATATAGGGTCCATGGCTCGTTATTCGGCGTCAGGCTCGTAAGGGGTGCCATCCAGCTCCTCGGTAACTGGTTCCTTGTCGGGGTCTTCCCATAAAATAGAGTAAACATACAGAGGAAACATAGGGAGATAAGAAACATGCATCATCAAATATGGGAGAGGGGCATCAGTACAACATATATACATGCATCACACAACACAGATAAAATATACAACACAACATCACCCATCTCTTATGTCATACAACACAATTATCTCAAAGTCATTCTCTCAGATAAACCTACAGGAGGGATACTAGTCCATATGTATATGCTGACTTCCCTATATGCATGTCGGCCGATACATCACGTCCCCAATTGGACATCCCCGGGTCACATCACATCACCTCCCCCATTGGATATCCCGCCTCGGGATTTAAAAACATAACGTCCCCAATTGGACATCCCCCTTTTGGTCAAAAATATTGTGGTATGAAATGATATGCTATGTAACAAACATCCATCGCAGGTTGATACCGGGACCTCACACTTAAGCACTCGGCCACGACCACGATACACCGCATCACATCAACATCAACATCAGCATCAACATCAGCATCACGATGCCTTGCGTCTACAAGCCACAGCTCCATGATCGGGACCACAACGGTATTAACCCGAACAACATCATCACTCATCATACTCTCATCAACACTCAATCAGCCAAATCAAAACAAAATATTACAACAGTAATTTCACCAGTACAGATATCATCATAAAGCCGAATAATAGTAAATCTCACAAATAGTTCAACACAATAAACTAACAGAAAATCAAATAAAGAGTTCAACACATCGACCTCAATCAATCACATCATCCATATTATCAACATAGCGGTGCTAGCCCAAAAGTACCTACACCTAGGGTCCAGGCACTTTATCCAGGGCTCAACCTCTAGTAGGGTTTTAGGGTTCCCCTACGCACATATATAATCTATACTTGGCTTGCCTTCCCGACGATATCAGTTCTTTCCCCCCACCTTAGTGATTCTCACGTGCTGCTCCGGCTACGACCCAACAGCTGTCAATCGGGTGTGTGGTCGAACGTTCGAGTCCTGTCCGATTCTATACAGCAAAACACAATTAGAAATCAGTACAGTTCAATCAAAAATCCCCTAATCCCTAGGACTAGGCTGCTGCCCCTATTAAGTTAAATAGACTAGAGGTGTCAAAATTCCGCCAACTTTTGGATCAATGACCCTCAAGTGCACACAGCACTAGCGTAAGTCTTTTTACTCAAAAACTTGAAGCAAAACCCCTAGTCCTTTTACAAGCTAGGTTTGGCCCCTATTTTTAAAGTAGGCTAGAGATGTCTACAAATTATTAACTCTTGGATCAATGTTCCTTAAGTATACACAACACTAGAGTAAGTCTTTTACTCAAAAACTTGAAGCAAAACTCATAGGTCACACACAAGCTAGGTTCGGCCCTTTTTACCCATTTGAGCTAGAGAGATCTTTTGCCTACAATATCTTGGATTATAAAAAAGGGTAAATAATCTAGCTCATAGAAATTGGTTTGACATTAAAAGGATTTTTCTATAATTTTTCATGGATTTTTGAAATTTGAAGCATAACTTGAAACTATGAACTTTTAATGGAGATAAATGAAGATTTAGAGCTTAAGAGAGAAGTCCATACCTATTAGATGATTGAGGAGGATGAGAGGATCAACTTTATTTCACAAAGTTTCTTGAAAATCTTTGTGGAAGCTTGAGAAAAAATGGAGGAAAGTAATGGAAGAAAATGAGAAAATGGAGAAAGGAAAGAAATAAAGGAAGAAGAAGAAGATGGAGGTGAGAGAGAGGAAGTGAGGCTCGAAATTGAAGAGAGAGAGTGAGGGTGAGGTCATGAAAATTTTAGATATTTTAGGGATGTAAATGTCCTTTAGGAAAAAGACCAGGGGCATTTTGGTCTTTTCGCGTCTAGATATTTTCGTTTGTCATTATGACAGTGTCGAGTCATGGCACGCTTCCCGAGGTGGTGTGACTTGATGTGACATCAAGTTTATCCGTTAGCGGGTCCTGGTAACCCTTTACAGCTCCAATCGTCTTCCGGTTCGAGTATTCGCCTAAATATTTTATATTATTTTTATTTTCGAAGGTCAGGACCTATTTTTTCGAAAATGTAGGAAATGTGATTCTAAGACTAACTATCTCGTTCACGAGTCCAAATTAGGTCTTGATAGTAGTAAAACACTACTGTCAGTGAAAATCGCAGATCGGGCTTCTTCTGAGTTTTCGACCCAAAATTTAACCATAGCTTCCTACGATAGCGTAGAGTGTGACTATGGTCTCGGATTAATTTATTTCACTCTCTAGACCCTCTAATAAAACACAAACACACAAATACTGGTTAATTAAAAAAACGGGGTGTTACATTACTAACCCCCGTAGAAAGAATTTCGTCCTCGAAATTTGACGTACCTTAGAATAAATGTGGATATCGTTGCTGCATATCCTCTTCGCGTTCCCAGGTGGCATCTCCTGTTGTAGAATCCCATATGACCTTGACTAAGGGAATCTGCTTCTCGCGGAGTTCTTTCACCCTCTTATCCTTGATTCGTACAGGCAGCGCTTCATATTCCAAGATCTCCCTTATCTGGAGTGATTCAGGCTCTATCACGTGTGATGGATCGGGATGGTATTTTCTGAGTTAGGATACATGGAATACATTATGAATATTAGATAGGTTGGGAGGTAAAGCAATTTGGTAGGCAACTGGACCAATTCGGCGAAGAATTTGAAATGGTCCAATGAATCTTGGTGTAAGCTTTTTGGATTTGATTGCCCTGCCGATTTCAGTTCTTGGAGTGACTCTCATAAAGACATAATCGCCTTCCTGGAACTCCAAAGGTCTCCTCCTCTTGTCACTGTAGCTCTTCTGCCAATCCCGTGCGATTTTCATCCTTTCCCGAATTTTCTTAACTTGTTCCGTTGTTTGTTGCACTATTTCCGATCCTAGCAACTGATTCTCCCCGGTTTCATACCAACAGAGCGGTGTTCTGCACTTTCGTCCATACAGTTCCTCGTATAGAGCCATGCCAATACTCGAGTGGAAACTATTGTTGTACATGAATTCAATCAGTGGAAGGAATTAATCCCAACTCTTGGTGTTTTCCAAAACACATGCTCTTAAAAGATCCTCCAACGATTGAATCGTCCTTTCAGACTGACCATCCATCTGCAGATCGTAGGCTGAACTCATCCTTAACTTCGTTCCCAAAGCACTGTTCAAACTCTGCTAAATTCTAGAAGTAAATCTCGGATCCCTGTCCGAAATTATACTCAAAGGTACTCCATGCAATCTTACTATTTCCTTGACGTAAATATGGGTTAATCTTTCGAAAGAATATCTCTGGTTGATCGGCAAGAAATGAGCACATTTTGTAAGCCTGTCAACGATCACCCAAATTGCATCACATCTTTTTTCCGTCCTTGGTAGTCCGGAAACAAAATCCATTGCAATGCTATTCCATTTCCATTCTGGGATGTCCAGTGATTTCAATAACCCTGCTAGTTTCTGGTGTTCAATCTTTGCCTTTTGACACACCAGACAGAATTGGACATATTCTGCTACTTCCTTCTTCATTCCAGGCCACCAAAACATTCCCTTTAGGTCCTGGAAAATCTTTATAGATCTGGGATGAAAACTTAGCTTACTCTTGTGTGCCTCTTCCAAGATCATGTTCCTAACTTCGCTATCCTTAGGCACGCATATCTTGTCTCCATACTTTAGGACTCCATCAGTACCTTTCTTGAACTCTAAAGTCTTTCCTTCTTCTACCATCTGGTTCCTTTCCTGTAAGTACTGATCTTCTCCTTGCTTCTTCCAGATCAAGTTCAAAAGTCGCTAGTGATAGTGACCATTCCTAAACTTATCGTATCTCTGGATAGCTCTACCTCTAGATTCAGATTCCTGAACTGTTCCAGCAGTTCCAGTTCTTTCACCATCGTAGCTGACATATGCAAAGATTTCGAACTCAATGCATCTGCCACCACGTTGGCCTTTCCTGGGTGGTACTGTAGATCGAATTCATAATCCTTTATGAATTCCATCCATCTCCTCTGCCTCATGTTCAACTCCTTTTGGTCGAACAAATACTTTAAACTTTTATGGTCGCTAAACATGCTGAATTTAGCGCCATAGAAATAGTGTCTCCATATCTTCAATGAAAACACTATTGTGGCCAACTCTAGGTCATGGGTTGGGTAATTCCGTTCATGCACTTTCAGCTGTCTGGAAGCATAGGCTACCACTTTTCTCTCTAGCATGAGCACACAACCCAAACCTTGATACGATGCGTCACAGTACACATCAAACAACATAGAGTTGTTTGTCCTTAAGAACTTGAAGTACAACGCTCAAATGCTCTTGATGCTCTTCCTTGTCTGAGGAGTAGATAAGGATGTCATCGATGAAAACAACGACAAACTTATCCAGGCACGGTCTGAAGATTCTGTTCATGTAATCCATGAACACTGCAGGAGCATTAGTCACACCAAAAGGCATAACTAGATACTCGTAGTCTCCGTACCGACTCCTGAAAGCCGTCTTCGGTATATCATCTTCCTTCACCCTTATCTGATGATAAACCGGATCTCAGATCAATCTTAGAAAATACCGTTGCTCCCCTCAATTGGTCCATAAGATCGTCAATCCTTGGCAACAGGTATTTATTCTTGATCGTCACCTTGTTGAGCTGTCTGTAGTCCACACACAACCTTTTTTGGTTCATAAACTATTCCTGTTTTGGTTCTAACAATCTCCCCCTTTTTTATGATGACAAACATCATCATAAAGAGTTTTTGGAAAAGGTTAGAAGCTCCCCCTAAGATTATACATCACTTTACAAATAGATTAAGCATGGATGTCATAACTTAGTACAAAATATTATCAAAGCATTATTATAAGTAGTCTAAACACATATAAAAGATTCAGATATGCATAGGAAAACGTTGTATTGATAAAAACTTTAATTACACATTTCCACATATTTCCATATTCTCCCCCTGTTTGTCATCACACAAAAAGGAATTGGGAGGATGAACATCATAGCCTGCAAAGAAAAGACACAGAAAGAGACTCAAGGGGATGGTGGGGGTGGAGGAGGGGTGTGAGGAAAGGCTTGGTGAAGATAGTTCAACAGTTGATCCATCCTACGATTCATCTCTTGAGTCACTCGTGCAGAGACTCGTTCTACCAAATAATCAGTAATGTCCTGAGAAAGTCCAGGAGGTATAGGAGGTGCTGAAGCATGAGTAGGGTGAGCTTCTTCAGCGACAGAAGTGTTGACTTCGTCATCTTCATCATCAAGGTGCAGTTCCACAGTGTGATCAAATAAAGTGGAGTCATGATCAAGGCGATCAGTGCGCTGGACGGAACTTGCTTCTGCTTGAGTTTCAGGGATATCAAAGTCTTCACATCTTGCATCTACTTGAGGACCAGTGGACTTCGCACAAAAATCTTTCGCAGACTGAGAGAAGTGAAGCGATGCTTGACCAAAGGCTTGTGTAACACCCCCTCGCGGGTGCTACGTACTCGATCTCAATGCGGAATAAACAAGAAAATAAAACGCTGGTTGCTTTAGGAAAATACTTTAATTAAGTAGCTACATTCGAAAACGCGGTTCTAAAAATTTTCTGCATGCATAGGCAAACAACTCAAGACGAAGAAATAAATTTCACATCAGACATTAACATAACGTAAAACCTGGTCTAATGTATAACATATTACAGACTTAGAAATAATTCAACATATGTGCAGTAATATAATATAAGCCTACTCAAAACAAAAGACCCCTAAGCTGGTCGGCTAAAAGTAGCCATTGGGGTACAACCCAATGTCGGCTAAAGTTTCCATCGTCTGAGTTCTCATGTCTCCGCGGGGACCTATGATCAACATCTGTACATGTGTTCCAAAAACACAACAAGGTGTCCAACATGTACAGGCAAAGGTGAGATACTCATATAAAGTTATCACGATAGCCGCACAAGCGACAGACATCAGTATAAACATCCACAGATAAATACAGTTATATGAACAGTTATTTATATAATACAGTACGACATCCCAAACACTATCATCAGTTATAATAATGCATGAGACTTCAATATCATCTTTCTAATTCATGTACTCCGAAGATTCTAACTTCCCAACATCGAGCGATAGGCCGTAGTAACACCCGTAACATAATTGTTCTCATGAGTCGGCCTCTCTATTTAGGTCCGAACGCCAATTGTTCCAGGGTACCACGTCTCACCATGTCATGAATACTCCAGTCTCTGATCGAGTTCATTCGTGTTTGGCAGCCGATTTACCATGGCACGGGGTTGCTACGCCTGCAACACCCTTTCTCGAGTGTCACATTCCCGAACGTTTATAAGGCTGAAAATATTTATTAATGCGGAAAATACGATTTTTCTTTTTCTTTTCTTTTCATAAAGATGTAATGGGATTAGTAAAAGTAATACTAATAAATGAACTTAGGTCCACCATGCATTTCTAGAACATGTTGTATTATAAATACAGAAATAGAAAACGGAAAAACAAAAACATCAACATTAGTATATACAGACATAAGTCTAATGTATGACTGACATAAAAAAAATACAATAAGTACTAGGAGTCATAGCTCCCAAAAGGTACTACAAAAACTGACATAGTCTGGCCGACAACAAAACTAAAACAGCAAAAGAGTCCACCTCCGAACTCAAAGGGACTGCGGAACGGAACCATCGTCACGTCCATCTGTTCAAGCAGCAACAACAAGTACCAGTAGAAAACATATAGATATGGGTGAGATTCCCGTTCATCAACACAACAAAACAGCAGTAGTAAAAACGGGACGACTCACCAGGTAACAGCGTACCCAACATGTTAAACAGTTAAACCACATACTAAACCTCTCAATATAAATCATATTAAACAGTTAACAGTATAATATAATACATTCTTAAACAGAACAGCGATGTATAACAGTAAATGTAAACATCAACAAGCATGCACTGCAGTGCAATGTACATGACTCAATGCCATTGCCACTGGGTACTACTCTGACCCCTACTCCATGGAGCTAACAAAACATTCGGAGAGAGTGAATGGGAGGACATGTTCCGGTTTCTGCCAGCCATGAGCAAGATGCTACAACATTCGTAACGTGCACGTATCTGGCTTTACGGTAACACTCTCGACTAAACATGAAAAGTATGGCATCTAGTAGAGGATATCAGTGTATTGCAGGATTCACCAGGACACAGAAGAATCACCAACTGGTCACATGTCAGCCCTTCCAACCCTGATACCTCCAAAAAGACCATTGAAGATCGTCATCGTAAGATTCGCACCCGCATCAAGGTGTAAGCTCAACTCCTAGGCTCAAGGCCTTACAACAATGCACATGAAATGCCAATGCTTACACAAAGCAGATGCGATAAAGCAATGTCTATCCATTGGATAAACCTCAAGGTTCACTAAGGTTCTCTTCCTTAGAAACTACACATGTCTTTGTTTTATAAAACATTTATCCATCGGATAAATATCTCGTGACTCCTTTGGAATGATCCAGACTGCTTTCAGAATCGCCGACTATCCCTACAAACCAACACAAGTCTTTTCAGCGTGTTTTATCCTCACTCACACGCTTTCTAGGAAACTTCCCAGAAGGTCACCCATCCCATAATTACTCTAAGTCAAGCACACTTAACTATAAAGTTCTTATGTTCTAAGCTCCCGAAAAGAAGATAAATCTTGTTGGTATGGGTAGTACCAATCAATTCTTATATGCCTTCCCTTAGCTATACAGTCCCATACCTACATAGCCTCAGGATTCCTTCCACTGTACAGTCCCATACTTGCACAGCCTCAGGATCTCTCTCATTCCGGTCATCACATGACGGAAACAATTGAACAATCAACCTGGATCCGAATTACCGGTCCGTCATCGACCTACTGTTTCAAAAACCAAAACGTTTCATGTTTATGTTTACGTCTTATGAATTATGTCTCAAGTCCTAAGCATTATGAATAAGGATTGAGAATCCTCTTAGACGAGTCTTTAAGCCTTTCTAAGATATTAATTCTTGATTTTCAATTAAGGAAATAAGTGTTGATTTCACTTAAGTCTTATGAACTCATTGATGTACTAAGTCATCAATGGTATAGTACATGGTCTTGTTCCACCACATACCATACTTAATTAGCCTTGTCTTTAACTCTAAGTTAATTACTTAACTTTGGTTTTTCACGCTTAAAACTTCACTATTGAGTTAGAAAACTCCTTTGTAAACCAAACAACTTTTACAATTAAAAACTCATTTAATTTGAAACAACATTTGAACTACTTACTCCATTTCTAGTATTTTCTAAAAGTTGAAATCCGCTTAGCGAGAGTACATTCACTTAGCTAAATTAAGGCAGTGATACCTCATTTGAAATTCCTTTCTTGCGGGGCGAACAGAAGTTTCGCGTCGCGAGGCTGAGAGCTGTATTTGCTCCTTATACAAATCCTCTGTATCGCGAGGCGAATATTGTCTCGCGTCGCGAGGCAGAGAACTGTATTTCAAACCGACCTTCTGCATCGCGAGGCGATAATTGTCTCGCGTCGCGAGGCAGAGAGCTGTAATTCTTCACTGCTTAGGCGGTTCGCGGGGTGAGAAATACTTCGCTACGCGAGGCAGAGAAGCTGCATCTTTGCTGCTCGGGCTAGCCCACTGTCTCGCGAGGCGAGGCAAGGTTAGCCGGGCGAATGCCTTGTTTTCCCTCTGTCTCGCGGGGCGAGACAAGGTTCGCTGGGCGAGTGCCCTGTTTTCACTTTTCCTTAACTTCTTCATTAATTCTCTTTTGAAACACTTAGTTTGAATAACAAACCTATGGCTAAAGAAAAGACATTTTCCTCTTTGGTGACACACTTAAAAGGTTAAAACTTCATTTGATCTTTGGATCAAAATCACTTTTGTTTCTCTTTGAAAACATAGGTTATGAAATCATGTTTTGTTACATCAAAACCTTGCTAGAACAAGAACAACACATGTTCTTATATTTTCCTCTTACTAAGGCCACAAGCCTACTCCAATGAAAAATGGAGACTTTGCTTCACCAACTAAGCAAATATAGCTCAAAAGCTCACACCAATTATGACAAACCACAATTACACCTTATTACATCATAACCAAAACATACAAGTCCATCACACATCATGGCCTCATAATCAAGCATAAAAGTCCATACTTGATCTAGTGATCAAAGTAGGTTTTTCAACATACATGAAAATGATTTTCATTCAATCATCTCATCATCAACATATGCTAAAACACACTACAACATGCTAAAGCATAAACTCATCATGACTATCTTGTTCTTCAAGAGAACTTAACAAAACTTAACAATTAAAAGTGAACCCAAACTAAAGGGTTTCACCCACACATAAACTTAAACAACCATCTTCACTACCACTATCTTGGTGTGATGTGGTTCACCCCCCATACCTGTTGAAGAGCAGATTCCCAGATCAAAGTCGATTGATCGGTTTGTGAACCTCATGATAGTTGTCACCAACTACAAACAACCAAACAATCAAACATTAAACAACAATCAAACCAAACTCAACAATTCTCACAAAGAGGGTTTCGGCCACCCTAGGGTAAAGAGTTTAGGAATTGATCTTGGTTTTCCATTTCATGGATTCAAAGGCATAGGAAAGCTAAGGATGAAATCAAGCGTTAGAAATCAAAATTTGATGAAAAACACTATTCATCATCTCCATATAGGGTTCGGCCCTAATATGCTTTTTGAGCTATGATGAGAGTTGAATCATAAGCTCTTGGGTTTAGGTAGAGAATGATGAGGTGAGTTCGAAGAAATTGTTCTCACATCAAAATGATTTTTCTACAATTTCCTATGGATTTTCAAACTTTTGGATCTAAGAAAATATTTTCATGAAAATGGATCTTGATCCTTAAATAAAGAGATATTCAAGAAGCTAAGAGATCATAGAAGTGATCTTACCTTAAAATAAAGGAAGATGGCTCAAGGAATCAAGTGATTCCAATAAGAACTCAAGGAGCTTCAAGACCAACAATGGTGTTTTCTCTCAAGAACAACTACGGAGCTCTATCTTTGGAGGGGCTGTGCGAAAATGAGAGAGTGAGGGGCTGAGTTCAGCCTTAAAACAAGTCACTTAAGGGCAAAAAGGTCATTTACCAAAAGGGTAAAATGGTAAAAGTGCAAAAGATTAAGGTTAGGGGCATTTTGGTCATTTCGCATCTAGATTTTCCCGATCGTCATGGCGACTCTGGCATACTCTCCCAAGTGTCCTGGGATGTTGTGATATCAAGATTATCTGTTGGCGAGTCCCGGTAAATCCATATGTGGCTCCGTTCGTCACCCGATTGAGGATTCCATCCGAACGAAGGTTAGGAAGTTATTTTTCGGAAATTTTTACGAAATTTAACCAAAACGTAGAGAATCGAATTCTAAGACTTATTGTCTCGTTCACGAGTCCATCTGAGGTCTTCTGAGCAGTAAAATCATACTGTCAGTGTAAAAACGCAGACCGGACTCCGTTTGAGTTTTTGACTCAAAACTTAATCGTAGCTTCCTACGATATCGTCGAGCATGACTATGGTCTCGAAATATTTTATTTCCATTCCTAATACCTCGAATAAAATAAAGACGTTAAAATACGGAAGAATTAGAAAACGTGAAAATCGGGGCGTTACAACGCCACCGGCCACTTGTGGGATCTCGAACACAGAATGCCCCTATAGACCCAGTGGTCTTAACTGGCTGAATTCTCAACTATGAACGGTGTAGCTCGGTTCCAAATGGCACGCCTGCCGGTTCATGCATGTTCACAAAAGGTTTTCTGTTTTCTTTGCGTTCATTCTTTCAAATGTCGAGACATAAAATCCACGACTCGTTTCAAAAAGGCATTAAGCCCACTCAAATAAAAAATACAGGACACGAAGCTCGAGTGCTCAATCCACAAAACACTAGCCCCGATGTCTCGGCCACTAGGTTCGGGTTCATCTCAAAGGTTCATCATTTTTATTTTGGTTTCATTTTCTCAAAACACTTCGGAAAGCAAAACATACTTTGGTTTTCTTGAAACAAAACATCCTTTTTGATCAAGAAAACGTTTTTCCGTGAAAAGCACCTTTCTTGAAAATAAAAACCGTTTTCTAAGGTTTCACGTCTTTTTAAAACGCTTTACCGAAATAAAATACGTTTTGTATGACTTTTCACAAACCACTTTTTACTTTTCAAAAGAAAATACTTTTCAACAAGAAAGACAACTTTTCTTGAAAAAGCAGCACGTTTTCCCAAAAAACCACTTTTTAATTTCAAACATGGTTTTCAAAACATAGATTTAGGATTTCGAGTCTTTTAATAAATTATCGAGACGTAGCCAGTCCTATGCTCATCCAGGGTATAAATATATATATAGACATCAAAAATCCATAATCATCGTCATAATATCAACTAAGGCATCCATGCCACAAATTATCAACAAGAGTGCAATTATGTTTCATTAAGTAAAGCAAATCCATACATCATTCAAACTCATCTCCAATTCAACAATCAAGTCATCATAATACATATACCAAACATGCACTATGAAGCTACTCAAACTTAAATGACTACCTCCCTTTACCTCACAAAGGAAGTTCAATGCAAACTTGATCGGTTCTCGACTCCGGCTCCGGTTCCGTTCGCGTCGCCTAAAATAATCAAACACAATTCAATTCAAACAACAAATCAACATCAATCTATAACATAAGAACAGAAGTTTTCCTTTCCCTAAAAGGTATAGGGTTCGGCCATGAAAGGTAAAAAGGGTTAGGGATCTCATTTGGTTCCAACTTTTTGGATTGTTGGTTCATGAACTTAGTTAACACCATTTCAAGTCCTATGACTCAAAAATGTGAAACAACACTCATGGATTTTCCCCATGAAGCTCTCGGCCATATTGGGCAATTTAGGCTAGGAATCGATTTGGTTTTCCATCACTTGGATTCAAGGACACTAGGAAAGCTAAGGATGAAATCAAGAGTTAGAAATCAAAAAGTTGATGAAAAACACTATTCATCATCACTCTTAGGTTTCGGCCACTTTGGGGTTTTAGAGCAAGGATGACACTTGGATCATGAGCTCTTGGGTTTAGATAGAGGGTGATGAGGTGAGTTCAAAGAACTTGGTTTCACTTCCAAAGGATTTCAATGGAGGTTTTTTCTTTAAGGAAGATGAAGTGTTCTTGGTGTTCTTGGGGGCTGGGCTGCGTGGAATGAGGGGCTGAGAGGGCTTTTCCAGACTTCTAAAGAGTTCATTAAGGGTAAAAAGGTCATTTGGTTGAAAGGGTAAAATGGTAAAAGGTGAAAAGACTTAAGTTAGGGGTATTTTGGTAATTTCGCGTCCCGAAATTCTCGATCGTCATGACAACTCTGGCATGCTCTCCCAAGTGAGTCGACATGATGCGATATCAAGATTATCCATTGTCGGCTCCTGGTAAGTCCATACGCGGCTCCGTTCTCCACCCGATTGAGAATTTCGCTTGAACGGAGGTCAGGAAATGATTTTTTTGAAATTTTTACGAAATTTAACCAAAACGTAGAGAATCTAATTCTAAGACTTACTGTCTCATTCACGGGTCCATCTGAGCCTTCTGAGCAGTAAAATCATATTGTCAATGTAAAAACGCAGACCGGACTCCATTTGAGTTTTCGACTCAAAACTTAATCGTAGCTTCCTACTATATCGCTGAGCATGATTATGGTCTCAGAATATTTTATATCCCTTTCTAAGACCTCAAATAAAATATAAGTTCATAAATACTGATTAAAAGGAAAACTCGAAAATCGAGGTGTTACAGCTTGGGTCACAGCTTCAAGAACTTCTTCACGTTCTCTAGCCATTGGAATCTCTGAAGTGGTAGCTTCCTCACCTGAGTACCATGGTAATAGGAGTACATGAGGAGGAGGAGATGATGATTCCAGACTTGTGTAGGAGAGGTAGAGGGTAGGTCTTCACTAAATCCTCTATGTTCATTTGAGGATAAAGTGACAGGTGAGAAGGGTGGTGCGGGGGTAGGGTCGGATGATTGTGTCTGTGTTGGTGTAGGTGGTAAGAATGGTGCTATGGGTTGTGTGTTTGGTTGCTGAGAGGGAGTGGTGGAGGAGGAAGTGCTGGTTTGAGTGAGATTTATGATTTTAGGTCTGGGTGGCTTTCTGGCTAAAGTCTTAATTCTCATCCTCCTGGGTTATGGAGGTATAGTCGGAGAGAGGCTAGGATTGGTGGTTGGAGGAGTGAATAGAGATTTAGGTGAGATGGCAGGTATAGAAGTGGTAGGAAGGTTGGGTAAGTTGGAAGGGGATGGTGTTACCTTAGTTTTCTTGGTGAGAAGTACGACAATTGGAACATCATCTTCATCGTCTTCCTCATCTTCTTCTTCCATAAGAAGCTTACTTTTCCCATACCTGGGCTTTGATGGTTTAAATCCCTGAGCTGTAGCTTGGTTTTGAGTCTATGTGGATGCACTGGCTAGAGCTTGCTGTTTAGCCATTGAACCAAGGTTTTCTTTGAGCATGGGTCCATCAACCTCTTCAACATACGGTCTAACAACACCATTAAGCTTGATGAAGGTTTCTCCATTAATGGTGTATGCAATACCTTCGATCATTGATGCAAACTCTAGATTTGTCTTTACCTCATATTCTTCAAATACATCATGAGTCTCAGCCTAAGATTGGTCAAACAATCCTTCCAACGAAGATGAACTAGAAGAGACTTGAGGTTGATTAACAACATTTGGAATCAGATTCTTCCTTCTTTGCCTACTTTGAAAAGCTTCCATGCGTTGAGACTGTGTAAGGTTGGACCGAGCTTGTTCAAAAGCAATAATAGATTGAAGTTGCATCTTTGAGAGATTTGCCCTTCCGAACTGTGGTCAACGGATCGTCTAGTAGATATGCCTTATGCTCGGGTGGACCTTACTCAGCATCCGTTAAATCCCTTGATTCTCAAAGACTCGAGAAAGAAGAATTGCATACATGATTATCTTAATAGAAACAACATCTATGCAATTTTATTTGAAACGATCAAAGAGAAGAGATGGAAGTTTTTTCCTCATGCAGTAAAGGAGATAAGTGAGAAGAAAAGTATGTACATCAGAGATTGAGTCCTTAGACCCATCTTTATACAGAACAACTTTGCTCAAGATCTGATTTAGAATCCTTGCTTCATCCTTCATAATAGCAGCACGAAATAGAGCATTTGGATGAGCATCGGGATGTTTGAGAAAGTTGAAGACGTTGTCTTTTCCCCCAAGCGTGTTATGCCATGATTTGGAGAAGGTTGCTCCAAAAGACATACACCCGATTGCAGGCGCAATGCTTACTCTGGAGACGATGACCTTCTGTGTCCCCAAAATATACCCAGTGATATGTCCTTCCTTTTCCATGTGAGCAGTCCTCCAAAATTTAATAAAAAAGTCTCGAATAAACTTCTGGATAGTTTGTGAAGAATTGATCCCACCCAGCTCCAATAATGGAGTTTCTAACATCTGCTCCCAGTCTAGCTAACAGATCTTAGTCGATCTGATGCTCAATGTTGATCTGACAGTTGTCTGGAACTTCACGAGTTGGATGACCGAAAGGTGATATGCCTTCTTGAGGGACGATGCTGCTACCTTCATCGGCTGAACAGAGATTTCTTCCCATTTTGAAGAAGATGAACAATTGAAGAAGAGACAAGGAGAAGCATTTCAGAGAAGGAGACGTTTGATGTGATCTTTAACTCACGGGTTAGGCTTATAAAGATAGGAGTGAGGGTTAACCCACCATCAGAAAGTAACCCTGGTCAAAGAATCATGATAACTTGTAGTTACCGAGGGTGGCTATTTAAGAGGGAAGTAACAGATGCACGGCGTTTGAATGACTAAAGAGTCCTGACTCAGCATTGGAACGTGTGAATGCCAGAGAGTGATTTATTGGTAATAATATATAATTCATGATATTCAAGTTATCCATTATTTATTACAATAAATGATGAAAGCATGTATTAAGTGAAGAGCAAGGAAAACAATTGGAAGCAAGCATATTGGACACAAGCGTATTTCGGACGCAAGGTCATTCAACATAGTGCATGTTGAGTTGTTTTCTTATGAAAGAAAACCTGTTCTCTACAAGAGGTTTTGTAAAGATATCTGCCCATTGATGGTCAGTATCAACAAATTTTATATGAAACACACCTTTTTGAATGTAATCTCTGATGAAGTGATGTTTGATTTCTATATGTTTAGCTCTTGAATGCAATATAGGATTTTTTGATAAATTAATTGTAGCAGTATTAGCACAATAAATTGGGATCTTACTTTCATGAATGTTGTAATCTTTCCAGCTGATGTTGAATCCACAAGAGTTGTGAACAGCAACTTGCGGCAGAAATATATTCAGCTTTAGCAGTTGATAGGGCTATGGTGCTTTGTCTCTTGCTTGACCATGATATTATATTTGTTCCAAGGTAGTGACAGCTACCACTTGTGCTTTTTCGTTCAATTCTATCTCCAGCATAGTCAGCATCATAGTAGCCCATTAATCTATACACATTTGATTTTTCGTAAAATAAACCCAGATTAGAAGTACCTTTTAAATATCTAAAGATCCTTTTGACAGCTGTTATATGATTTTCACAGGGATCAGCTTGAAAACGTGCACAAAGACATACACTAAACATTATGTCAGGTCTGGACGCAATAAGATATAAGAGAGATCCAATCATACCTCAGTATACCTTTTGATCTACCTTTTTGTCTTTGTTGTCTTTGGTTAGAATGGATGTTGGATGCATAGGCGTGCTCATTGGCTTACTATCGTCCATTTGAAATTTCTTGAAAAGATCTTTAGTGTATTTTGTTTGATGAATATACACATCCTTTGAGGTTTGTCTTACTTATAGACCCAGAAAGAATTTGAGTTCTCCCATCATACTCATTTCAAATTCTTTTTGTCATGAGTTTAGAAAATTCCTTGCAAAGAGATTCATTTATAGATCCAAATATAATATCATCAACATAAATTTGGACTATTATGAAATTGTCTTTATTTGTTTTCTTAAACAAGTTAGTATCTACCTTTCCTATACAAAAACTGCTTCCTATACAGAAACCATTTTCCACAAGGAAAGAGCTAAGTTTCTCATACCAAGCTCTAGGAGCTTGATTGAGTCCATATAAAGCTTTCTGAAGTTTATATACATACTCAGGATGGGAATGATCTTCAAACCCTGGAGATTGCATTACATAGACTTCTTCATTAATTATTCCATTTAGAAAAGCACTTTTAACATCCATTTGATATAAAGTTATGTTATGGTGAGCAGCAAAATACGTATTGCTTCTAATCTAGCAACATGAGCAAAGGTTTCAGTATAATCAATACCTTCTTCTTGAGAGTAAGCTTATGCCACAAACCTTGCTTTGTTTCTCACAACCTTTCCATCTTTATCCATTTTATTTCTAAATACCCATTTTCTTCCAATTATGGATTTTTATTTAGGTTCTTGAACTAAGTTCCAAACTTTGTTTTTATTGAGCTGATTGAGTTCTTCTTGCATGGCCAAAATCCATCCATCGTCCAAGAGAGCTTCGTCCAATGTTTTTGGTTCTGACTCAGAGATGAAGACAAAGTCAGCTTGATTTCTAAAAGTTGACCTTGTTCTTACTTTGTCACTTGGTTGACCAAGGATTTGATCTTTAGGATGATAGGTTTTGAATTGCCAAGCTTTCTGACTATCATTTGATGATTGAGGAGTGGAATCATCAGCTTTGACTTCCTCGAAAAGTTCCTTGTCTTTGTTGGTTGGACTAAGATCATTCAGATCAAGATCTGCAAAAGATTCGTCCAGCTCTGATAATACTTTATCAGGCTTCTTGTTATGAAATTCAACATGAATAGATTCTTCAACAATTAATGATCTACTGTTATAAATTCTGAAAGCTTTAGATGTTTCTGAGTACCCTAAGAAAATACCATTATCAAATTTGGCATCAAATTTTCCTAAATTATCTTTAGTATTTAATATAAAACAAACACATCCAAAAGGATGAAAATAAGATATGTTGGGTTTTCGTCCTTTCCACAATTCATATGCAGTCTTTTTCAGTATTGGTCTTATGTACACTCTATTTTGAATATAGCATGTCGTGTTAACAGCCCCAGCCCAAAAGTTCTTAGAGACAGAGTTATCATTGAGTAATGTTCTTGCCATCTCTTGAAGAGACCTATTCTTTCTCTCAACAACCCCATTTTGTTGAGGTGTTCTAGGGGCAAAGAAGTTGTGAAGAATACCATTTTCTTCACAGAATAGTTGGAAGTTTTCATTCTCAAACTTTCCTCCATGATCATTTCGGATTGACTGTATACACATACCTTTCTCGTTCTGAATTCTTTTACAGAATATTGAGAATACTTCAAAAGACTCATCTTTGTGAGCTAGGAACATTACCCATGTCCATCTAGAATAGTCATCGATAACGACAAGCCCATATTTCTTTCCACATAGGGAGGCAGTCCTTGTTGGGCTAAACAAATCTAAATGTAAAAATTCTAAAGGTCTGGATATAGAAACAATATGCTTTGAATTAAAAGAATTTTTAACTTGTTTCCCCTTTTGACAGGCATCACAGAGAACATCTGATTTATAGGCAAGCTTTGGTAATCCTCTTACGAGGTTATGCTTTTGTAGCTTTGAGATTAATCTCAAGCTTGCATGACCAAGTCTCTTGTGCCAAATCCACTATTCATCATTTATAGACATCAGACATGATACATTTTGATTAGAGAGATCTTCCAAGTCAATTTTATATACATTATTTTTCCTATGACCAGTGAATAGAGTGGACCCATCAGCATATTTGACTATACATTTATCTTTGTTGAAAGAAACCACAAATCCGCTATCACACAATTGGCTTATGCTAAGCAGATTATGTTTTAACCCTTCAACTAACAACACATGCTTTATTTATAGAGGGAGAATTGTTCTTACCAATCTTACCAATACCCACAATCCTTCCCTTTTGATTGCCTCTGAAGACAACCGAGCCTTCAAATTTTGGCTTTAGGTCTAGGAACATAGACTTTTCTCCCATCATGTGACGCGAGCATCCACTGTCCAGGTACCATGATTGGTGTCTTCTTCCTGTTGTTAAGCAAGTCTCATCCTCTTCTGTTTCTGCCTCTGAAGAAACACTTGACATGAGACAGGCGATGAAGGTGGAGATCTCTCAAGGATATCCATTAAGTTCATCATTCCCCAAGCCGTAGTTTCTTTAGCCAGGACTTCTCTTCCTGCTCCATGTAAGCTTCGAAACAGAAAAGCTCTTGCCTCACAGTCTAGAACAACTCTTCTTCTTTCTTCTATGGTGCAATTCTCTAAAGGTTTCATAGTGTACTCTCCATTGATGATAACGATAGGACAGAAGGTTTCATCAGTGAGAGTCTTCCGATGCTCCTCTGATCCTTGCGTTGTGACAAAGGACCTGAAGTTTTCTCTCCATACTTCATATTCTGAAGATTGATAGATTGGCGGTCCTCCTAAACGAGTAGTTCGCCTTCTTATGTAGAGGGCATCAGGCATATCAAGCATTCGTTTTGCAATATCACAATACATTACAACATTAACAATTCTATCGTCCTAAGCATAAGTGAGAGTGTAGACAACTTTTGCATTTATTCTTGCTCTTCTTTCTTCTTCTTCTGAACACTCAGCCCTTGGTTTTGCCATATGTTCACCATTGATAATAACTATGGGACATAAATTACCATTGGTGTATGCTCTCCATAGATCATCAACATTTTGGGCTAAGTTGAATCTCATGAATAGTTCTCTCCACATAGCGTAGTCATCTATTCCACAGAAAATAGGTGGTCTGTTTATAGAAAGACTACTGAACTCCCTTAAAGGTTCAACTTCAGGATATAGAGTGTTTGAAGAGATAGATTGTTCCTCTTCTTTCAGAAGGGTGATTTTCAGACCAAAGACATAGGTTTGCCTCTTCTTCATTTTCTTCTTCTTCAAAAGAGTCAAGATCTTCCCATGTTGCCATGAGATTCTTGCTTTTCTTTTTGAAGAAATTTTCTTATCTTTTAGCTAAGGACACTCAGCCTTAAAGTGACCAAGTTTCTTACACTTATAGCAAACCATTGGATTTTTGTCCTTGGTTTCACCATGATCTTTGAAATTTTTCTTTGCAAAGGGTCTTTTTCTCATGTTTTTCTTTTTCAGAATGCGTTCAAGTTTCTTTGATATGAGAGATAGTTCAGCATCATTAGATTCTTCTTCTTCATCATGATCATTTTCGTCACTGGACTCATTGCCTTTGAGAGCCTTTGAGCTGCTGGCTTTCTGAGCTTTTAAGGCAATGGTCTTACCTTTCTTGGTAGGGTTATCCATATTAAGCTTCTGCTAATGAACTTGAAGAGTTCCCACAAGATCATCCAAGGTCAAGGTTGACAGATCCTTGGCTTGAGTGATTGCAGTAATGAGAGGTCTCCATTCCTTGGGTAAGCTCCTGAGGATCTTTGTAACGTTTTCTTTTGCTGTGTAAACCTTCCCCAAAGACTTGAGATTGTTTATAATAGTTTGGAAATGACCCATCATATCAAGGATAGTTTCTCCACTTTCCATTGTAAACATTTCATATTGACTCATGAGTATTATGATCTTTGAGTCTCCCACTTTAGATGTTCCTTCATGAACATTGGATAGAGTATCCCAGATTTGTTTTGCTGAGTCACATGTATGAATCTTTTGGAACACATCTGGACTAAGAGCGCACATCAGAGTGTACCTTGCTTTATAGTTTTTCTCCATCTTACTCCTTTCATCATCTGTCCATTGAGCTTCCTCTTTCTCAGTTCCATCAGGATTGTTGACGGTGTGAGGACCATTTATGATTAATGACCAAAGAGCAGAGTTGGTGCTCAAGATGAACCCTTTGAATCTTTCTTTTCAGTAGAGGTAGTGAGTGCCATTAAAGAAAGGTGGTCTAGTCAAGGAGGTGCCTTCCAGAACTGGTTGACTCCCGCTGGGCATCCTTTGTCCTGCCATCGAGCTTTGAGTGGATCTTTCCTTAAGCACGGCTAAATGCTTAATCCAGAGGCTGAGCTCTGATACCAACTGAAAGTGAAACAGGGAAACACAAGAAGGGAGGGATGAATTGTGTTTCTCAAACCTTTTTGAAAATCCTTTTTCAAAAGCGTTTTAAGCAAGCAGAATGTTAAACAAGACACATAGAAAACAAGTTTTCGAAAGACGTTAAGAGACCTTATTTTCAATCCCCAAGTTAGTAAATAAATAAACTTGAAAAGATTAGGAATAGAGAGGTTCACACAGAGATATATCATGGTTCACTCTTACAAATCAAAGAGCTACGTCCAGTCCCTTCCTCCAGAAGGTTTTTCCACTAAAACACTTAGCACTTTCCACAAGTTGTTCCCTAGTCACTCCTGCCTTTACAACTCCAAGTATTCTACACCTCTCTAGGCTCCAAATATTCTTTTACAGATAAGCCTCTTCAGGCTCAACCAATCATAAGATTTGAGAAGAGTTTTGAGCTTTTTACAAACTCACTAAGTGTGAGAGTATTACAAGATATAGCTCTTTGAATCTATTTGTAACTTTACAAAGAAAGAATATGAAAGTTTACAGATCTTTTAATAGAGACTAGTGATCACTTTTAGAATGAAAGTTGAGTCGAATCAGTAATCTCTCTTGTGCATATAGTTGTTATTGTCATCACTTCATTTTTTCAATTGATGGTCTTTAAATAGTCTTGATTATCTTCCGAATTTCAAACAGTAGAAAACTTGTCCGTTTAGACTCAGATTCATAGGACCATTTCATATTCTTCGCCGAATTGGTCCAGTAGCCTACCAGATAGCCTTACCACCTAACTTGTCAAATTTCCATGACATCTTTCATGTATCCCAGCTTAGAAAGTATTACCCTGATCCATCACATGTGCTAGAGCCTGAATCAATCCAGCTAAGAGAAAACCTAGAATATGAGGCTTTACCTATTCTGATAGTGGATAGAAGGATCAAGTAGCTTCGCGGCCAGCAGATTCCCCTGGTAAGGGTCGAGTGGGACCCAACGACCAGAGATTCAACTTGGGAAAGAGAAGCTCAGATGCACCAGCAATATCCGCCTTTGTTTATAGGTATGAAAGGGAAATTTCGGGGATGATATTTTCTTTAAGAGGGTGGTAATGTAACATCCCTATTTTCTGAAACCCTAATTAAGGTGAATCACCTTGATCGGGTGTTTGTATGGTTGAGTGACTGTTTATGTGTTAGTTATAAGCTAAGTTGGAAGTTTAGAACTAGGCTTGAATCTTGTTGGAAGATCTTAAGGTGAAACACGAGAAACCGGGAGAGTCAGAAGGTAGGAAGTCCCTTCCCAGCTGAGCATAACGCTGAAGCGTGGGAGGACTCCACGGTCAAGCGTGGCAACACTTAGAAGTGGCAAGCTGGCACGCTCGAGCGTGCTGAGTGCGCTGTGCCAGCTGTCCTGAGTTTTGACGCATGTGAGACACGTGTCAGGCCAGGGAGAGGGCGGAGTGGATGAGGTTCCATGCTCAAGCATGGAAAGAGCCCATGCTAGAGCGTGGGAACGCTCAAGCATGCAAGAATTCCATGCTACAACATGGACAGCAGGATCACTTAAGTGATTTTTTTTTCCTCTTCTTCCACATTTATCCATTTTGATCCTTTTGAGGCACGAGTTTAGAGAGAGTTAGAGTGAGAGAGTCTGGTTCTAGTGTGAGAAAGCTCAAGATTGAGGATGATCGAGGCGTCGGATGTAACAGCCCCCTTGGGCATTACAACTTAAACACGTGCGGAATTAAAATTTAAAAGAGAAGTGCTAGTTGCTTTCGGAAAAAGGATAATTTACTTTAAGTTGGAAAACTCGTGTGTAAAATTTTTTGGCATAAACTTTGGAACAGTGACATACACATCACAATAATAAAATCACATAATAATCAACGACACACATAAACTGGGTTTATTCACAATCCTTAAACCATCACATATAAGTTTTCCTAAAATTGTCTTTCATATAGAAGTTCCAAACTATACAGAGGTTTTCAAAACCATATATACCGACTTTCTCAATTTAACCATTGAAAATCCTGAGAGTTGGTTTGATAAAAGAACTCTATAGACAATAGAGCCGACTACCTAGTATACATCGTACCAATGGGACTAGGCCTCGTCATCCACAGTCCACACATCTTCGTCATCAACATCAAGAAACGCAAGCTACAGGGTCCCGAAGTGACCTTCATGACCGTTGAGAAGCATCTATACACGTATCCAAAAACACAACAGGGTGTCCAACTTGTACAGGCAAGGGTGAGTAACCAATATATGGATTTAAACATAATAACTACATGCACAACACAAAAACAGCATACGAACATATGTAGTATCAACACAGCACAGTGAGACGACCCTCCTCTCTTAGAAGGATAATCCCATTAGTCCCAACATCTTTTTATTATTATTAACTATGCCTAGCCATATATAAAGCGATAGCGTGGTAAAACAAAACACGTTGCGGAAACAAAACAACGTAAACAAGAACGGCAAGCATAGCAAACGATGATCAGAGTATAAAGAGCAATATATATATATATATATATATATACATACATAACTGTACAATAACATGCATAAGTTAGCCCCATCAGTAGGGCACTGTACATAGATATACATACTGTCGGGTAGAAAACCAAAATACATCAAGAGTCAGAAGAAAAACACTCGAAGCTCACCAGCAACCCCCGTCCCCTCTCAAAATACATGAAAAAGCGCTCAGCTCACTCCCTAGGACACACTGGCAAGCTCTCACCATCAGTGGTGAGGATGCCCTGAGCTACCCTGACCCTTGCCATGAGTACGCCGGTACCGCACAATCGGCTCATACTCAGAGGAGGAACTGGACACTATGATCCTCCGCCTGCGGTAGGTTCTTAAGTAATACTCGGTTCTCTTGCGCTGGCCTCGGTAGATATAACCTCTCTTGCTGGTCATGACCGATGACTGGGGTGTTGTCCAAGTTTAGTCCTGCTCCCTCTGCCTCAGAGGTCGCCACATCCTCGGAAAGGGAAGGAACTGGTAGATACGATAGGGAGCGATAATATCTACATACGGAGGTGTACCGCTCCGAAACATCAGGCTGATTGGTCCTGTGTAGACCATCAAAAAGGTTGACGGGTCTACCCGCCATCCCCTCTCATCATGGTATATGATCTCAATGTCTCCCAGCACCGGCATCCGCAGTGCCCCCGTCATGAATGGGTGAAGTCTCGGGTCCATGATACGTCTTAGCTGGCTCGTCGTCTTCAAGCGAATCCATACCGGACAACAAGGAAAACAGAAGGGAGATAAGAAATATAGTGCATCATAAGGTCGGAAAACAGCAGTAATGCAATAAACAAGTATAGCAGATAACATATAGCAGATATAGCAAATATAGCATCTACTGCATTCCAACACGCATCTCCCGAGACAGCATGTGCAACAAGCATCCATCCCATGAGACTCATACTCAGATCAAACCTTTAGACCGGGATACTAATCCCATGCAGCATTTCGGCCGAAAAATGCACTTCTGCAGGTTCCCAACTGGAACGGTTCCACACCCGAACAAGTCCACACCGGAACAGGTTCTATGTCGGAACGGAGTAAGTTTGTCCAAGAAACTGAACCGCTCGTCGTGACCAATAAGAGTGCATCCCCCTTCCACACCGGAACCGGGATATCTCGGTCGCCTCGGAACGTTAGCCTGGAACATTGGAAAGCTCTGGGATTAGTTGGGCAAATCGGACTGGATCGGGCGTCACGACAGGATAGGAGCTACCTCATCCGTCACTATAAACTATTCCCGAGACCGACAAAATCCCTAAGGCCACTCACTTGACCGCCCCATCTACTTTTCGTACCCGCACTCTGGTACCGCTAACCTCGTATGACGCGAGCAGCTCATACTACCCGTTACACGGCCTCGCCACTTGGCAGCTGAAAATGATATGCAGCAAACATCCTCAACGGGCTTGATACCGGATCTCACGTCTAAGCTCTCAACCAAATCACAACATCACGATGCCACTGCATCCACACGACCAAAGCCTCGACGCCACGCGTCCACGAGCCACAGCTCAAACAACACGGCACAGAGCCTCAAGTAGTCAGCATTGCAGCAACGGCACCATCCACGGTATCAACCCGACAACAACACGGCACACAACCAAACTTATTCTACGACATCACGCCGCAACTCTCAATATTATAGCATACAGCATAGCAACAACAATAACATCATTGCAGCAGTAATATCAATAGCAGCATAAAAGCATCTAGCAACATATCACGTATACCAAGTAGCATATAAGCAAACAGATAGCAACAACAGCCAACAACATACAGTCATACATCAACAAACATCCTCGATTAACAGTTCTCTAACCTAGGTTTCAAAAGTTAACGGCGATAGCCCAAAGTAAACTAAACCTAGGGTTTAGATACTTTATTAGGGCTCAACCACTAGTAGGGTTAGGGCTTCCCTACGCATAGCAGGAATCACAACTACATTACTCTTGCCTTTCCGATGGCAGCAGTAATCTTTCTCCCCACCTTAACTATCGGCACGCAAATCCACCGGCTTGCTTCCTCTCTCTCAAGCTCTCAGCCCACTTTAAAGGCAGCTCCAGGAACAGCCCAAGAACAGCCCCAAATCAAGCACCACCGCGAGCATGAATTTTGCCCTAATCACGAGCACAACACATGCACCATAGTGTTAGCCCCAGGGCAAGCTCAAAAATCAAAGAAAAAAGGTAAAGACTCGAAGAACACCAAGAACACGAAGAACACGTGTTAGGGATTCAAGTTTACCTTCGGCGAATCGAAGAACCAATCCTTCAGAGTTGTAGATAACTCAGCCACGATCACAACGGTGCTGTCAGAATCGTATTCCGGTACTTCGATCGTCTCGAAACTGAGCTTTCTCTGTCTAGAAATCTCAAAGCACCACTCTCTAGCTTGCAGAACACTTAGTGATTTTCATGCAAAATGAGGAAGAAGAGAAAACTCCACTAACTTGATCTGTCGTGCACGCTTGAGCGTGGAAAATATGCACGCTTTAGCATTGCCACGCTCTAGCGTTGGGTTCTCTCCACGCTTGAGCGTGGGACCTCGTCCACTCTGCCTGCTCCCTGGCTTGACACATGTCTCACATGCGTCCAAACGTAGAACAGTTGCTCAGCGCACTCAGCACGCTGAGGCGTCCAACTCCTCCCATGCCTAAGCGTCGTAACGCTTGAGTGTTGAATTCTCCCACGCTTGAGCGTCAGTTCAGCGAGAGAAGAACTTCTAGCTTCCACAGTTACTCATTTAACGTCTTAGGCACCTCCAACCTTGTTCAAGCCTATTCCTAATCTTCAAACTAGGTCTAAAACTAACACACAACAATTCACACAATCATCCAAAGCTCCAATCGAGATTAACCAGCTCGATTAGAGTCATAGAGAAACCGGGATGTTACACACAGTAGCATAAGTAAAACGGGATGACACACCAAGTAAAAATATGTCCAACATGCATATTATAAATTACAATATATCATGTTAATCAATCAGCAGCATAAGACATCTTTGAAAGCAGAATAGTGATGTACAATAAGTAAATGTAATCATCAATAGCCACGCAAATGCAATGCGATGTATATGACTCAATGCCATATGCCACAAGGGTAGAACTCTGACCCCTACTCGATGGAGCTAACAAATCGTCGAAGAGAGTGAATTGAAGGACATGTTACGGTTAATGCCAACAATGGGCATGATGCTACAACAAATGTAACGTGCACGTATCTGGCTTTACGGAAACACTCTCGGCCAAACATGAAAAGTACGGCATCTAGTAGAGGATATCAGTGTATTGCTTGGATTCGCCACGACACAGAAGAATCACCAACTGGTCTCATGTCAGCCTTTCCAACCCTGATACCTCCAAAGACCATTTAAGATCGTCACCATAAGATTCGCACCAGCATCTAGGTGTAAGCTCAACTCCTAGTCTCAAGGCCTTACAAACTCATGCAATGAAATGCCAATGCTTACACAAAGCAGGTGCGATAAAGCAATGTCTATCCACCGGATAAACCTAAAGGTTCACTAAGGTTCTCTTCCTTAGGAAATATATGTGTCTTTGTATTATAAAACTTTTATCCCCCGAATAAATCTCATGATCCCTTTGGAACGATCCGGAATGCTTTCAGAATTACCGACCGTCCAGCGTGCTTTGTCCTCACTCACACGCTTTCTGGGAAACTTCCCAGAAGGTCACCCATCCTACAAGTGCTCCAAGTCAAGCATGCTAAACTATGGAGATCTTATGTTCTGGGCTTCCGAAAAGAAGATGAATCTTGTTGGTATAGGTATTACCAATCAATTCTTATAAGCTTTCCTTCAACTGTACAGTCCTATACCTGCACAGTTTCAGGATTCCTTCAACTGTATAGTCCCATACCTGCAAAACCTCAGGATCTCTCTCATTTCGGTTATCACAAGACTGAAACAATCGAACGACTTTTCTTGGATCTGGATCACTGGTCCATTATCGAACTACTATTTCAAAACCCAAAATATTTCATATTTGTGTTTATGTCTTATGAATCACATCTCAAGTCCTAAGTGTTATGAAAAAGGACTGAGAATCCTCTTAGATAAGCCTTTGATCCTTTCTAAGATATTAATTCCTTAAGTTTCAATTAATGAAATAAGAATTGATTCACTTAAGGCTTATGAAGTCATTGATGAATGAAGTCATCAATGGTATAGTGAGGTCTTGTTCCACCATATACTCTACTTAATTGTCTCTTTTCTTTTACTCTAAGTTAATTACTTAACTTAGGTTTTCCATGCATAAAACTTTACGACTTCAGTTGAAAGCTCTCTTTGTAAACCAAAACCTTTCTATTTGAAAACTCATTGATTTTAAAGAACTTTGTCACTTGATTAAGGTAAAATACCTTAACTGATTTGAAAAGGCTTTTTCTTACTAGCTTAGTGTAAAACCATGTTCTAAATTAGTGTAAGGAAATATAATCTCATCTAATTTTCTAACTATGATTCATTTTAATTCAAACTTAAGGACAAGGTCTTCTTTGTATTTGAAAAAGGGAATATTATCTTAGTTCTAAGATAAAGGTAATATCTCCTTAAAAACTATGTTAACTTTCATGAAATCACTTCACCATTTTTCTTTTTAAAACACTTAGTTGATTAGTTGGACTATGGCTAAAGTAAAAGACATTTTCACCTTAGTAAAAACACTTGGATGTTGAAACTTTATTTGATCTTTGGATCAAAACCACTTATTGTTTTTCTTTGAAACATAATTTATTAAAACACTTTCTTACTTCAAGAACTTTAAATGCTCAAGAACAACTCATGTTCTTCATTTTCTTTTTAACTAAAGCCGAATGCTCCCTCAATGGGATGTGAAGATTTTGCTTCACTAATATGACAAGTCATAGCTCAAAATGCTCACAAAATTATGACAAACAACAATCATACATCATTGTATCATAATCAAGCATAAAAATCCTTACTTGATCTAGAGATCAAAGTATGGTTTTTTTAACATACATGAAAATAATTTTCATCCAATCAACATCATCATAAGCATATGCTCAAGCATACTAAAGCATAAACCATTATTACACTGACAATGAAGCTCAAACAGAGCTACACAAATCAGTCACGGATAACATATAGTTATCGGGAAAAAATCCCTCAGGCAAACTCTCCTTACTCATTGAAGTTATCCTCCGAGCAAAAATCGTTCGACCGGCCCGCGAATTCTCCCAATTTCTCGTCCGATTACTCAACCACAAATACACATGCATAATCAATCCAATCATCAATATTAAATAACACAAATTTTCCTATCTTTTGGATTCCATCCTTACGAGGTGTGGAAAGGCTAGATCAAAGCCTATTACACCAAAAATTGAACCAAAACCCCATCCACCAACATATGGAGGTTTCGGCCAAGAAAACCCATATGAGCTAGGAAGCTCATTTGGTTTCCAACTCTTGGATCAATGATCCTCAAGTACACACAACACTAGATTAAGTTATATTACTCAAAAATTTGAAGTAAAACTCTTGCTTTTCATCAAGGGTGGGTTCGGCCACTTCATACCCATATGGGTTAGAGAAATATTTTGGTTACATGCTCTTGGATAAAGAAAAAGAATGATAAAGCTAGATCATAGAAATTGATTTCACATTAAAGGATTTTTCTATGATTTTCTAGAAATTTATGAAGTTTATGAATCAAAGCTTTGATCTTCATGAATCAAGAGATTCAAGAGATGAAATAGAGAGATTAAGAGATGGAGATTGAAGTTACTACCTCTTAAATGATGAAGCTTGATGAGAAACCAACTAGAATCACTCAAAATCTTCAAGTTTCAAGATCAAACTTTGAAGATCTATGAAGAACACTTGAAGAACAAGAAGAAATGAAGAGAAAAGAGTGAGATAGGAGAGGAAGAGGGACTGCATGAAATTGGCCAAGGGTGAGGGAGAGAAATAGATATTTTCTCATCCATGGCAAACTTCTAATTAACCAGAGGATAATTTGGTAATTTCCTTAAAAGACTATGGGCATAATTGTCATCTAGATATTTTTTGAAATGTAATGATGACATTGGTGAGTCACAGGGTCAAAAGGGTCATTTCATAAATTCCCAAGGGCAAAACGATCTTTTCATCCTAGGGCAAATGGTAATTATGAAAAAGGTCAGGGGCATTTTGGTCTTTTTACGTCCAAATATTTTCTAAACGTCATCATTACAGTGGTGAGTCATGGCACACCTTCCTAGGTGATGTGACTTCAACCTTATCCATAGCGGGTCACTGAAATCCCGTATTCAGCTCCGCTGTTCACCCGATTTAAGGTTTACGCCCGAATAACGTATAACGACTTATTTATTTTGAAAATTTTCAAAATAACCAATATAGTTGGAAATAAAATATAAAACCTAACTGTTTCGTTCACGAGTCAAAATTAGGTTTTCTGATCAGTAAAATCTTACTGTCAGTGAAAACGCAGACCGGGCTCCGCCCAAGCTTTTAACCCAAAATTTAACCATAACTCCCTACGATAGCGTAGACCATGACTATGGTCTCAGATTATTTTATTTCACTCTCTAGACACTCCTTTAAAATACAAATACATATATACTGTTTAATTAGAAAATCGGGGTGTTACATCGGAACGAGATTCCGACCGCACTGCTGTGATCTTGACGTTGATATCTTCGATTTCGACGGATCAGTTTCTCGATCTCTCAAAGGAAAACTCGAATCCCTAGCACATGTTCTTCGTGTTCTTCGTGTTTCTACCTTTTCTCTTAATTTGATCTTTAAGCTTGCCCTAGGGCCAACACTATTGCCTACGTGTTGTGCTCGTGATTAGGGCAAAGTTCGTGCTCGTGATTTTGCACGTAAACGAGGTTGAGGTCGTGGCTGTCTTGGAGCAGCCAATCGAGAGGGGCAGCAAGCTTGAGGTTGGGGAAGGACGTGATCATCGCGTTCGTGGTTTGCACGGAAGTACGCGTAAGAGACAGTTTAGGTGGGGAGAAAGAGTTACACATGTCGGCGAGGCAAGAGTAGTCTATATAGCCTTGTTGTATGTTTTATGTGGTGTAGGGGAACCCTAAACCCTACGTGAGGTTGAGCCCTAATGGAGAACCTAAACCCTAGGTTTAGCTTGCTTTGAGCTAGCACCACTATGATTGATACCCCAGGTTAGCAGATTTATGATGTTTGGTGATATGTGCTATATACTAATGTATGCGTACTTGCTACCTGTGCTACTTGCAATATATGAGACATATGCATGATGTGATAGTATGATGACATGTTGAGATGTTTACTGCTTTATTGAACATGATGACGATAACTGCTGCATTTTACCTTGGAACACGTGTATGCATGAGAACTTGGAGGTTTGGCATGTTTAGGGCTTTGACCCCGTTATGGACGTTGAGTTGATAGTCGAGATTCGAGGTTACAGTTGGAGCTTGGAGCTCATAAGTTTATGATGGGAGCTTGGAGCTCATATGGTTACAAGTGGAACTTGGAGCTCGTGATGGTCGTAAGTGGACCTTAGAGCTCATATGGTTAAAGGTGGAGCATGGAGCTCGTGATGTTGAGAATCGAGTTTGCATGTGTTGCGAGATCAGCTCAAGAGAGATGGATGAAATGCATAGCATATACATATGATGCCAAGTGGCGATCCGTCTGCCGTGAGGCATACGAGGTTGGTGCACCGAGTCCGGGTGCGAAAAACGGAAGGGAAGGTCTGTGTGACCTCGGGGATATACTGGACACAGGTGTACCCACATGAGACCGGTATGGTAGCTCCTATCGTGTCGTGGCGGTCCTGGGCATGTCCTACTATCTCGACTGGACCCTGAGTCTTTCTAGTTGCCGGTGGATCTTTCGAGGAGGCCCTTACAACCCTCTCTGTCTGGGACAATTGAGCGGTGATGCACTCTTATAGGTCACGGCGAGCAAAACAGATTACCGGAACAAACCAACTTGTCCGATGAGCGGACGCTGTGACACCCTTAACCCCAACATACGTTTAATGCAAATTTTGTAAAAAGATCCGTTGTGGAATAAAGATGTGGGTTTTGAATAAAAACATTTTCACAATAGTTAAGAGCATCGCCATTCATAAACTGAAAATCTCAAATCAATTAAAGTTAAACATAAGTGTCATAAAGTGTTTACAAGTTTCGCATACATAATAAATAGTTTAAACAAGATAATCCCCTAGCCCGATGTCACATGGATCAGAGCTAAACCAAAAACCCATAAAGAAAATAAATAACACGACCCAAAGCCTAAAGAATAACATCAAAGTGAAATCAACTCCTAATAGAGCATCCACAACTCCACGTAAGCTCCAATGCGTTACTCCTCAATCATTTGAGAATCGTCTGTACAAATCGTACATTATACAAGAAAAGACACAAATATGAAAGGGTGAGAAGACATACTCATAGACAAATGGTATGGAAGTAAAATGAAAATTAAGGTGAGTGCATAACACATATACATACATAGTCATAGGACACATATATATTTAGACAAACACATATATAGTACTACACACCCACATGCATAATATAATCATCATCGCATTCAAGTCAAATCTTCTCATAACAGTTTAACCTTCATCACATCATCTCCTTATGTACATGTCACATCACAATCACAAGTAACAATGTCTCCACGATTCATACAACACACATAATTGAGCACCCATAAACAGGCTCTCTAGGGGATGGGTCCCATAAACAGGGTCTTAGAGGCTGGATCCCATAAACAAGTCATTCCATGGCTGGGTCCATAAACAGGCCCTTCCGAGCTGAGTCCCATAAACATGCCTTGCAGAGCTGGGTCTCACATAAACATTCACAAATGAGTACCCATAAACAGGCTTTCTAGAGCTGGCCTCACACTCAAACAATACATCACATTTCAATATAGTCACAATCATAGTCTACACGCATGCATCCTTAAATATAAATCAATATTCACATCTTATAATCTTAAACCAATAGTCATATAATTCATGATTCCAACTCATCAAAACATTATTATAATAACAATTACAAGCACCATAGAACTTATAGTAACGCATGCATATTTATAACATTATAGCAATACATACACGCTTTGTGATATTATAATCATACAATAAGTTCAATACATTAATCAAAGCATACAATCATTCAAGTCATTGCTCCAACAATAGTAACAACAAATCACTCAAGGCACAAGGGGATCATGGGAATCCCCAATCTCCTCAATCTCATTCCAACATTCCCATATGATATAATCACCTTTCTCCCCCCATACCTGGTATGACGATCACAATGAACAAAGGAAGAGAAAAGCTCTGGAAAAGGTTGCATCTCACGAACGCTCGATCTCACGACCCTTGATTTCACCATCACAGCCCCAAAAAGGTTCAAGAGCAGCAGTTAGGAAGAGAGTTTGTGATGATAGCGATGCTCTTCAAGCGAAGGTGACAAAGAACGATGAAAAAAAGTGCAATCTCCTTCAAGAATCCTTGGAAAGGGTTTAGGAATCCCTGTTTAGATAAAGAGAGCCAGTTTCTAAGAGTATTTTGAGTTAGAATATAGGCTTAGGTCAAGTCTTATGGTATAAATATGAGTTAGGGTCATTATGGGCTGATTAGATGCCCAAAAACACGTTTCTACTGTGCGCTAATTCGCGAGGCAAGTCAATTTTCGCGAGGCGAACAAGAGAACTCCAAGAAGTTGTCTGCCAGATTCGCGAGGCGACGTTGCCTTTGCGAGGAGAATTGATAGAAGCCGAATTTGGCCCTGACAGCTTAAATAAGACTTGTATATAATTCTATAATCTTCCCAACGCATCGAGGATCACCTCAATCGGACATCTAGAACTCAAGATACCTCCAAAATCATAAAACAGGTTTCTTGGACTCGAATGGATTGACCCTTTCTAAAGGCTAAACTACCCCAAACATCAAGAACAAACATAGCAAGCATATATAAACATATCTAAGCCAAGACTAGCATATATTAACATGTATTAACATAGGGTGAAAATTGGGGTGTTATAGACGCGATGTTGCCTTTAGGAGGGTGTTTAGTACCGGCTGACATGCATAGAAAGAGTATGTGTACATCTAGCTAGGGAATGACCGTGGGTCGAGACATTGAGAGATGGTTGTGTTTTCTATATATTCTTTATTGCATCATCCCTGTTATATATGTGTTGTATATGTTATCTCCCTGTTCTTTCTTTGTATGTATGTATCCAGCTTAGGAGTAGACGACGAGCTAGCAGAACTTCACCCGTTTATCACGGGGGCAGCGCAGATGCCGGTGTTGGGGGACATTTAGATCATCTACCATGATGAGAGGGGATGGCGGGTGGACCCCTCGACCTTCTTGGCTGTGTATACAGGACCCGTCAGTCTGATCTTCCGTAGCGGAGTACCACCGTATGCAGACATCATAAGACCCTACTGAGTGTACCAATTTCTTCCCTTCCCGCGGATGTGGCACCCACCGTGGCAGTGAGAGCAGGACTACCAGTGTGTAGCGCCACAGTCTTCAGCAGTATCTAGCAAGCAAGACTTCGTTTACAGAGGTCAGCGTAGACGCAAAGATCAGTACCTGAGTACATACTAAAGACGTCGGATCATCGTGTCGAGTTCGTCCAAGTACGAGCCTATGCTGGTTTATAGGCATACCCACTGAGAGAGATAGGGTAGCTCGGGGCATCCTCACCACTGATGGTGAGAGAGCCTGCCAGTGCGTCTCTAGGCTATGTGAAGAGGCTTTGCTGTATTTTGAGAGTGGAATGGGGAGTGTTGGTGAGTATTTTGTGAGTTTTGGAGGTATATATATATATATGCGTTTTATCTTACCTGTTGCGTTACTCTGATAACTGCTTTATATACGTGTTTACGTTGTATATGATATCGTTTACTTTGGTTGTTTTAAACAAATGCATAACAATATCGCTAGGTCATAGTTAATAGTATAAGTGGGGACTAATGGGATTATCCTACGTAAGTGGGGTCATCTCACTTACTTATAGCTGTCACCCACTTAACCTAACCCTATTGGGTTACTGTATGCTACAGGCCCGATGTTTAATTATTAATTAAATCATATTTAATTAATCAATTAAATTAATTCTCCAAACATTTCTCTATGCGTGTGACCCTATAGGTTCTCAATTAATTGGTAATAATATTAATTATTATTAATTATATTGATAATTAAATAATATTATAAACAATTAGCGGCATCTAGCAATATATCATTGCTACCCAATTAATTAGAAAATTGGTGATACAATTAAAACCATATTGTAACCATATTTAATGTGAAGTCAACGTTCTTTCGTCTCAATGTCTTAATTAGACGCAAGGCATAAATGTGTCATCTTAGTAAAGTCCAATTATTTATTTATTGATCTAGTAATAGACGTACGATTATGTGGGTCCAATATCTCATATTGTCCCACTTCAGCATGGCCATGCATTTTTACGTCACATACCATCAAGATGCCTATAGACATTACTCCTGTTATGTAGGAGGGACGAATCCTATCTACATCTCTCACATTCCTCAACATGTTTCATTGCAGTCCCAATAACTATCTTTATAGTTATCCTATTACAGATAACGATTCCTAACATATATAGTTGTAGACTTTGATACTATTAAACGTTGTCTCAGCAGTGTATGCAATTACATCTTATCAAGCAAGAAGAGTTTTGTGGAATGATTTAAATGATCTGCAACAATCAAATCAGGGTCCGTGGTGTTTTGTTGGAGACTTCAATGTGATTTTAGGTGCTCATGAGCAAAGAGGAGGTCATTTGCCTTTAAAAATAGCTAGTGATGATTTCAAAAATTGGGCTGATAGGAATGAGATAATTCATTTGATGACTAGAGGAGCTCAATTTACTTGGGCTAATGGGAGACGAGGCAGATCCTACACTGAGAATAGACTTGATAGGGCAATATGTAATGATAGCTGGATCTCTTTTTGGACTAATGTTGCTTGTTGTACACTAGTCAAAAGCAAGTCTGATCATTTTCCTTTGCTGCTTTTTATGTAAAAGGAGGAAAAGCTTTTCAGTTCATCATTCAAATTCATGAAAATGTGGGCAAGTCATCCCAGCTATAAGGAGGTGGTTGCTGAAGTCTGGAAGGAAGAAATACTTGGCTGCCCTATGTTCATTTTATCTCAGAAGTTGAAGTTGTTGAAAGCTAAGCTCAAGATTTGGAACAAGCAGGTATTTGGTGATGTTCATATTAAAGTTAATGCTGCCATGTCTAGTGTTTGTCAAATTCAAAGTCAAATTGAGGCTCAAGGCTATTCTGATGCTCTCTTTGATCTGGAGAAGGAGGCTCAAATATAGTTGCAGCAAGCTCTTAATTCTCAAGAACAGTTTTGGATGGAAAAGGCTCGGCTTAATTGCCACATAAATGGAGATAGAGATACAGAATTTTTTCATAAATTGACCAAAGTCAGAAATGTTTCTAAACAGATTTCCATCTTGAAGGCTGATGATGTTGTTTTGCAGACTTCTACAGATATTTTAAATCACATTACCAAGTACTATGAAGACCTTTTTGCTATTGATAATAATTGTATGGACAATGGCCTCATTGAAGAAGTAATTCCAAAGATGGTTTCTGAGGAGGATAATGGAATGTTAACTAATCTGCCCTCCATGGATGAGGTGAAAAAAGCAGTTTTTGGTATAAATGGTAATGGTGCTCCTGGTCCGGATGGTTTTGGAGTTTTCTTCTTTCAACATTATTGGGACATAGTGGCAAATGATGTCTTCCAAGCTACTCTGCAGTTCTTTAGACAGGGGTAGATTCTGCCAAACCTTAACTCTAATTTAGTTCCTCTAGTTCCTAAGACTTCTGGTGCTGACAGAGTTGATCTTTTCAGGCCTATTGCATTGGCAAATTTCAATCATTACAAAGGTGTTAGCTGATAGATTGGCTAAAGTTGCTCCAAAGATTGTTTCTCAAAATCAGAGAGGTTTCATTCATGGTAGATCAATTGTGGATTGTATCTGCCTTGCTTCGGAAGCAGTTAATCTTCTTGACAGAAAAGCCTTTGCAGGAAACATTGCACTAAAAATTGATATTAGAAAAGCTTTTGATACATTGGATTGGAATTTTTTATTAAAAGTCTTGAAGCAGTTTGGTTTTAACATGAAGTTTTGTAGCTGGATTTCAGCTATTCTCAAATTTGCTAGACTTTCTTTTGATGTAAATGGTAAGGCTATTGTTTTTTTAAATTGTAAAAGATGTGTGAGGCAAGGAGACCCTCTTTCTCCTCTTCTTTTTTCCATTGCTGAAGATGTCCTTAGTAGAGGAATTTCTAAACTTGTTCTGGGTGGTCAACTGCAACTTTTTTCTGGTCCTAGAGGTGTGATGGTGCCTTCCCATGTCTTGTATGCTGATGATGTGATGCTTTTCAGTCGAAGGTCTAAGGCTAATATTTATGTTATCAAACACTTGTTTGCAATGTATGAGCAAATTTCTGGTCAATTGATCAATTGTGGGAAGTCTAAATATTATGCAGGATCAATTAGTGCTGCTAGAATGGTTTCTATCTCCAATGATCTTGGTTTTTTAGCTGGTAGGCTGCCTTTCATTTATTTGGGGGTTCCTTTGTTTAAAGGCAAGCCCAAAAGTGTTCATCTTCAACCAGTAGCTGATAGAATTAAGAGCAAATTGGCCACTTGGAAAGCTTCATTATTGTCTATTATGGGTAGGTGGAGTTAGTAAAGTCTGTGATCCATGGAATGCTGCTTTACAGCTTTTGCACATCTATGCTTGGCCAATCAAGCTGATTAAAATGGTGGACAGCTGGATTCGAAACTTTATTTGGTCATGAAATTTGGACACAAGGAAGATTGTTACTGTTGCTTGGCACAAAGTTTGTTCTCCAATTTTGGAAGGTGGACTTGGCATTAGATCTTTTAGATCAGTGAATGATGCTGCTTTGCTTAAACAATGTTGGGATTTTGTTACTTCAAATACTCAATGGGCAGAATTTGTTAGAGGCAGAGTGATGAGGCAAGGTGTTCCTATTAGCTATCATATCTCTTCATCTATTTGGCATGGTTTAAAGAAAAATCTTAGCACTGTTATTGATAACTTAGCTTGGCAAATTGGCAATGGTGAACGAATCAATCCTGGACTGATAAATGGCTCTCTCAAAAGCTTGTTTCTCTTCTTAGTTTTCTGGAGGAAGCTAGCAGAAGCTTTAAAGCAAAGTTGAAGGATTTTATTGTAAATGGTAGCTGGAATATTCCTGCTATTATGTTTCAAAAAATCCCTGGTTTATCTGAAGAATTGAGCAAAGTGACTGGTCAATTGAGTTTTAAGCTATCTTATCTCAGTCTTAATCCTCCTAAGCAGCATTTGGAGTGGTCCAAGATTATATGGAGAAGATGCATTCCTCCTTCTAAGTCCTTTTTGGCTTGGAGAGTTTTGCATAACAAACTTCCAATAGATGAAAACCTTAGCTCAAGTATGTGCAGCCTTTGTGACAAAAATGCAGAATCCACTTCTCACCTTTTCCTTAATTGTGATTTTGCAAAGAGTATTTGGCTTTGGCTAAGTTCTATTATTCAAGTTCCTATTGATCTTAGTTCTTTGATTTCTCTGATCTCGATTTGCAATATGCATTTGAGCAAGCAAGTTATGGATGTTGTTGTGGCAGCTGTTCTGAATTCTCTTTGGACAATTTGGTATGCAAGGAATCTGTTGAGGTTTGACAGTAAGAAAATCAATGTTAAATCTGCTATAAGTATGATTATTGGCAACACCTCTCTTGCTGGGAATTCGAGTTCAGGTGCAATGCACTCTTCTCTCATTGATTTATCTATTCTGCACAGCTTCTCTATTACTGGTCATTTAAATAGGGCTCCTAAAATACTTGAAGTTACTTGGCTACCTCCTAAGTGTTTTTGGTTTAAATGCAACATTGATGGTGCTGCTAGGGGATCTCCTGGCCTTGCTAGTGTGGAGGTATCTTTAGGGATTATAGAGCTGGTATAACTGGTTGTTTTTCAGCCAGCATTGGTAGTTCTTTTGCCCTTCACCCTGAGCTTACAAATGCTATGCTTGCTATTGAAATAGCTTATGAAAAAGGTTGGTGGAATCTTTGGTTAGAAAGTGACTCTAAGTTGGTTATTGCTGCTTTTAACAATGTGGAGGTTGTTCCTTGGAAGTTAAGAAACAGATGGTTAAACTGTTTGCAGCTTGTTTCTAGAATGTGCTTTATCTACTCTCATATATTCAGAGAAGAAAACAGTTGTGCTGACAAGTTAGCTAATTATGGCTCCTCCACTGTTGGTTTTCATTGGTGGGATTTGGTTGTGCCTAGTTTTATTAGGGAAGATTTCTTTCATAATAGAGCAGGACCACCAAATTATAGATTTAGATAGTTTGTTATTTTTGTTTTCATGGGTTTGGTTTAAGCCCCCTCATCTTTCATTGTAAGTTTCTTTTTTCTTTTTAATAAAATGGCACTAGGAGTACTCTTTTCCTTTTTGGAGTTTTTATCCCTAAGGAGGGTTTTGCTCCAAAAGGTTTTAACAAGGCTCCTTTTGTTTGTTTGATAAAAAAAAAATATATTATCATAGCCTACAACTATATATGTTAGGAATCGTAGTGACTTCAAGTCAAAGGACTACTTCACTATGGTCACCATGAGAATCGCTTATGACACTTAAATAACTATTATGCAGCGTTCTCATAGCCGGTCACTCCAGTATAAATATTCCACCAATATTTATACCTATATGAAGACATGATATCATATATCTATGACCCGTAAGATGTGGTCATCAGTACAGTCACATAATAGTCTCGATGTATTATTAGTGTCCTTATCAATAATAATACTTGACTATGGATAATTTAAGAATAGTATTCTATTATTTAATGGTATCTCACGATCAAGTCATACTTGGCGTTGCAACACCCCCCTTGGGCATTACATAGTTAACACGTGCAGAATTAAATTTAAAAGAAAAGAGAATTGCTGGTTGCTTTCGGAAAAAGAATAATTTACTTTAAGTCAGAAAATTCGGGTGTAAAAAGTTTTTGGCATAATGCTTCAGAAAGTAATACACACATCACAGTAATAAAATTACATCATTCTTGACGACACACATAACTGGGTTTATCCATAAATCATTTCATCACCACATATAAACCTGACTGAAATTATTTTCATTTTGAAGTCTCCAACTGTACAAAGGTTCTCAAAACCACATATACCGACTTTCTTAACATTATACATTAAAATCCTAAGAGCTGGTTTGATAAAAGAACTCTGTGGACAATAGAGCCTAGTACCTAGTATACATCATGCCAATGAGACTGGGCCTCATCGTCGACAGTCTACACATCTTCGTCTTCGGCATCGAGAAACACAAGCTACAGGGTCTTGAAGTGACCCAAATGATCTTTGAGAAGTATCAGTACACATATCCAAAAACGCAACAGGGTGTTCAACATGTACAGGCAAGGGTGAGTAACTAATATATGGATTTAAAACACGATAACTATGTGCACGACACACAAAATAGCATATGAACATATGTAATATCACACAACATAATAGCAGAAGTAACACAGGGTGATATACCAAGTAATTACATGCTCATCATGCATCCCATAAATCGTAATATATCATAATAATCAATTAGCAGCATAAGACATCTTTGAAAGCAGAATAATGATGTACAACAGTAAATGTAATCACCAACAGCCATGCAATGCAGTGCAATGTACATGACTCAATGCCATATGCCATAGGGTAACACTCTGGCCCCTACTCCATGGAGCTAACAAAACGTCGGAGAGAGTGAATGGGAGGACATGTTCCGGTTAATGCCAGCCATGAGCAAGATGCTACAATATTCGTAACGTGCACGTATCTGGCTTTACGAAAACACTCTCGTCCAAACATGAAAAGTACGGCATCTAGTAGAGGATATCAGTGTATTGCTCGGATTCACCATGACACAGAAGAGCTACCAACTGGTCACATGTTGGCCCTTCCAACCCTGATACCTCCAAAGACCATTGAAGATCGTCACCGTAAGATTCGCACCTGCATCAAGGTGTAGGCTCAACTCCTAGGCTCAAGGCCTTACAACTATGCAAATGAAATGCCAATGCTTACGCAAGGCAGATGCGATAAAGCAATGTCTATCCCCCGGATAAACCTCAAGATTTGCTAAGGTTCTATTCCTTAGGAACTATAAGCGTCTTTGTATTATAAAACATTTATCCATCGGATAAATCTCATCATTCCACAGGAATGTTGTCGTTACAAGGCTTTCACAGATATCAAGTGTTTATACCCATTCACTGAATACACCTCATGATTCCTTAGAAATCTTCTCATTAAGAGTTCTCACATGATTTTAAGTGTATTAACGTCTTTTATCCATCGGATAAATCTCGTGATTCCTCTGGGATGATTCGGGCTGCTTTCAAAATTGCCGACTATCCCCACAAAGTAACACGAGTCTTTTCATCGTGTTTTGTCCTCACTCACACGCTTTCTAGGAAACTTCCCAGAAGGTCACCCATCCCACAATTCCTCCAAGTCAAGGACGATAACTATGGAGTTCTTACGTTCTGGGCTTTCGAAAAGAAGATAAATCTTGTCGGTATAGATAGTACCAATCAATTTTTATAAGCCTTCCTTCAACTATATAGTCTCATACCTGCACAACCTCAGGGTTCCTTCAACTATACAGTCCCATTCCTGCACAGCCTCAGGGTCCCTCTCGTCCCGATCATTGCAAGACTGAAACAATCGAACGACTGACCTTGATCCAAATCACCGGTCCGTCATCGAACTATTGTTTCAAAACCCAAAACGTTTCATGTTTGTATTTATGTCTTATGAATCACATCTCAAATCCTAAGTATTATGAAGAAGGATTGAGAATCCTCTTAGATAAGTCTTTGATCCTTTCTAAGATATTACTGCTTGAGTTTCAATTAATGAAATAAGTGTTGATTCACTTAAGTATTATGAAGTCATTGATCCATTAAGTCATCAATGGTATAGTACATGGTCTTGTTCCACCACATACTATACTTAATTATCCCTTGTCTTCAACTTTAAGTTGATTACTTTAACTTAGGTTTTTCACGCGTAAAACTTTACGATTAGGAGTTGAAAACTCTCTTTGTAACCCAAAACGATTGTTTTCAATTGAAAACATACTTGATTTGAAATACGTTGCACTTGCTTAAAGCAAAGTACCTTGACTAATTTTGAAAATAGTTTTTCCTTACTAACTTAGTGTAAAATCATGTTCTAAGTTAATGGAAAGGAAATGTAATCTCATCTAACTTCCTTCACTATGATTTACTTTAATCAACTTAAGGATAAAAGATCTCCATTATGTTTGAAAAAGGAACATTGTCTTTGTTCTAAGATAAAGGAAATGCCTTATGAAACTATGTTTAACTTTTCATGTAAACACTTCTTTTTTTCACTTTTAAATCACTTAATCACTTAGATAAACTAAGGTTAGAGTAAAAGACATGTTTCACTTTGGTGAAAACACTTAAAGGTTGAAACTTTACTTGATCTTTGGATCAAAGTCACTTATTGTTTTTCTTTGAAACATAAGTCTTTAAAACACTTTTCTTACTTCAACACTTTGATTGTCCAAGAACAACTCATGTTCTTCTATATTTTATCAGTAAGGCCGCAAGCCTTCTCAAGGTAAAAGTGAAGATTTTGCTTCACTAACTTGTCAAGTCATAGCTAAAAATGCTCACCAAATTATGACAAACAATAATCATGCATCATTATATCATAATCAAGCATAAAAATCCTTACTTGATCTAGAGATCAATGTATGGTTTTTCAACATACATGAAAACATTTTTCATTCAATCAACATCATCAAAAACATATGCTAAAACATACTAAGGCATAAATCATTATTACAATCACAACGAAGCTCCAACAGAGCTACGCAAATCAATCACAGATAACATATAGTTATCGTAAAATCCTTCAGGCAAACTCCCCTTACCCATTGAAGTTATCCTCCGAGCAAAAGTCGTCCGATCGGCTCGCGAATCCTCCCGATTCCTCGTCCGATCAACCAATGACAAATACATACACGTAATCAATCCAAACATCAATATTACACAACACAAATCTTCCTATTCCTACCTATATAGGATTCGGCCATGGAGCTATAAAAATAGCTAGGGATGTCCAAAAATTCCTATTTCTTGGATTCCATCCTTACTAGGTGTGGTAAGGCTAGATCAAAGCCTATTACAACAAAACTTGAACCAAGATCCTATCCATCAACACATGGAGGTTTCAGCCAAGAAAACCCATATGAGCTAGGAAGCTCATTTGGTTTCCAACTCTTGGATCCATGATCCTCAAGTATACACAACACTAGAGTAAGTCTTATTACTTAAAACTTGAATAAAAAACTCAACCTTTTTCAAGCTAGGTGGTTCGGCCACTTTAAGAAGAAATGGCTAGAAAACTTATTTGATTTCATGCTCTTGCATAATGAAAGAGAATGATGAAACTAGATCATAGAAATTGATTTGGTATTAAAAGGATTTTTCTACACTTTTCTATGAATTTTCAAAGTTATGAATCAAAACTTGGATCTTCATGAATCAATAGATTCAAGAGATGAAATAGATTGATTAAGAAAGCTAGGATGGAGTTTATACCTCCTAGATGATGAAGCTTAAGAGAAACTAGCTTGAATCACCCAAAAATCACTAAGTTCTCAAGATCAAACTTGAAGAACTTTTGAAGAAATGAAGAATAAGTGAGAGAAAATGAAGAACAAGAGATAGGAGAGAGAGAGAAAGGCCGTGGGGCCTAGAGAGAGAGAGTGAAGGTGAGATATTTATTTGATGTCATGGCAAACTTGTAAATAACCAAAAGGGTAATTTGGTAATTCCTTAAAAGACTAGGGGCATAATGGTCATTTCCCCTATAAATATCTAGATATTTCTAGAATGCAATGATGACATTGGTGAGCCACAGGGTCAAAAGGGTTATTCCATAAATTCTCAGGGGCAAAACGGTCTTTTCATTCTAGGGCAAATGGTAATTATGAAAAAGGTCAAGGGCATTTCGGTCATTTCACTTCCAGATATTTTCTGAACGTAATCATTACACTGATGAGTCATAGCACACTTTCCTAGTGATGTGACATCATGTTTATGTGTTAGTGGGTCCCGGAAATCCCGTATTCAGCTCCGTTGTTCACCCGACTTTGGTTTTCGCCCAAGAAAGTCGTGAGAACTTATTCATTTTGAATATTTTTCAAAATCGCCGATATCGTTCACAATTTTATTTAAAACCTAATTGTTTCGTTCACGAGTCAAAATTAGGTCTTGATAGTAGTAAAACACTACTGTCAATGAAAAACGCAGATCGGGCTCCGTTTGAGCTTTCGCTCGAAACTTAACCATTGCTCCCTATGGTTGTGTAGAGCATGCCTATGTTCTCAAAATATTTTATTTCACTCTCTAGAGCCTCCAATAAAATACAAACGCTTAAATACTGAATAATTATAAAACTTGAAAATCGGGGCCTTACAAACGTTCCATTAAATGAACTACATATTCTAAGGACTTTATTATGCTATATATATGATCATAACAATAACATAATAAATAAATCCTTTATACATATATCAAATACATGATCAAAGTCATGGTACAAATGATAATCTATTCAAAATAGATTGGCCACTAGGGCTTACACCAACACGGGCGTGCTCAATTAAGTCAGGCTTTGCTTCACTGAGTCAGGCCTTGCTTCCATTTGGCACGGGCGTGCTGTTGTCTAGCATAGCCGTGCTTCATCTTTAGAGGTCAGCTTTAAGTCTTTTTGTAAGGACATGTTTGGATGGTTCAGCTGTTAGGCTTGCACGAGCGTGCTCTTCTTGTGCACGGGCGTGCTTCGAGCTCAGACTTCATTAATTTCTTCTTTTTAGCTCAAAAATCTCCATCTTTTATTGATTGTTCATCAAGCAGCCTCTAAATATCAATTCTGTAAAAAAAATTAATTAAAAGGGTGTAATACAATAATAATTATCACCAAATGCATCAAAATTCAACCCAATTACTCCCTATAAAATGCACAGAATTGAGGTTTACTAAACTTCCCACGCTTGAGTATTCCTTGCCCTCAAGCAATTATCTGGCTTAAAAGAGTTTTCAAAATAATTTTCAGATTTAAATCAGGAGGACCCAAAGAAACAGAATTTTCAGAATTGCGAGGATAGTCAAACAAGTATATTTTTCAAAAGAAGTCAAGAGATTACCCAATTAGAAACTTTAAATGCCTTTAAAAAAAATTTTCCAAAAGATCATAGGCCACTCCACTCACAATCTCTTAGTGTATTGGGCAAAGATATAAAACACTCAAGATTCTCAAAGCAAATACATTATCATAGGCTTGTCCATTGACCAAATCTCCATAATATGATTCACATGCATGAAGGAGAAGGAAGGGGTCTTTCATGGGTTGAAACGGAGCCAAGGCTTTGATGTCAGGTGTGATAGAGAAAGAAAAGGGATATTCAAAGGGCTAAACCAAAAAAATAAAGCAATAACCTCTTGAAGCCTAAAAGAGCATAAACTGCAATTGACACTTTTTTTTCTTTTTCTTTTTCTTGCTTCTTCTCTTTATTTTGTTTTCGCCATTTTTTTTCTTTTCCTTTTTGAATAGAGAGCGAGAAGCCTTTTATTTACTTTGCCAGCCTGTTTCTAACACTTTATTTCCGGAAAGAGATTCACAACCACACATTCCTACTATTGCTCCAATATACTTCTAAGAGGTCACCAAAAACAATTTTCAATTTTTTAGAATAGGGACTAAAGAAAATATTTTTCATAAAGACTCAAATAGGGCAACTAGTGGAAGTGTTTAACAACATAATGTGGGCCAGAAAAATACCTAAGAGTGTCCCAACTAGATTTCTACATGCACACAAATCAAATTCACCTCAGAAAGGTCTCAGGGCAAGTTCTAGAACGTATCCACCTGAGAAATCACACATTAATGAAAGGGGTTAATATCAAATAAATTTAGCAATGTAGCTTAACCCCTATACAAGACCAAGGCTCACATTTAGAAGTTAGGAGTAATGAAAAATTATCAAATAAGGAATTTTCTACTAATTTTCAGTTTTCAAAAGACAAACTTTTTCAAATAAACTTATGAAACTATCAAAGCAATTCAATTTTTTTTTTTTTGTAAGGAGTCTCCTTAATTTTCATCATAAAACGAAAGAATTAAGCCAGTTAATTGTATGCATAGCATGAAAAATATATATTTTCCTTCCCACACTTAACAATTGCAGTGTCCTAATGCAACAAATTTAACATGAAATACAAGTGTAGAGAAGGAGAAGAGAAATATAAAACATAACCACTTGCTACAATAGCGTAAACGCATAAAGTACCAAAATGGTGTGACCACTATGGAGGAGAAGGAGGATGATCTTGAAGTAGCTGCAAGATGGTGGCCAGTGAGGCCTGCTGCTGCCCCGCTTGATAGTCAATGCGCTGATATAGGCCCTGAATGCTCTCCTGCTGGGCCTGGATACTTGCTTGTTGTGCGTCAAAGTGCTGGGTCATGTGCAGCTCAAGGCGGTCCATCCGTGCAACCAACCCATGAAAATCTGTCTAAGGTGTAGCTTGTAACGATCCGATTTTTCACGTTTTCTAATTCTTCAGTATTTTAACGTTTGTATTTTATTGGAGGGTTTAGAGAGTGAAATAAAATATAAAATATTCCGAGACCATAGTCATGCTCGACGATATCGTAGGAAGCTACGATTAAGTTTTGAGTCGAAAACTCAAACGGAGTCCGGTTTTGCGTTTTTACATTGATAGTATGATTTTATTGCTCAAGAGACCTTAGATGGATCCGTGAACAAGACACTAAGTCTTAGAATTTGATTCTCTACGTTTTGATTAAATTTCACAAAAATTTCAAAAAAATCACTTCCTGACATCCGTTCGAGCGGAATCCTCAATCGGGTGACGAACGGAGCCACATATGGATTTACTGGGACTCGCCAACGGATAAGCTTGATACCACATCGTCCCAGGACACTTGGGAGAGTATGCCAGAGTCGTCGTGACATTCGGAAATATCTGGATGCAAAATGACCAAAATACCCCTAACCTTAGTCTTTTACACTTTTACCATTTTACCCTGTTGGCAAATGACCTTTTTGCCCTTAAGTGAGCTTCTAAGAGGCTGAAATCAGCCCCTCACACCCTTCATTTTCACGGAAATAGGCTGGTCAAGGAGAAATCCATAGTTGTTCTTGATAGAAACTTCATTTTCTTCTTGAAAACCTTGATTTACTTGGTAGAATCACTTGATTCCTTGTGCAATCTTCCTTCATTCTAAGGTAAGATCACTTCTATGATCTCCTAGCGTCTTGAATCTCTCACAATCTCAAGATCAAAACTTCATTTTCATGAAAATCAATTCTTAGATCCAAAACTTTGAAAATCCATAGGAAATTGAAGAAAAATCCTTTTGATGTGAAACCAATTTCTATGAACTCACTTCATCATTCTCTACCTAAGCCCAAGATCTTATGATTCAATTCTTATCATAGCCCTAAATCCCCAAATGGCCGAACCCTATGTAAAGATGATGAATAGTGTTTTTCATCAATTTTTGATTTCTAACACTTGATTTCATCCTTAGCTTTCATATTGCCTTTGAATCCATGAAATGGAAAACAAAATCAATTCCTAACCTTTGTACCCTAGGGTGGCCGAAACCTCTTTTAGGTAGAATTCTTGAGTTTTGGTTTGATTGTTGTTTAATGTTTGATTGTTGTGCTGTTGTAGTTGGTGACGATTGTCAGGAGGTTCACAAACCGATCAACCGACTTTGATCCGGATATCTGCTCTTCAACAGGTATGGGGGGTGAACTTCATGACACCAAAATAGTGGTGGTGAGAATGGTTGTTTAGTTTATGGGTGAAACCCTTTGGTTTGGGTTCACCAATTAATTTGGTTCTCTTGGAGAACGAAGTGTAATATTTGTAGTTTATGCTTTGTATGCCTTACCTTGTGTTTTGATGATGTTGATTGGATGAAAATTTGTTTTCATGTATGCTGAAAGCCTACTTTGATCACTAGATCAAATATGGATTTTTATGCTTAATTATGATGCAATGATGTGTGATTATTGTTTGTCATAATTATGTGAGTTTTTGAGCTATATCTTGTCTTGGGGGTGAAGCAAGATCTTCACATTGGTTCCTAATTGGCATTCGGCCATGACCAAAGAAAAGGAAGAACTTGTGTAGTTCTTGAACAAATTAAAGTTTTGATGAAAGAAAAATGTTTTAGTAGCTTATGTTTCAAAGAAAGACCATAAGTGATTTTGATCCAAAGATCAAATAAAGTTTAATCTTGAAGTGTTTTCACCAAAGTGAAATATGCCTTTTATTTTAATCTTAGTGTTTTCACCAAAGTGAAACATGTCGTAGACCTTATCATTTGTTCATCTAGCTAATCAAGTAATTTAAAAGTGGATTGATGAAATGTTTTCATGAAAGTCAACATAATTTCATAAAGACATTACCTTTGTTTTAGAACAAAGTCATGTGCCTTTTTCAAATAAAATAGAAACCTTTTATCCTTAAGTTGATTAAAATGAATCATAGTTAAGGAAGTAGATGAAATTACATTTCTTTTCTATTAACTTAGAACATAGCTTTTACACTAAGTTTGTAAGGAAAACTCTTTCAAAAATTAGTTAAAGTACTTTGCTTTAAGCAAGTGCAATGTTGTTTCAAATCAAATAAATTTTCAATTGTAAACGTTGTTTTGGTTTAAAAAGAGTTTTTTAATCAAAATCGTAAGGTTTTACGTATAAAAACCTAAGTTAAGTAATTAACTTAGAGTTGAAGACAAGGGTTAATTAAGTATAGTAAACAAGACCACATATTATACCATTGATGACTTAGTACATCAATGACTTCATAAGACTTAAGTGAATCAACACTTATTTCCCTAATTGAAAATCAAGGAGTAATATCTTAGAAAGGCTTAAAGACTTACCTAAGAGGATTCTCAATCCTTATTCATAATGTTTAGGACTTGAGACATAATTCATAAGACATAAACACAAACACGAAACGTTTTGGGTTTTGAAACAGTAGTTTGATGACGGACCGGTGATTCAGATCCCGATCAATCGTTCAATTGTTTCAGTCTTGTGATTACTCGATCCCAGAGGGATCGCGAGATTCATCCGGTGGATAAAGGTTTTTTTTTTTTTTCAAAGACGCGTATAGTTCCTAAGGAAGAGAACCTTAGTGGACCTGGAGGTTTATCCGATGGATAGACATTGCTTTATCGCATCTGCTTTGTGTAAGCATTGGCATTTCATTTGCATAGTCGTAAGGCCTTGAGCCTAGGAGTTGAGCTTACACCTTGATGCGGGTGCGAATTTTACGGTGACGATCTTCAATGGTATTTTTGGAGGTATCAGGGTTGGAAGGGCTGACATGTGACCAGTTGGTAGCTCTTTTGTGTCGTGGCTAATCCAAGCAATACACTGATATCCTCTACTAGATGCCATACTTTTCATGTTTGGTGCAGAGTGTTTCCATAAAAGCCAGATATGTGCACGTTACGAATGTTGTAGCATCTTGCTCATGGCTAGTAGAAACCAGAACATATCCTCCCATTCACTCTCTTCGACGTTTTGTTAGCTCCATGGAGTAGGGGTCAAAGTAGTACCCGGTGGCATTGGCATTGAGTTATGTACATTGCACTGCATTGCATGGCTGTTGATGTTTACATTTACTGTTATACATCACTGTACTGTTTAAGAATGCCTTGTATTATGTTGTTAACTGTTTAACATGATATTATGCTGTTAACGGTTTGACATGATTTATATTAAGAGTTTTTAGTAAGCATGTTGGGTACGCTGTTACTTGGTGAGTCGTCCCGTTTTTACTACTGCTGTTTTGTTGTGTTGATGAACGGGAATCTCACCCATATCTGTATATTTTCTCCTGGTATTTGCTGTTGTTGCCTGAACAGATGGACGCGACGACGGTTCGGTTTAGCAATTTCTTTGAGTCCGGAGGTGGAATCCTTTTGCTGTTTTATTTTGTTGTCGGCCAAACTGCGTAAGTATCTGTAGTACCTTTTGGGAGCTACGACTCCTAGTACTTATTTTATTCTTATGTCAGTTATACATTAGACCTATGTCTGTATACAGTATTATTTCTGTTTTCTATTTTCTGTTTTCTGTTTCTGTATTTATAATACAGTATGTTCTAGAAATGCATGGTTAACCTAAGTTCATTTATTAATATTATTTACCTTTACTAATCCCATTACATCTTTGTGAAAAGAAAAAAAAAAAGAAGAAAAAAATGTATTTTCCGCATAATAAATATTTTCGGCCTTATAAACGTTCGGGAATGTGACACTCGGGAAAGGGTGTTTCATTATTTGGTATCAGAGCTGGTTGAGTCTTTTTGGGTTTTGTAGGTTATGGTCTGTCTTGTTTGTGTTGTGTTCTCTGTGTGTTTCTCTGTTGTTATCTCCGTAAGGAAGATAATGTTCTTTGCTTTATTCCTTTGGGTTTGACAATTCTGGTTTTGAAGGTAGCAATGACTGCTCAAAACCTGACTGCTGCTGTGAACGCCATATGGGAGATGGCTGCTGCGATGGTTCAATGTGACGAAAGAGCTGCTGGGGGTAGAGGACTGGACGAATTTCTTCGTAGGAATCCACCTCAATTCAAGGGTGAATTCAATCCTGAATTAGCTGAGCGTTGGATCCAGACGTTGGAGAAAATCTTTGGAGCAATGAGGTGTACTTAGAATGACAATGTTGTCTATGCAACCTATATGCTGGTGGAGGATGTTGAATACTGGTGGGAAGGAGCCCATCAGATGCTGATTCATAATCAACAAGCTGTTGACTAGAATGCTTTTAAGGGGAAGTTCCTGGAAAAGTATTTTCCTGCAAGTGCAAGGCACGAGAAAGAGATGGAGTTCCTCCAGCTGAGACAAGGGGAATGACCGTAGCTGAATACGGGGCCAAATTTGAGAGCTTGGTAAAGTTTTCAAATTATTTTCTAGACAACCCAAGAGAAGAGTGGAAGTGCAGGAAATTTGAAGGAGGTTTGAGGATCGACTTGAAGAGAGCTGTAGTTCCACTGGAAATTTCTGTTTTTCCAAGGCTGATGGAGAAATGTCGTCTGATCGAGAGTTTGGAGCCCAAGGACAAGCGGGTACAGAGTTCTGGATCGAGCAAGTTCCAGAGAGGAAGCGGTGGTCGAGACAACAAACCTCGATGGAAGCCGTATGCAAGACAACAAGATCAACAACAACGTTCTGCGGGAGGAAGCAGTGGGGGTTTCAGTCAGTCTGGAAATGCCCCAAGCAAGTGCATGAAGTGTGGGAAGAGTAATCATATAACCAAGGACTGTTCAATTAAATGGATTATCTACTTCAAGTGTGGGAAGCCGAGACATATCTCACGTGAATGCATGCAACCAAAAGTGGAACATTCTGTCAACAATGTCCAAGCTGCGAGGCCTAAGGCAAGAGGCAGAGTCTACACTATGGGTGGTGCTAGAGCTTCTCAAAATGAAGACTTGATCCAAGGTCAGTGTGTCACGGGAGGTAAAATCTTAACTATACTGTTTGATTCAGGCGCAACGCATTCCTTTATTGCATATGACTGTGTGAATCTGTTGGGATTATTTGTGTCTTCTTTACCTTTTGATTTGGTAATTTCTACGCCTACTGCAAAGTCTGTTATAACTGCTGAAGTTTGTTTGAACTGTTCTATTTCTGTTAAAGATAGAACATTTTTGATTGATTTGATCTGTTTGCCTCTTTCGCAAATGGATGTAATCTTAGGAATGGATTGGTTATCTTCTAATCATATCCTGTTAGACTGTGCAAATAAAACCTTAGTTTTCCCTAGTTGTGAGAATTCTGGATTTTTGACTGTTAACCAAGTAAACGCTTCTTTGAGAGAAAGAGCTCAAGGATACATGTTACTATCTTCTTTGGAGGTCAAGAGCGAGCTAGTATTAGAGAGCGTACCTGTCGTGAACGAGTTTCCGTAAGTCTTTCCTGAAGACGTACCAGGTTTGTCACCAGTTCTGGACATCGAGTTTGCGATCGATCTTGTGCTAGGAACAGGACCAGTGTCTATGGCACTGTATCGAATGGCACTTGCTGAGTTGGAAACCTTGAAGGAACAGTTGGTGGACTTATTGGGGAAGCAGTTTGTTAGACCCAGTGTGTCTCCATGGGGAGAACCTGTGCTGTTGGTGAAAAAGAAAGATGGAACATCTCGCCTATGTGTGGATTATTGCTAGTTGAACAAGGTTACCATTAAGAACAAGTATCCACTTCCGAGGATAGATGACTTGATGGATCAGTTGAGGGGAGCGGTAGTTTTCTCCAAGATTGATTTGCGATCAGGTTATCACCAGATTCGTGTGAAGGCAAAAGATGTACCAAAGACAACGTTTCGAACACGCTATGGGCGCTATGAATATCTTGTAATGCTGTTTGGTGTAACGAATGCTCCAACTATATTCATGGATTATATGAATAGGATCTTTCGTCCATACCTAGATAAGTTTGTCGTTGTCTTCATAGACGACATACTCATCTATTCGCGAGACCAGGAAGAGCATGTTGAACATCTTAGTGTGGATCTTCAGTTTCTGAAAGAGAAACAGTTGTATGCAAAGCTGTCCAAGTGTGAGTTTTGGCTCGACGAAGTGCAGTTTTTGGGTCATGTAATTTCGAAGGAAGGAATTGTTGTAGATCTGTCGAAATTTGAAGCATTTCTTGAGTGGGAAAGACCAACCACAGTGACTGAGATACGCAGTATTGTGGGTTTGGCTGGGTATTATTGGAGGTTCATCGAGGGATTTTCTAAGATTGTAGGACCTTTTACCCAATTGACGAGGAAGGATAAAACGTTTGAATAGACTGAAGCCTGTGAGCAGAGTTTTCAGGAGCTGAAAAAGAGGCTGACTACATCGCCAGGTTGATATTGCCAGATCCGAGCGAACCTTTTGAAGTGTACTGTGACGCTTCAAACCAGGGGTTAGGCTGTGTTCTGATGCAGAATCGGAAGGTGGTAGCGTACGCCTCGAGACAGTTGAAAATGCACGAGAAGAATTGCCCAACTCATGATCTAGAGTTAACAACGGTAGTCTTTGCATTGAAGATTTGGAGGCACTACTTGTATGGTTCGACGTTCAATGTCTTCAGCGATCATAAGAGCTTGAAGTACCTGTTTAATCAGAAAGAGCTCAACATGAGGCAAAGACGGTGGCTAGAATTTCTGAAGGACTATGATTTCCTGTTGTGATATCATCCGGGAAAAGCTAATGTGGTAGCGGATGCGCTGAGTAGGAAAGTATTACATGTGTCTGTCATGATGGTTAAAGAACACGAGCTGTTAGAACAGTTCAGAGATATGCATCTGTTCGTGGTTAGTATGCCAGGAAGACTATATGTGGGTATGGTTATAGTATCTTGTGATATGATGGATCAGATTTTGGAGAAACAAGTATACGACCAATATCTGGAAAAAGAACGAAGGAATCTAAAGAAAGGGATGACGTCTGAATATAAAGAAGGAATAGATGGAATCCTAAGATGAGGAGAACGGGTTTGTGTGCCAAACAACCCAGAGATAAGAAGGTTAATTATGGACTAAGCTCATAGAAGCAAGTTGAGTATACATCCAGGGTCAACCAAGATGTACCAAGACCTGAAGCGGTTGTTTTGGTGGCAAGGCATGAAAAGAGATGTAGCTGATTATGTGGCGTCTTGCTTACTGTGTCAAAAAGCAAAGGTTGAACATCAAAGGCCAGCGGGAATGTTACTTCCATTGGATATCCCAGAGTGGAAATGGGACGGCATAGCGATGGATTTCGTGACATGTTTGCCAAGAACACCTAAAGGACACAATTCCATTTGGGTAATAAATGATCGGCTTACGAAATCAGCTCATTTTCTACCTATCAATCTCAAGTATTCTATGGAAAAGCTTACTCAGATTTATATCAGTGAGATTGTGAGACTGCATGGAGTACCTTCAAGTATCACATCGGATAGAAACCCGCGTTTTACTTCGCGATTTTGGAAAAGTTTACATAAAGCTTTAGGAACGAAGTTACGATTAAGTTCAGCTTACCATCCTCAAACTGATGGACAATTGGAAAGGACGATTCAGTCTTTAGAGGATCTGTTAAGGGCGTCTGTGTTGGAACATACCGGTAGTTGGGAGAAATTTCCTACCGTTGATAGAATTCACCTACAACAACAGTTATCATTCGATATAGGGATGGCGCCCTATGAAGCTTTATACGGACGACGTTGCAGAACACCTTTATGTTGGTACCAAGATAGAGAAAGTGCTTCATTAGGACCTGAACTAGTGCAACAAACAACTGAGAAGGTGAAACTGATTCAAGAAAATATGAGGACAACTCAGAGCCGACAGAAGAGTTATGCGGATAAAAGACGTAGGCCACTCGAGTTCGAGGAAGGGGATCATGTGTTTTTGAGAGTCACTCCAATGACTGGGGTGGGAAGGGTCCTTAAGTCCAAAAAACTCACTCCAAAATTCATTGGACCTTATCAAATTCTTCGTCGGATATGTCCAGTAGCTTACCAAATAGCCTTACCGCCTTTTCTATCCAACCTTCACAATGTTTTTCATGTTTCGCAATTGCGAAACTATATTCCTGATCCTAATCATGTCATAGAGTCTGATTAAGTACAGCTAAAGGATAACCTAACCTATGAAACGCTACTGGTTAACATCGAAGACAGAAGGATAAAGAAACTGCTAGCGAAGGAGATAGCTTTGGTCAAAGTTATCCGGAACGAGGTTACAGGTGATGCTACCTGGGAAAGAGAAGAGGACATGCAACAACAATATCCAAGTTTGTTTTAAGAGGTACGTATAATTTCGAGGACGAAATTCTTTTAAGAGGGGTAGGAATGTAACGCCCCGATTTTTCACATTTTCTAATTCTTCAGTATTTTAACGTTTGTATTTTATTGGAGGGTTTAGAGAGTGAAATAAAATATTCCGAGGCCATCGTCATGCTCGACGATATCGTAGGAAGCTACTATTAAGTTTTGAGTCGAAAACTTAAACGGAGTCCAGTTTGCGTTTTTATACTGACAATATGATTTTATTGCTCAGGAGACCTTAGATGCACCCGTGAACGAGATAGTAAGCCTTAGAATTCGATTCTCTACGTTTTGGTTAAATTTCACAAAAATTTCAAAAAAATCACTTCCTGACCTCCGTTCGAGCGGAATCCTCAATAGAGTGACGAATGGAGCCACATATGGATTTACCGGCACTCGCCAACGGATAAGCATGATACCACATCGTCCTAGGACACTTGGGAGAGTATGCCAGAGTCGTCATGACTTTCGGAAATATCTGGACGCAAAATGACCAAAATACGCCTAACCTTAGTCTTTTACACTTTTACCATTTTACCCTTTTGGCAAATGACCTTTTTGCCCTTATGTGAGCTTTTAAGAGGCTGAACTCAGCCCCTCACACCCTTCATTTTCGCGCAAATAGGCTGGTCAAGAAGAACTCCATAGTTGTTCTTAAGAGAAACTTCATTTTCTTCTTGAAAACCTTGATTTACTTGTTAGAATCACTTGATTCCTTGTGCAATCTTCCTTCATTCTAAGGTAAGATCACTTCTATGATCTCCTAGCTTCTTGAATTTCTCTCAATCTAAAGATCAAAACTTCATTTTCATGAAAATCAATTCTTAGATCCAAAACTTTGAAAATCCATAGGAAATTGTGGAAAAATCCTTTTGATGTGAAACCAATTTCTATGAACTCACTTCATCATTCTCTACCTAAACCCAAGAGCTTATGATTCAATTATCATCATAGCCCTAAATCCCCAAATGGCCGAACCCTATGTAAAGATGATGAATAGTGTTTTTCTTCAATTTTTGATTTCTAACACTTGATTTCATCCTTAGGTTTTCTATTCCCTTTGAATCCATGAAATGGAAAACCAAAATCAATTCCTAACCTTTTTACCCTTGGGTGGCCGAAACCTCTTTTAGGTATAATTGTTGAATTTTGTTTTGATTGTTGTTTAATGTTTGATTGTTGTGCTGTTGTAGTTGGTGACGATTGTCAGGAGGTTCACAAACCGATCAACCGACTTTGATCCGGATATATGCTCTTCAATAGGTATGGGGGTGAACCTCATCACACCAAAATAGTGGTGGTGAGAATGGTTGTTTAGTTTATGCATGGGTGAAACCCTTTGGTTTGGGTTCACCAATTAATTTGGTTCTCTTGGAGAATGAAGTGTAATATTTGTAGTTTATGCTTTGTATGCCTTAGCATGTGTTTTGATAATGTTGATTGGATGAAAATTTGTTTTCATGTATGTTGAAAAGCCTACTTTGATCACTAGATCAAGTATGGATTTTTATGCTTAATTATGATGCAATGATGTGTGATTATTGTTTGTCATAATTATGTGAGTTTTTGAGCTATATCTTGTCTTGAGGGTGAAGCAAAATCTTCACATTGGTTCCTTCCTAATTGGCTTTCGGCCATTACCAAAGAAAAGGAAGAACTTGTGTAGTTCTTGAACAAATTAAAGTTTTGATGAAAGAAAAATGTTTTAGTAGCTTATGTTTCAAAGAAAGACCATAAGTGATTTTGACCCAAAAATCAAATAAAGTTTAATCTTGAAGTGTTTTTACCAAAGTGAAATATGCCTTTTATTTTAATCTTAGTGTTTTCACCAAATTGAAACATGTCTTAGACCTTATCATTAGTTCATCTAGCTAATCAAGTAATTTAAAAGTGGATTAATGAAATGTTTCTTGAAAGTCAACATAATCTGATAAAGACATTACCTTTGTTTTAGAGCAAAGTCATGTTCCTTTTTCAAATAAAATAGAAACCTTTTATCCTTAAGTTGACTAAAATGGATCATAGTTAAGGAAGTAGATGAAATTACATTTCTTTTTCTATTAACTTAGAACATAGTTTTTACACTAAGTTTGTAAGGAAAACTCTTTCAAAAATTAGTTAAAGTACTTTACTTTAAGCAAGTGCAATGTTGTTTCAAATCAAATAAGTTTTCAATTGTAAACGTTGTTTTGGTTTACAAAAGAGTTTTTAACTCAAAATCATAAGGTTTTACATATAAAAACCTAAGTTAAGTAATTAACTTAGAGTTGAAGACAAGGGTTAATTAAGTATAGTATGTGGTGAAACAAGACCACATATTATACCATTGATGACTTAGTACATCAATGACTTCATAAGACTTAAGTGAATCAACACATATTTCCCTAATTGAAAATCAAGGAGTAATATCTTAGAAAGACTTAAAGACTTATCTAAGAGGATTCTCATTCGTTATTCATAATGTTTAGGACTTGAGACATAATTCATATGACATAAACACAAACACGAAACATTTTGGGTTTTGAAACAGTAGTTCGATGACGGATCGGCGATTCGGATCCCGATCAATCGTTCAATTGTTTCAGTCTTGTGATGACTCGATCCCGGAGGGATCACGAGATTTATCCGGTGGATAAATGATTTGTTTTTCAATGACGCATATAGTTCCTTCGGAAGAGAACCTTAGTGGACCTGGAGGTTTATCCTATGGATAGACATTGCTTTATTGCATCTGCTTTGTGTAAGCATTGGCATTTCATTTGCATAGTCATAAGGCCTTGAGCCTAGGAGTCAAGCTTACACCTTGATGCGGGTGCGAATCTTACGGTGACGATCTTCAATGGTCTTTTTGGTGGTATCAGGGTTGGAAGGGCTGACATGTCACCAGTTGGTAGCTCTTCTGTGTCGTGGATAATTCGAGCAATACACTGATATCCTCTTCTAGATACCATACTTTTCATGTTTGGTGCAGAGTGTTTCCGTAAAAGCCAGATACGTGCACGTTACTAATGTTGTAGCATCTTGCTCATGACTGGCAGAAATTGGAACATGTCCTCCCATTCAGTCTCTCCGACATTTTGTTAGCTCCATGGAGTAGGGGTCAGAGTAGTACTTGGTGGCATTGGCATTGAGTCATGTTCATTGCACTGCATTGTATGGCTGTTGATATTTACATTTACTGTTATACATCGCTGTACTGTTTAAGAATGCCTTGTATTATGTTGTTAACTGTTTAACATGATATTATGTTGTTAACTGTTTAACATGATATTATGCTGTTAACGGTTTGACATGATTTATATTAAGACTTTTTAGTAAGCATGTTGGGTACGCTGTTACCTAGTGAGTCGTCCCGTTTTTACTACTGCTGTTTTGTTGTGTTGATGAACGAGAATCTCACCCATATCTGTATATTTTATGCTGGTACTTGCTGTTGCTGCTTGAACAGATAGACGCAACGACGGTTCGGTTCAGCAGTTTCTTTGAGTCCGGAGGTGGACTCCTTTTGCTGTTTTATTTTGTTGTAAGCCAGACTGCGTCAGTATCTGTAGTTCCTTTTGGGAGCTAAGACTATAACACCCTGCTCTTTCACTTCTATGTATATGTATTGATACTTGCTTATAGATGCTTGCATATGTCGTTTTTGCTTGTTTTTGGTGCATAAGTTCATAGTTGTAATAGTTCAGCCTTTAGAATAATCAATTCATCCGAGTCTAAATAACCTGTTTCACGGTTTTGGCCATATCTTGAGTTCTAGACATCCGATCGAGATGATCTAGAATGCGTTGGAAAGCTTAGAGGATTACCTACAATTTTTATTCAGATGTCGATGCAAAAATCGATTGGGAAATTGATTTTGGAAATTGATTTTGGAAAGAAGGAGGAAATCCATTGTTTGAAGGGCAAAATTGATTTCTTTAATAAGAAAATCGATTTGGCCAATCGATTTCCATGGATGTTGAAATCGATTTCCATGCGTGTCAGAGCTTGTGTACGCGTTTGGGTTACTGGGCTATGCTGTGTACGGCCCATTCGTCCTAAAACGTCCCTAACAGCTATATATACATAGCGTATGACCTAAACCTAGTATCCACACCCTATTGTACACACTTTTTGCCTCTTCTAATCCCTAAGTGCCCTAATTGATCTCTTGCGCTACAAAACCCAAAAGACGAATCCTGCTTTGGTGTTCTTCGTCAAGAACACGCCGTTGTTTAGCTAATCCATTCCTGTTGCTAGAGTTAATCTCCTAAGTTAGAAACCAAGGTGAGTTTCTGATCCTAGTTTTGTTTTCCCTTTTAATCCTTAACTTAAGGATCGACTCTGCTTTCCAGTGTTGCGATCGTGATCAAGTGCTGAACCGTAAGAAGGAACCGTAGCAGAACTTGGCTATGTTCTCTTTCCCTTAGGCTATGAATCGTCATACCAGGTATGGGGGGAGAAAATTGATCATGAGTATGTGGGTTTTGGGATAGGTTAAGATGAAGGGGTTAACCCATGACCCCTATATGTTTGCCTATATGCATTGTAAGTGCCTATGAACGTTGTTATGTTGTTTTCTGGCTCTGCGAGTATTGATTGATGGATAATCTGATGTTATAACATGTTTATAACTATGAGTACATGATTTATATGATTATTGATGAATTGATGATGATGAACATGTTGCTTATGCCATGATATGGTGTTTTGTTAATCCTATACTATTAGAACGTAGTTATAGGGAGAAAACAAATAGGCAATGTGAGATTGATGACCAAGGATTAGTTTGAGAACCCTTAGGTTATGATTCATGAGTGTTGAACTAATCAAATCGATGATAAATAGCTTAGGCTCGAATGATCTGTTAATTAGAGAACGTAGATTGGTCAATAGCGGAGGAAACCCGCTGCTGTATGATCTGACACCCAGAAATCGATTTCCAGCACATGGAAATCAATTTGAATCGACCAAGAATCGATTTCCAGAGCGTGGAAATCGATTTTTAGAATCGATTTTCCCTTGTTCAAAATCGATTGGGGAAATTGATTTGAACATGTTGCAATCGATTTTCAGAGATTGGAAATCGATTTTGAAGACTTGAGAAATCGATTCCAGAGAATGGAAATCGATTCTCACGTGCCCAGGAACAGTTTTGACCCCTTATGCTTGATGGATAGTGTTATGTAGGCTTGTTATAATCCTAATAAGATATGAATTGTGGTTTAAATATTAAGATTAAGTTATGATTTTAATAGGATATGAATTGTGGATTAGATATTAAGATTAAGTTATAATCTTAATAAATATATGACTTGAGGTTTAAATATTAAGGTTAAGTTATAATCTTAATAAAATATGGATTGAGGGTTAGATAATAAGATCAAGTATAATGCTTGATAAAAGTAATGTTAAGTTAAGACTTAACAAAGAGAACAATTGATAAGACGAGGATATTATTGGTAACGACGTACTGTTACCGATGTTGTTGGTTAAATCATTCTTGATGCTTATTGGTCAAGCTTGATGTTGATAAATCATCTGTGATGCTTGTTGGTCAAAGTTGATAGCCATGTAATGGCATGATGGTGGATGGTTGGACATGTGTTTGCATGTTGTTGAGCATAGCATGCATCATACGTTGACGTTGATATGTTGGGTGGAAAGCAAACGATGAATCGCGATAGTGGAGGCCACGATGGGTGTTATCCCGGCCTTGCGGGTGCATTGGGTAGGGAAATTCCAGGTGACATGGGCTAGCTACCTATTGTCGGAGTGACCTAAAGGATAAGCTTGAGTACCCTGACTAGCCACTACACGTTATCAGGATTAGTGAGAGTGTTCGGGGATGGCCCATGGTCTGGCATATCAACCACGTTGTGATAACTGGACATGTACTCCTAATCGTCTTTCTAGAGTTATAGTTATTGGCCACATACATACGGAGTAGTGATGTTGCATTCGCATTGACATGCATCTTTGATGTATATATATATATATATATATATATATATATATATATATATATATATATATATATATATATGATTATACATGTGTTGATTGATGTATGATGTATGTCATCTTAATTACTATTCCATTCCGTTTACATATATTTATGATCGTATTTCTCACCCCCATCTTTTGTTGTTCTTGTGCATATGATGTTGCATGTGCAGAGGAGGGTGAGCATGCTGACGAGGAGTGATCCCGTGGAGATCTCTCTTAGTAGTAGTAGATAGGATTTACGTTTAGTTGTTTAGTTTTATTCTGATGTATTATCGGTATATGTATACCAACTCTGATTATGTGACATCGGGTTTCGGGTTATGTTTATGTTAATGTTTTTCCGCAGTTGTATTTATGTTTAAAATGTTTTCGGATCATGTGGTACTTGCTACCTTTTATGTTAAAATTTTATTTAACTTGCATGCTTTATTTTATTTTATCGTATGCGGGGTAGCGGGTGTCACATTTAGTGGTATCAGAGCCGGTCTGTCCTACAGGCCGGGGTATGTGTCTGTTGTGTCTCTTCTGTGTACTCTGCAGAAGTGTTTTGAACTTGGGTGACTGTTTTATTATGCCTTTTGTTAAAAAATTTCTCTAGTAGAATTTAACCAATTTGAAATTGGTTAAGATCGCTGAGTGATAGGACAATGGGGTCGTGGCAAGGAACTGTCCGAACCATTGATTGTGAACCTTAACCCGTTGTTGCCTAAGAGTATGTATGACTTTTGTTGCAGATCAATATTATACTTCCTAGAGTGTCATTCTTAGTGATGTATTACAAGAGGAAAGATGGTAGCATGAAGTTGTGTGTCAATTATTGACGACTGGACAAGGTGACCCTTAAGAATAGGTATCCTCTTCCTAGGATAGATGACCTTATGGACCAACTGATAGGAGCTTGTGTGTTTTCTAAGATAGATTTGAGATCAGGCTATCACCAAATTCGGGTCAAGTCTGAGGACATTCCAAAGACTGCGTTCAGAACGCGCTATGGCCATTATGAGTATCTAGTTATGCATTTTGGTGTGACTAATGCCCCTGCTGTGTTCATGGACTAAATGAACAAGATCTTTCATCCATACTTGGATAGGTTCGTAGTTGTCTTCATAGATGATATCCCAGTATACTCTAAGACTAAGGAGGAACATGAGGAACACTTGAGGATAGTCTTGGAAAACCTTAAGGAAAAATAGTTGTATGCCAAATTGTCTAAGTGTGATTTTTGGTTAGAAGAGGTGAGTTTCTTAGGACACATCATCTCTAAAGGAGGGATAGCCGTGGACCCAGCTAAGGTAGAAATCGTGCTCCATTAGGAAGCACCTAAGTCGGTGACCGAGGTTAGAAGTTTCTTGGGTTTGGCCGGGTACTATAGGAGGTTTATAGAAGGATTCTCTAAGATAGCTTTGCCTATGACCCGCCTTACTAAGAAAGGTCAGATCTTCGTGTGGGACTCTAAGTGTGAGGAAAGTTTTCAGGAATTGAAGAATAGGTTGACATCTGCACCTGTGTTAGTGTTACCCAATCCTAGTGAACCTTTTGTAGTATACTGTGATGCTTCGAAGCAAGGCTTAGGTGGTGTGTTGGTGCAGAATGGTCAAGTGGTAGCTTATGCTTCTAGGCAGCTTAAGACCCATGAGAAGAACTACCCCACTCATGACTTGGAGTTAGGAGCGATAGTGTTTGCCTTAAAAATTTGGAGGCATTATCTCTATGGAGCTAGATTTGAGGTCTTTAGTGATCATAAGAGTTTGAAATACCTATTTGACCAAAAGGAGCTGAATATGAGACAGCGTAGCTGGATGGAATTTCTTAAGGATTATGAGTTTGAGTTGAGTTACCACCCAGGTAAGGCCAATGTAGTGGCTGATGCTTTGAGTAGAAAAACCTTACATGTTTCAGCTGTGATGGTTAGAGAGATGGATTTGATAGAGGAGTTTAGAGATTTGAGTTTAGCTTGGGAAGTTACCCCTAAGAGCATTAGGTTAGGAATGTTGAAAATCACTAGCAGTTTGATGGATCAGATTAGAAAAGGGCAGAAGATAGATGTATACCTTTTAGACCAAAGAGAGTTGATTGCTCAAGGTAGAAATCTCAGTTTTAAGGATGGGACTGATGGAATTTTGAGGTTTCAAGATAGAGTTTGTATACCTGATATTCCAGAGCTTAGGAAGTTGATCCTTGAGGAAGGGCATAGGAGTGGTTTGAGTGTTCACCCAGGAGCCACAAAGATGTATCAGGATCTAACGGATGTTTTGGTGGCCTAGGATGAAAAAGGATGTGGCTGAGTTTGTTTATGCTTGCCTAGTGTGTCAGAAGGATAAGATAGAGCACCAGAAACCTTCAGGTAAGTTGCAACCTTTGAGTATCCCTGAGTCAAAGTGGAATAGTATCTCTATGGATTTTGTGTCTGGACTCCCTACGACTCCAGCTGGTTGTGATGCCATATGGGTTGTTGTGGACAGGTTAACCAAATCTGCCCATTTCATTCCTATGAACATGGAATATCCATTAGAGAAGTTGACTGGGTTGTACATCAGAGAAATAGTTAGATTGCATGGTGTACCCTCTAGCATAGTTTCAGACAGAGATCCTAGATTTACCTCTAGATTTTGGAATAGTTTGCATGAGGCCTTAGGAACTAAGCTTAGATTGAGTTCAGCTTATCACCCACAGACCGATGGTCAGTCTAAGAGGACAATCCAATCCTTAGAAGACTTGTTGAGGGCGTGTGTGCTAGAGCAGTCGGGTAGTTGGGATAAATTTTTACCCCTTATAGAGTTCACCTACAACAATAGTTTCCATTCCAATATTGGGATGGCACCTTATGAGGCTTTGTATGGGAGGAGGTGTAGGACACCCTTGTGTTGGAATGGACCTGGAGAGAATGTTGTGTTAGGACCTGAGGTAGTGCAAGAGACTACAGAGAAAGTGAGGATGATACAAGATAAGATGAGAGTGGCACAGAGTAGGCAAAAGAGTTACCATGATAAGAGAAGAAAAACCCTCGAATTCCAGGAGGGAGATCATGTGTTCTTGCGAGTTACGCCAACAACGGGGGTTGGCAGATTAATGAAAGCGCGGAAACTTACTCCTAGAATCATTGGCCCTTACCAAATTCTAAAAAGAGTCGGTGAAGTCGTCTACCAGATAGCCTTACCCCCGTTCTTGTCAAACCTTCATAATGTGTTTCATGTGTCCCAACTTCGAAAGTATGTTCATGATCCAAGCCATGTGATAGTGCCCGATGTTATTCCACTAAAGGATAACTTGACCTTTGAGGTGTTACCACTTCGGGTTGAAGATAGAAGGGTCAAGCAGCTAAGAGGGAAGGAAATTCCCTTGGTCAAGGTCATTTGGAGTGGAGCTACAGAAGAAAGTGCTACGTGGGAATTGGAGAGCAAGATGAAGTAGTCATACCCGCATCTGTTTACTCATGGTGAGTAGAAATTTCGAGGACGAAATTTTTTTATAAGGGGGGTGGAATTGTAACACCCTGCTCTTTCACTTCTATGTATATATGTATTGATACTTGCTTATAGATGCTTGCATATCTCGTTTTTGCTTGTTTTTGGTGCATAAGTTCATAGTTGTAATAGTTCAGCCTTTAGAATAATCAATTCATCCGAGTCTAAATAACCTGTTTAACGGTTTTGGCCATATCTTGAGTTCTAGACATCTGATCGAGATGATCTAGGATGCGTTGGAAAGCTTAGAGGATTACCTACAAGTTTTATTCAGATGTCGATGCAAAAATCGATTGGGAAATCGATTTTGGAAATCGATTTCCAGGTGAAGAAATCGATTTCCAGAAGGAGGAAATCCACTGTTTGAAGGGCAAAATCGATTTCTTTGATAAGAAAATCGATTTGGCCAATCGATTTCCATGGATGTTGAAATCGATTTCCATGCGTGTCAGAGCTTGTGTACGCGTTTGGGTTACTGGGCTATGCTGTGTACGGCCCATTCGTCCTAAAACGTCCCTAACAGCTATATATACATAGCGTATGACCTAAACCTAGTATCCACACCCTATTGTACACACTTTTTGCCTCTTCTCATCCCTAAGCGCTTTAATTGATCTCTTGCGCTAGAAAACCCAAAAGACGAATCCTGCTTTGGTGTTCTTCGTCAAGAACACGCCGTTGTTTAGCTAATCCATTCCTGTTGCTAGAGTTAATCTCCTAAGTTAGAAACCAAGGTGAGTTTCTGATCCTAGTTTTGTTTTCCCTTTTAATCCTTAACTTAAGGATCGACTCTGCTTTCCAGTGTTGCGATCGTGATCAAGTGCTGAACCGTAAGAAGGAACCGTAGCAGAACTTGGCTCTGTTCTCTTTCCCTTAGGCTGTGAATCGTCATACCAGGTATGGGGGAGAAAATTGATCATGAGTATGTGGGTTTTGGGATAGGTTAAGATGACGGGGTTAACCCATGACCCCTATATGTTTGCCTATATGCATTGTAAGTGCCTATGAATGTTGTTATGTTGTTTTCTGGCTGTGCGAGTATTGATTGATGGATAATCTGATGTTTTAACATGTTTATAACTATGAGTACATGATTTATATGATTACTGATGAATTTATGATGATGAACATGTTGCTTATGCCATGATATGGTGTTTTGTTAATCCTATACTATTAGAACATAGTTATAGGGAGAAAATAAATAGGCAATGTGAGATTGATGACCAAGGATTAGTTTGAGAACCCTTAGGTTATGATTCATGAGTGTTGAACTAATCAAATTGATGATAAATAGCTTAGGCTCGAATGATCTGTTAATTAGAGAACGTAGATTGGTCTATAGCGTAGGAAACCCGCTGCTGTATGATCTGACACCCAGAAATCGATTTCCAGCACATGGAAATCGATTTGAATCGACCAAGAATCGATTTCTAGAGCGTGGAAATCGATTTGGCCTTGTAGAAATTGATTTTTAGAATCGATTTTCCCTTGTTCAAAATCGATTGGGGAAATCGATTTGAATATGTTGCAATCGATTTTCAGAGATTGGAAATCGATTTTGAAGACTTGAGAAATCGATTCCAGAGAATGGAAATCGATTCTCACATGCTCAGGAGCAGTTTTGACCCCTTATGCTTGATGGATAGTGTTATGTAGGCTTGTTATAATCCTAATAAGATATGAATTGTGGTTTAAATATTAAGATTAAGTTATGATTTTAATAGGATATGAATTGTAATTTAGATATTAAGATTAAGTTATAATCTTAATAAATATATGACTTGAGGTTTAAATATTAAGGTTAAGTTATAATCTTAATAAAATATGGATTGAGGGTTAGATAATAAGATCAAGTATAATGCTTAATAAAAGTAATGTTAAGTTAAGACTTAACAAAGAGAACAATTGATAAGACGAGGATATTATTGGTAACGACGTACTGTTACCGATGTTGTTGGTTAAATCATTCTTGATGCTTATTGGTCAAGCTTGATGTTGATAAATCATCTGTGATGCTTGTTGGTCAAAGTTGATAGCCATGTAATGGCATGATGGTGGATGGTTGGACATGTGTTTGCATGTTATTGAGCATAGCTTGCATCATACGTTGACGTTGATATGTTGGGTGGAAAGCAAACGATGAATCGCGATAGTGGAGGCCAGGATAGGTGTTATCCCGGCCTTGCGGGTGCATTGGGTAGGGAAATTCCAGGTGACATGGGCTAGCTACCTATTGTCGGAGTAACCTAAAGGATAAGCTTGAGTACCCTGACTAGCCACTATACGTTATCAGGATTAGTGAGAGTGTTCGGGGATGGCCCATGGTCTGGCATATCACCCACGTTGATAACTGGACAAGTACTCCTAATCGTCTTTCCAGAGTTATAGTTGTTGGCCACATACATACGGAGTAGTGATGTTGCATTCGCATTGACATGCATCTTTGATGTATATGTATATATATTGATTATACATGTGTTGATTGATGTATGATGTATGCCATCTTAATTACTATTCCATTCCGTTTACATATATTTATGATCGTATTTCTCACCCCCATCTTTTGTTGTTCTTGTGCATATGATGTTGCATGTGCAGAGGAGGGTGAGCATGCTGACGAGGAGTGATCCCGTGGAGATCTCTCTTGTAGTAGTAGATAGGATTTACGTTCAGTTGTTTAGTTTTATTCCGATGTATTATCGGTATATGTATACCAACTCTGATTATGTGACATCGGGTTTCGGGTTATGTTTATGTTAATGTTTTTCCGCAGTTGTATTTATGTTTAAAATGTTTTCGGATCATGTGGTACTTGCTACCTTTTATGTTAAAATTTTATTTAACTTGCATGCTTTATTTTATTTTATCGTATGCGGGGTAGCGGGTGTCACAACGACTCCTTGTACTTATTTTATTCTTATGTCAGTTATACATTAGACCTATGTCTATATACAGTATTATTTGTTTCTATTTTTTGTTTCTGTATTTATAATACAGTATTTTCTAGAAATGCATGGTGAACTTAAGTTCATTTATTAGTATTATTTATCTTTACTAATCCCATTACATCTTTGTGAAAAGAAAAAAAAACGTATTTTCCGCATTAATAAATATTTTCGGCCTTATAAACGTTCGAGAATGTGATACTCGGGAAAGGGTGTTGCATAGCTGGTTGCTCGACAGGCTGATCAAACGCTGAGTCCTGGGGCACAGAAAACCGCCCTTGCTCTAGAAGAATTTGATCCTCCATCGCCACAGTCGCTCCCTCATCGCCTATCTGTCCCTCCAAATTTAGAATGTAGTTGCCGCGAGTGTCGCAGTGCAACACCCCAATGGAAGCAAAAGTCTGTAATCCTAGGCTCGCCATGGTAATATGAGTGGTGGTTGTACCGGGGACATAGCCATAGTGCTGAGCTAATGTAGAGATGAATGAGCCAACGATGATGTGGCCCTTATACCCGTTTGCAGTCTCCTCCCTAAGTTAATACAGGTACGAAGGAGCATAATGTCGGCATTACACCGATGTCCCTCACCATCCATCATGCACCAGAGGAGAAATAAGTCACTCTGGGACACTGTTCCCTCACTTTTTGCTCACCCATTTATGGACTGGGGTAACCATCTGGGCACTGCCTTGACAGCTGGACGATATAGCTTGCTAACTCGGGATAGATTGGGGTTGTAGTGCAGCTTACCAGTGAGTGAATGGCAGAAAGACCCCTCTACAAACTTTGAAGGTATCTCAATCAGGCCGCAGTTATAATTCTCCGCCTGTGTTGCCTCCCCTGTCTCAAACCCCAAAGCCAAATTAAACTCAGATAAGGATGTCTTACGCCATTGCCCCAATAGCTGGAAGCGAATGCTGATCTCCACAACGACTCTGATCTCTATGCATGTGGCCAAAAACTCAAGGGTCGACTTTGTAAATGTGAGTCATCTGATCACCGCAACCTGCTCCCACCCAATGCGTTGCAAATAATAGTCCATCTCCTACTGTATCCCAAGCTCAGCAAGATATACTGGCACCAAGAATCAAGTCGAATGCCAGTCGAAAGTCTGTAGCTGAAGATATTTATCTCGATACTGTGAGGGAACAGGAGAAAATGGTGGGCAGAGGAAGAGGCACGAGAAGACCTGGGACGCTTAGGAACCGTCTTCCTATAATTACCAAAATCAAGCACCAGTGTCAAAAATACTCATAATAATGTGAAGAATGTAAGCAATGATCATAATTAACAAAGGCGCAAGACAGAGGTACTGAATTTCCAGATGTAAAATTATGCATTTAAAATTTCTGGGTTGAGCACGACCTTGCTAACAGGGAGCACGACCGTGCTCGGTGCAGATTTAAAATTCTATAAATATGAATAGCACGGCCTGTTCTATGTGGAGCACGACCGTGCTTGTTCTCGTGCTTTCACAGAAACTCAAAATAATGAGTAGCACGACTTGTTCTTGGAGCAGCACGACTGTGCTTCGGCCCGTGCCACAAGAAGAATCCATTTAAACTCAGAAATTGCAACCCAATCACGCATAGACTCAAATAGCAATACTAACTAGCAATTCCTAACACAAAATAACACTCTAAACTAGCAACACTATAAAGAATCAAAAAGAAAATGAAGAAGAGATAAAAGAAAACCGACAAAACCTAAGCACAAAAATAGAGAAGAGGGAAGAGACTTCATACCTGAGACAAGGGATATTAGGGGGGGAAGGGGCTGGAAAATTTGTGCTATGGCACAGATTGGGGAGCAAGGGGTAGGCTTAGCCTGTGCTCTGCTCCCCCTCTTTTTATTATGAACTTACGTGTAGTAGCACGGTCGTGCGAACAGGGAGCAAGACCGTGCTCTCCTATTTTTTTGTTTCTAATTTTCAGATTTAAAATAGGGAACACTAGTAGTATTTTCATGCAAACCTTCCCACACTTATTTCAATTTCTAGGTTTTAATAGAAAAAGGGGAAACATCTACGCAACACACAAAGAACACAAAAAAAGAAATATTGGTTGCCTCCTGTGAAGCACTTGTTTGACGTCACGAGCTTGACGACCTATTTAGAGGTCACCCGGATCCCATAACTTCTGGTGGAAAGACCAAGATATGCTTAAAATGTAAGATCTTCCTCCCAGATCCCATTGGTTGTGGAAGAAAAGCCAACTGCTGCTCAACATGCAAGAGCTTTCTCCCGGATCCCATGGATTAAAGCATGGTGATTGTAGGAGAAAATTCTTAAGAATCAAGGAGGCTAGTTCGAATGTGAGGGTAAGTTTGATTCCTCCAAGATCGAATGGCAGGTGAGAATCTCCTCTTTTAACCTCTTCACGAGCGAAATCTTCATGAAGCACAAGAAGTTTATCTTTTGGAGCAAACTTTGAAATATCCACACAAGCATGTATCCTAATATACTTATCCAACTCAGAATTTTTGGATCCAACTTGCTTGCTCTCCTCATAATTGCTCCCTTTTGATTCACTGTCTTGTGAGGTCAGGCATATATGGACTGATGTTCGGTTGTGCTCACTTATTCCTATGCCTTCATCCTCTTGTTTAATCTCCTTGAGAGGCCAGTGATTCTTGGACTTTTTGAGACACCAGTGTTGCAAGAGCAGTTAATTGAGCTTCCAAAGCTTGAATGTAACACCCTTTTCCGGAGGGCGTCACATGAGTGCGGAAAATAATAAGTAATTAACCGGCCGAAAATAGCGGATTATAGTCATATAGTATCCTTCAGATTGTATAAAATGACGGTTTAAAAAAAAAATCTTTTTTATATTCTAGTCGGAAATTTGCGGAAATTAAATAACATGCACCAATCACCACATTACCTAACTTGAACCATCATGGTCCAACGTACATAACCAGAAGTGTTAAACAAAAACATACCTCAAATAGTACTGAATTGAAATAATAGTAGAGTTAAGTATATGTCACATAAGTTTTGCAAAATAGTGGGGTCACTGCCCCTACAAAAAGTGGAAATTAGATAAGCATAACAAAAGGGTCCTCCTATGGGGAATTCGGCCTTGGTGTAGAAAATAGGGTTAGGACCTTAAAATGTTAATGCTAAGGGGTTTTGTATGTTAATACTAAAGTATAAGAAGTATATAAATTGAAAAGGTTTCCAAAGAAACTAAGTTTTGGTTCCAAAGAACCATGTGTTGTGAAATAAGAGTTTTTGGACTTCATGTAGGAACCATGTTAAGAATGGGTTGGTTTGATGTTGATCAACCACTTACTTTAATAAGTTGTTTTAAAGAAAAGTTTTTCAAGAATCAAGAGTTTCATAATTAATCAAGATTGTTTTCAAGAAATTTTTCGTTAGTAAGTCATCTTTGAGAAGATAGGATTCATACAAACCCTTCTTTAAAAACGAAGAGTTTTACACTATTACTTTTTTGAGCTTTCCAAAACCTTATAAGATATATTTCATTTGTAAACAAATTGGTGATTTTCAAAAAAGTAGCATGTTTTCTTTTACACCAAGTAATAGAACTAGGAAACTAATTCAAAGATTTACACTAAATGAGACACCTATGGATACTTGATTAGAGTTTTCAAACTATACTTAATAAAGAAGATTTCATCAACTACTTTACTATAAGGATAGTACTTTGAAGTTTTTCACTATAATAGTATAATCGCGTGTTATCTCCTAAGGGAATCTATATGAACTCCATAATAGACTCATAAGATTCTAGTAAAAGACATATACTAATACCTAGTGGCTATGACAAAATCATGTCTCACATCCTTGATGATTTAGATCATCTAAGGACTCCATAATGTTTAATCACTAAGAATTACTTATGAAAGTAATGTTCCTTGTTAGACAAGTGAGAAGATTGAAGACGGAGATCCTTGTGGATACTAACCTCCATAATACATCTAGGTTATGGACTAATGTATCATAAGACATAAACATCGTGTTACGAACGATGAAGTGGTACGTGATTGCAAGGAACGGAACCAAGGAAGGGCGATTGATGGCAAGTCGTGTGAAAGTGGGTCCCGTAAAGGTATCCTGTGGTTTATCAAGAGATAAACGGGGTACTACAGTGATGAGGTAGTACGTGGCTGTTTTGTGGCATTTCTTGACTTGCATCTGCATCTGAGCATGAGTTGGGCGTGATGCCTAGGAGTTGAGATTACACCTTGGTGCAGGTGCGATTGTCTGAGGTGTTGATCATGAGGATCTTGGGGACGTCGGGGATTGGGGAAAACACATGTGGCCAGAGAGTAGCTCCTCTATGTCGTGGATATCCATCGAAAAACACTGATGTCCTGACTAAAACACCGGCTAAATCACGATTTTGGTTAAGAACGTCTGGCGTGAGCCATTATGATGATTGCAAGCATTGGATGTGGCACTGTGGGCTAAGGTAACGCAGACAACATTCTCCCACTCACTCACTTTGAGTATGTTTAGCTCCATGGAGTAGGGGTCTGAGTCATGTTGCATTAGTGTCATTGCATACTTGAGTTGACATTTGACCCATATTGTTGTTGGTTGATATATTAACAGTGATACCATGTAATTTAATTGTTATGCTATGAAAGCCCATGCGCTAATTGCCGATTGGGTGCATGTGTGCATGACTTTTATCACTGCTATTCTGGTTGTGCGATATGCGGAATCTCACCTCATTACTTTTGCTGTCACGCTGCTCGCGTGGTTTTCTTTCTACTATGGTGAGTAGATATGGCGAGCGATCCACCTTATCGATTGACTTTGGACTTGTTGCTTCACGACGGGGCGGATGCTTGGACGATCCATCCTGATGGACGTCACACATACACGGGAGCAGTGAGTTTCACGAGCAGGAGATAGTTGCCTTTCTGCATGATGAGCCTGTCTGAGAGAGTTTGTACTGTACGGTTTAGTGGTGAGGGTAGCACAGGAGTCACCCAGCCACCACCACCTGTTAATCATCCGCGACAGCCTAGCACCCAGACTGCAGTTCATCGGGAGGAGCCCCGGGACATATATGTTGACCCTGCTCCTATGCCACCTCCACCTACTGCACCGTCTACTTCTGCTGTACCTGCATCTGCGGTCGGCCCTTTTGTCCCTGTTGTCCCACCCCCAGGGCCTACACATGAGCCTTCTGAGCTACACCCTCTGATTCCCCGCCATTGGGAGACTTGGAGGATGACTGCTCGTAAGAGCACACCGGCTCCTACCAGGGTATTCTTTTATGCTCCCCTCATTATCCTTCTGGAGGACGTTCCTGAGGTAGCCCCTACTATCCCGTGGTGGTTGAGGACTGGCGAGGAGGCGCTACGGTACGCGGAGCAGATCATGAGCGGTTATGACATGCAGGCCTTGGAGGATGAGGACGAGGAGGAGGAGGTCTGATGACTAGTGTAATGTCAGTGTTTGGCCAGTCTCTAGAGTCTTCCCAGTGTCTGGATATTTAGTATGTACCCCGTTCCCCTTTATGTTATGGAGCTGCGTCTCCTGTAGTATAGGATAAGATGGTCTTTATGCTATTTTGCTTTTCCCTGTAGTTAGATGTTAAACTACTATGTGTATTATGAAAAGTTGACAGAAGTTCTACCTTTTAATATTGTTATGATAATGCATATTATCCTTATTGTGTAAGTATACGTGTATGGTTTTGGAACTCGAGTATAAAAGAAAGGAAAAAGAAAACCCATATTTTTGGTAAGCCCTATTTATATATTTTCCGCTTTTAATTATGGTCTTGTGTTGAATAATCATGACCTCTAAAGTTGGGTGTTACATTATTTGGTATCAGAGCTGGCCGAGTCTTTTTGAGTTTGTGGTTGGTCTATCTTGTTTGTGCTGTGTGCCTCTATGACTTGTGTGCTGTTGAATTCTGAAAGGAATGACAACATTGTTTGAGCTTGTGCGAAGGAATGTCTAGCATGTACTGAACTTTGTTGGTCTTGCAGAAGGAGATGGCGAATAGGAACGCGGGCATGGCTGATACTATGCAGGCTATGAGGGAGATGATTGCTGCTTTTGTACTCCAAGAACAGGAGACCGCTGGTGGTCGAGGATTAAGTGAATTCCACAGGAACAACCCGCTGCAATACAAGGGAGAATATGACCCGGAGAAGGCAGAATTGTGGGTGCAAGAAATGGAAAAGATCTTTGAAGCCATGAGGTGCTCAAATGCTGATAAAGTGACCTATGTAGACTACATGCTGGTAGGTGATTTAGAGTACTGGTGGAGGGGAGCCCGCTAGGTGGCCGAGCACGCTGGACAAGCCAATGATGTTCTTTGAGAAGTATTTCCCTACGAGTGCTAGGCATGCCAAGGAGATGGAATTCCTCCAGCTACGTCAAGGAAACATGACAGTCTGCGAGTATGCTGCCAAGTTTGAGGGTCTGGCAAAGTTCTTCAACTACTTCCAAGACAACCCCAATGAAGCATAGAAGTGCAGGAAGTTCGAGGAGGGTCTGAGACACGAGTTCAAGGAGGCAGTCATGCTGTTCGAGATCACTACCCTTCCTCAGCTCATGGACAAGTGCCGGCTGATTGAAGAACTGAAATGAAGTCGAAGTAAGTCACAAGGAAGCTTTGGACCATCAAGGTTCAAGAAGGGTGGTAGTAGCGGTTTCCATCACAAGAAGCCTTATTCGAAGCCTTCTGGAGGTCAACATCACCAGCGATTCCAAGGGAAGGATAATGGAAACCGTGCAGTTTCGAGAGCTATTGGTGTCAAGTGCTTCAAGTGTGGAGGAGACCACTATGCAAGGGAGTACTCAACAACAGGGATCATCTGCTTCAACTGTAGGAAGCCTGGTCATGTGGCAAAGGAGTGTAGACAGCCCAAGGCAGAACCTACTGTCAACCTGGTTCGAGTTGCAAGGCCCAAGGCAAAGGGGCGAGTCTACTCAGTGAACGGTGCTGAAGCTTCTCAGAACCAAGATCTGATCCAAGGAGAAGGTAATATTGGAGGTAAAAATTTAACTGTATTGTTTGATTCTGGCGCAACACATTCTTTTATTGCATATAGTTGTGTTAAGCTTTTGGGATTACCTGTTTCTCCACTACTTTTTGATTTGTTTATTTCCACGCCTACTACTAAACTTGTTGTTACGGCTGAGGCCTGTCTAAACTGCCCTATTCTTATTGAGGGTAGGAAGTTTGTAGCCAACTTGATCTGTTTGCAATTATCGCAAATAGATGTTATCTTGGGGATGGATTGGTTATCCTCTAACCATGTTCTTCTGGACTGGGCCAACCTAACCCTAATCTTTCCAAAAAGTGAGATTTCTAGTTTTATCCCTGCCAATCAAGCGAAAGCTTCTTTGAGGGAAGGAGCCCAAGGATACATGTTGTTGTCCTTTCTGGAGGTCAGTCGCGAGAAGGATGCGCATCCGATTCCGATTGTCGACGACTTTCCAGAAGTCTTTCCTGAAGACATACCTGGACTTCCACCGGTTAGGGACATCGAGTTCGCAATAAACCTAGTGCCGGTATCTGGACCAATATCTATGGCATCGTATCGGATGGCGCCCGCAGAGCTAGAGGAGCTAAAGAAACAGTTGGAGGAGCTGATGTCCAAGCAGTTTGTTAGGCCCAGTGTGTCACCATGGGGAGCACCAGTTTTGCTTGTGAAGAAGAAGGATGGGACATCTCGGCTGTGTGTGGACTACCGTTAGTTGAACAAGATCACCATCAAGAACAAGTACCCACTTCCGAGGATTGATGACCTGTTGGACCAGTTAAGAGGAGCAGCTGTGTTTTCTAAGATAGATCTACGGTCGGGTTACCATCAGATCCGAGTCAAGATGGAGGATGTTCCAAAAATGGCATTCAAAACACATTATGGACACTCGAGTATTTAGTAATGCCATTCGGAGTGACGAATGCACCTGCCATATTCATGGATTACATGAATAGGATCTTTCGCCCTTACTTAGATAAGTTTGTTGTGGTATTTATCGACGCATCCTTATCTACTCTCTGGATAAAGAAGAGTATGCAGAACATTTGCGAGTGGTACTGCAAATACTCAAAGAGAAGCAGTTGTATGCCAAGTTTTCGAAGTGTGAGTTTTGGCTAGAAGAGGTTCAGTTTTTGGGTCATGTTATCTCAAAGGAGGGAATCGCTGTGGATCCGGTGAAAGTGGAAGCTGTGTTACAGTGCGAACAAACGAAGACAGTAACAGAGATCCGTAGTTTTGTCAAGTTAGCGGGCTACTATCGGAGGTTCATTGAAGGATTCGCTCTTGTGACACCGTTGACCAAGTTAACGCGGAAGGATCAAGCTTTTGCATAGACCGAGGCCTGTGAGGCTAGTTTCCAGGAGTTGAAGAAGGGTCTGACCAGTTCACCAGTGTTAATACTTTCGGACCCCAATGAACCTTCTAAGGTATTTTGTGATGCTTTGTACCATGGTTTGGGATGCGTCATGATGCAGAACCGGAAAGTGGTAGCTTACGCTTCAAGGTAGTTGAAGAAACATGAGAGGAATTATCCGACTCACGACTTGGAGTTAGCTGCAATGGTTTTTGCTCTGAAGATTTGGAGGCATTTCTTGTATGGGGCAAAGTTCAGCGTTTTCAGTGATAACAAGAGTCTGAAGTAATTATTTGACCAGAAGGAGCTCAACATGAGGCAATGAAGATGGTTAGAGTTTTTGAAGGACTACGACTTCGAGTTGCACTATCATCCTGGAAAAGCAAACATTGTAGCGGATGCCTTAAGTAGGAAGGTGCTTCATGCGTTTGCCATGATGGTCAGAGAGAGAGAGCTCATCGAGCAATTCAGAGATCTGAAGTTGGCTGTAGAAGCATCTCCAGGGAAGCTCAGTGTGGGTATGATTACGTGGAGAGTGACCTCTTGAATCAGATCAGAGAGAAACAGAGTGAGGATCAGTATCTCATGAAAGAGAGAGAAGTAGGACGGGAGGAGACCACGTCAGAGTTTGTAGAAGGACCAGATGGGATTCTGAGGTTCAAGGGCAGAATCTGCCGACCCAGTGATACGGATCTGAGACGGCTGATACTTGAGGAAGCTCACATGTGCAAGCTGAGTATGCATCCGGGGTCAACCAGGATGTACCAAGACCTGAAACAGATGTATTGGTGGCACGAGATGAAGAGAGACGTTGCCAGTTTTGTATCGTCGTGTCTAGTATGTCAGAAAGTGAAGGTGGAGAACCAAAGACCCGCGGGAATGCTGCAACCCCTAGATATTCCCGAATGGAAATGGGATGGCATCTCCATGGATTTTGTGACTAGTTTACCTCGGACGCCGAAGGGTTATGATGCGATTTGCGTGATCGTGTATCGACTCACAAAGTTAGCACACTTTTTACCCATAAACATCAAGTACTCAATGGAGAAGTTGACCCAGCTTTATTTCGGGGAGATCGTTAGGTTACACGGTGTACCATCCAGTATCGTTTCAGACAGAGACCCGAGGTTCACGTCTCGCTTTTGGCAAAGCTTGCAAGAGGCTCTAGGAACGAAGCTGCGTTTGAGTTCGGCATACCATCCGCAGACAAATGGTCAGCTGCGTTTGAGTTCGGCATACCATCCGTAGACAGATGGTCAGTCAGAGAGAACGAGTCAGTCTTTAGAAGATCTGTTGAGAGCTTGTGTGCTTGAGCAATCAGAGAGCTGGGAAGGATTTTTGCTGTTGATAGAGTTCACATACAAAAACAGTTTTCATTCTAGCATAGGGAAGGCACCCTACGAACCTCTGTATGGGAGGCGTTGTAGAACACCGTTATGTTGGTACCAAGACGGGGAACATCTTACTCTAGGACCCGAGCTCGTACGTCAGACTACCGAGAAGGTGAAGTTGATTCAAGATAAGATGAGGGCTACTCAAAGTAGACAAAAGGGATATGCGGACAAGAGGCATCGACCGCTTGAGTTCCAGGAAGTGGACCATGTATTCTTAAGAGTCACGCCCATGACTGGGATTGGTAGAGTAATAAAATCCAGGAAACTCACACCAAAATTCATTGGACCCTATCAAATTCTTCAAAGAGTTGGCCCAGTGGCATATCAAATCGCCTTACCCCCTTTTCTTTCAAATCTTCATGATGTATTTCATGTTTCACAATTGCGAAAGAATATATGCATATCATAGAGCTTGATGCAGTATAATTAAAGGATAACCTAACTTTTGAAACTTCTCCCGTCAGGATCAAGGACCGAAGAATGAAGCAGCTTCGAGGGAAGGATACTGCTCTAGTAAAGGTCATCTGGAATGAAGCGTCCGGGGAGGCGACGTGGGAGCAGGAACAGAAGATGAAGGAGCAGTATCCGCAGTGTTTTTGACGTCCTTAAGTTTCGAGGACGAAACTTTTTTTTTTTGTAGGGGAGTGTTCTAACACCCCCGTTTCTGTAACCGATTATAATCACCAGTACATTGTGATTGATACCTTGTGTTTAGTATGACTCTATATTTATATATATGTGGATGTTTATATGATGATTTGTATGATGGTTATGTTGTGGTAAAGTTTTCTTTTGTCGTTATGAGACGAAAACCTATAAAAGTTCTGTTTTGATCGTTATCGCGTAATTTCTCGTTTTACGTGTCGGAGGCCGAGAAACGGGGAATTAAGTGGAATGTAATGTTGAATTACATTTTCCATTACCTTATTGATTATTTCTAATGAAGAGAATTAGCTTTCTTAAAATCCAAAAATTTATCAAAAGTAGTAAAAACCAATTATCCATTTTTGGTAAAAACCCTAATCACCTAATTCCTAACTAAATGAGAATGTAACTATTCTAGTTACATTTAGCTAAGGCCATTCGGCCATTCCATCTTGGGAGAAGCCAATATTTTCCTTCCATCATTTCAAGTCAAGTTTATGACACCAACCATTAATGGAAAAAGTATCTTAACCATTTTTAGTTAATCTTGTCCTTAAGCCCTCCATTAGCAACAACACACCTACCTACTTGCATCTTGGCCCTCCATTCTCTATGACAAGATTTAATTAAGTTTTGGAGTCCACAAGGAGGGGAACTTGGGCCATTAGATGTTCAAGACACCAAGATCACTATTCCAGTCGTTCTAACCTCTCACTTGAAAACACTAAAACTCCTAAGTTTCTCTCTTGTCTCTTCTCTCTTCCTAGTTTCGGCCAGCCTTAGTAAGTGACCTTAACCACATTATTTCATCATTTTAACTTCATATTCTTGTTTATCTCATTCATCTAAACAACTTTTATCTTTGGAATTTCTTCATTTGAAGTTGTTTACTCAAAGATATTCAAGAATCATTCAAGAAGGTTCAAGCTTCCTGAACTTGTTTTTGAATCCTTACTCAAGAGTAAGTTTCTAACTTAGTTTCTTTTCTTTAGTACTCTTGAGAACATCCTTGTGTTACCATTTTTTATGAAGTTAAAAAATCAAGTTTTTGAACTTGTTTGTTTCTCCTCTAGGTCACGATTTTCCTAGTGGTTTTGGTGACCAAGTTTTCATCTTCTACTCTTCAAGGAAGCTTCACAAAGGTAATGGGGGAGTGAACCATATCACACCTTAAATGGTGGTGATAAAGGCCTCCTAATTTGTTGAAGGAAAAACCTAGATCTAGGGTTTCCTTATAAAGTTCCTTACTTTGTTGTCATATTAAGTTGGGTTGTTGTGTTGATATGATGATTGTGTTTGTATGTGCTAGAAGAAAATTATTTTGGCATGGTGAAAAACTATTCTTAGGTCCAAACCTAAGGATAGGATTTTAGAATGGTTTGAACTTATTTATGTTCTAAGTTGCCTTGATAACATGCTTATATGTTGATGTGATTATTCTAGCTACTTTGGATGTTGTTGAATGGCTTCATTTTGGTTGTATATGGGCATGAGAGATTCGACCTTGACATGTTTAGGAGGGAAGCCAAAGCTTCTATGTTTAAGTGATGGTAAAATGAACTTAATATGGTTCTAACAATGCAATAAAACAGAGAAAAACCAATCCTATTTTCCTATGGGGCATTCAGCCTTGGTGTAGAAAATAGGGTTAGGACCTTAAAATCTTAATGCTAAGGGGTTTGATATGTTCATACTAAAGTATAAGAAGTATATAAATTGAAATGGTTTCCAAAGAAACCAAGTTTTGGTTCCAACGAACCATGTGTTGTGAAATAAGAGTTTTTGGACTTCATGTAGGAACCACGTTAAGAATGGGTCGGTTTGATGTTGATCAACCACTTACTTTAATAATTTGTTTTAAAGAAAAGTTTTTCAAGAACCAAGAGTTTCATAATTAATCAACGTGATTTTCAAGAAATTTTTGGTTAGTACGTCTTCTTTAAGAAGATAGGATTCTTACAAAGCTTTCTTTTAAAACAAAGAGTTTTACACTATTACCTTTTTGAGCTTTCCAAAACCTTATAAGTTATATTTCATTTGAAAAAAAATTGGTGATTTTCAAATAAGAAGCATGTTTTCTTTTACACTAAGTAATAGAACGAGGAAACTAATTCAAAGAAGTTTTACACTAAATGAGACACCTATGGATACTTGATTAGAGTTTTCAAACTATACTTAATAAAGGAGATTTCATCAACTACTTTACTATAAGGATAGTACTTTGAAGTTTTTCACTATAATAGTATAATCGCGTGTTATCTCCTAAGGGAATCTATATGAACTCCATAATGGACTCATAAGATTCTAGTAAAAGACATATAATAATACCTAGTGGTCATGACAAAATCATGTCTCACATCCTTGATGATTTAGATCATCTAAGGACTCCATAATGTTTAACCACTATGAATTACTTATGAAAGTAATGTTCCTTGTTAGACAAGTGAGAAGATTGATGAAGGGGATCCTTGTGGATACTAACCTCCATAATACATCTAGGTTATGGACTAATGTATCATAAGACATGAACATCGTGTTACAAACGACGAAGTGGTACGTGATTGCAAGGAACGGAACCAAGGATGGGCGATTGATGGCAAGTCGTGTGAAAGTGGGTGCCGTAAAGGTATCCTGTGGTTTATCAAGAGATAAACGGGGTACTATAGTGATGAGGTAGTACGTGGCTGTTTTGTGGCATTTCTTGACATGCATCTACATCTGTGCATGAGTTGGGCATGATGCCTAGGAGTTGAGATTACACCTTGGTGCAGGTGCGATTGTCTGAGATGTCAATCATGAGGATCTTGGGGACGTCGGGGGTTGGGGAAAACACATGTGGCCAGAGAGTAGCTCCTCTATGTCGTGGATATCCATCGAAAAACGCTGACGTCCTGACTGAAACAGCGGGCAAATCACGATTTGGGTAAAGAACGTCTGGCATGAGCCGTTAAGATGATTGCAATCATTGGATGTGGCACTGTGGGCTGAGATAATATAGACAATGTTCTCCTAATCACTCACTCTGAGTATGTTTAGCTCCATGGAGTAGGGGTCTGAGTCATGTTGCATTAGTGTCATTGCATACTTGAACTGACATTTGACCCATATTGTTATTGGTTGATATATTAACTGTGATACCATGTAATTTAATTGTTATGCTGTGAAAGCCCATTTGCTAATTGCCGATTGGGTGCGTGACTTTTATCACTGCTATTCTAGTGGTGTGATATGCGGAATCTCACCTCATTACTTTTGCTGAAACGCTGCTCGCGTGGTTTTCTTTCTACTATGGTGAGTAGATATGGCGAGCAATCCACCTTCTCGATTGAAGTTGGACTTGACGCTTCAAGATGGGGCGGATGCTTAGATGATCCATCCTGACGGACGTCACACATACACGGGAGCAGTGAGTTTCATGAGCTGGAGATAGTTGCCTTTCTGCATGATGAGCCTGTCTGAGAGAGTTTGTACTGTGCGGTTTAGTGGTGAGGGTAGCACAGGAGTCACCCAGCCACCACCACCTGTTGATCATCTGCGACAGCCCAGCACCCAGACTGCAGTTCATCGGGAGGAGCCCCGGGACATATATGTTGACCCTGCTTCTATGCCACCTCCACCTACTGCACCATCTACTTCTGCTATACCTGCATCTACGGCCGGCCCCTCTGTCCCTGTTGTCCCACCCCTAGGGCCTACTTATGAGCCTTCCGAGCTACACCCTCTGATTCCCTGCCATAGGGCGACTTGGAGGATGATTGCTCGTAAGAGCACATCGGCTCCTGCCAGCGTATCCTTTTCTGCTCCCCTCATTATCCTCTCGTTTGACGATGAGGAGATGGAGGAGGAGGAGGAAGAGGAAGTGCCCGAGTATGTTCCGGAGGACGTTCCTGAGGTAGCCCCTGCCAGCCCGTGGTGGTTGAGGACTGATGAGGAGGCGCTGCGGTACGCGGAGCAAATCACGAGCGGTTATGACATGCAGGCCTTGGAGGATGAGGACGAGGAAGAAGAGGCCATGGAGGAAGAGGAGGACCCTGAGGAGTATTACTCTGATGACTAGTGTAGTGTCAGTGTTTGGCCAGTCTCTAGAGTCTTCCCAGTGTCTGTATATTTATTATGTACCCCCTTCCCTTTTATGTTATGGAGCTGCGTCTCCTGCAGTATAGGAAAAGATGGTCTTTATGCTATTTTTCTTTTCCCTGTAGTTAGATGTTAAACTACTATGTGTATTATGAAAAGTTGACAGAAGTTCTACGTTTTAATATTGTTATGATAATGCATATTATCCTTGTTGTGTAAGTATACGTGTATGGTTTTGGAACTCGAGTATAAAAGAAAGGAAAAAGAAAACCCATATTTTCGGTAAGCCCTATTTATATATTTTCCGCTTTTAATTATGGTCTTGTGTTGAATAATTGTGACCCCTAAAGTGGGGTGTTACAGTTATCCTCTCTTCTGATGATGCGGAGATGGAGGAGGAGGAGAAAGTGCTAGAGCATGTACCGGAGGACGTACCTAAGGATGTGTGGTGGATGAGGACTAATGAGGAGTCGCTATGGTAAGCAGAGCAGATCTTGAGCAGGCATGACATGCAGCCCTTGGAGGAGGACGAGGACGAGGAGGACGGATGAGGAGGAGGAGGAGGATCCAGAGGAGTACTACTCCGACGAGTAGTGCAGCGGTTTGTTTTGGCCAGTCTCTAGTGTCTTCCCAACTTCTATATATTTATGATGTACCCCCTCCCCCTTTTCAGTTGTGGAGTTGCGTCTCCAGTATAGGGTGAGTTTGTCCTTATGTTGGTTACTTTCTTTTGTAGTCGGATGTTTAGAACTAATTTCTATATATATGCTTTGTGGGAAGTTTTTATTATTTCAATGTTGTTTATGATTACGTATATTTATCCTCATGAGCACAAGTATACTTATATGTTTTCGGAACTTGAGTATAAAGAAAAAAAAAGAAAACCCATATTTTCGATAAGTTCTTTATATTATATATATTTTCGCATTTCACTTTCGTCTTGTGTTAAATAATCGTGACCCCTAAAGTTGGGTGTTACCAAAAGCTATAGCTGTTAGCAAGGGCGTAACTTTATTTCCTTAATCACAGGTTGGGCGGTTAGTCCACAGCTAGTTATGTTCTCCCGAATCAAAGGGTGGTGCTGACCCCCCATAAAGGCCAACATTGAGCTTGTTTGAATCGATCTTGAGTAAGATATCTCTAATAGCGTCAATCCCACCAACATCTGTTTCCTAGTCATCTTCAAGAAAAACCCTAGACTGTAAAGAATGAATAGCTTCAGATATTGTCGCTTCCGATAAATTGACATCTCTTTTCAGAACTTTACCCTTGATTTCTCTCGCAGAGACTTCAGGGTTTCGCCAGAATTCCTTTATAAGAGTCAAATAAATCTTAGCTGAAGCTTCAAAGAATCTCTCCCAACCAGCATTTCGTATATGATCGTTGATGTCAATCTTGTACTCAGTATACAAAGAAAGCTCAAACTTATACTCAATCAGTATCTTAGCAGTCTATTACAATACTTTTCCTTTTACCCTTTCCTCCAGCCATGATTTCTTAGAAAAGAAGGTTTGAAGAAGAAAGACTTTGTAAAGAAAGAGTTTCATAGAGAGTTTCAAAAAGATGAAGAATTTTGTAAAGGCAAAACCTTTAGAGAAGAAGACCTTTAAGGCGAAGATGTAGCATTTGTCAAATAAATTTAAAATAAAAGAAAAAGCTTTTCAAAGGGACGTGTTCATTTAATCACAGACATACGTTCAAGTTTTGAAAATCGTAAAAGGTAGTTTTTAATGATAACAAAAACTGAATCAGAAGAGGGAATGTGAAATAAATTTGCCTCTCGACAAAGATTTAGTCCAATAAATGCATGTTAATAGAATGCAATGTGTGAAACCCACTACCTCGCCCATGATACTTAATATAAAAGATCATACAAGTCTTCAAATTAAAAACGTGTTAAAATAAAAACTTGTTTAAAGAGTAGCAAGTATCACATTATCCAAGACAAATAACTGTACCAACCAAATAAGTTTTAAATATTTGAAACTCAACAACGGCGGAAATAAACTAAACTCAAAACCCGAGGACACATATCAGAGTTGGTATACAATACACCGATAATACATCGGATAAAACTGAAAACAAATTAGCAAACTAGCAACCTAACTACGAGCAAGCGATCTCCTCGGGATCACTCTTTAGCAGCTGGCTCACCCTCCTCTGCATAAACAAGGTACACGCATATAACAACAAAAGTAGGGAGTGAGAAGTCATATACAAAAAATAAAACGGTAACAGAGTAGTTAATAAGATGAACATACAACATACAATCATACAAACATAATATATCATGTTAAAGAATGTGTGCCATGCTATGCAACATCACTACTCCATGCACATGTGGATCCATCAACTCTAACTCTGGAAAGACGACTAGGAGTACATATCTGTTTAACCAACAGGGATGCATCACCATACCAGATGATCTCCACATATACTCTCACTAATCCTGAAAACGTACAGTGGCTCGTCAGGGTAGTCAGGTTGTCAATAGGACGCTCCGGCCACAGGTTGCAAGTCCATGCCAGAAGGAACCCCCTTACCCAACTCTACCCTCAAGGCCGGGATAACACTCATCGTGGCCTCTACCGTCGCAAATTCATCGTTTGCTTTCCGCCCAAACCATCATCTTTATGCAATGATATATGCAATGTTCATCAAACATGCAAACATATGACCAACCATCCACCGTCATCATCATTAACAATGGTTATTGAACTTGACCATCAACGATGATCATAAACAACATCTGACGATAACCCATCGTTACCGTCTTTATCAACACCACTAATAGCAACACATCGTTACTATTAGTATCATTATCTTTATTAAGTATTATCTGAATTAACTAAGCCTCTATCCCTATTTTACTTACCAATATCCCCATTAATGTCTTCATTTTAATTTGATTGCTATCCTCAACGTATATTTTATCACATTCCTCACTTACTTTCTTTATTTAACTCTGTAAGATCATGTGGTTTCACTCATGCCCGATAATCAATTATTACCTATTATATTCAATTATTGCTATCCTAGTAATCGATTACTGCTAACCTGATAATCGATTATTACTACGTATTAATCGATTATCATCTTGTTACAACAGCTCTCGTACTTAGTTTAAGAGTAGTTTCTAACCTGGAATGTTTTTAACACTCATAGATCGACACTTATGTGTTTCAACTATAATCCTTGGGTTATCATCCTCACCTCTCATACTAACTCCATTTATTATGAACTTTCATGGACCTATAACTTGGTCTATGGCTTAAGATTAATTTAACATCAACTTTCAATGCTTAATCAACGTAGCCATCTATCATAATTCATCATCATCAACATGAAACATGAAATCAACACGTATACTCATGCCATAACAATAATAACTCACATCCAATAATCGCAAGAATAAAGAATATCACATATATTCATTTATCAACACCCTTAGGCATACATGAATACATAGATAAGGTTCAAAAGTCATATTTCATATATCAACATACAATTAGGGTTATGGGTTAACCCTTCATCTTATGCTACCCCAACACATATATTCATATTGACCTTCTCCCCCCCATACCTGGGATGACGAAACAAAATCTGAGGAAGAAGAGTATACAAGATCCGTTCTTGATTCCGTCTTAGGGCTCAAGCGCTAGATCACAAATACACCATAACGAAAAGAATAGATTCAATTCCTAATCCAATAAAAATTAAAGGAAAAACGATGAACTTTAGAGTTGGTAATCTTACCTTGATCACAAACTAAAAGACCCAAAACAGAACAAAACGAAGAGTTGCCTTGTCCTTAGTTCAATACACTTGCTGCATGACGGTGCCAATCGGAATCCAAAAACGTTCATAATTACTCCCCAAATCAAGAAAACTCAAAGAGAATTGGAGAACGGACAAAGGTACATGAATTTACCTCAATCCTAACCTATTAAGGTTAACAAGAACAAGGAATAACAGCTGCCCAAAGACTCTGTATCAGCTGCGGTGATTTTCCAACGCAAACGGGTAAAACGGTTTACGTTCTTGATGAATCTCAAAGGGATTAAGAGAGAACCCTAATAGTTTGAGAAAGGATGTTTTCAGAGGTTTAGAGGCTGCCAAAATAGGGTTTATTTCGTGCTCAAAGATTTATAAAAGGATTTAAGATGAAATGGGCCGAAATAAGGATTGAAAACTTGTTTCTGCAGAAAAATGCAGTAATAATCGATTGACTGTTCTGACTCAACATTCAGAGTTCTCGAATACCCATAATCGATTATGGCTGTTCTGACACTCATAATCGATTATAATAATTGATTATAATAATCTATTATGACTGTTCTGACTTGTAGATAATTCTCTAAGATTTTCAACGCATCCAAGATCGCCTCAATCGGGCATCTAGAACTCAAGATACGTCCAAAACCGTAAAACAGGTTCCTTGACCCTTTCTAAAGGCTAAACTACTCAAAACATACACATAAACATTCAACATGGAACTAGGGACATAAATCAACATATAAAAAATATATTAACACATCGATGCACATATAAACGAAAATTGGGGTGTTACATAATGGACTCATTAAATAAGAGATTCAAACCAAACATTAGCATACATTGGACTCACATCATAAACATATTGGACGCATGCATTGGACGCAGAGGTTTAGTAAAGATGTCTTCCCATTGATGGTCAGTATCTACAAATTGTAGAACAAACATACCTTTTTGCATATAATCCCTAATGAAATGATGCTTGATTTCTCTATGTTTTGCTCTAGAATGTAGAATGGGATTCTCAGATAAGTTGATGGCAGTAGTATTATCACACATAACTAGAATCATACTTACAAATACATTGTAGTACTCCAATTGATGCTTGATCCATAGTAATTGCAAGATTTGAGAAAATATTTGCTCCAATGAAGTGACATCCTCCACTAGTGATTTTTTATTCTATGCGGTCTCCAACATAGTCCGCATCAAAAAAGACAACAAATTTGTATTCATCATAGTTCTTAAATAGCAGATCCAGATTAGTAGTACCCTTTAAATATCTAAAGATTCTTTTAACTGTTGATAAATGAGATTCTCTAGGATCAGACTGAAAGCAAGCACATAGGCAAACATAGAACATAATGTCAGGTCTGGACTCAATAAGATATAAGAGGGAACCAATCATACCTCTGTATACCTTTTGGTCTACATTTTTGTCTATATTGTCTTGGTGCAGAATGGACATTGGATGCATTGGTGTGTTCATTGGCTTGCAATCATCCATCTTGAATTTCTTTAAGAGTTGTTTAGTGTACTTCGTTTGATGGATGTACACTTCGTCCGATGTTTACTTTACTTGAAGACCTATGAAGAACTTGACTTCTCTCCTCATGCTCATTTCGAATTCTTTCTGCATCAAGTTAGAAAATTCCTTGTAAAAAGATTCATCTGTTGCACCAAATATTATGTCATCAACATATCTTTGAACAACTATGAAATTATTTTTAACATATTTTCTAAACAAAGTAGTATCTACTTTGCCTCTACTAAATCCATCCTCCATCAAGAATGAACTGAGCCTCTCATACCAAGCTCTTGGATCATGTTTGATTCCATATAAAGCATTCTTAAGCTTATATACATTCTCTGGGTGGGTTTGATCTTCAAAACCTGGTGGTTGCATAACATATACCTCTTCACTTATAAAACCATTTAGAAAGGGACTTTTACATTCATTTGATATAACTTAATGTTTTGATGTGCAGCAAATGAAAGTAAAATGCGTATAGCTTCTAATATAGCAATAGGGGCAAAGGTTTCATGATAATCTATACCTTCTTATTTTGAGTAATCTTGGGCAACTAACCTTGCCTTGTATCTCACAACCTTACCATCTTAGTCCAACTTGTTTCTATAGACCCACTTAGTGTCGATGATGGATTTATCTTTAGGTAGAGGAACCAGAGTCCAAACTTCACTATATTTGAACTGATTGAGCTCTTCTTGCATAGCTAGGATCCACCCTTCGTCCACAGAGCTTCTCCCACAGTATTTGGTTCCAACTCAGAGATGAAGGTTGAGTCAGCTTGATCTCTGAATGTTGACCTTGTTCTAACCCTAACATTGGGACTACCAATGATTTGTTCTTCTGAATGGTAGGTTCTGAATTGCCAGGTTCTTTGAGTGTTGACGTCCTGTTGAGATGTGGATGTGTCCATCAAGTTGTGTTGATCGTCTGATGGTCCATCATCCTTTATCATTGGACACTTCTCTTGATCATTCAGACTCATATCTGCAAAAGACTTATCTAACTCTGATAATCTCTTATCAGGCTTCTTGTCATCAAACTTCACATGGATGGATTCTTCCACAACTAAATTCCTAGAGTTATAGACTCTAAAAGCTTTGGACGTTTTAAAATATCCTAACAATATCCCATACCTTGGCATCAAACTTACCAAATTGATCTTTAGTATTTAATATGAAACATTGACATCCAAAAAGATGGAAATAAGAAATGTTGGGTTTGCGTCCTTTCCACAATTCATAAGGAGTCTTATTCAAGATTGATCTTATGTATACTCTCTTCTGAATGTAGCATGCATGTTCACAGCCTCAACCCAGAGGTATCTGGATACAGAATTATCATTAAGCATTTCCCTAGCCATCTCTTGAATAGATCGGATATTTCTCTCAACCACACCATTTTGTTGTGGTGTCCTAGGAGCAGAGAAATTGTGAGGAATAACACTTTCTTCACAAAACCTTTTGAAATGCTCATTTTCAACTTCACCTCTATGATCACTTCGGATTGAGCTGACATAAATGCCTTTTTCATTATGTACACGTTTGCAGAATAGAACGAAGACCTTGAAACTCATCCTTGTGACCTAAGAACATAACCCATGTCCTTCTAGTATAGTCATCTACTATGACAAGCCCATATTTCTTAACACTGACAGAAGTAGTCCTTGTTGAACCAAACAAATCAACATGTAGCAGTTCTAGTGGTCTAGAGGTAGTAACAATGTTTTTAAAATCAAAAGAATTCTTAACTTGTTTTCCCTTTTGACATGCGGTGCACAGAGCATCAGATCTATACACAAGATTTTGTAATCCTCTTATGAGGTTATGCTTGTTTAGCTTTGAGATTAATCTCAAGCTTCCATAACCAAGTCTCTTATGCCAAGTTCATCGCTCATCCTCGCATGATACACTTTGATTTTAGAGTTCTCCCTAGTCAATCTTATAAAGATTGTTTTGCCTCTTACTAGTGAATAAGATGGATCCATCAGGGTTGTTGACTATACACTCTCTTTGTTGAAGGAAACATCATACCCACTATTGCACAATTGACTTATGCTCGGTATGTTGTGTTTTAATCCTTCAACCAATATAACATTATCAATAGAGGGAAAATGATGCTTACCAACTTTACCTATCCCAACTATTCTTCCTTTCTAGAGAGGTAAGCCCTCCACCAGCTTTACGTCTTAGATCTTGGAACATAAACCTTTCTCCCGTCATGTGATGTGAGCATCCACTATCCAAGTACCAGGACTAGGGTTTCATTTCTGCTGTAAAGCAAATGTGGAACAGGTATTGTCATATTTTTAGGCACCCAATAGACTTGGGTCCTTTCTTGTTAGTACATGTAGATCATCCATGTTTCATATTTTTCTTGTTGTGAATGCATCTGGAGGCAACATGTCCATTTTTACTAAAAATATTACAATAAATATGAGATGCATGTGGCTTTGATACTTTACGAGAAACTTCTTGTTTCACTTTGTCATAGCCAAAGCCAGACTTATCAAGAGGTGATCTTGAGTACCTCAGTATCAAACTTAATTTCTCTTATCCTCCAACTAACTTATATATTCTCTTAGTTAGATCGGCAACCTCTTGTTTAAGTTTTATGACTTCACAGGATGCGTTGGACTCCGAGATGAGTTTGTCAGTTAGACTAACATTCTCATATTTTAGCTTATTATTTTCTTCAATTACATATATTGATTTTCTAAGCGCAAGGATTCATATTCTTTATTTATCTTTGAAAACATGCTTTTCAAAATTTTATATTCATGTGATAGGATAGAGGAATTATTAAGAAGTTCATAAAAAGCTTCTTTTAAACTAAAAGAGTCAAATTCTAATACCTCGTCATTGTCCAGTTCTTTATCCGAAGATGTACTTTCCATTAGTCAGAAGTTCACCTCAGCATTTATGTCTGCAAGTATGTTCTCCATAGCGTCCTGCACCTCTTTGGCAGAGGAGAACTGAGCAACCTTCACACGTTCATTTGGTCTCAGGCTATTGTTGATTAGCTCCAGGGGTCTATTACTTAAGAGAACCTTTTGCTTTTCCTCGTCCGTCCAAGACTCTTTGGGTTTACAAGCAATGGACTTATCCTCAGCGATCATTGTTGGATAGTATAGTCCAACTTTGATCATGCTCCACAGTGGTCTTGAGATTTGATAAAGAATTTCATCATGTGTTTCCAGTTTAGATGGTTACTTCCACGAAATACTAGTTGACTTTTGATTGATCTTCCAAGGGGCAGGTTGATGCTTCCCTCAAATTTTTCAGCAATAAGGCTTAGATTTGCCTCTTCACAACTTCATCGTCTTCTTCTGAAAGATCGAGGTCCTCCCAAGAAGCCATAAAACTTTTCTTTTTCTTTTTAAAGAACTTCTTATCCTTTAGTAAAGGACATTCAGCTTTAAAATGGCCATGCTTTTTACATTCAAAGGATACCATGGGATTTTTGTCTTTGGTTTCCCCATGATCCTTGAAAATTTTCTTTTGGATTTTGCGAGAAATGAAAGATAGCTCATCATTGTCTGATGTTTCTTCCTCCATCTGATTGACTTCATCACTGGACTCATCTATCTTGAAGGCTTTTAGCTCTAGCCTTTTGAGTTTTCAAGGCATTGGACTTGCCTTTTGTAACACCCCCCTCAGGTGCTACATACACAAACTCGATTGCGGAAAACATCAAGAAAATAAAACACTGGTTACTTTCGAAAAATACTTTAATTAATTAACTACGTTCGAAAACGTGGGTCTAAAAATTTTCTTCATGCATCAAGTAATGCAAACTCAGGACAAAGGAATAATCCTTATAGTACTCATCAATATTCAACATTCATAACAACATAATCATAACATAATTATGCCAAAGCATATAAGTTTCTTGGAAATACAGTTCCAACTCATAACATAAGTTCAGGTCTAATATATCATATTACAGACTCAAAATATTTGTTCAACGTACATGCAGCAAATAAAATATAACTGCTTCAAAAGTAAGACTCCTATGCTGGTCGGGCTAAAAGCAGCCATTGGGATACAATCCCAAAGTCAGCTCCGATTCCAAGAGGAATTCGAAGGGATCCTCTTTTCTGCTCCTTCAAAAGACTCCTTCATCTGAGTCCTCACGTGTCCGCGGGAACCTACGATCAACATTTGTACATATATTCCAAAAACACAACAGGGTGTCCAACATGTACAGGCAAAGGTGAGATACCCATTTCATAAGTTTATCACGATAGCCGCACAAGCGACAAACAACAAATACACCCACAAACAAATACAGTTGTAATAACAGATATTCCGACAACATAATATCTCAAACACTGTTATGAGTTATAATAATGCATGAGACTCCAATATCATCTTTCTAAATTCATGTACTCCGGAGAGTCCTACTTCCCTTCATCGAGCGATAGGCTGTAAATACACCCGTAACACAATTGTTCTCGTGAGTCAGCCCCTCAATTTAGGTCCGAACTCCAATTGTTCCAGTGTACCACATCATAACCATATCCTGAATAGTCCAGTCTCTGATTGAGTTCATTCGTGTTGGGCAACCGATTTACCACGGCACGGGGTCACGATGCCTCCGGCCACTTGTGGAGTTTCGAACACAGAATGCCCCTATAGACCTAGTGGTCTTAACTGGCTCATATTCTCAACTACTTGAGTTGTAGCTCGTTTTCAAATGGCACGTCTGCCATTTCATGTATGTACACAGAAAGTTCTATTTTCTTTTTCGTTCATTCTTTATTTTGTCGAGGCATATAGCTCACAACTCGTTTTAAAGGACATTAAGCTCGTTCATTCAAAGCACAGGGCATGAAGTCCGAGTGCTCAATCCACAAAACACTAGCCCGACGTCTCGGTCACTAGGTTTGCATTCATCTCAAAAGATTCATCATTTTTCTTTCGATCTTATTTCTCAAAACAACTTTGGCAAACAAAACTCAATTTCATTTTCTTGAACTAAGACATTTCTTTTTCAAAGAAATCATTTTCCGGGAAAAACTCTTTTTCGTAAACAAAACCATTTTCTAAAACAAAACTCAATTTGCAATGACTTTCCTCAAACCACTTTTTCCTTTTCAAAAGGACTTAACTTTTCAAAAAGAATTTTACTTTTCTAGATAAAACAACACATTTCCCAATATACCTTTTTGATTTCAAAATCTGATTTTCAAAAACTTTGATTTCGGTTTTCAAGTTATTTAATTTTCTTTCTCGAGTCATAGCCAGTCCTATGCTCTTAATTAGTCCAGGATATATATATATATATATATATATATATATATATATATATATATATATATATATATATACACACACCAATCTCAAATCAACATAACCAATATATCTCATTCAAGGTATCCATGCCACAATTCATATTCAATAATCAATCACGTACATAACACAGCTTTCAACCAATCCAGGATATATATATATATATATATATATATATATATATATATATATATATATATATATCAATCTCAATTAATAATAACCCATCAATCAACCAATTGCCATTAGGCTACCAAACTTAATAATGAATACCTCCCTTTACCTCTCAAGGTTTCTCAATCAAATTCCCAAACGGTTCTCGGCTTCGGTTCCGGTTTCGTCCGCATCGCCTAAAGCAATCAAGAACAATTCAATTCAGAACAACAATCAACACAACATAACAAAATCAAAACATTCCCCCAATAGTGGTCTAGGGTTCGGCCAAAAAAATGGTAAAATGGGCTAAAGATCTCATTTGGTTCCAATCTTTTGGATGGTTGGTTCTTAAGCATGGTTAACACTAAAACAAGTCCTATTACCCAAAAATTTGAAACAAAACTCATGGTTCTAATCACTATAGGTCTCGGCCATGAAGAGTAAAAGAGGTTAGAGATTGATTTGGTCTTCCAATAACTTGGATTCTAGGACAAAAGGAAAGGTAAGGATGGAATCAAGAGTTCAAGAAAAAAAATTGAACAAAACCACTATTCCCCCAATGCTTAGGGTTTCGGCCCTCCCAAAAAAATTAGGCTAGGATGAGAGTTTGATCATATACTCTTGGATAGAGGTAGAAGGTGATGAAGCTAGCTCAAAGAAATTGGTTTCCCATTAAAATGATTTTTCTAGACTTTTCTAGGAATTTTGAAAATTTGGATCATAAACTTGAAATCTATGAAATCAAGATTTCAAACTTGAGATAGGAAGAGATTCATGAGGCTTAAGGATCATAGAAGTTATCTTACCTCTTGAATGAAGAAGATTGATCAAGAATCAAGCTTTTCTCTCAAAGATTCAAGCTTTTTCTCTTAAGAAAAATGGAGGTTTGGTTCAAGGAAGAAGATGAAGTGTTGGAGGCTCTCTCTTCCTGGTCTTATGCGTGGGAAATGGGGGCTGACCAGCCCTTAAATTAACTCACTTAAGGGCATTTTGGTCATTTCCTTTAAGGACCAAAATGTCATTTAAGAAAAGGTCAGGGGTATTTTGGTCTTTTCACGTCCAGATATTTTCAAACGTCATGATGACTCTGGCACGCTTTCCCATGTGAGTGGACTTGATGTGACATCAAGATTATCCATTAGCGGGTCCTGATAAACCCATATGCAGCTCCATTCGTCACCCGATTGAAGATTTCGCTCGAATGAAGATCAGGAAGTGATTTTTTTCAAATTTAACAAAAACGTAGGAAATTAAATTCTAAGATTTACTGTCTCGTTCACGGGTCGAAATTAGGTCTCCTGAGCAGTAAAATCTTACTATCAGTGGAAAAACGCAGACCGGGCTTCATTTGAGTTTTCAGCTCAAAATTTAATCGTAGCTTCGTATGATAGCGTTGAGCATGAATATGGTCTCGGTTTATTTTATTTCATTTTCTAAGACCTTGAATAAAATAAAAACTTAATTATTCTACTTATTGATATTTAAAAACAGTGAAAAATCGCGGTGTTACACCTTTCTTTGAAGGATTGTCTCTGTTTAGCTCCTGTTCATGAACTTGTAGAGTTCCTACGAGATCATCCAAGGTTAAGGTTGAGATATGCTTAGCTTGGGTGATGGTAGTCACCAAGGGTCTCCACTCCTTAGGAAGGCTCCTAAGGATCTTAGTAAACATTTTCCTTGGTTGTATAGACTTTACCAAGGGACTTCAGATTGTTGATGATAGTCTGGAAAAGACCTATCATATCAAGAATGGTTCACCTTCTTCCATCGTGAACATTTCATACTGTCCCCGAGTATGTTGATCATTGAGTCCCTCATCTTAGTAGTTCCTTCAAAAAGGTTTGATAGAGTGTCCCATATTTTTTTAGCACATTCTCACTGTAACATCCTGATTTTCTGTGACTCTAATCAAGTTGGTTAGTCTCAATTAGGGCCTTGGATGCTCGTGCGAATTTTTTGGAAAAGGAGAAACTGGGGGAGTCAAGAGTTTAGAAAGCTCTTCCCCACTGAGCAGTACGCTCAAGCGTGGGAAGGGAGCATGCCCTAGCATGCCAGCACTCAAGCATTGGCCTTGTGCACGCTCAAGCGTACTGACTGCGCGTGCTAGTTGTCTTGAGTTTAGACACGTGTGGGACACGTGTAGGACACGTTTCAAGCAAAGGAGAGGACGGAGTAGACGAGGCTCCACGCTCAATCGTGGAAGAGCCCCACACTCAAGCATGGCATTCCTGCATGCTTTAGCGTTCTCAGCAAGATGCTCCAAGTGAAGTTTTCACTTCCCCTTTCACTTGGCTCACTTTTCCACCTTCAAGCTTGAGAGTTGCAGAGATAGTAGAGAGAAGTCAGAGCTCTTAGAGTGAGAAAGCTTGTTTCGAGGTGATCAAAGTGTCGGAATGCGATTCTGAGTACACGGTTGTGATCGCGGCAAAGTTACCTACAACTTTGATGGATTCGTTTCTCGATTCGCCTAAGGTAAACTCGAATCCTTAACATGTGTTCTTCGTGGTTCTTCGAGTGACCTTTCTTCTTGGATCTTTGAGCTTGCCCTCGGGCTAACACTATTGTATATGTGTTGTGCTCATGATAAGGGCAAAGTTCACATTCGTGACTGCTCGTGCTTTGGAGCTTGAAGCCACGACTATTGGAGGAGATTGGGGTTGTTCTTCGCGTCCTTGCTGCATGGATGAACATGCCAATGTTCGTGTTAATTTTCGTGCCAAGTCTTTAGGGGGGAGAAAGAGTATTGTTGCCGTTGGGAAAGCAAAAGTAGTGTAGATGTATCTTCTGTTGTGTGCAGGGAAGCCCTAACCCTATTAGTATAGTGGTTGATCCCCGATAAAGTACCTAAACCCTAGGTTTTGTATACTTTGGGCTATCGCCGTTAAGTTTGGAAACCCTAGGTTAGAGAAATGTTGATTGAGGATGATCTACTTCGTATGACTGTTATGGTGATGATTATTGTTATTGCTATCTGGATACGTGCCTACATGTTACTTGGGGTATGATATGCATGATTTATGTTTTTTATGTTGATATTAGTTTTGCTGTTGTTCTGTTGTGTGTTGTATTGTTGTTTTGTGGCAGAATGCCAGTTAGCTTTAAGTTTGGCTGTGTGTCGTGTTTGTTGTCGGGTTAATACCGTGGATGGTGTCGTTGCTTTTGTGCTAATTGTTTGAGGCTGTGGTCATGTTGTTGGAGCTGTGGCTCATGGACGCATGGCGTCGAGGCTGTGGCCGTGTAGATGCGGTGGCATCGTGTTGTTGCTGAGTGAGCGTTAGGCGTTGTAACAGGTAAAATCGATAAAAGTTCTGTTTTGATCGTTATCAGGTAATTTCTCGTTTTATGTGCCGGAGGCAGAGAAACAGGGAATTGAGTGGAATGTAATGTTGAATTACATTTTCCATTACCTTGTTGATTATTCCTAATGAAAAGAATTAGCTTTCTTAAAATCCAAAATTTACCAAAAGTAGTAAAAACCAATTATCCATTTTTGGTAAACCCTAATCACCTAATTTCTAGCTAAATGGGAATGTAACTATTCTAGTTACATTTAGTTAAGGCCATTATGCCATTCCATCTTGGGAGAAGCTAAGATTTGCTTTCCATCATTTCAAGTCAAGTTTATAACACTAACCAGTAATGGAAAAAGTACCTTAGCCATTTTTGGTTAATCTTGTCCTTAAGCCCTCCATTAAGCAACAACACACCTATATACTTGAATCTTGGCCCTCCATTCTTTATGACCAATATTGAATGAATTTTTGGAGTCCACCAAGCCAAGGCATTCGGCCATTAGGTGTTCAAGACACCAAAAATACTATTCCATTCATTTCTCACTCAAAACACAAAAGTTCAAGACTTTCTCTCTTCTATCACTTCTCTCTAAGGTTCGGCCAAGCTTGGTGAGTGTTCATACTCATATTATTTCATCATTTTAACTTCATATTCTAGTTTATCTCATTCATCTAAACAACTTTCATCTTTGAAATTTCTTCATTTGAAGTTGTTTGCTCAAAGATATTCAAGAATCATTCAAGAAGGTTCAAGCTTCTTGAACTTGTTTTGAACCCTTGCTCAAGAGTAAGTTTCTAACTTAGTTTATTTTCTTTAGTACTCTTGAGAACATCTTTGTGTTATCAATTTTTATGAATTTGAAAAATCAAGTTTTGAACTTGTTTGTTTCTGCTCTAGGTCACGGTTTCATAGTTGTTTTGGTGACCAAGTCTTCATCTTCTTCTCTTCAAGGAAGATTCACAAAGGTAATGGGGGAGTGAACCATATCACACCTTAAATGGTGGTGATAAAGGCCTCCTAGTTTTGTTGAAGGAAAACCCTAGATCTAGGGTTTCCTTATAAAGTTCTTTACTTTGTTGTTATATTAAATTATGTTGTTGTGTTGATATGGTGATTGTGTTTGTATATGCTAGAAGAAAATTATTTTGGCATGGTGAAAAACTGTTCTTAGGTCCAAAGACCTAAGGATAGGATTTTAGAATGTTGAAATTGTTTATGTTCTAAGTTGCCTTGATAACATGCTTATGTGTTGATGTGATTATTCTAGCAACCTTGGATGTTGTTGAATGGCTATGTGAGGTTCAGCCTTGTCATGTTTAGGAGGGAAGCCAAAGCTTCTATGTTTAAGTGATGGTATAGTGGACTTAATATGGTTCTAACAATGCATATAAAACAAAGAAAACCTATCCAACTTCTATAGGGACATTCGGCCTTCACATAGATAGTAGGGTTAGGACCTTAAAATGTTGATGCTAAGGGGTTTTATATGTTCATACTAAAGTACAAGAGGTATATAAATTGAAAAGGTTTCCAAAGAAACCAAGTTTTGGTTCCAAAGAACCATGTGTTGTGAAATGAGAGTTTTTGATTTTCATGTTGGAACTATTTTAAGAATAAGTTGGCTTAATGTTGATCAACCACTTATTTTAATAAGTTTTTTTTGGAAGAAAAGATTTTCAAGAACCATGAGTTTCATAGTTAATCAAAATGGTTTTTAAGGGACTTTTGGTTTATAATTCTTCTTGAGAAAATAGGATTCTTACAAAACCTTTGTTTAAAAAGAAAGAGTTTTACACTATTACCTTTTGAAATTTCCAAAACCTTATAAGTCATATTTCATTTGAAAACAAATTGGTGATTTTCAAATAAGAAGTATGCTTTCTTTTACATTTAGTAATAGAACTAGGAAACTAATTCAAAAGAGTTTACGCTAAATGAGACACCTATAGGCACTTGATTAAAGTTTTCAAACTATAATTAATGAAGGGGATTTCATCAACTACTTTACTATAAGAATAGTACTTTGAAGCTTTTCACTATAATAGTATAAACACGCTTTATCTCCTAAGGGAATCTATATGAACTCCTTAATGGACTCATAAAGATTTTAGTAGAAGACATATACTAATGCCTAGTGGTCATGACAAAATCATGCCCCACATCCTTGATGATTTAGATCATCTAAGGACTCCATAATGTTTAATCACTAAGAGTTACTTATAAAAGTAATGTTCCTTGTTAGAAAAGTGAGAATATTGATGAAGGGGATCCTTGTGGATCCTAACCTCCATAATACATCTAGGTTACGGACTAATGTATCATAAGACTTGAACATTGTGTTACGAACGACAAAGTGGTATGTGATTGCAAGGAACGGAACCAAAGAAGGGCGACTGATGGCAAGTCGTGTGAAAGTGGGCCCCCTAAGGGTATCCTGTGGTTTATTAAGAGATAAACGTGGTGCTACAGTGATGAGGTAGTACATGGCTATTTGTAGCATTTCTGGACATGCATCTGCATCTGTGCATGAGTTGGGCGTGATGTCTAGGAGTTGAGATTACACCTTGGTGCAAGTGTGATTGCTTGAGGTGTCAATCATGAGGATCTTAGGGACGTCGGGGGTTGGGAAAACATATGTGGCCAGAGAGTAGCTCCTCTGTGTGGTGGATATCCATCGAAAAACATTGACTTCCTGACTGAAACACCGAGCAAATCACGATTTTGGTAAAGAATGTCTGGCGTGAGCCGTGATAGCAATTGCGATCTTGATTAGGCATTATAGGGCTGAGATAACACAGACAATGTTCTCCTAATCACTCACTCTATTATGTTTAGCTCCATGGAGTATGGGTCTGAGTCATGTTGCATTAGTGTCATTGCATAGTTGAGTTGAAATTTGACCCATATTATTGTTGATTGATATTTTAATTGTGATGCCATGTAATTTAATTGTTATGCTGTGAAAGCCCATGCGCTAATTGCTGATTGGGTGCATGTATGCATGAATTTTATCACTACTGTTATGGTTGTGCAATATGCGGAATCTCACCTCATTACTTTTGTTGTCACGCTGCTCGCGTGGGTTTCATCTTGCTATGGTGAGTAGATACGGCAAGCAACCCACCTTCTCGTTTGAATTTGGACTTGACACTTCACGACGGGGCTGACGCTTGGACTATCCTTCCTGACGGACGGCGCACCTACACTGGAGCCGTGAGTCTCATGAGCAGGAGGGATTTACCTTTCTCTATGACGAGCCTGTCCGAGAGAGTTTGCACTTTGCGGATCAGTGGTGAGGGTAGCTCAGGGTCACCCAGCCACCACCACCACCACCTGCTGATCATCCGCGACTGCCTTGTACCCAGCCCGCCGTTCATCGGGAGGAGCCCCGGGATATAAATGTTGACCCTGCTTCCATGCCACCCCCACCCATTGCACCGTCTACGTCCACCTTGCCTGCGTCTGCTGCCGGACCATCCGTTCCCATAGTCCCACCCCCAGGACCTACCTATGAGCCTTTCAAGCTACACCCTCTGATTCCTCGCCAGCAGACGAATTGGAGGATGACTGCTCGTAAGAGCACACCAGCTTCCTCCAGGGTATTCTTCTCCATTCCACTCGTTATCCTCTCGTCTGACAATGAGGAGATGGAGGAGGAGGAGGAGGTACCAACGGATGTACTGGAGGACATTCCTGAGGTAGCTCCAGCCAGCGCGAGTCAGGACGCATGGTGGTTGAGGACTGATGAGGAGGCATCGCGGTATGCGAAGCAAATCATGAGTGGCTATGACATGTAGGCCTTAGAGGATGAGGACGAGGAGGAGGAGGCCATGGAGGAGGACGTGGAGGAAGAGGAAGACCCAAAGGAGTATTACTCCCATGAGTAGTACAGTGTCAGTTTTTGGCCAGTCTCTAAAGTCTTTCCCAGTGTCTGTATATTTATTATGTACCCCCTTTCCCTTTATGTTGTGGAGCTGCGTCTCCTGTAGTACAGGTTAAGTTTGTCTTTATGTTATTTTGTTTTCTCCTGTAGTCCAATGTTGAAACTACTATGTGTACCTATTTATTTGAGAGATGTTCTATCTTTTAGTATTGTTTATGATTATGCATATTATCCTTGTGGTGTAAGTATACATGCATGGTTTTGGAACTTGAGTATAAAAGAAAGGAAAAAGAAAACCCATATTTTCGGTAAGCTCTATTTATATATTTTTCTCTTTTTTTAATATTTATGGTGAATAATCGTGTCCCCTAAAGTGGGGTGTTACAAGCGTGAGGTCTGGTATCAAGCCCATTGAGGATGTTTGTTGCATATCATCAGCTACCAAGTGGCGAGGCCGTATGAAAGGTAGTATGGACTGCCAACGTCATTCAAGATTAGTTGTACCTGAGTGCGGGTACGGAGAGTAGAAGGGGCGGTCAAGTGAGTGACCTTGGGGATGTTGCCGATATCGAGAATAATTTACAGTGACGGATGAGGTAGCTCCTATCCTGTCGTGACACCCGATCCAATCCGATTTGCCCAACTAATCCCTAAGCTTTCCAAGTTCCAGGCTAACATTCTGAGGTGACTAAGACAACCCAATTCCAGTGTGGAAGGGGGATGCACTCTTATTGGTCATGGCGAGCAGTTCGGTTTCTTGGATAAACTAACTCCGTTTCAACACAGAACCTGTTCCGGTGTGGAACCAGCTTTGTGAAATTCGGCCGACATGCTGAATGGGATTAGTATCCCGGTCTAGAGGATTAATGTGAGAGTGAAACTTATGGAGATGTATGTTTGCAATATGTGTTGTCTCGAGAGACATTTGGTTGTGTGTAGTAACTTATATATATGCTATACATGTTATCTGTTACCTGCTATTGTCAAGTTGGGAACCAACATGTGGTTGGTCCGAGTGGTAACGAGCTTGGGCCCCTTAAGCAAGTGGTCAGGGGTTCGATCTGTGACTCTTGTGTATGGAGAACGCTGTTGCGCACGGAGGATACCTTGGGAAACCCAAAAAATAAAGAGCTTGGGAGATTTGAATAAATATGAAGATTTCTTGTTCATGTATATTTCTTGTATTTGTAGTGCCACTACTTTCTTCAAAGACTTCGGTACTTATAGACTTCAACACATCAACATTCTTATATCTTCAACGAAGGCAAGAGAGTCGTTCTGATGAGCATTAAATGCATAATCGCGTTGAGACTAGCTTGGTCTGATAACTTGTTCTATGACTTCTGAGAAGCAGTGTAGGTTATCAGATAGCTGAAATTAGAACTGACATGGTTGCTATGACTCCGAAAGTTGTCTTTTTGTCTTTCCTTCTTTAGTAGAGTCAACTTAGTTGATTCGGGATTTTGTATAAGAAATAGATAGGCGCTTATTCATTCGATCAGACTATGTTCAAAAAGCTTTGTGTATGATAAACAATATGTGAATATTGCTTTTTAACTTTTGGCGCTTTTATCTTTAACATTAGCTCAATAAGAGATATAACATTAAGAGCATTGGACCGAAATAACTTTATGGTAAAAATGTTATTACCAATACCTCGAACGCTTTGTAGGATAAGATAACAGTCCAATGACTGAGTCCGTTAATCCCACATAAAGATATGATAGACTTTACATTTCAAACAAATCTTTGGACTTTCCATTCCTACGCATATAGAAACCGATACGTTAGATATAAAAAACTCATTGTTCATCTAATTTAATCCTCTTGTTAACATCAAAACTTTGAGGGATGGTGAACCATAACCGCTTTGGTTCCAACACCACCCCCTCTCATGCACCTAGACCTATATGTAGACATGACCACCACCCTAGGTCACAATGCATCCCCTACCAAGCAGAATGAAAGTAAGTCTTCCAAGCAACATATTTCGTTCACCGTGACAAATCAGAGTTCATTACAATGCCTCATAACCATTAGGGATAGCTATCTTGGTCTCCCCGGAATAGCTCATCAAGGACTATGGAATATGAAGTACGCGTTACGATAATCGGCCTGCTCCGACACCACGACACAATAGTGGCCTACTACTGGTCACCTATGGAACCTATCGAACCCAGTTGAATCCTCAAGGCCTACCAAGCAAAATATCTAGGTACTCTGACCTCGTGTAATCCTAGATCTATTTGGCCGCGAATACAACAACAATGCAATATATCATGAACCTCACGACTCATCTCTGATTTATGGCTTAGTATTTCAACCATGCACTTTAAACACACTAAAGATCGACACTCCCTACCAAGCAGAGTGCTCCACACTCATCATAACTCATATCAATAAATTAACCAGGTTGAGTACTACGCACATACTTCCAGTCACCTCATAGCATACATCACCCGAAGAACAGCAATCAAAACTTAACGCTAATCATACAAGCAAGTCATAATGTACTAACATAGGACACACTCATAATCTCAAGCATACCATGTCATCTCATATAACAATAGTCATAAGGAAATGGGCAATCATGTTGTCAGTCAAAACATGCTATCACACAACACGTAAACACATACATGATGAATACCAAAGCATATGATCAACACCACGTAGAGCATATACCATCAAGCACATCATAGTAATCGCATAATTCACACTAAGCATACGACCTCAATCCGCATATAATCAACCTATTGGTGAAAAACCTACAGTGCCTAAACCTGCGATGGTACCACTTCACTGTAGTCACCAATGCGGATTAAATGTTGTCTGTAACACCACGATTTTCATACTTTCTAAGATCGATAAGCTATATAGAGATTATATCTTATCCGAGGTTTTAGAAAATGATTTTAAATAAAACGAGATCATAGTTATACTCTACATTATCGTAGAGAGTTACAGTTAAATTTTGGGTTGAAAATTCAGACGGAACCCGGTCTGCGTTTTCACTAGCAGTAAAATTTTACAGATCAGAAGATCTAATTTTTTGCTCGTGAACGAAACAATTAAGTTTTAAATCGAATTTCCAACAACTTTGGTAATTTTGAAATTTTTCACCAAAAAGTGAAATAATATAAGTTATACGAGCGAAATCTTAAATCGGGTGAAGAACGGAGCTGAATATGGCTTTACCGGGACCTGCTAACGGATAAACTTATAGTCATATCAGGCCAACTGACGTAGGAAGGTGTAAACACCCCGATTTTCGAGTTTTCCTAATTAATTAGTATTTATGAACTTATATTTTATTCGAGGTCTTAGGAATGGAAATAAAATATTCCGAGGCCATAATCATGCTCAATGATATCGTAGGAAGCTACGATTAAGTTTTGAGTCGAAAACTCAAACGGAGTCCAGTCTGCGTTTTTACACTGACAGTATGATTTTACTGCTCAGGAGACCTCAGATGGACCCATGAACGAGACAGTAAGTCTTAGAATTCGATTCTCTACGTTTTGGTTAAATTTCACAAAAATTTCAAAAACATTACTTCCTGACTTCCGTTCGAGCGAAATCTTCAATCGGGTGGAGAACGGAGCCGCGTATGGACTTACCAGGACTCAACAATGGATAATCTTGATATCACATCATGTCAACTCACTTGGGAGAGCATGCCAGAGTCGTCATGACGATCGGGAATTTTGGGACGCGAAATTACCAAAATACCCCTAACCAGTCTTTTACACTTTTACCATTTTACCCTTTTGGCAAATGATCATTTTACCCTTAAGTGACATTATAAAAGGCTGAACTCAGCCCCTCACACCCTCCATTTCACGCACCAGCCCTCTCAAAGCAAGAACTCCATAGTTGTTGTTGAAAAAAAATCCATTTCTCCTTGAAAACCTTAATTCACTTGTTAAAATCACTTGATTCCTTGACCAATCTTCCTCCATTCTAAGGTAAGATCACTTCCATGATCTCCTAGCTTCTTTAATCTCTCTCAATCTCAAGATCAAAACTCCATTTTCATGAAACTCATTCTTAGATCCAAAAGTTTGAAAATCCATAGGAAATTGTAGAAAAATCCTTTCAATGGGAAACCAATTTCTTTGAACTCACCTCATCATCCTCTACCTAAAACCAAGAGCTCATGATCCAAGTCTCATCCTAGCTCTTAAATCCCAAAGTGGCCGAACCCTAAGGGAGATGATGAATAGTGTTTTTCATCAAATTTTTGATTTCTAACTCTTGATTCCATCCTTAGCTTTCCTAGTGTCCTTGAATCCAAGTGATTGAAAACCAAATCAATTCCTAGCCTAGTTTTCCCAAAGAGGCCGAGAGCTTCATGAGAAAAATCCAGGAGTTTTGTTTCATATTTTTGAGTCATAGGACTTGAAGTAGTGCTAAATAAGTTCATGAACCAACCATCCAAAAGTTTGGAACCAAATGAGATCCCTAGCCTTTTTACCCTTTCATGGCCGAACCCTATGCCTTTTAGGGGAAGAAAATTTATGTTTTGATGTTATAGATTGATGTTGATTTGTTGTTTGAATTGAATTGTGTTTGATTGTTTTAGGCGATGCGAACGATATCGGAACCGCAACCGAGAATCGATCGAGTTTGGATTGAACGCTTTTTGTGAGGTAAAGGGAGGTAGTCATTTAAGTTTGGTAACTTCATAGTGCATGTTTGGTATATGTGTTATGATGATTGGATTATTGAATTGGAGATGAGTTTGAATGATGTATGGATTTGTTTTACTTAATGAAACATATTTGCACACTTGTTGATAATTTGTGGCATGGATGCCTTGATTGATATTATTATGATATTGAACTATGGATATACATATATATATTTATATCCTGGATGAGCATAGGACTGGCTATGTCTCGATAATTATTAAAAGACCCGAAACCGAAACCAAAGTTTTGAAAACCGTGTTTTGGAAATCAAAAGGTGGTCTTTGGAAAACTTGTTGTTTTTTCAAGAAAAGTTGTCTTTCTTTTTGAAAATTAAAAAGTGGTTTTGTGAAAATTCGTGCAAATCATGTTTTTTTTCAGTAAAGTGTTTTGAAAAGGCGTGAAACCTTAGAAAACGGTCTTTGTTTTCAAGAAAGGTGTTTCCCGAAAAATGTTCCCTTTGTTAAAAAAGATGTCATGTTTCAAGAACAATGAACGTGTTTTGTTTCCAAAGTTGTTTTGAGAAAAACGAAGCCAAAAGAAATATGATGAACCTTTGAGATGAGCCCAAACCTGGTGGCTGAGACGTTGGGGCTAGTGTTTTATGGATTGAGCACTCGGATTTCATGTCCTGTGTTTTTGATTTGAGTGGGCTTAATGCCTTTTTGAAACGAGTCATGGACTTTATGCCTCGACATTTGAAAGAATAAACGCAAAGAAAACAGAAAATTTTCTGTGTACATGCATGATCCGGCAGACGTGTCATTTGAAACCGAGCTACAACTCTAGTAGTTGAGAATTTAATCAGTCAAGACCACTAGGTCTATAGGGGCATTCTGTGTTCGAGATCCCACAAGTGGCCGGGGGCGTAGCAACCCCGTGCCATGGTAAATCGACTGCCAAACACGAATGAACTCGATCAGAGACTGGCGTATTTAGGATATGGTTATGACGTGGTACCCTGGAACAATTGGAGTTCGGACCTAAATAGAGAGGCCGACTTATGAGGACAATTGTGTTACGGGTTTTACTATGGCCTATCGCTCAATGTTGGGAAATTAGAATCTCCGGAGTACATGAATTAGAAAGATGATATTGAAGTATCATGCATTATTATAACTCATGATAGTGTTTGAGATGTTATATTGTGTTATATAGATAACTGCTCATATAACTATATTTATCTCTGGATGTTTATACTGTTGTTTGTCGCATGTGCAGCTATCGTGATAAACTTTATATGAGTATCTCACCTTTGCCTGTACATGTTGGACACCTTGTTGTGTTTTTGGAACACATGTACAGATGTTGATCATAGGTCCCCGCGGAGACGTGAGGACTCGGATAATGGAGCGTTCTGATGAAGTTGATGTTGGGTTGTACCCTAATGGCTACTTTTAGCTGACCAGCTTAGGAGTCTTTCATTTTGAGCAGTCTTATATTATATTACTGCACATATGTTGAACTTATTTCTAAGTCTGTAATATGTTATATATTAGACCAGGTTTTATGTTATGTTTATGTTTTTATGAACAGTGAATATCAATGTGTGATATGAAGTTTATTTCTTCAGCTTGAGTTTGTATTGCCTATGCATGTAGAAAATGTTTAGAACCACGTTTTCAAATGTAGCTACTTAATTAAAGTATTTTCCGAAAGCAACCAGCGTTTTATTTTCTTGATTTATTTTCGCATTAGAGTCCGAGTATGTAGCACCCGCGAGGGGAGTGTTACAGAAGGCGTGCCAGTGACTCACCCAAGTCATTATGAAAACGGAAATATCTGAAACGCGTTCACACTTAGAAAGACCAAAATGCCCTTGACTTTTCACTAAATGACATTTTTGTCCCTAGGTGAAATGACACTTTTGCCCTTAGGAACTGATGGAACTATGCTGGTGCCACATGACTCATCACCCATCATCATTACTTCCAACAAAATATCTAGATATTTTGTGACTTTGGAGGTAAAAAGACCATTATGCCCTTAACCTTTTGTTGAAATTCCAATTTTGTCCCTAAGTGAAATTACTCTTTTGTCCCTAAAATGAACAAATTTGGACCTTCTTGTTCCCTATGATTCACGCCCAAAAGCCATACCAAAATGACCATTTCACTCATTCTTATCACCTTCATCAAACGTCTCAATTTTCACATTTCTTTCTCAAGTGAAACTTAGGCAAAATTTGTGAAGAAAGTATTTGATTTCTTGCAAGTTTTCATCATCCAAAAAGTGAACCTTATTCTCCTTGATCCATGATCTCTATATTCTTCATTCATTTCTTGATTCAAGGCTATGAACATCATGCTTAAATTCTAGGGCTTTATGTTCAAAAATCTCTTGAAAACCATAGAAAAATCCTATGACCATGAAACCAATTTCTATGAACGCATCATGATGCATAGGTTGATCATCTAGAAGCATGAAGCCAAAATAAAATTTCTCCCCTTTTTCCTTCATAAGGCCGAAACCCTAACTTGTGAGGGTGGAGGAATTTTGCTTCAATTTTTAGAAAGTGACAATGGATTTCATCTTTCTATTACCATATGTATTTGAATTCAAGAGATTGAAGCAAAATGAAATCCCTAGCCTATTTTTCTATAGGATGGCCGAACCCTAACCTAGATTGGTTGGGTGAGTTTTGTTTGATTTTATTAACTTTTAGTTGTGATTTGTTGTGAATGAGCAAACTGTGATTGATTGTTTAGGCTGTCCGAAGGAAATCGGATTTGGAACGGAAAGCCCTTTGAGAACAAACTTGAAATCTTCAAGAGGTAAAGGGAGATTACTTACAATAAGTTTGATGGTCCCATAAGCTTGGCTATTGGATGTGTTTGGTCGATTATTTGAAGTGATGTGATGATTGTTATTTTGTGAATATACTATGTGTTTGGTATATACTTGATATGTTGGTGAATATGTGATTGACTGTTCAAAATATTTTTGTGATATTAATTATCTTGGATTGGATATATATATATATATATATATATATATATATGATGTTGGTTTATGATTTAATGCCTATATATGTATATCTTGGATTTTGATTTTCTTGACTGAATTGGATAAGAGCATAGCATCGGCTATAGCTTGATAATAAGGATTAAAACGCTTAAAAGCCTGAATCAAAGTTTTAAAATGTATTTTGGGATCAAAGGAAAATCTTGAGAATATTTTTGTCTTATCAAGGAAAGAACTCTTTTTAAAATCTTAGATCTTTTCAAAAGAAAAAAAGTCTCTTTTTATAAAAGTTCAATCAAATGAAAATATTTAGAAACATGTTTTCAAATGACGAAACCTTTAGAAAAGACTCTTTAAAAATCAAAATCCTTTAGAAAATAAATTCGAGGTTTTAGCTTCAGAAAATAGCTTTACAAAGAAAAGAGATTTCTTGAAAATGGTTTCTTTTGAGAAAACACTTTAGTTCATGCCAATGAGATTTTGAGTTTTGTTTTCCAAGTTTTATATACAAAAATAAGACCCGGAAGAAAAATGGTGATTTCCCTTTCACTTTGTGAAGTCTACAAACCTAGCGACCGAGACATCGGGCTGGTGTTTTGTGAGTTGAGCACTTGGACTACGTGTTCTGTGTTTTGAGTGAATGGGCTAAATGTCCTTTAAAACGAGTCGTGAGCTGTGTGCCTCGACAAGAAAGAATGAACGAAAAAAAAAACAGAAAACCTTCCGTGTACATACATGAATCGGCAAACGTGCCACGAAATCGAGTAACAATCCATTGTGGTTGAGAATATGAACCAGTTAAGACCACTAGGTCTATAGGGGCATCCTGTATTCGAAACTCCACAAGAGGCCGAGGCATCGCGACCCTGTGCCATGGTAATCGGATGCCAAACACGGATGAACTCAATCAGAGACTGGACTATTCATGATATGGTTGAGACATGATACCCTTGAACAATTGGAGTTCGGACCTAAATTGAGAGGCCGACTCATAAGAACGATTGTGTTAGGGGAGTATTAACGCCTTATTACTCGAAGTTAAGAATATCCGGAGAACATGAACTAGAAAGATGATCTTGAAGTCTCACGCATTAATATAACTCATGATGATGTTTGAGATATTATGTTATATGGATATATGATACTGTAACTGTATTTATATGTGGATGTATGTTTTGTTGTAGCTTGTGTGATTAGCGTGATAAACTTGTGAAATGAGTATGTTGGTCACCCTGTTGTGTTTTTGGATACGTGTACAGATGCTGCCCAGAGATCCCCTCGGACACTTGGGGACTCTGATGATGGAGTTCTATGAAGATGAAGAGAAGGACGATCCCACCGAAATCCTCCGGGAATCGGAGCTGACTTCGGGGTTTTCCCCAATGGCTACTTTTAGCCCGACCAGCAATAGAGTCTTGCCTTTTTTAAGCAGTTGTATCTAATGAGTGAGAGGAGGCGTACGAAGCAGTTGTCAATCCTTCATAGTCTGACGTACGAGCTCGGGACCTAGGGTGAGGTGCTCTTCATCCTGGTACCAACATAATGATGTTCTGCAATGCCTCCCATATAGAGCTTCGTAGGGTGCCATCCCGATGCTTGAATGAAAACTGTTGTTGTAGGTGAACTCTATCAACGGCAAGAACCCTTCCCAGCTGCTTAATTGCTCAAGCACACAAGCTCTTAACAAATCTTCTAAAGACTAAATCTTTCCCTCCGACTGACCATCTGTCTGCGGATGGTATACTGAACTCAAACGCAGCTTTGCTCCTAAAGACTCTTGCAAGCTTGCCAGAAACGAGACAAGAACCTCGGGTCTCTGCTGCTGTCTTCGGTTGCTCCTACTATAACACAGCTTCCACTTTCGCCGGATCCACTACGATTCCCTCCTTTGAGATAATGTGACCCAAAAACTGAACCTCTTCCAGCCAAAACTCGCACTTCGAAAACTTGTCATACAACTATTTTTCTTTAATTATTTGCAGTACCATTCGTAAATGTTCTGCATGCTCTTCTTTATCCCTAGAGTAGATAAGGATGTCGTCGATAAACACCACAACAAACTTATCTAAGTAAGGGCGAAAGATCCTATTCATGTAATCCATGAATATGGCAAGTGCATTCGTCACTCTAAATGGCATTACCAAATACTCGTAGTGTCCATAACGTGTTATGAATGCCGTCTTTGGAACATGCTCCATCTTGACTCAGATCTGATGGTAACCCGACCGTAGATCTATCTTAGAAAACACAGTCGCTCCCCTCAGCTGATCCATCAAGTCATCAATCCTCGGAAGTGGGTACTTGTTCTTGATAGTCATCTTGTTCAACTGACAGTAGTCCACACACAAACGAGACATCCCATCCTTCTTCTTTACAAGCAAAACTGGTGCTCCCCATGGTGATACACTGGGTCTAACAAGCTGCTTGGACATCAGCTCCTCCAACTGTTTCTTTAAATCTTCAAGCTCTATCGGCGCCATCCGGTCTGGTGCCATAGATATTGGTCCAGATCCCGGCACTAGGTCTATCGCAAACTCGATGTCTCTGACCGGTGGAAGTCCGGGTATATCTTCAAGAAAGACTTCTAGGAACTCATCGACAATTGGAATCGGACGCTCATGTCTCTCGCTACTGACCTCTAGAAAGGACAACAATATGTATCCTTGGGCTCCTTCTCTCAAAGAAGCTTTTGCTTGATCAGCAAAGATAAAACCTGAAATCTCACTTTTTGGAAAGATTAGGGTTCGGTTGGCACAATTTAAAAGAACGTGGTTAGAGGATAGCCAATCCATCCCCAAGATAACATCTATTTGTGATAGTTGCAAACAGATCAGGTTGACAACAAACTTCCTACCCTCAACAAGAATAGGGCAGTTTAGACAGGCCTCAACCATAACAACAGGTTTCGCCATAGGCGTGGAAATAACCAAATCGAAAGGTAGTGAAGAAACAGGTAATCCCAAAAGTTTAACACAACTATAATAAAGGAATGTGTTGCGCCTGAATCAAACAGTATAGTTAAAGTTTTACCTCCAATGTTACCCTCCCCTTCGATCAGGTCTTGGTTCTGAGAAGCTTCAGCACCGCTCATAGAGAAAACACGTCCCTTTGCCTTGGGTCTTGTGTCAAGAACAGGACCAGTGTCTATGGCATCGTATCGGATGGCACATGCAAAGTTGGAGACCTTGAAGGAACAGTTGGTGGAATTATTAGGGAAACAGTTCGTTAGACCTAGTGTGTCGCCGTGGGGAGCACCTGTGCTGCTAGTGAAGAAGATAGATGGAACCTTTCGCTTATGTGTGGATTATCGCCAGTTGAACAAGGTCACCATTAAGACTAAGTATCCACTTCCGAGGATAGACGACTTGATGGATCAGTTGAGGGGAGCGGTAGTTTTCTTCAAGATTGATTTGCGATCGAGTTATCACTAGATTCGTGTAAAGGCAGAGGATGTACCAAAAACAGCGTTTTGAACACGCTACGGGCACTATAAGTATCTTGTAATGTCATTTCGTGTGACGAATGCTCCAGCTATATTCATGGATTATATGAATAGAATCTTTCGTCCATACCTAGATAAGTTTGTCGTCATTTTCATAGACGACATACTCATCTATTCGCAAAACCGGAAAGAACATGCTGAACATCTTAATGTGGCTCTTCGGGTTCTGAAGGAGAAACTTTTGTACGCAAAACTATCTAAGTGTGAGTTTTGGCTCGACGAAGTACAGTTTTTGGGTCATGTGATTTCAATGGAAGGAATTACGGTAGATCCGTCGAAAGTTGAAGTAGTTCTTGAGTAGGAAAGGCCAACCATAGTGATTGAGATACGCAATTTTATGGGCTTGGCTGGGTATTATCAGAGGTTCATCGAGGGATTTTCTAATATTGTAGGACTTCTTACCCATTTGACAAGGAAGGATAAAGCTTTTGAATGGACTGAAGCCTGTGAGCAGAGTTTTCAAGAGCTGAAGAAGAGGCTGACTACATCACCAGTGATGGTATTGCCAGATCCAAGCGAACCTTTTGAAGTGTACTGTGACGCTTCATACCAGGGGTTAGGCTGTGTTCTGATACAGAATCGTAAAGTGGTAGCGTGCGCCTCGAGACAGTTGAAAGTGCACGAGAAGAATTAACCTACTCATGATCTGGAGTTAGCAGCGGTGGTCTTTGCGTTGAAGATTTGGAGGCACTACTTGTACGGTTCGACGTTCAATGTCTTCAGCGATCATAAGAGCTTGAAGTACCTGTTCGATCAGAAAGAGCTCAACATGAGGCAGAGACGGTGGCTGGAATTTCTAAAGAACTATGACTTCCAGTTACAGTATCATCCGGGAAAAGCTAATGTGGTAGCGGATGCCCTGAGTAGAAAGGTGTTACATGTGTCTGCCATGATGGTTAAGGAACACGAGCTGTTGGAAAAGTTTAGAGATATGCATCTGTCCGTGGTCAGAATGCCAGGAAAACTTTGTGTGGGTATGGTTATAGTATCTTGTGATATGATGGATCAGATTCAGGAGAAACAAGTATACGACCAGTATCTAGAGAAAGAGTGAAGGAATCTGAAGAAAGGGATGACATTTGAATACAAAGAAGGAGCGGATGGAATCCTAAGACGAGGAGAACGGATTTGTGTGCCAAACAACCCAGGAGGTTAATTCTGGATGAAACTCATAGAAGCAAGTTAAGTATGCATCCAGGATCAACCAAGATGTACCAAGATCTGAAGCGGTTGTTTTGGTGGCATGGCATGAAAAGAGATGTTGCTGATTATGTCGCATCTTGCTTGGTGTGTCAAAAAGCAAAGGTTGAACATCAAAGGCCAGCGGGAATGTTACTTCCGTTGGATATCCCAGAGTGGAAATGAGACGGCATAGCAATGGATTTTGCGACGTGTTTGCCAAGGACACCTAAGGAATACGATTCCATTTGGGTAATAATTGATAGGCTTATGAAATCAGCTCATTTTCTACCTATCAATCTCAAGTATTGCATGGAGAAGTTGACTCAGATTTATGTCAGCGAGATTGTGAGACTGCATGGAATACCTTCAAGTATCATATGAGATAGAGACCCACGTTTTACTTCGCGGTTGTGGCAGAGTTTACATGAACCTTTAGGAACTGAGTTCAGCTTATCATCCTCAAACTGATGGATAGTCAGAAAGGACGATTCAGTCTTTAGAGGATCTGTTGAGGGCGTGTGTGTTGGAACATGCCAGAAGTTGGGAGAATTTCCAATCGTTGATAGAACTCACCTATAACAACAGTTATCATTCGAGCATAGGGATGGCGCCCTATGAAGCTTTATACGGACGACGTTGGAAAACACTTTTGTGTTGGAATCAAGATGGAGAAAGTGCTTCTTTAGGACCTGAACTTGTGCAACAAACAACTGAGAAGGTGAAACTAATTCAAGAAAAGATAAGGACAACTCAGAGCCGACAGAAGAGTTATGCGGATAAAAGACATAGGCCACTTGAGTTCGAGGAAGGTGATCATGTGTTTTTGAGAGTCACTCCAATGACTGGGGTGGGCAGGGTCCTTAAGTCCAGAAAACTCACTCCAAAATTCATCGGACCTTATCAAGTTCTTCGTCGGATAGGTCCAGTAGCTTACCAAATAGCTTTACCACCTTTTCTATCCAACCTTTATAATGTCTTTCATGTTTCGCAATTACGAAAATATATTCCTGATCCCAATCATGTCATAGAGTCTGATTCAGTACAGCTAAAGGATAACCTGACCTATGAAACACTACCAGTTAAGACCGAGGAGAGAAGAGTAAAGCAACTGCTAGGGAAGGAGATAGCTTTGGTCAAAGTATCTGGAATGAGACTTCAGGTGATGATACCTGGGAAAGAGAGGAGGACATGCAACAACAATATCCGAGTTTATTTTAAGAGATACGTTAAATTTCGAGGACGAAATTCTTTTAAGAGGGGTAGTAATGTAACGCTTCGATTTTCAAGTTTTATAATTATTCAATATCTAAACGTTTGTATTTTATTGGAGGGTCTAGAGAGTGAAATAAAATATTCTGAGATTATAGTTACACTCTACGCTATCGTAGGAAGCTATGGTTAAGTTTTGGGCAAAAACTCAAACGGAGCCTGGTCTGCGTTTTTCACTGATAGTAGTGTTTTTCTACTATCAAGACTTAATTTTGACTCGTGAACGAGACAGTAAGTCTCACGTCTTAATTGTCTACATATTTGTTAAAATCCGTCCTGACGCTCAAAACTGAAAATAATATATTATATTCGGGCGTATACTCGAACCGGGAGACGTTTGGAGCTACGAAGGGATTTAACGGGACCCGCGAAAGGATAATTTTGGTGTCTCATCAAGTTGAATTTCGTGGCCCTTTCATGATGGCTTTTCTGAAAATATCTAGACGTGAAATGACCAAAATGCCCTTTGTCTTTTAAGGAAATGACCAAATTGTCCTTTGAGTTATTTACAAGTTTGCCATAGGATGAAAATATCTATATCTCTCTTTCTCTCACTTGGCCTCTCGGCCATTCTCTATCTCTCTCTACTTTCTCTCACTTGTTCTTCCTTCTTTTTCCAAGTTCTTCAAGTTCTTCATTTGTTCTTCATTATTCTTCCCAAGTTCTTCACAAAAACCACGTTTGATCTTCATAAAAGTAGAAGTTTAGTGAAAAGTTGTTTCTTTTCTCATTAGTCTTTGATTCTAGGAGGTATGATCTTCATCTTAACTCTCTTAATCTCTCTATTTCATCTCTTGAATCTCTTGATTCATGAAGATCCAAGTTTTGATCCAAAACTTTGAAAATTCATAGAAACGTGTAAAAAAATCCTTTTAATACCAAATTAATTTCTATAAACTAGTTTCATCATTCTCTTTCATAATCCAAGAGCATGAAACCAAATAAGTTTTCTAGCCTTTTTTCTTCAAATGGCCGAACCTTGTATAATTGGAAAAGGTTGAGTTTTGATTCAAGTTTTGAGTAATAAGACTTGTTTTAGTGTTAGGAGTACCTAAGGATCATCCATCCATGATATTATAAATTTTGAACATCTCTAGCTAATTTTACTATATAGGGGTCGAACCCTAAGTTGGTGAGGATAGGAAAGTCTGGTGTTGTTTGATGTTAATGATTGTTTGGTTGTGTTGTTTGTAGTTGGTGACGAGTATTTGGACGAGTAATCGGAAGGTTTGCAATCGATCGACCAACTTTCATCCGGAGGATTATTTCATCAACAGGTATGGGGGGTGAACCTCATCACACCAAAGTTGGTGGAGGTGAAAATGGTTGGTTAAGTTTGTGTGTGAGTGAAACCCTTTGGTTTGGGTTCACCACTTCATTTGCTAAGTTCTCTTGGAGAACAAAGTTTGTAATAATTAGTTATGCTTTAGTGTGCTATAGCATGTGTTTATGATGATGTTGATTGGTTGAAAAATGTTTTCATGTATGTTGAAAAACCTACTTTGATCTCTAGATCAAGTATGGATTTTTATGCTTGATTATGATGCAACGATGTGTGATTGTTGTTTGTCATAATTTTGTGAGCATTTTGAGCTATAACTTGCCTAGTTGGTGAAGCAAAATCTATATTTTCATTGGACTAGGCTTGTGGCCTTAGTGAGAAGAAACATAAGAACAGGTGTTGTTCTTAATCTATCAAAGTTTTGGATTGAGAAAATGTTTTTAATAACTTAAGTTTCAAAGGAAAGCAATAAAAGATTTTGATCCAAAGATCAAATAAAGTTTCAACATTCAAGTGTTTTACTAAAGTGAAAAATGTCTTTTATCTTAGCCATAGGTTACTTAATTAACTAAGTGCTTTAAAAAGATAAATAATGAAGAAGTTATGGAAAAGGGAAAACAAGGCATTCACCTGGCTAACCTAGTCTCGCCACGCGAGACAGAGGGCTAGCCCGAGCAGTAAAAGTACAGCTTCCCAGCCTTGCGACACGAGACAATTCTCGACCGCGCGAACCAGAAGGTCTGTCTAAGGAGTAAAAATAGCCTCTCAGCCTCGCGTCGCGTGTAACATCCCTGTTTTCTGTAACCCTAATTAAGGTAGATGACCTTGATCGGGTGTTCGTATAATTGTGTGATTGCTTGTATTTTAGTTTGGCACCTAGTTGGAAGTTTAGAAATAGGCTTGAACAAAGTTGGAAGTGCCTAAGGTGTAACACGAGAAACTGGGGAAGTCAGAAGGCTGGGAGTTCTTCTCTCGCTGGGCTTGACGCTCAAGCGTGGGAGAACGCCACGCTCAAGCGTTACAACGCTTAGGCGTGGGAAAAGATAGACGCCTCAGCATGCTGAGTGTGCTGTGCAACTGTTCTGAGTTTGGACGCGTGTGAGACACGTGTCAGGCCAGGGAGCAGGCAGAGTGGACAAGGTTTCACGCTCGAGCGTGGAGAGATCCCATGCTAGAGCATGGCAACGCTCAAGCGTGCAAAGTGAACCACGCTTAAGGGTGGACAGCGGGACCATAAGTGGAGCTTCCACTTTCATCTTCACACTTGCATGAAATTGGAGAGAGATTCTGCAAGTTTGAGAGAGAAGCTCTGAGTTTTAGAGAGACAGCTTGAGGTTAGAGGTGATCGAGCGGTCGGAACGCGATTCCGACTACACGGTTGTGATTGCGGCGAAGTTTTCTACAACTCTGGCGGATTAGTTTCTCTATTTGCCACAGGTAAACTCGAGTCCCTAACACGCGTTCTTCGTGTTCTTGGCGTTCTTCGATTCTTTACCTTTGTCTTTGATCTGCTAAGCTTGCCCTAAGGCTAACACTGTTGTATATGTGTTGTGCTCGTGATTAGGGCAAAGTTCATGCTCGCGTGGTGCGCGGCTTGGAGCTGAGGCCGAGGTGGAGGGCTGTTTGGAGTTGCCATAGGAGGGTGGCTGCGAGCTTGAGGAAGGAGGAGCAGCCGATGATTGCCTTGATTTGTGTGCCGACTGTTCAGGTGGGGAGAAAGAGTCACACACGTCGGGGAGGCAAGCGTAGTCTATATAGTGTTGTTTATATGTGTGTAGGGGAACCCTAAACCCTACGTGAGGTTGAGCCCTGATGAAGTATCTAAACCCTAGGATTAGTCTACTTCGGGCTAGCATCGCTATGTTGATACCCTAGGTTAGCAGATTTATAATGGTTGACGTGATGGTTGTATGGTTGTTTTCGTGAGTATCTGCTTATCTGTTAACTGTGGTATATGGTATATCTGCATGATATGATGACATGTCGTTACATGAGATGTTTACTGTTGCACATGAGATATTCGTTGTTGCATTGATCATACTGCTATTGATTGACTACTGTATGTACCTCGTTATGCGTGTGCCCTGAGATTGGAGGTTTAATCTGATTAGGGTTCTGATCCCATGGTGGATATTTGAGCTGATAGTCGATATTTGAGGTTATAGTCGGAGCTTGGAGCACATAAGGTCATGATGGGAGCTGGGAGCTCGTATGTGTTAAGTGGAGCTTGGAGCTCGTGTGTGTGGATCCTTGGAGCTTGGAGCTCATGTTGCTAAGACCAAGTTTGCATGTGTTGTGATATCAGCTCAAGAGATGAATGACATGCATAGCATATGCATTGTTGCCAAGTGGCGAGCCGTATGTCGTGAGGTATACGAGGTTGGTACACCGAGTGCGGGTGCGAAAAATGGAAGGGAAGGTCTGAGAGACCTTTGGGATATACTGGACACGGGTGTACCCACGAGAGACCGATGAGGTAGCTCCTATCGTGTCGTGGAGGTCCTGGGCACGTATGGTTATCCCGACTAGATCATTGAGTCTTTCCAATTGCCGATGGATCTTTCGAGGAGGCCCAGATAGCCCTCTTTGTCTGGGACGGTGGAGCTGTGATGTACTCTTATAGGTCACGGCAAGCGGAACGGATTACTGGAACAAACCAATTTATGGTCCGTTGAGCGGACGAGATGTTGCCCGTAGTAGGGTGTTTAGTTCCGGCCGGCATGCATAGAAAGAGTACGTGTCACATCTAGTTAGGAAATGATCATGGCGTCGAGATGTTGAGAAATGGTTGTGTCTACTATATATGCTGCATTGCATCATCCCTATATTTGATGTGGTGTATATCTTATCTCCCTGTGTTCTTTCCTTTGTATGGGTATCGTTTGTTCTACGAGCAGACGAGGAGCCAGCAGTACCAGAGGATGGACCCCAGGAGACACCCGTTTATCACCGGAGCACCAAGGATGCCGGTGCTAGGAGATATTGAGATTGTGTATGACGACGAGAGGGGATTGCGAGTGGACCCCTCGACCTTTTTGGTTGTATATATAGGACCAGTTAGCCTGATCTTCAGGAGAGGTACTCCACCTTATGCAGACATCTTTGGACCCTACCGAGTTTACCAGTTCCTTCCCTTTCCACGGATGTGGCGACCACCGAGCCAGAGAGAGCAGGACTACCGATGGGTGGCACCACAGACTTTAGCTATATCCAGCAGGAGGGGCTTCGTGCATAGAGGCCAGAGGAGACGTTCAGACCGGTACATGAGGACGGCCCTGAGGCGCCGCATAGTGGTGTCGAGTTCCTCCTCCGAGTACGAGCCTGTGCGGGTTTATAGGCATACACACATAGAGGGACATGGTAGCTCAGGTCATCCCTACCACTGATGGTGAGGGTTAGCCAATGCGACTTCTTCTAGGACCGAGTGGAGAGGCTGATGTATTTTGAGTGCAGGGTTGGGGAGCGCTGGTGAGGATGTCTGAGAGCTTTTCTTTCTTTTGGAGTCCTGATGTATATGTTTTATCTTTCAATTGTATAGTGATGTATGTATTACAGTAGCCCTACTGAGGGGGCAACCACTTAAATATTTATATAATGCATGTATATGTTTTTATCTTTCCCATTGTGCTTTACTCTGATGCATGTTTTGATGTACGTGCTTATCGTGTATGCTTTACCGTTTTGCCATTTGTTTAATAAGCGCGTAATAATATCACCAGGTTATAGTTAATAATAACATAGTAGGCGGGTTCTGAACTTAATGGGATTATCCTACGTAAGTGGGGTCGTCTCATCACGAAACTGATATTCGCCCCGCGAGAAAAGGTTGTGGTTTACAAAGAAAGTTTTTAAACTCAAATTGTAAAATTTTTATGCATGAAAACCTAAGTTTAAGTAATTAACTTAGAGTTGAAGACAAGAGATAATTAAGTATGATATGTGGTGGAACAAGATCATGTACCATACCATTGAGGACTTAGTTCATCAATGACTTCATAAGACTTAAGTGAATCAACCCTTATTTCATTAAGTGAAAATCAAGGAGTAATATCTTAGAAAGGCTCAAAGACTTATCCAAGAGGATTCTCAATCCTTGTTCATAATGCTTAGGACTTGAGACATAATTCATAAGACATAAACACAAACACAAAACGTTTTGGGTTTTGAAACATTAAATCGATGATGGACCGGTGATTCGGATCTAGGTCAATCGTTCAATTCTTTCAGTCTTGTGATGACTCGATCCCGGAGGGATCATGAGATTTATCTGGTGGATAAAAGTTTTGAAATACGAAAACACGTATAGTTCCTAAGGGAGAGAACCTTAGTGCAACCTTGAGATTTATCCGGTGGATAGACGTTGCTTTATCGCATCTGCTTTGTGTAAGCATTGGCATTTCATTTGCATGAGTCATAAGGCCTTGAGCCTAGGAGTTGAGCTTTACACCTTGATGCGGGTGCGAATCTTACGGTGACAATTGGAATGGTCTTGGAGGTATCAAGGTTGGAAGGGCTGACATGTGACCAGTTGGTAGCTCTTCTGTGTCGTGGCGAATCCGAGCAATACACTGATATCCTCGACTAGATGCCGTACTTTTCATGTTTGGTGCAGAGTGTTTCCGTAAAGCCAGATACGTGCACGTTACGAATGTTGTAGCATCTTGCTCATGGCTGGCAGTACACGGAACATGTCCTCCCATTCACTCTCTCCGATGTTTTGTTAGCTCGATGGAGTAGGGGTCAGAGTTTTACCCTGTGGCATATGACATTAAGTCTTGTACATTGCACTGCATTGCATGGCTGTTGATGATTCTGATTGTACATCGTTGTTCTGTTTTTGAGAATACCTTATTTTATGCTGCTAATTGTTTAACATGATTTATATTGAGATATATGATACGCATGTTGGGTACGTCGTTACCTGGTGAGTCGTCCCGTTTTTACTTCTGCTACTTTTCTATGTTGATGATCGGGATCTCACCCATATTTTGTATATCTTTTCTGCTGGTATTGCTGTTCCTGCTTGAGCGGATGGATGCGACGACGGTTCTGTCCACCATTTTCTTTGAGTCCGGAGGGGGACTCCTTTTGTGGTTTAGTATTTGGCCAGACTGTGTCAGGTGTCTGCAGTACTTTTTGGGAGCTGTGACTCCTAGTACTTATTATTTCTTATGTCAGTTATACATTAGACCTATGTCTATATACAATACTATTTTTGTTTCTGTATTTTATTTTAGTACATCTTTTATATGCATGGTGAACCTAAGATCATTTTATTATTACTTAGTATTACTAATCCCATTACATCCTTGTGAAAAGAAGGAAAAAAAACCGTATTTTCCGCATAAATATTATTTTCGGCCTTATAAACGTTCGGGAATGCGACACTAGGGAAAGGGTGTTGCACATAACATAACAACTAATCACATGGCATTACAGTTAATATATCAATTAACAATAACATGGGTCAAATGTCAACTCAAGTATGCAATGACACAATATGCAACATGACTCAGACCCCTACTCCATCGAGCTAAACATAACAAGAGTGAGTGATTGGGAGAACTTTGTCTGCGTTATCTCAACCCACAGTGCCACATCCAAAGATTGCAATCATTATAACGGCTAACGCCAGACGTTCTTTACCCAAATCATGATTTTTCCAGTGACCAGTCAGGACGTCAGCGTTTTTCGACAGGTCACCCACGACACAGAGGAGCTACTCTCTGGCCACATGTGGTCTCCCCAACCCCAACGTCCTCAAGATCTCCACGATCGTCACCTCCAACAATCCAACCTGCACAAAGGTGTAAGCTCAACTCTTGGGCACAACACCCAAATCATGTACAGATGCGTATACATGTCAAGAAAATGCCACAACACAGCATGCACTACTCTATCATTGCAGTACCACGTTTATCTCTTGACAAACCACAGGGCACCCCTACGGGACCCACTTTCACACTACTTGCCATCAGTCGCCTGTTCTTGGGTCCGTTCCTTGCAATCACGTACCACGTCGTCGTTCGTAACACAATGTTCATGTCTTAGGATATATTATTCCATAACCTAAATGCATCATGGAAAAGAGGATCCATAAGGATTCCCTCCATCATATCATCTCACTTGTCTATCAAAGGAAGGTTACATATTCTATATACATAACACTTTGTGATTAAACATTATGGATTCCTTAGATGAACTAAATCACCAAGGGTGTGGGACATGATTTGTCATGACCACAAGATATTAGTGTATGTCTTTTACTTAATCTTTGTGAGTTCTTTGTGGAACTCATATAATTTCTCATAGGAGGTAACACGCGTTTACGCCATTATAGTAAAAGCTTCAAAGTATTATCCTTTGTAGTAAAGTAGTTGATGAAATCTCCTTTATTAAGTATAGTATGATACTCTATACAATTGCCCATAAGGCGTCTTATTTAGTGTAAAACTCTTTTGAATTGGTTTCCTTGTTCTATTACTTAGTGTAAAAGAAATATACTTCTTACTTGAAATTACCACTTCATATTCAAATGAACTATAACTTATATAATTTTATAATGTTATAAAAAGGTAATACTAGTGTACAAACTCTTGTTTTTAAAGAAAAGCTTTGTAAGAATCCTATTTTCTCAAAGAAGACTGACTAACCAAAAATCCTTGAAAACCATCATGACTAACTATGAAACTTTTGGTTCTTGAAAATATTTTCTTCAAAACAACTTATTAAAATAAGTGGTTGATAAACACCAAACCAACCTATTCTTAAAATAATTTTCACATGAAGTCAAAAACACTTATTTCACAACACATGGTTCTTTTGAACCAAAACTTGATTCCTTTGGCAACCTCTTCAATTTATATGACTCTTATACTTTAGTATGAACACATTAAACCCCTTAACATCAACATTTTAACATCCTAACCCTAATTAGCATGACAAGGCCGCATGCCCCCAAAGCAAACAAGGGTAGGTTTCTCTTAATTATTTTACATTGTTGGAACCATTTTAAGTCCATTACACCATCACTTGAACATAGAAGCTTTGGCTTCCCTCATTATTCACTACATGGCCAAATCTCATGCTATTTTCCAACCAAAATGAAATCATCCAACAACATCCAAAGTAGCTAGAATATCATACCAACATATAAGCATATTAGCAAGGCAACTTAGTTCTTTGGACCTAAGAATAGTTTTTCACCATGCCAAAATGATTTTCTACTAACACATACAAACACAATCATCATATAAACACAAGAACATAAAATAATATGACAACAAAGTAATGAACTTTATAAGGAAACCCTAGATCTAGGGTTTTCCTTCAACAAAACTAGGAGGCCTTTATCACCACCATTAAGGTGTGATATGGTTCACTCCCCCATTACCTTTGTGAAGCTTCCTTGAAGAAGATGAAGAGAAAACTTGGTCACCAACACAAGCCAAAAACCGTGGCCTAAAAGGAAAGGAAACAAGTTCCAAAACTTGATTTCAACCTCAAAAACATGATGAGATGAAGTGTTCCCTTAGAGTGAAGATATGAAGGAACTAAGTTTAGGAACCTACTTCTTGAAAGAAATGTTCTCCACAAGTTCAAGAAGTTTGACACCTCCTTAAAAGATACTTGAAAAACTTTAAGTAAACATCTTCAAATGAAGAAATTCAAAAAATAAAAATTGTTTAGATGAGTAAGATGAACAAGAATATGAAGTTAAAATGATTAAATAAAATGAGTGTGAGCACTCACCAAGGCTGGCCGAAACTAAGAGGAGAAGAAAGAGAAGAGAGAAAACTTGAGAGCTTAGGTTTTAGAGAGAGAAATTTAGAACATGAATGGAATAGTAACTTTGGATGTTTTCCCCCTTTGATGGCCGAATGCCTTGGCCTAGTGGACTCCAAACATTTGTCCAAATGTGTTAAATGGGGTTGGAGGGCTAAGATTGAAAGTGAAACAGGGAAACACAAGAAGGGGGTTGAGTTTTGTTTCTTAACCGATTTTCAAAATCCTTTTCTGAAAAGAGTTTTAGACAAGCAAGATGAAAGAATCAAATAAAAACGATAATCAACGTTTAAGAGACTTTGTTTTCAATCCCCAAGTTAGTAAATAAATAAACTTAACAAGATAGGGGTAGAGAGATTCACACAGAGATATATCCTGGTTCACTCTTTTAAATCAAAGAGCTATGTCCAATCCCTTCCTTGGGAAGTTTTTCCACTAAATCACTTAGCATTTTTCACAAGTTGTTTCCTAGTCACTCCACGACTACAACTCCAAGTATTCTACACCTCTCCATGCTACAAGTATTCTTATACAAATAAGCCTTTTTAGGCTCAACAAATCCTAAGACTTGAGTGGGGTTTTTCGAGCTTTTTATAGACTCACTAAGAGTGAGAGTATTACACGATACAACTCTTAACAATCTATTTGTAACTTTACAATGAAAGAATAAGAAGATTGACAGATCAATATTGCTTTGAAGCTTTTGTTGCACAATGAATTTTCTCTTGAATAATTTCTTGCTCTTGCGTCTTCTTTTTCTTCAGAAGAGAGTCTTCTTATAGCTTTGTCTGTCCTTCTAAATTCAAACGGTAGGAAACTTTTTCGTTTAGACTCAGTGAAACAATCCGTTAGACACAAGTCTATTTGCCAGCTGTTCTCCGTTAGATATTTGTCCTTTTGAAAATGAGGAGGCAAGGTTGTTCTTGGTAGAGTAGCACATTGAATTGTAGCAGATTGATTTGCCTTTTTGGCCGACAAGCATTTTGCTCTACGTGATTCTTTGCTCTACATGGTTTGTTGTGTACGACGTTTGTACCTTCTTTTGTCTTATGTGAAAAGATATTTTCTTTTCAAAACCATCAAGACTTTTGAAAAAAGAGAGCCACATCATCTGAAAAATAAAGTTAGTGGACGCACAGGTATATATAAAAAGTTGGACGTACAATTTGTATAGACAGTTGGACGCATAATTTGTAAGACAATTGGACGCACAAAAATACTATATGATGATGTCTGTATGGAGGCCTTTACTACTTTAGTCCAGAAATCTTTTGGACGAACCACAATGTTTCTTTGGACGCAGATATTGCTTTGAGCTTTTTGTTCTTTATGAGCGAGATGAAACTTTGGACTTTGAGAAATAATGATCTTTTAGAGAGTCCGTCTGAAGTCAGAAACATAAAAAGGTCTTTTGACCTTATGGATTAGCATAATCTGGACTTCGAGTATATTCATTAAACATATAATAATTTTGTTGATCATTAAAACTTTTAGGGGTCATTAGCCATTACTGTTTTGGTTCTAACAATCTCCCCCTTTTTTATGATGACAAACATTATTACAAAGTATTTCTTGAAACAGTATTTCTTATGTCCTTATGAATAAAATCTCCCCCTGAGATTATGCATTTACATATTGAAGACATAATTCAGAACACAAAATTATAAAAGCATTAAGACATGGCATATACGAACATATTTCCAAAAACTTTTTCACATTCATTTCCATATAATTCTCCCCCTGTTTGTCATCAGACAAAAAGAATAAAGGGAGGATGCACATCATTGTCAACAAAGGAAAGGAAAAGATTTCAAGGAGATGGAGGAGGAATGTTAGGAAAGATGCGATGAAGATAGGTTAGCAGATGATGAATTTTGCTATTCAACTCCTGAGTTACCCTTGCAGAAATCCTTTCTACCAAGTAATCAGCTATTTCACGATAAAGACCAGGAGGTAGAGAGGAAGCCGAAGCTTGAGCAGGGTAGGCTTCTTCAGCTGTAGAGGTGTTGACATCATTATCTTCATCATCAAGATGTAGTTCCACAGTGTTACCGGACAAGGTGGAATTAGCATCAGGACGCTCAGCGTGCTGAACAGAGCTTGCTTCTGCTTGTGAATCAGGAACAGCAAAATCTTCACATCATGCATCTTCATGAGGACCAGTAAACTCAGCAACACAGACGTTTGCTTGGGTCTCAGGTTCAAGAAATGCATCAGGAAGATTATCCAAAGGAGTCTCTGAAGATGTAGCTTCTTTATGAGAGTACCATGGTAGCAGAACAACGTGAGGAGGAGAGGATGATTCCGGGACCAGTGACTGATGGATAGAGGGTAGGTCATCTTGAGTTCTTCTGTGTTCATTTGTGGCTGAAAGAGGTGAAGATGGGGGTGGGGAATTTGGTTGTTGCTGAGAGGGAGTGGAGGTGGAGGAGTCTTGGATGATAATTTTATGTCTGGGTGGTTGTTGGGCTACGGTTTTAATTCTCATCCGTTTAGGTAGAGGAGGAATGGATGCAGACAGGTTAGGATTTGTGGGTGGAGTAGAAGGTGGTGCTTCAGCTGGAGTGGAGGGTATAAAAGATTTGGGCAAGTTTGAGGGTGATGGTGATACCTTGTTTTTCTTGGTAAGAAGAAGGGCAATACAAACATCATCCTTATCGTCTTCTTCATCGTCTTCTTCCACTAGAAGTTTCCTCTTCTGTATTTGGGCTTAGAAGGTCCAGCTTCCTAACCAGCTTGAGAGGATGCATGAGTTTGCTGCTTTGCTGTTGAGGCTAAATTGGCTTTAAGCAAAGGTCCATGAATTTCTTCTATGAAGGGAACAACTACACCATTTAGTTTGATGAAGGTTTCTCCATGAATGGTGTAAGCAATACCTTCAATCATCGAAGCAAACTCCAGATTTGGCTTTTCCTCGAATACTTCAAAAACATTGTGAGTCTAAGCCTGTGATTGTTCAAACAATCTTTCCAGAGTAGACAAATAAGAGGAGACTTGAGGTTGATTAGCAATATTTTGAGTTGGATCCTTCCTTCTTTGTCTGCTTTGAAGAGCTTCCAAGTGTTGAGTTTGAGTAATGCTGGACTGAGCTTGTTCAAAGGCCAACACAGATTTGAGTTGCATTTTGGAAAGGTTTGCTTTTCCAAACAGTGGACAACCGATGGTTTGGTAGGAGATCCTTATGCTTGGATGAACTTTGTCTAGCATTCGATAAATTCCTTGATTCTCGAATATTCGAGAAAGAAGAATTGCATAAGTGATGGTCTTAACAGAGGCAACATCTATGCAATTTTCTTTGAAACGATCAAAGAGAAGGGAGGTAAGATTGATCTTCGTACCATAAAGAAGATGAGTAAGAAGAAAAGAATGCACCTCAGACACAGAGTCTTTAGACCCAGCTTTATGAAGAACAGCCTTGGTCAAGATTTGATTAAGAATTCTTGCTTTGTCTTTCATAATGGCGGCACGAAAGAGAGTATTAGGCTGAGCTTCAGGATTTCTGAGGAAGTTGAAGACATTGTCTTTTCCTCCAAACTTTTTGTGCCAGGTTTTGAAATAGGTAGCTCCGAGAGACATACAACCAATCGCAGACGCTATGCTCACTTTGGAGACGTCGACTTTATGTGTCCCCAAAACATACCCAGAGATGTGACCTTCCTTTTCCAGGTGAGCGGTCCTCCAAAATTCAGTGATGAGTCTTGGATAAACTTTTGGATAGTTTACGAAGAAGTGATCCTATCCAGCTCCAATGACATATATTCTGACATCTGCTCCCAGTTTGGCCAGTAGATTCAAATCAATCTGATGTTCAACGTTGATTTTGTAGTTGTCTGGAACATCACGAGTTGGATGACCTAACAGTGATAAGTTATCCTGAGGAACGCTGCTTCCTTTTCCAGCTGAACTAAGATTTCTTCCCATATTTCAGAAGAGAACAAAGAGGATTAACAGTTGAGGCTAAGAGAAGGAGAAGAGTTACAAAGATGAGGACGTTTGGTGAGGTTCAAGCTCACGGGTTGGGGTTAAAAAGAGAGGAGTAAAGTAACCAAAACGTCAGAGAAAGTAACCATGGTTAAAGAACCATGATGACTAGCAGTTATCGAGGGTGGCTATTTAAGAGGGGAAGTACTAGACGCATGATGTTTGATGTGACCCGAGAGTGCTGACTCAGCATAGAAATTGTGTGGAAAAAAAATTCTAAATTTATTGTAAATGATAAAATAACACAAAGAATGATGTAAGCTTGGGATGGACGTAACCAAATTGGATGCAAGCTTTTCTTTGACAAAAGTGTTTATTGGACACAATGTCATTCAACATAGAGCATGTTGAGCTGTTTTCTTATGAAAGAAAACCTGTCCTCTGCAAGAGGTTTTGTGAAGATATCTGCCCACTGATGGTCAGTATCAACAAATTTTACATCAAACACGCCTTTTTGAATGTAATCTCTGATAAAACGATGTTTGATTTCTATATGTTTAGCCCTAGAATGCAATATAGGATTTTTTTGATAAATTAATTGCAGCAGTATTATCACAGTAAATTGGAATCTTTCTTTCATGGATGTTGTAGTCTTCCAGTTGATGTTTAATCCATAAGAGCTGTGAACAACAACTAGCGCAAGAGATATATTCAGCTTCAGCAGTTGCTAAAGCTATGGTACTTTGTCTTTTACTGGACCATGAGATGAGATTAGTTCCAAGATAATGACAGCCACACTTGTACTTTTTTGTTCAATTCTATCTCCAACATAGTCAGCATCACAATAACCCCTTAATCTGTACTCATTTGTTTTCTCATAAAATAAACCCAGATTAGAAATACCTTTTAGATATCTAAAAATTCTTTTGACAGCAGTTAAATGATTTTCACATGGATCAGCTTGAAAACATGCACAAAGACATACACTAAACATTATATCTGGTCTGGACTCAGTAAGATATAAGAGAGATCCTATCATACCTCTGTAAACCTTTTGATCTATCTTTTGATCTTTGTTGTCTTTGGTCAGAATGGACGTTGGGTGCATAGGTGTAGTCATTGGCTTGCTATCATCCATTTGAAATTTCTTCAAGAGATCTCTAATGTACTTGGTCTGATGAATGTACACACCCTTTGAGGTTTGTCTTACTTGAAGACCCAGAAAGAATTTGAGCTCTCCCATCATGCTCATTTCGAACTCTTTTGTCATAAGATCAGAAAAATCCTTACGAAGAGAATCATTAGTAGATATTTGGATTATTATGAAATGATCTTTATTTGTTTTTTTTTTTTTAGATAGAGTGGTGTCTACCTTTCCCATGTAGAAACCATTTTCCATGAGGAAGGAACTGAGTTTCTCATACCAAGCTCTAGGAGCTTGTTTGAGTCCATATAAAGCTTTCTGAAGCTTATATACATACTCAGGATGGGAATGATCTTCAAACCCAGGGGGTTGCATTACATAGAATTCTTCGTTAATTAACCCATTTAGAAAATTAGTTTTAACATCCATTTGATATAAAGTTATGTTATGATGAGCAGCAAAAGATAACAAGATACGTATTGGTTCTATTCTCGTAACAGGAGCAAAGGTTTCAGTATAATCAATACCTTCTTCTTGAGAGTAACCTTGTGCTACTAACCTTGCTTTGTTTCTCACAACCTTTCCATCTTTATCCATTTTATTTCTAAATACCCATTTTGTTCCAATTATGGATTTATCATTTGGTTCTTGAACTGAAGTCCAAACCTTGTTTCTCTCGAACTGGTTGAGTTCTTCTTGCATGGCTAAGATCCATCCATCATCCAAGAGAGCTTCGTCCACATTTTTTGGTTCTAACTCAGAGATGAAAGCTGAATCAGCTTGATTTCTGAAGGTTGACCTTGTTCTTACTTTATCATTAGGTTGACCTAGAATTTGTTCTTCAGGATGATAAACTTTGAATTGCTTAGATTTCTGACTATCATTTGACGATTGAGGATTATGATCATCAGTTTTGACTTCTTCGAAGATTTCCTTCCCATTGTTGGTTGGACGATGATCATTCGGATCGAGATCTGCAAGTGATTCATCCTCTGATAATATTTTATCAGGCTTCTTGTCATCAAATTTAACATGAATAGATTCTTCGACAATTAATGTTATAAATTCTGAAAAATTTCGATGTTTCAGAGTATCCCAAGAAAATACCATTATCAACTTTGGCATCAAATTTGCTTAGATTGTCTTTAGTATTTAATATAAAGCAAGGACATCCAAAAGGGTGAAAATATGATATGTCGGGTTTTCGTCCTTTCCACAATTCATATAGAGTCTTTTTCAGTATTGGTCTTATGTATACTCTATTTTGAATATAGCATGCTGTGTTAACAGCCTCAGCCCAAAAGTTTTTAGAGACTGAGTTATCATTGAGTAATGTTCTTGCCATATCTTGAAGAGACCTATTCTTTCTCTCAACAACCCCATTTTGTTGAGCTGTTCTAGGGGCAGAGAAGTTGTGAAGAATACCATTTTCATCACAGAATAGTTGGAAGTTTACATTCTCAAACTCTCCTCCATGATCACTTCGGATTGAGTTGATACATATACCTTTCTCATTCTGAATCCTTTTGCAGAATATTGAGAATACTTCAAAAGACTCGTCTTTGTGAGCTAGGAACATCAACCATGTCCATCTAGAATAATCATCAATAATGACAAGTCCATTTTTGTTTCCACTTAGGGAGGCAGTCCTTGTTGGACCAAATAAATATAAATGAAGCAATTCTAAAGGTCTGGATGTTGAAACAATATTCTTTGAACTAAAAGAATTTTTAACGTGTTTCCCTTTTTGATAGGCATCACAGAGAACTTCTGATTTGTAGGCCAGCTTTGGTAATCCTCTTATGAGGTTATGCTTTTGTAACTTTGAGATTAATCTCAGGCTTGCATGACCAAGTTTCTTGTGTCAAATCCATTGCTCATCATTCACAGACATTAGACATGATACATTTTGATTAGAGAGGTCCTCCAAGTTAATTTTATATACATTGTTTTGCCTCTTACCAGTAAATAGAGTGGATCCATCAGCATATTTGACTATACATTTATCTTTATTGAAAGAAACCACAAACCCGCTGTCACACAATTGGCTTATGCTAAGCTGATTGTGTTTTAACCCTTCAACTAACAACACATTATTTATAGAGGGAGAATTATTCTTATCAATCTTACCAATACCTACAATCTTTCCCTTTTGATTGCCACCGAATACAACCGATCCTTCAGACTTTGGCTTTAGGTCTAGGAACATAGACCTTTCTCCCATCATGTGTCGTGAGCATCCACTGTCCAGGTACCATGATTGGTGTTTTCTTCCTGTTGTTAAGCAAGTCTCTTCCTCTTCTATTTCTGTCTCAGAGGAAATACTTGCCATAAGACACATATCTGCTGTTAGGGATGCAGGTGGATATCTTTCCAGAATATCCATTAGGTTCATCATTCCCCAAGCAGTTATCTCTTCAGCCAGGGCTTTGCTTCTTGCTCTGTGTACACTCTGAAACAGGAAAGCTCTTGCCTCACAATCAAGAGCAACTCTTCTTCTTTCCTCTAAGGTGCATTATTCTAGAGGTTTCATGGTGTATTCTCCATTGACGATGATGATGGGACAGAAGGCTTCATCAGTGAGAGTTTTCCAGTGTTCTTCTGATGGGTTGTTACAAAGGATCTAAAGTTTTCTTTCCAAGCTTCATATTCTGATTCTGATGATTGATAAATAGGTGGTGCTTTAGAACGAACAGGTCGCCTTCTCATGAATAGGGCATCAAGCATGTCAAGCACTCTTTTTGCAATATCACACTGCATCACAATGTTGACAGTTCTTTCATCCAAGGCATGCGTAAGAGTGTAGAAAACTCTAGCATTGATTCTCACTCTTCTTTCTTCTTCTTCAGAACACTCAGCCCTTGGTTTAACTATTTGTTCACCATTGATAACAGTAGTAGGACAAAAGTTATCATCGGTATATGCTCTCCATAAGTCATCAACATTTTGTTCAAAGTTGAATCTCATGAATAGTTCTCTCCACATGGCATAATCACCAGTTCCATAGAACATAGGTGGTCTGCTTATAGAAAGACTACTGAAATCTCTTAATGACTCAGCCTTAGGATATGAGATGATTGAAGAGGTAGATTGTTCCTCTTCTTCAGAAGATTATTCAGAGAGTTGATTTTCAGACCAGAGACATAGGTTTGCCTCTTCTTCGTTTTCTTCTTCTTCAGAAGAGTCAAGGTCTTCCCATGTTGCCATGAGATTCTAGCTTTTCTTTTTGAAGAATTTTTTCTTATCTTTCAGCTGAAGGCACTCAGCCTTGAAGTGGCCTCGTTTCTTGCACTCATAACAAACCATTGGATTTTTGTCCTTGGTTTCACCATGGTCTTTGACGTTTTTCTTTGTAAAGGGACTTCTTCTCATGTTTTTCTTTTTCAGAATACGTTCAAGTTTCTTTGATATGAGAGACAGCTCATCGTCAGATTCTTCATTTTCATCTTGATCATTTTCGTCGCTGGACTCATTTTCTTTGAGAACTTTCGAGCTACTGGCTTTTTGACTTTTTTAAGGCAATCGTTTTCCCTTTCTTTGTAGGGTTGTCCTGGTTAAGCTCCTGCTCATGAACTTGAAGAGTTCCCACAAGATTCTAAGGTCAAGGTTGACAGATCCTTGGCTTGAGTGATTACAGTGATGAGTGGTCTCCATTCCTTATGTAAACTCCTGAGGATCTTCGTAACATTTTTTTTTTTTTGTAGTGTAAACTTTTCCAAGAGACTTGAGATTGTTGATAATAGTTTGAAAACGATCTATCATATCAATGATAGTTTCTCCATTTTCCATTGTGAACATTTCATATTGACTCATAAGAATAATGATCTTTGAGTCCTTTACTTTGGATGTTCCTTCATGAACATTGGATAGAGTATCCCAGATTTGTTTCGCTGATTCACATGCATGAATTTTTTGGAACTCATCTGGACTAAGAGCACACATCAGTGTGTATCTAGCTTTGTAGTTTTGCTCCATCCTTCTTCTCTCGTCATCGGTCCACTGAGATTCATCTTTCTCAGTGCCATCAAGATTGTTGACGATGTGAGGACTGTTCATGATTAAAGGCCAAAGCGCAGAGCTGGTATTTAAGATGACTCCTTTGAATCTTTCTGTCCAGTAGAGGTAGTGATTGCCATTAAAAAATGGCGGTCTAGTCAAGGAGGTACCTTCAAGAACAGGTTGACTTCCATTGGGCATCCCTTGTCTTGCTATCGAGCTTTTTGGATCTTTTCCTCAAGCACGGCTAAATGCTTAACCCAGAGGCTGAGCTCTGATACCAACTGAAAGTGAAACAGGGAAATACAAGAAGGGGGTTGAATTATGTTTCTTAAACGATTTTCAAAATCCTTTTCAGAAAAGCATTTTAGACAAGCAAGATGAAAGAATCAAATAAAAACGATAATCAATGTTTAAGAGACTTTGTTTTCAATCCCCAAGTTAGTAAATAAATAAACTTAACAAGATAGGGATAGTGAGATTCACACAGAGATATATCATGGTTCACTCTTTCAAATCAAAGAGCTACGTCCAGTCCCTTCCCCGAGAAGTTTTTCCACTAAATCACTTAACACTTTTCACAAGTTGTTTCATAGTCACTCCATGACTACAACTCCAAGTATTCTACACCTCTCCAAGCTACAAGTATTCTTTTATAGACAAACCTCTTCAGGCTCAACAAATCCTAAGACTTGAGTGGGGTTTTTTCGAGCTTTTTACAGACTCACTAAGAGTGAAAGTATTACACGATACAGCTCTTAACAATCTATTTGTAACTTTACATTGAAAGAATAAGAAGGTTTACAGATCAATATTGCTTTGAAGCTTTTGTTTCACAATGAATTTTCTCTTGAATAATTTCTTGCTCTTGTGTGTCTTCTTTTTCTTCAGAAGAAGGTCTTCTTATAGCTTTGTCTGTCCTTCTAAATTCAAACGGTAGGAAACTTTTCCGTTTAGACTCAGTGAAACAACCCGTTAGACACAAGTCTATTTTCCAGCTGTTCTCCGTTAGATATTTGTCCTTTTGAAAATGAGGAGGCAAGGTTGTTCTTGGTAGAGTAGCACCTTGAATTGTAGTAGATTGATTTGTCTTTTTGGCCGACAAGCGTTTTGCTCTACGTGATTCTTTGCTCTACGTGGTTTGCTGTATACGACGTTTGTACCTTCATTTGTCTTATGTGAAAAGATATTTTCTTTTCAAAACAATCAAGACTTTTGAAAACAGTGAGCCACGTCATCTGAAAAATAAAGTTAGTGGACGCACAAGTATATATAAAAAGTTGGACGTACAATTTGTATAGACAGTTGGATGCACAATGCAACACCCTTTCCCGAGTGTCATATTCCCGAACATTTATAAGGTCAAAAATATTTACTAATGCGGAAATTACGGTTTTTTTTTTTTTTTTTCTTTTCACAAGATGTAATGGGATTAGTAAAGGTAAATAATATTAATAAATGAACTTAGGTTCACCATGCCTTTCTAGAACATACTATATTATAAAATACAGAACCAGAAAACAGCAACAGAAACAGAAATAATAATGTATACAGACATAGGTCTAACGTATATCTGATATAAGAAATAAAATAAGTACTAGGAGTCACAGCTCCCAAAAAGTACTACCGAAAACTGACACAATCTGGCCGACAACAAAATAAAACAGCAAAAGGAGTCCACCTTCGGACTCAAAGAAACTGCCAAACTGAACCATCGTCAGGTCCATCTGTTCAAGTAGCAACAGCAAGTACCAGCAGAAAATATACAGATATGGGTGAGATTCCCGTTAATCAACACAACAAAACAGCAGTAGTAAAAATGGGACGACTCACCAGGTAACAGTGCACCCAACATGCTTACTGAAATTCTCAATATAAATCATGTTAAACAGTTAACAGCATAATATAAGGCAGTCTTAAACAATACAGCGATGTATAACAGTAAATGTAAACATCAACAGCCATGCAATGCAGTGCAATGTACATGACTCAATGCCAATGTCACCGGGTACTACTCTGACCCCTACTCCATGGAGCTAACAAAACGTCGGAGACAGTGAATGGGAGGACATGTTATGTGAGCGCCAGCCTTGGGCAAGATGCTACAACATTCATAACGTGCACGTATCTGGCTTTACGAAAACACTCTCGACCAAACATGAAAAGTACGGCATCTAGTAGAGGATATCAGTGTATTGCTCGGATTAGCCATGACACAGATGAGATACCAACTGGTCACATGTCAGCCCTTCGAACCCTGATACCTCCAAAAAGGCCATTGAAGATCGTCACCGTAAGATTCGCCCCTGCATCAAGGTGTAAGCTCAACTCCTAGGCTCAAGGCCTTACGACTATGCAAATGAAATGCCAATGCTTACACAAAGCAGATGCAAAAAAGCAATGTCTACCCCCCGGGTAAACCTCGAGGTCCACTAAGGTTCTCTTCCTTAGGAACTATACGCGTCTTTTGAAAAACAAAACCTTTATCCACCAGATAAATCTCGTGATCCCTCCGGGATCGAGTCATCACAAGACTGAAACAAGTAAACAATTGACCTAGATCCGAATCACCGGTCCGTCATCGAACTACTGTTTCAAAACCCAAAACGTTTCATGTTTGTGTTTATGTCTTATAAATTAAGGCTCAAGTCCTAAACATTATGAATAAGGATTGAGAATCCTCTTAGATAAGTCTTTAATCCTTTCTAAGATATTACTCCTTGATTTTCAACTAAGGAAATAAGTGTTGATTCACTTAAGTCTTATGAAGTCATTGATGTACTAAGTCATCAATGGTATAGTATATGGTCTTGTCTCACCACCTACTATACTTAATTAACTGTTGTCTTCAACTCTAAGTTAATTACTTAACTTAGGTTTTTATACGTAAAACTTTACGATTTGAGTTAAAAACTCCTTTTGTAAACCAAAACAACGTTTACAATCTTGATGAAAACAAGGAAAAGATAAATATAAAATGTGAGTGAGTTTCGCTTAGCGAGGACACACTCGCTCAGCGAAATTGAGGCTGTAATACCTCCTTTAAAATTTCCCTAAATCGCTTAGCGAAAATTGAGTCGCTTAGCGAATTTCCTTCTTATTCGCTTAGCGAAGCTGCAATCGCCTAGCGAAATTAAGGCAGTGATGCCTAGCTTGTATTTTCTCTGTTTTCGCTTAGCGAGAATTGATTCGCTTAGTGAAATTGCCTTAAGAAAAACATTAGTTTGTTCTCAAATAAAGAAAAGCCTTATGGAATTATGTCTAACTTTTTATGAAAAACACTCCTTTGTTTCACTTTTAAAATACTTGATTAACTGGATGAACTAATGGTAAGGTATAAGACATATTTCACTTTGGTGAAAACACTTAGAGATTGAAACTTTGTTTGATCTTTGGATCAAAATCACCTATGGTTTTTCTTTAAAGCATAAGCCACTAAAACACTTCTCTTACTTGAAAACTTAATTTGTTCAAGAACTACACATTACCTTCCTTTTCTCAAGGTCATGGCCGAAAGTCAACTATGCACCAATGTGAAGATTTACTTCACCAAACCAACCAAGTTATGGCTAACAAAACTTACACAATTATGATAAACATTAAACACACATCATTGCTTTGTAATCAAACACAAAAGTCCATACTTGATCTAGTGATCAAAGTAGGTTTTTCAACATGCAAGAAATTATTTTCTCACCTAGACAACATCATCATAAGACACATGATAAGGCATACAAGCATAAACTACAATTGTTACACATTCTTCTCCAAGAGAACCAAATTAATTGGTGAACCCAAACCAAAGGGTTTCACCCACACATAAACTAAACAACCATCTTCACCACCACTATTTTGGTGTGATGAGGTTCACCCCCATACCTGTTGAAGAGCAGATATCCGGACCAAAGTCGGTTGATCGGTTTGTGAACCTCCTGACAATCGTCACCAACTACAACAACACAACAATCTAACATTAAACAACAATCAAAGCAAAACTCAACAATTATAACAATGAGGGTTTCGGCCACCCTAGGGTAAAAAGGTTAGGAATTGATTTTGGTTTTCTATTTCATGGATTCAAAGGCAATAGGAAAGCTAAGGATGAAATCAAGTGTTAGGAATCAAAATTTGATGAAAAACACTATTCATCATCATCACGTAGGGTTCGGCCATTTGGGGCTTTTTGAGCTAGGATGAGAATTGAATCATAAGCTCTTGGGTTTAGGTAGAGAATTATGAGGTGAGTTCATAGAAATTGGTTTCACATCAAAAGGATTTTTCTACAAATTCCTATGGATTTTCAAAGTTTTGCATCTAAGAAATGATTTTCTTGAAAATGAAGTTTAATCTCGAAATAGAGAGAGATTCAAGAAGTTAGGAGATCATAGAAGCGATCTTCCCTAAAAATGAAGGAAGATTGCTCAAGGAATCAAGTGATTCTAACAAGTGATCAAGGATTTTCAAGAAGGAAAATGGAGTTTCTTCAAGAACAACTATGGAGTTCTTCCCTTGAGAGGGCTGTGTGTGAAAGTGAGAGTGTAATTCCCCGATTTTCACGTTTTCTATTTCTTTAGTATTTTAATGTCTTTATTTTATTCGAGGTCTTAGGAATGGAAATAAAATATTCCGAGACCATAGTCATGCTCGACGATATCGTAGGAAGCTACGATTAAGTTTTGAGTCGAAAACTCAAACGGAGTCCGGTCTGCGTTCTTACACTGACAGCATGATTTTACTGCTCAGAATACCTCAGATGGACCCGTGAACGAGACAATAAGTCTTAGAATTTGATTCTCTATGTTTTGGTTAAATTTCGTAAAAATTTCAGAAAAATCACTTCCTGACCTTCGTTCGGGCGGAATCCTCAATCGGGTGACGAACGGAGCCACATATGGATTTACGGGGACTCGCCAACAGATAATCTTGATATCACATCATCCCAGGACACTTGGGAGAGTATGCCAGAGTCGTCATGACGTTCGGAAATATCTGGACGCAAAATGACCAAAATGCCCCTAACCTTAGTCTTTTATACTTTTACCATTATACCCTTTTGGCAAATGACCTTTTTACCCTTAAGTGAGCTTTTAAGAGGCTGAACTCAGCCCCTCACTCCATCATTTTCGCACAGCCCCTCTTCCTTTAGAGTTCCATAGTTGTTCTTGAGAGAAAACCCCATTGTTGGTCTTGAAGCTCCTTGAGTTTTTGTTCGAATCACTTGATTCCTTGAGCAATCTTCCTTCATTTCAAGGTAAGATCACTTCTATGATCTCTTAGCTTCATTAATCTTTCTTTATTTCAAGATCAATCTTCATTTTTATGAAAAGAATTTCTTAGATCCAAAACTTTGAAAATCCATAGGAAATTGTAGAAAAATCCTTTTGAGGTAAGACCAAGTTCTTTGAACTCACATCATCAATCTCTACCTAAACCTAAGAGCTTATGATTCAACTCTCATCATAGCTCAAAAAGCACTTTTGGCCGAACCCTACTTGAAGATGATGAATAGTGTTTTCATCAATTTTTTATTTTTAACACTTGATTTCATCCTCAGCTTTCCTAATGCCTTTGAATGCATGAGATGGAAAACCAAAACCAATTCCTAACCTTTTAACCTAGGGTGGCCGAAATCCTCTTTGTTATAATAGTTGAGATTGGCTTTGATTGTTGTTTAATGTTGGATTGTTGTGTGTTGTAGTTGTTGACGATTATCAGGAAGTTCACAAACCGATCAACCGACTTTGATCCGGGAATCTGCTCATCAACAGGTATGAGGAGAAGAACCTCATCACACCAAGATGGTGGTGGTGAAGATGGTTGTTTAAATTATGTGTGGGTGAAACCCTTTAGTTTGGGTTCACTTTTATGTGTTAAGTGTTGTTAAGTTCTCATGGAGAACAAGAATGTCATGATGAGTTTATGCTTTGGTATGTTGTAGTGTGCTTTAGCATATGTTGATGATGAGATGATTGAATGAAAAACCATTTTCATGTATGTTGGAAAACCTACTTTGATCACTAGATCAAGTATGGACTTTTATTGTTGATTATGAGACCATAATGCGTGATGGACTTGGATGTTTGATTATGATGTAGTAATGTGTATTATGGTTATCATGATTGTGTAAGTATTGTAAGCCATACTTTGATTGGTTGATGAAGTAAAACTTCACATTGATTCCTAGTTGGCTATTAGCCATGACCTTGAGGAAAGGAAGGATATGAATAGTTCTTGGACAAGTCAAGTTTTGATGTAAAGAAAGTGTTTTCAATAACTTGTGTTTTTCAAAGAAAAACCCTAAGTGACTTTAAATGGAATTAAATCTCAAAGTGCTTTCACCAAAGTGAAACATGTTTTATACCTTATCCTTAGTTCATCTAGCTAATCAAGTGACTCAAAATGAGAAAAGAAGTGGTTTCATGAAGAGAATCAAAATGGTTCCCTAAGGTTGATGTCTTGTTTTAAGGCAACTTTTCGCTAAGCGAATTTACTTTCGCTAAGCGAAAACAGGGAAAGTCTAAGTTGGGCATCACTGCCTCACTTTTGCTAAGCGAATTCATATTCGCTAAGCTAACCAAACGAGTTTCGCTACGCGAATTACGTCTCGCTGAGCGATCCAGAGAAGTCTCCAAAGGAGGTATAACCGCCTCCATTTCGCTAAGCGAAATTATACTCGCTAAGCGAATAACGTGAAATTTCGCTACACGAATTCTGTTTCGCCGAGCGATCCAGAGGTGTTTCCAAAGAGGTATAACCATCTGTACTTGCGCTAAGCGAATACATATTCCCTAAGCGAATACAATACATTTCGCTACGCGATTTATGTCTCGCCGAGTGATCCAGTGGAGTTCCAAAAGAGGCATTATTGTTTCAATTTCGCTAAGCGAATGTAATTTCGCTAAGCGAATTCCATGTTCAGAAAATGCTAAAAATAGAGTAAGTAAGTGTCTCAAAAATTGTTTCAAATCAAATGAGTTTTCAATTGAGAAGTTGTTCTGGTTTACAAACGTTTTGGGTTTTGAAACACTAGTTCGATGACGGACCGGTGATTCGGATCCCGATCAGTCGTTCAATTGTTTCAGTCTTGTGATGACTCGATCCCGGAGGAATCACGAGATTTATCCGGTGGATAAAGGTTTTGTTTTCAAAAGACACGTATAGTTCCTAAGGAAGAGAACCTTAGTAGACTTCGAGGTTTAGCCGGGGGATAGACATTGCTTGATCGCATCTGCTTTGTGTAAGCGTTGGCATTTCATTTGCATAGTCGTAAGGCCTTGAGCCTAGGAGTTGAGCTTACACCTTGATGCAGGTGCGAATCTTACGGTGACGATCTTCAATGGTCTTTTTGGAGGTATCAGGGTTGGAAGGGCTGACATGTGACCAGTTGGTGATTCTTCTGTGTCGTGGCGAATCCGTGTAATACACTGATATCCTCTACTAGATGTCGTACTTTTCATGTTTGGTCGAGAGTGTTACCATAAAGCCAGATACGTGCACGTTACGAATGTTGTAGCATCTTGCTCATGGCTGGCAGAAACCGGAACATGTCCTCCCATTCACTCTCTCCGAATGTTTTGTTAGCTCCATGGAGTAGGGGTCAGAGTATTACCCAGTGAAATTGACATTGAGTCATATACATTGCATTGCATTGCATGGCTATTGATGTTTACATTTACTGCTATACATCGTTGTACTGTTTAAGAGTACCTTATATTATACTGTTAACTGCTTAACATGATATTATGCTGTCAACTGCTTAATATGTTTGACATTGAGAATTCATGTAAGCATGTTGGGTATGCTGTTACCCAGTGAGTCGTCCCGTTTTTACTACTGCTGTTTTGTTGTGTTGATGAACGGGAATCTCACCCATATCTGTATGTTTTCTGTTGGTACTTGTTGTTGCTGTTTGAACAGATGGACGTGACGATGGTTCAGCCCAGTAGTTTCCTTGAGCCCTGAGGCAGACCTTCTTTTTGTGGTCTAGTTTTGTTATCAGCCAGACTATGTCAGTTTTGTAGTGCTTTTGGGGAGCTACGACTCCTAGTACTTATTGTATCAGTTATACATTAGACCTATGTCTGTATATAGTATTATTCCTTTTTCTGTCTATGTCCCTGTAATTATTATGCATATTGTTCTAGAAAGGTATGGCGAACCTAAGTTCGTTATTAGTATTATTTACTTTTACTAAATCCCATTGCATCTTGTGAAAAGACAAAAGAAAACCATATTTTCCGCATTAAGAAATATTTTCGGCCTTATAAACGTTCGGGAATGTGACACTCGAGAAAGGGTGTTGCATTATTTGGTATCAGAGCTGGTCGAGTCTTTTTGGGGTTGTAGGTTATGGTCTGTCTTGTTTGTGTTGTGTTCTCTGTGTGTTTCTCTATTGTTTGCTTTAGTTTTGTTGTGGTTCTTGTGTTTGACAGTTCTGGTTTTGAAGGTAGCAATGGCTGATCTAAACCTGACTGCTGCTGTGAACGCCATACGGGTAATGGTTGTTGCTATGGTTCAACGTGACGAAAGAGCTGCCGGAGGTAGAGGACTGGATGAATTTCTTCGTCGGAATCCACCTCAATTCAAAGGTGAATTCAATCCTGAATTAGCTGAACGCTGGATCCAAATGCTGGAAAAGATCTTTGGAGCGATGAGATGTACTGAGAATGACAAGGTTGTCTATGCAACCTATATGCTGGTGGAGGATGCTGAATACTGGTGGAAGGAGCCCGTCAGATGCTGATTTACGATCAACAAGTTGTGGATTGGAATGCTTTTAGGGGAAAATTCCTGGAGAAGTATTTTCCTGCAAGTGCAAGACACGAAAAAGAGATGGAGTTCCTCCAACTGAGACAAGGGGGAATGACCATAGCTGAATACGGAGCCAAGTTTGAAAGTCTAGCAAAGTTCTCAAATTACTTTCTAGACAGCCCAAGAGAAGAGTGGAAGTGCCGGAAATTTGAAGGTGGTCTGAGGATCGACTTGAAAAGAGATGTTGTCCCTCTAGAGATTTCTATTTTTCCGAGGTTAATGGAGAAGTGTCGTTTGATCGAGAGTTTGGAGCCTAAGGACAAGCGGGTACAGAGTTCTGGACCGAGCAAGTTCCAGAAAGGAAGCGGTGGTCGAGACAACAAATCTCGATGGAAGCCCTATGCAAAGCAACAAGATCGACAACAAGGTTCTATTGGAGGAAGCAGTGGGAGTTTCAGTCAGTCTGGAAATGCCCCAACCAAGTGCATGAAGTGTAGGAAGAGTAATCACATCACCAGAGATTGTTCAATCAAAGGGATTATCTGCTTCAAGTGTGGGAAGCCGGGACATATCTCACGTGAATGCATGCAACCAAAATTGGAACATTCTGTCAACAATGTCCAAGCTGCAAGGCCTAAGATGAAGGGCAGAGTCTACACTATGGGTGGTGCTGAAGCTTCTCAAAATGAGGACTTGATCCAAGGTCAGTGTGCCATGGGAGGTAAAACCTTAACTGTACTGTTTGATTCAGGCGCAACACATTCTTTTATTGCCTATGACTTTGTGAATCTGTTGGGATTACCTGTGTCTTCTTTACCTTTTGATTTGGTAATTTCTACGCCTACTGCAAAGCCTGTTATAACTGCTAAAGTTTGTTTGAACTGTTCTATTTCTGTTACAGATAGAACATTTTTGATTGATTTGATCTGTTTGCCTCTTTCGCAAATGGATGTAATCTTAAGAATGGATTGGTTGTCTTCTAATCATGTCCTGTTAGACTGTGCAAATAAAACCTTAGTTTTCCCTGGTTGTGAGAATTCTGGATTTTTGACTGCCAACCAAGTAAACGCTTCTTTGAGAGAAGGAGCTCAAGGATACATGTTACTATCTTCTTTGGAGGTCAAGAGCGAGCTAGTCTTAGAGCGCATACCTGTCGTGAATGAGTTTCCAGAAGTCTTTCCTGAAAACGTACCAGGTTTGCCGCCAGTTCGAGACATCGAGTTTGCGATCGATCTTGTGCCAGGAACAGGACCAGTGTCTATGGCACCGTATCGTATGGCACCTGCTGAGTTGGAAACCTTGAAGGAACAGTTGGTAGACTTATTGGGGAAACAGTTTGTTAGACCCAGTGTGTCGCCGTGGGGGGCACCTGTGCTGTTGGTGAAAAAGAAAGATGGAACATCTCGCCTATGTGTGGATTATCGCCAGTTGAATAAGGTTACTATTAAGAACAAGTATCCACTTCCGAGGATAGATGACTTGATGGATCAGTTGAGGGGAGCGACAGTTTTCTCCAAGATTGATTTGGGATCGGGTTATCACCAGATTCGTGTGAAGGCAGAAGATATACCGAAGACAGCGTTTCGAACACGCTATGGGCACTACAAGTATCTTGTGATGCCGTTTGGTGTGACGAATGCTCCAGCTATATTCATGGATTATATGAATAGGATCTTTCGTCCATACCTAGATCAGTTTGTCGTTGTCTTCATAGATGACATACTTATCTATTCACGAGACCAGGAAGAACATGCTGAACATCTTAGTGTGGTTCTTCAAGTTCTGAAAGAGAAACAATTGTATGCAAAACTGTCCAAGTGTGAGTTTTGGCTCGACGAAGTGCAGTTTTTGGGTCATGTAATTTCAAAGGAAGGAATTGCTGTAGATCCGTCGAAAGTCGAAGCAGTTCTTGAGTGGGAAAGACCAACCACAGTGACTGAGATACGCAGTTTTGTGGGTTTAGCTGGGTATTATCTGAGGTTCATCGAGGGATTTTATAAGATTGTGGGACCTCTTACCCAATTGACGAGGAAGGACAATGCGTTTGAATGGACTGAAGCCTGTGAGCAAAGTTTTCATGAGTTGAAGACGAGGCTGACTACATCACCAGTGTTGATATTGCCAGATCCAAGCGAATCTTTTGCAGTGTACTGTGATGCTTCATACCAAGGTTTAGGCTGTGTTCTGATGCATAATAGGAAGGTGGTAGCGTATGCCTCGAGACAGTTGAAAGTGCACGAGAAGAATTACCCAACTCATGATCTGGAGTTAGCAGCGGTAGTCTTTGCGTTGAAGATTTGGAGACACTACTTGTATGGTTCGACGTTCAATGTCTTCAGCGATCATAAGAGCTTGAGGTATCTGTTCGATCAGAAAGAGCTCAACATGGAATTTTTGAAGGACTATGACTTCCAGTTGCAGTATCATCCGGGAAAAGCTAATGTGGTAGCGGATGCCCTGAGTAGAAAAGTGTTACATGTGTCTGCCATGATGGTTAAGGAACACGAGCTGTTGGAACAGTTCAGAGATATGCATCTGTCCGTGGTTAGTATGCCAAGAAGTCTATGTGTGGGTATGGTTACAGTATCTTGTGATCTAATGGACCAGATTCGGGAGAAACAAGTATACGACCAGTATCAAGAAAAAGAGCGGAGGAATCTAAAGAAAGGGAAGACGTCGGAATACAAGGAAGGAGTACATGGGATCCTAAGACGAGGAGAACGGGTTTGTGTGCCAAACAACCCAGAGATAAGAAGGTTAATTCTGGACGAAGCTCATAGAAGCAAGTTAAGTATGCATCCAGGGTCAACCAAGATGTACCAAGACCTGAAGCGGTTGTTCTGGTGGCAAGGCATGAAAAGAGATGTAGCTGATTATGTGGCATCTTGCTTGGTGTGTCAAAAAGCAAAGGTTGAACATCAGAGGCCAGCTGGAATGTTACTTCCATTGGATATCCCAGAGTGGAAATGGGATGGCATAGCAATGGATTTCGTAACATGTTTGCCAAGCACACTTAAGGGATACGATTCCATTTGGGTTATAATTGATAGGCTTACGAAATCAGCTCATTTTCTACCGATTAATCTCAAATATTATATGGAAAAGCTTACTCAGATTTATATCAGTGAGATTGTGAGACTGCATGGAGTACCTTCAAGTATCATATCGAATAGAGACCTGCGCTTTACTTCGCGTTTTTGGCAAAGTTTACATGAAGCTTTAGGAACAAAGTTACGATTAAGTTCGGCTTACCATCCTCAAACTGATGGACAATCGGAAAGGACGATTCAGTCTTTAGAGGATCTGTTAAGGGCGTGTGTGTTGGAACATAACGGAAGTTGGGAGAATTTCCTACCATTGATAGAGTTTACCTACAACAACAGTTATCATTCGAGTATAGGGATGGCACCCTACGAAGCCTTATATGGACGACGTTGCAGAACACCTTTGTGTTGGTACCAAGATGGAGAAAGTGCTTCATTAGGACCTGAACTAGTGCAACAAACAACTGAGAAGGTAAAACTGATTCAAGAAAAGATGAGGATAACTCAGAGCCGACAGAAGAGTTATGCGGATAAAAGACGTAGGCCACTTGAGTTCGAGGAAGGGGATCATGTGTTTTTGAGAGTCACTCCAATGACTGGGGTGGGCAGGGTCCTAAGTCCAGAAAACTCACTCCAAAATTCATTGGACCTTATCAAATTCTTCGTCGGATAGGTCCAGTAGCTTACCAAATAGCTTTACCGCCTTTTCTATCCAACCTTCATAATGTTTTTCATGTTTCGTAATTGCGAAAGTATATTCCTGATCCCAGTCACGTCATAGAGTCTGATTCAGTACAGCTAAAGGATAACCCAACCTATGAAACATTGCCGGTTAAGATCGAGGACAGGAGGATAAAGAAACTGCGAGGGAAGGAGATAGCTTTGGTTAAAGTTATCTGGAACGAGACTACAGGTGATGCTACCTGGGAAAGAGAAGAGGACATGCGACAACAGTATCCGAGTTTGTTTTAAGAGGTACGTATAATTTCGAGGACGAAATTCTTTTAAGAGGGGTAGGAATGTAACACCCCGATTTTCACGTTTTCTATTTCTTTAGTATTTTAATGTCTTTATTTTATTCGAGGTCTTAGGAATGGAAATAAAACATTCCGAGACCATAGTCATGCTCGACGATATCGTAGGAAGCTACGATTAAGTTTTGAGTCGAAAACTCAAACGGAGTCCGGTCTGCGTTTTTACACTGACAGTATGATTTTACTGCTCAGAATACCTCAGATGGACCCGTGAACGAGACAATAAGTCTTAGAATTCGATTCTCTACGTTTTGGTTAAATTTCGTAAAAATTTCAGAAAAATCACTTCCTGACCTTCGTTCGGGCGGAATCCTCAATCGGGTGACGAACGGAGCCACATATGGATTTACCGGGACTCGCCAACAGATAATCTTGATATCACATCATCCCAGGACACTTGGGAGAGTATGCCAGAGTCATCATGACGTTCGGAAATATCTAGACGCAAAATGACCAAAATGCCCCTAACCTTAGTCTTTTACACTTTTACCATTATACCCTTTTGGCAAATGACCTTTTTACACTTAAGTGAGCTTTTAAGAGGCTGAACTCAGCCCCTCACTTCATCATTTTCGGACAGCCCCTCTTCCTTTAGAGTTCCATAGTTGTTCTTGAGAGAAAACCCCATTGTTGGTCTTGAAGCTCCTTGAGTTTTTGTTGGAATCACTTGATTCCTTAAGCAATCTTCCTTCATTTCAAGGTAAGATCACTTCTATGATCTCTTAGCTTCATTAATCTTTCTTTATTTCAAGATCAATCTTCATTTTTATGAAAAGAATTTCTTAGATCCAAAACTTTGAAAATCCATAGGAAATTGTAGAAAAATCCTTTTGAGGTAAGACCAAGTTCTTTGAACTCACATCATCAATCTCTACCTAAACCTAAGAGCTTATGATTCAACTCTCATCATAGCTCAAAAAGCACTTTTGGCCGAACCCTACTTGAAGATGATGAATAGTGTTTTCATCAATTTTTTATTTTTAACACTTGATTTCATCCTTAGCTTTCCTAATGCCTTTGAATCCATGAGATGGAAGACCAAAACCAATTCCTAACCTTTTAACCTAGGGTGGCCGAAATCCTCTTTGTTATAATAGCTGAGATTGGCTTTGATTGTTGTTTAATGTTGGATTGTTGTGTGTTGTAGTTGTTGACGATTATCAGGAGGTTCACAAACCGATCACCGACTTTGATCCGGGAATCTGCTCATCAACAGGTATGGGGAGAAGAACCTCATCACACCAAGATGGTGGTGGTGAAGATGGTTGTTTAAATTATGTGTGGGTGAAACCCTTTAGTTTGGGTTCACTTTTATGTGTTAAGTTTTGTTAAGTTCTCATGGAGAACAAGAATGTCATGATGAGTTTATGCTTTGGTATGTTATAGTGTGCTTTAGCATATGTTGATGATGAGATGATTGAATGAAAAACCATTTTCATGTATGTTGGAAAACCTACTTTGATCACTAGATCGAGTATGGACTTTTATTGTTGATTATGAGACCATAATGTGTGATGGACTTGGATGTTTGATTATGAAGTAGTAATGTGTATTATGGTTATCATGATTGTGTAAGTATTGTGAGCCATACTTTGATTGGTTGATGAAGTAAAACTTCACATTGATTCCTAGTTGGCTATTAGCCATGACCTTGAGGAAAGGAAGGATATGAATAGTTCTTGGACAAGTCAAGCTTTGATGTAAAGAAAGTGTTTTCAATAACTTGTGTTTTTCAAAGAAAAACCCTAAGTGACTTTAAATGGAATTAAATCTCACAGTGCTTTCACCAAAGTGAAACATGTTTTATACCTTATCCTTAGTTCATCTAGCTAATCAAGTGACTCAAAATGAGAAAAGAAGTGGTTTCATGAAGAGAATCAAAATGGTTCCCTAAGGTTGATGTCTTGTTTTAAGGCAACTTTTCGCTAAGCGAATTTACTTTCGCTAAGCGAAAACAGGGAAAGTCTAAGTTGGGCATCACTGCCTCACTTTCGCTAAGCGAATTCATATTCGCTAAGCTAACCAAACGAGTTTCGATACGCGAATTACGTCTCGTTGAGCGATCCAGAGAAGTCTCCAAAGGAGGTATAACCGCCTCCATTTCGCTAAGCGAAATTATACTCGCTAAGCGAATAAAGTGAAATTTTGCTACACGAATTCTGTTTCGCCGAGCGATCCAGAGGTGTTTCCAAAGAGGTATAACCGTCTGTACTTGCGCTAAGCGAATACATATTCGCTAAGCGAATACAATACATTTTGCTACGCGATTTATGTCTCGCCGAGCGATCCAGAGGAGTTCCAAAAGAGGCATTATTGTTTCAATTTCGCTAAGCGAATGGAATTTTGCTAAGCGAATTCCATGTTCAGAAAAATGCTTAAAATAGAGTAAGTAAGTGTCTCAAAAATTGTTTCAAATCAAATGAGTTCTCAATTGAGAAGTTGTTCTGGTTTACAAACGTTTTGGGTTTTGAAACAGTAGTTCGATGACGGACCGACGATTCGGATCCCGATCAGTCGTTCAATTGTTTCAGTCTTGTGATGACTCGATCCCGGAGAATCACGAGATTTATCCGGTGGATAAAGGTTTTGTTTTCAAAAGACACGTATAGTTCCTAAGGAAGAGAACCTTAGTAGACTTCGAGGTTTATCCGGGGTATAGACATTGCTTGATCGCATCTGCTTTGTGTAAGCGTTGGCATTTCATTTGCATAGTCATAAGGCCTTGAGCCTAAGAGTTGAGCTTACACCTTGATGCGGGTGCGAATCTTACAGTGACGATCTTCAATGGTCTTTTTGGAGGTATCAGGGTTGGAAGGGCTGACATGTGACCAGTTGGTGATTCTTCTGTGTCGTGACGAATCCGTGCAATACACTGATATCCTCTACTAGATGCCGTACTTTTCATGTTTGGTCGAGAGTGTTACCGTAAAGCCAGATACGTGCACGTTACGAATGTTGTAGCATATTGCTCATGGCTGGAAGAAACCGGAACATGTCCTCCCATTCACTCTCTCCGAATGTTTTGTTAGCTCCATGGAGTAGGGGTCAGGGTAGTACCCAGTGACATTGACATTGAGTCATATACATTGCATTGCATTGCATGGCTATTGATGTTTACATTTACTGTTATACATCGTTGTACTGTTTAAGAGTACCTTATATTATACTGTTAACTGCTTAACATGATATTATGCTGTCAACTGCTTAATATGTTTGACATTGAGAATTCTTGTAAGCATGTTGGGTACGCTGCTACCCGGTGAGTCGTCCCGTTTTTACTACTGCTGTTTTGTTGTGTTGATGAACGGGAATCTCACCCATATCTGTATGTTTTCTGTTGGTACTTGTTGTTGTTGTTTGAACAGATGGACGTGACGATGGTTCAGCCCAGTAGTTTCCTTGAGCCCTGAGGCGGACCTTCTTTTTGTGGTCTAGTTTTGTTGTCGGCCAGACTATGTTAGTTTTGTAGTACTTTTGGGGAGCTACGACTCCTAGTACTTATTGTATCAGTTATATATTAGACCTATGTCTGTATATAGTATTATTCCTTTTTCTGTCTATGTCCCTGTAATTATTATGCATATTGTTCTAGAAATGTATGGCGAACCTAAGTTCGTTATTAGTATTATTTACCTTTACTAAATCCCATTGCATCTTGTGAAAAGAAAAAAGAAAACCGTATTTTCCGCATTAAGAAATATTTTCGGCCTTATAAATGTTCGGGAATGTGACACTCGGGAAAGGGTGTTGCAGAGAGGGCTGTGAAGGGCTGAGTTCCGCCTCTTAAAAGCTTACTTAAGGGCAAAAAGGTCATTTGCCAAAAAGGGTAAAATGGTAAAAGTGTAAAAGACTAAGGTTAGGGGCATTTTGGTAATTTTGCGTCCAGATATTTCCGAACGTCGTGACGACTCTGGCATACTCTCCCAAGTGTCCTGGGATGATGTGGTATCAAGATTATCCGTTGGCGAGTCCCGGTAAATCCATATGTGGCCCCTTTGTCACCCGATTGAGGATTCCGCTCGAACGGAAGTCAGGAAGTGATTTTTCTGAAATTTTTGTGAAATTTAACCAAAACGTAGAGAATTGACTTCTAAGACTTACTGTCTCCTTCACGGGTCCATCTGAGGTCTCCTGAGCAGTAAAACCATACTGTCAGTGTAAAAATGCAGACCGGACTCCGTTTGAGTTTTCGACTCAAAACTTAATCGTAGCTTCCTACGATATCGTCGAGCAAGACTATGGTCTCGGAATATTTTATTTCCATTCCTAAGACCTCGAATAAAATAAAGAATTTAAAATACTGAAGAATTAGAAAACATTAAAATCGGGGAGTTACATTGCTACCCCTCTTAAAAGAATTTCGTCCTCGAAATTATACGTACCTCTTAAAATAAACTCGGATACTGTTGTTGCATGTCTTCCTCTCTTTCGCAGGTAGCATCACCTGTAACCTCGTTCCAGATAACTTTGACCAAAGCTATCTCCTTCCCTCGCAGTTGCTTCACTCTCCTGTCCTCGATCTTAACCGGTAACGTTTCATAGGTCAGGTTATCCTTTAGCTGTACTAAATCAGACTCTATGACATGACTGGGATCAGGAATATACTTTCGCAATTGTGAAACATGAAAAACATTGTGAAGGTTGGATAGAAAAGTTGATAAAGCTATTTGGTAAGCTATTGGACCTATCCGACGAAGAATTTGATAAGGTCCGATGAATTTTGGAGTGAGTTTTCTGGACTTAAGTACCCTGCCCACCCCAGTCATTGGAGTGACTCTCAAAAACACATGATCCCCTTCCTCAAACTCAAGTGGCCTACGTCTTTTATCCGCATAACTCTTCTGTCGGCTCTGAGTTGTCCTCATCTTTTCTTGAATCAATTTTACCTTCTCAGTTGTTTGTTGCACTAGTTCAGGTCCTAATGAAGCACTTTCTCCATCTTGGTACCAACACAAAGGTGTTCTGCAACGTCGTCCGTCTAAGGCTTCGTAGGGTGCCATCCCTATACTCGAATGATAACAGTTGTTTTAGATAAATTCTATCAACGGTAGAAAATTCTCCCAACTTCCGCCATGGTCCAACACACACGCCCTCAACAAGTCCTCTTAAGACTGAATCGTTCTTTTTGATTGTCCATCAGTTCGAGGATGGTAGCCCAACTCAATCATAACTTCGTTCCTAAAGCTTCATGCAAACTCTGCCAAAACCGCGAAGTAAAATGCGGGTCTCTATCCGATATGATGCTTGAAGGTACTCCATGCAGTCTCACAATCTCACTGATATAAATCTGAGTAAGCTTTTCCATGGAATACTTGAGATTGATAGGTAGAAAATGAGCTGATTTCGTAAGCCTATCAATTATCACCCAAATGGAATCGTATCCTTTAGGTGTCCTCGGCAAACATGTTACAATTTCCATCGCTATGCCGTCCCATTTCCACTCTGGGATATCCAACGGAAGTAACATTCCAGCTGGCCTTTGATGTTCAACCTTTACTTTTTGACACACTAAGCAAGATGCCATATAATCAGCTACATCTCTTTTCAAGCCTTGCCACTAAAACAACCGCTTCAGGTCTTGGTACATCTTGGTTGACCCTGGATGCATACTAAACGTGCTTCTATGAGCTTTGTCCAGAATTAACCTCCTTATCTCTGGGTTGTTTGGCACACAAACCCATTCTCCTCGTCTAAGGATTCCATCTGCTCCTTCCTTGTATTCAGACGTCATCCCTTTCTTTAGATTCCTTCGCTCTTTCTCCAGATATCGGTCGTATACTTGTTTCTCCCGAATCTGATCCTTCAGATCACAAGACACTATAACCATACCCACACATAGTCTTCCTGGCATACTAACCACGGACAGATGCATATCTCTGAACTGTTCCAACAGCTCGTGTTCCTTAACCATCATGGCAGACACATGTAACACTTTCCTACTCAGGGCATCCGCTACCATATTAGCTTTTCCCGGATGATATTGCAACTGGAAGTCATAGTCCTTCAAAAACTCCAGCCACCTTCTTTGCCTCATGTTGAGCTCTTTCTGATCGAACAAATACTTCAAGCTCTTATGATCGCTAAAAACATTGAACATCGAACCATACAAGTAGTGCCTCCAAATCTTCAATGCAAAGACTACCGCTGCCAACTCCAGATGATGAGTTGGGTAATTCTTCTCGTGCACTTTCAACTATCTCGAGGCATACGCTACCACCTTTCGATTCTGCATCAGAACATAGCCTAACCCTTGGTATGAAGCGTCACAGTACACTTCAAAAGGTTCGCTTGGATCTGGCAATATCAACACTGGCGATGTAGTTAGCCTCTTTTTCAACTCCTGAAAACTCTGCTCACAGGCTTCAATCAATTCAAACGTTTTGTCCTTTCTCGTCAATTGGGTAAGATGTCCTACAATCTTAGAAAATCCCTCGATGAACCTCCGATAATACCCAGCGAAACCCACAAAACTGCGTATCTCAATCACTGTGGTTGGTCTTTCCCACTCAAGAACTGCTTCAACTTTCGACGGATCTACAACAATTCCTTCCTTTGAAATTACATAACCCAAAAACTGCACTTCATCGAGCCAAAACTCACACTTGGACAACTTTGCATAAAGCTGTTTCTCTTTCAGAACCTGAAGAACTACACTAAGATGTTCAGCGTGCTCTTCCTGGTCTTGCGAATAGATGAGTATGTCGTCTATGAAGACAACTAAAAACTTATCCAGGTATGGACGAAAGATCCTATTCATATAATCCATGAATATGGTTGGAGCATTCGTCACACCAAACGGCATTACAAGATATTCTTAGTGCCCATAGCGTGTTCGAAACGTTGTCTTTGGTACATCTTCTGCCTTCACACGAATCTGGTGATAACCCGATCGCAAATTAATCTTGGAGAAAACTGACGCTCCCCTCAACTGATCCATCAAGTCATCGATCCTCGGAAGTGGATACTTGTTCTTAATGGTAACCTTGTTCAACTGGCGATAATCCACGCATAGATGAGATGTTCCATCTTTCTTTTTCACCAACAACAAAGGTGCTCATTAGCCATTACTGTTTTGGTTTTAACAAAGATTTGATCAAAGTCAAGTGTTGTCAACATATGGTGATTCAAGGACAAGATTAACTTAAAATGGTTAAAGCATTTTTTCCATTTTAGTTAATGAGATAACACTTGATTGAAATAATGGAAAAGGAAGATTTTAACTCTTCCCTATGCTAGATGGCCGAATGGCCTCTTAATGTAACTAGGATAGTTACATTTTTCCATTTGGTTAGGAATAAGGCGATTAGGGTTTTTATCAAAAATGGATAATCGGTTTTTACTACTTTTGGTAAATTTTTGGATTTTAAGAAAACTAATTCTCTTCATTAGGAATAATCAACAAGGTAATGGAAAATGTAATTCAACATTACATTCCACTCAATTCCCCATTTCCCGACCTTCGGCACGCAAAACGAGAAATTACCCAATACCAGTCAAAACAGAACTTTTACCGGTTTTCGGCTCAAAACGACAAAACAAAACTTCACCACCACAATATCATGGATATAAAGCCATAATATAAAACATTCATACATATGTAACAAGTTCATACACATCATAAAGGTATCAATCACGATGTTAAAGTGATTATAATCGGTTATAGAAAACGGGGGTGTTACACTCCACACTAAGAACGGTCTCGTTCACAGCTTCGAAACTTACCCTAGTCATACAAACAACATGCAAACTGCGTTGGTAACCCTAAAACTTATCGAAAATGAAGATAAAGGCTAAGAACGATCAAAGAACTTGAAGAACAAACAAAGAACGTCGATGCCGACAATGTCAGCATATATGTAACTTCGACGTGCCTTTGATATAACGACAATTCGATTGGTCAGAAATGTAGAATACGAAGATACTAACATGTTAGTGCGATTGGATTAGGGTTGTGCTAGTTGGATTACTCGAACCAAGCTTTTATAAGGCTTGTCAATGGCTGTCTCGTACTCTCTGTAACTCTCTGGAGAAGAATACCAAAACTCAAGTTTACGTTAAAGTGTAATGAAGTGAAAAGAGTTCACTTATATTCAGCTGCTGAGCATGGTAAATCGGGCAGATTTCCCACGCTTGAGTGTAGGCACGCTTAGGCATGGCACATTCCACCATGAAGGCACCACCCATCTCTAACAAGCGCGCATGCTAACTGACACGTGTCCTTCCATACGTGTACACTCCACGCTCTGATGTGCTAGGGTCCCACGCTTGAGCGTTAACCTCCACGCTCGAGTGTTCGGCCACCCAATGTTTGTGGGTGTTGTCCTGATCCTGACCCGTTCTTTCACGTTTATTTGCGTATTGAACTCTTCTAAGGCGACATCCACTCAAATTTGAACCTAAGCTTAACCACACCATCAAGAACATAACCAAATACTTAAACACACTTAACGCGCATCTTAAACATGCGTTTTAGAAAATGAGGATGTTATATTACAACCTCCCTTAAAAGAAATTTCGTCCTTGAAATTTAATGTACCTTAAAGCAAATGAGGATACTGTTGCCGCATATCTACCTCTCTCAAGTCGTATCCCCTGCCGTATCATCCCAAATTACTCTGACCAAAGGGATATGTTTACCGCGAAGATCCTTAATCCTTTTATCTGAGATCCTTATTTGTAAGGCTTCATACACTAGAATTTCTCTCAACTGTATTGACTTGGGCTCCAAGATGTGTGATGGATCAAGGTAGTATTTACTCAATTGAGATAGATGAAACACATCATGAAGATTGGATAGGTTTGGGGGTAAAGTAACATGCTAGGCTACTAGACCAATTCGACGAAGAATTTGAAAAGGTCCTTTAAATCTAGGGGTAAGCTTTCTAGATTTGATTGCTCTGCCAATTCCATTCTTTCGGGGTAACTCTCAGAAAAACATGGTCTTCTTCTAGGAATTATAAGGGTCTTCTCCTCTTATCACTGTAAATTTTTTTGCCTATCTTGTGCCGCCTTCATCTTGTCCATTATCTTCTTGACTTGTTCCATTGTCTGCTAAACTACATCCGGTCCCAACACTTAACTGTTAACTCTCCATTTTTCCAAGGTTTGCTAAACCAAGGTTTTGATGAAAGAAAACAAGACAAGTATAATTAAATGAACCTGATGAATATTGATGATGAGCGACAATAAGTGTGCAGAAGATTGGACTAATCAATTAATCTCAATATAAGTAATGATTTACTTATTTACGACTGAGTTAGTCTAAATCAAGTCAGGAAAAAATATAAGTGACTCGTCTTACCAGATGAAGAGACTTCTCTCTATCATACGTCTGAAGGATCAAGCATCTGGATTGAAGGCCTCAAAACAAAATGCTAACATGTCCAAACAGAATACGTCTGAAGATAATTATTCTGTTGAAATGTCTGACGAATGCAATTAGTCAAAGCATAAATTATTATAGTCTGAAGACATGGTGGGTCAAAGCTCAAGGACGCATCTAAACATATACTAAAGAAGAATATTACTTAAAAGTAATATAATCAAGTCTCTAGACAAGCGTCTGAATTAAATAAACAAGGAAGTTATCATCTTATCCAAAGAAGTGTACAAGACAAGCCTTTTAAACTTATTTGACGAGCTTCTAAGTGGGAACATGTCCTATATTGAACTACTATTCTATTTCAAGAAAGTAGGATATGTGAAAGTCAAAATCTGATAAAGAAAACGGCCATCCTTGAAGAACGGAATGCTTTTATATTGCAAAAAGAATTTCCTTTGTTCTATCTACAGCTTACACTAAAACGGCAAATGAGTCTAATGTCATAGTATAAATATTTATTTCCCTCTAATAAAGTAAAACCAACAGAACTTATCAGAATGGATCTATTCTAAATGAAGAATACAAAAGCCACATCATTCCAACGGCTATTTCTCAACAGTCTCAAATTCTTTAACAATATATATAAAGACGACTAAAAAAAGAAAGAGGAGAGCAATATGGTGAAAGAATATGTGAACATACACTTATGCCCTTGTAGAACAAGAAATTTACACCACAAGACAACATGCTTGATAAGCATGACTGTAGATAAGAAATAGAGATGATGAGAATATGAAGCAAAAGCAAGAGCAAGAGAAAATAGCAAAATGGTAAGAGTGAATATTCATGAAGAAGATTGTTATTATCTCAAAGAGTGAAAGAAAGAGGACTCTGTTCCTTTTATCCTCAGAATTTATGAGTATGAGCACTCAAGGTAAACATACTTCATCATTGCTGAAGAAGATTACTCGTCTCATCTCAAAGAAGGACATCTACTCAATGAATTCATTACACAGCCATTCATGAGAATGCTTTTGAGGAAGATCCTTATCAGTTCTTATGTATCTCATTATACATCCACTTTTGTGAAGTGATAGGAATAACACTATCTCAGTATCTAATTGTAAACACACTCTGTGAATGTTTGAGATATTATTTTCAATGTAACCTTCAAGCAAAATTTATGAGAGACCGAAGAGGCTAATCAAAAAGAATATTGTCAATAGTCTGGAGAGGCTGGTGAAGAAGAATACTCGTCTGGAGCCTGGGGAGGTTATGTGAAAAGAATACTCAATGGCCTGCAGAGGTCAGTAAAGAATAATACTTGTTGAGCCTGGAAAGGCTATGTGAAAAGAATACTCAACGGCCTGGAGAGGTCAGTGAAGAACAACACTCGTTGATAAAGCCTGGAGAGATCGGTGTAGAACAACACTCGTTGATCAAGCCTGGAGAGGCTAGGTATGCAAACAATACTTGAACTTGGAGAGGCTAGGTGTGCAAAGAATATTCGTCTGTAATCTGATCAGTTATAGTGAAATCTTGGTGAAGCCAAGGACTGGATGTAACCACATCAAATTGGTGTTGGTGAACCAGGATACATCTGCGTGTGATTCTCTCTACTCCCTTATCTCCTTTTTCTTAAGATTATATTTATGGTCTACTAATTAGGGATTGAGTTTGATTAACTTAAACAAGTCTCATATCACTTACAAACTAATATCTTGTTTCTGTTTAAGACATTTCATGCGTCTGATCATTTTATAAGTACAACTCTGCATATACATATGAAATGATTTTCTGTTTGCTAAAGGTTTTCGGTAACCACATTCAACCCCCTTCTGGCAGTTACTTTGTTGACCTTCAGTTGATATCAGAGCTTAACCTCTGGGTTGAGCACATAACAGTTAAAAGGACAAATCCTGATGAAGCAAACAGAAATGCTGAAAACCAAACATAAAAAAATAAAAAAAAATAAAAAAAAATGGATAAACTATCCTATGATGAATCACACAATCCCATGGAAGACTCAGTTAGCAGGAATATCATTTAAGATGGCAATGATCGACATGGCATGTCTCACATCATCATGAAAGAAAGTTGATATCTGAAATATATCAAGCTTCGATCAAGGAACTGGAAAAGCATGACAAGTCAAAGGAGACAAAATACAAATATCTGAAGAAGCATTCGTCTGTACCATAAGTTGTTTACAACTTATGTTGGTAATGTATTCTCACTCGTCTAATAACATGCAAGGTTATTTGAAATTAATTGATATATAATATGCATACTTATGATAAATACAATATTTAATTTGTTGTTTCTAACCAAATCCTTTTTAAAGTAACATCTACCTTTTTATAACTGAGACTTGAGTAGACTTGAGTACATCGGCGTTCAAGATTAATTTCCTTCGTTATGATTAGTTGGATTAACTACTCACACGAAAGCGTCTGTCTGTTCCCAATGTCATGTGCCTCTTTGTAATTATGTCACCTTTTCAGATATGTCGTTTCAAATGTCAACTGCCTAAAGCACCGTCTCATATCCCCTTCTATAAGTACCTTTTCGTATGAAATAGAGAACTTCTGCTTTCATAATCTCTCTCCTACAAACTTTTTCTCTGAACCATTAGCCCTCAATCATTCAGTCTTCTCTCTCGTAGATGGCATTAAGCGACTCATTTTCTTTCTCAAACGTTCTTGCTGGAATGTTCGTCAATCTCCGAGAACTGAAGGAATTGGGAATGGATATTATCCCTGAAATAGAAAGTGTTGGATGGATAAATTTCTTCAATATGTATAAGAGAGTATATCCGAGTGAAGTTCAAAGATTCTGGAGAACCGCGTATGCTGTAAGGGAAGAAAACGACACTCCTTTCATCACAGGTGAAATATGTGAGGACCTGGTGGTCATCTATGAAGAAATGATGGCAACTGTAACCGATTGCTCTTCTGATGGAGCAAGCAATGAACCCGCAAGTTTTGCTGCCTCCAGGATGAACCCTAAGTGTCAATGTCTGCATGTCATTCTTCTGAAATGCATCCTACCCATAAAGGGGTCAAGGGAACTCGTGACCCTAATGGAAAGATTCATCCTCTACCATCTGATTCACAAAGAGAAGATAAACCTTCCAAGCTTAATTTTCAAATACATGGAGAAAGTTTCAAGAAGCAAACAGGTATTTCCCTATGGAATGTTACTCACAAGATGCATCTGTTTTCATGACGTTGATGTGGTAGAAACATCTGTTACTGTGAGTGAATCATTTTGTTTAGAAAAGTTGGAATTTCTAAGTATAAATGATGAAGTTGTTTCAAGACAAGTTGGATTGTTCTCAAGATGTTTCCCTAATCAATCCATTGTTCATCTGTCTCAACATTCTCTTGAAGCGGTTGCTGAAAATGTTATAATTTTGGCTGAGGAGTCTCAAACTGAACAATTGTCTCCTCAAATAAGAGTAAGACTTCCTTTGAAAAGAAGGCAGAAGATGATCTCTGCCAGAAACATCATAAGAATCACTGCCTTGGAAGAAGAATAAAAACAAGAAGAGAATAGAAATCTAGACAATGCACCAGCTCAGGAGGAGCCCTTGCATTTGTGAAGAATCCCAAGGAATCCTAGGATAGGCTGTCCTCCAAAAAGAAAACAACTGGAAGATGGTAATAAATCATATCAAAGGTCTAAGGCATGTGTTGTGACCAGAAGACCTGAAGCATCTGTAAGAATTGCTGAACCATCGTCTCAAGATAGTGTTGGTAAAATTATGAGGAAACCTGAGTTATTGCAAGATTGCTTCTATGAACTTGGAAGAGAGGATAGGATAATGGCTGAGCGTCTGTTAGAGGAACAGTTTTTGGCTGAATTAAATGAAGATCTGAGGAATACACCAGATTATATACAGATCCTATCATTACAATGAGACTATCTACTGTAATCATAATCGTGCCTGATAGATCAGCACCCAGAATTTCTCCAAGGGATATGCAGAAGAAGAAAATACCAATGGTTGACAACACCAGGGTTTCATCTACAACAAGACAAGCTCTGGCAGTTGATGTAACACCCCGATTTTCACTGCTTTTAATGTCGGTAATCTGTATAAATGAGTTTTCATTTTGTCGGAGGTTTTAGAAAATGAAATTAAATAAACCAATATTATATTCATACTCTATGGCATCGTAGGGAGTTACGGTTAAATTTTGGGTTGAAAATTCAGACGGAACCTGGCCTGCGTTTTCACTGACAGTAAGATTTTACTGATAAGAAAACCTAGTTTTGACTCATGAACAAAATAGTTAGGTTTTATATCTCGTTTCGAACAATATCGGCGATTTCGAAAAATTTCAAAAAAATAAGCTCGTACGACTTTCTCAGGCGAAAAACATAAATCAGGAAATCGACGGAATCAAGAACGGATACGAGGGGACAAAACCGGACACCAAATGAGGGACACGAGTCACCAGAGCATGATGAGTCATCACCATGACTCACCAACGTCATCATTGCGATTCTACAAATATCTGAGATATTTAGGGCGAGAAAAGACCGTTTTGCCTTTAGGAACTGATGGAATTACACTTGTGCCACATGACACATCACCCATCATCATCATCATCATCATTACTTCTAACAAATATCCAGATATTTTTGGTGTATTTAGAGGTGAAAAGAACAAAATGCCCTTAACTTTTTCCTAAATGACATTTCTGTCCCTAGAGGAAAAGACCATTTTGCCCTTAAGTGAACAAACTTTGGACCACCCTATCCCTCCCTCTCCCTCACGCCTAAGACCTTCTTCCTAAGGCCATTCACCATTTCCTCCTAACTCCATTTTTCTCCTAAGTTTTCTCTCACTTTTCAAGTTGAAGCTTAAGGAATTTTATTAAGAAAAAGTGTTGAATCCTTGCTTTGTTCTTCATTCAAGAGGTAGGGTTACTTTCTTTGATCCATAAACTTCAAGTTCTTCTCTTATTTCTTGTTTAAAAAACCATGATTTCATGAGTTCCAACTTCTAGAACCAATCTTCAAAAATTTCTAGAAAGTTGTAGAAAAATCCTATGATCATGAAACCAATTTCTATGAACCCATCATGATGTGTATTTTGAGTGTCTAGAAGCATGAACCCAAAAGAAATTTTCTCCCTATTCTTATATGGGAAGGCTAAATCCTAAGAATGGTGAAAGGATGGGTTTTGTTTCAATTTTTGGCTATATGGCACTTGTTCTAGCCTACTTGATGTCTTTGAACATTGAACCTAAGAGCAAAACATCAACAAAAGCTCCTAGACAATTTCTTAACTTATGGCCGAAACCTAACTTTTAGGGAAGCTAAGAGTTTTGTTTCAATTTTTAGAAAGTAACAATGGATTTCATCCTTCCATTACCCTTATGTATTGAATCCAAGAGATTGAAACCAAATGAGATCCCTAGCCTATTTTTATATAGGATGGTTGAACCCTAAACTAGCTTGGGTGGGTGGGTTTCGGTTGATTTTATTAACTTTTAGTTGTGATTGTTGTGAAGGATCAAGCTGTGATTGATTGTTCTAGGCGATGTGAAGGAAACCGGAGTCGGAACGGAAAACCCTTTGAGAACTAACTTGAAATCTTCAAGAGGTAAAGGTAGATACTTATAATGAGTTTGGTAGTCCCATGAGCTTGGTTGCTTATTGTTTTGATTGGAATTATATGATGATTAGTACTTTGTGAATATACTATGCGTTATGTATGGACTTGATTTTATTGGTAAAGTATGTGATTGGATGTTTGAAAATGAATTATGACATTGATGCTTAGATGTGATATACTTGTGTTGGTTTAAGATTTGATGTTTATATATGTATATCTTGGAATGTGATTTTGACTGTATTGGTTGAGAGCATAGCATCGGCTATAGCATGATAATGAAGATTAAAACACTTAAAAGCCTTAATCAAAGTTTTAAAATGTATTCTGAAATCAAAGAAAAATCTTGAGAATAGTTTTGCCTTATCAAGGAAAAAAACTTCTTTTTAAAATGTTAGACCCATTTCAAAAGAAAAAGTCTATTTAAGGAAAATTCATTCAAATGCTTTCGTTTTAGAAAAATATTTTCAGATGACGAAACCTTTTAGAAAGTAGATTTACAAAGAAAAGAGAGTTTTCTTGAAAATAGCTTCTTTTGAGAAAATGTTTTAGTTCATGCTAATGAGATTTTGTGTTTTGTTTACCAAGTTTTATATAAGAAAATAAGACTCGAAAGAAAAATAGTGATTTCCCTTTCACTTTGCAAAGTATGCAAACCTAGTGATCGAGATGTCGGGCTAGTGTTTTTGTTAGTTGAGCGCTCGGACTATATGTCCCGTATTTTGAATGAACAGGCTAAATGCCCTTTAAAACGAGTCATGAGTTGTGTGCCTTGACAAGAAAAAACGAAATGAAAAAGAAAACAAAAAACCATGAGTTGTATATATGAGTTGGCCGACGTGCCATTGGAAATGAGCTACAATCCAAGTGGTTGAGAATATGAGCCAGTTAAGACCACTAGGTCTATAGGGACATCCTGTGTTCGAGACTCCACAAAAGGCCAGAGGCATCGCGACCCCGTGCCGTGGTAATCGGCAGCCCAACATGGATGAACTCGATCAGAGACTAGACTATTCATGATATGGTCATGACATGATACCCTTGAACAATTGGAGTTCAGACCTAAATTGAGAGGCCGACTCATGAGGACAATTGTGTTATGGGAGTATCGCGGCCTATCGCTTGTTGAAGGGAAGTTAGGAATCTCCGGAGAACATGAATTAGAAAGATGATATAGGAGTCTCATGCATTAATATAACTCATAATGATGTCTGAAATATTATGTTATATGAATATCTGTTAATGCAACTGTATTTATATGTGGATGTATGTTTTGTTTTTCGCTTGTGCGGCTATCGTGATAAACTTGTGAAATGAGTATCTCATCTTTGCCTGTACATGTTGAACACCCTGTTGTGTTTTTGGATACATGTATAGATGCTACCTAGAGGTCCCCGCGGACACTTGAGGACTCTGATGATGGAGTCCCATGAAGATGAAGAGAAGGAGGATCCCTTCGAATTCCTCCGGGAATCGGAGTTGACTTTGGGGGATCTTTCCCAATGGCTACTTTTAGCCCGACCAGCATTAGAGTCTTGTTCTTTTTGTTTGAAGCAGTCGCACTTTATATGCTGTATTTATGTTGACTCAATATTTCGAAGTCTGTAATCTGTGAGAATAGACTAGAATTTCTACTACTAGTTAAAATCTGTTTCTAGAAAACCTATATGCTCCGGCATTAATACCTTATGTTTATTTTGTTATGGATGCTAATATTGGTGTATGTTATGAAGTTTACTCCATCTTTCCTATACTTAATGATTATAGCGTGAAGAAGTTTTTGAAAACCCATGTTTTCAAACATAGTTATTTACTTAAAGTATTTTCCGAAAACAACCCGCGTTTTTATTTAATTATGTTTTCCGCAATCGAGTTTGAGATGTAGCACCAAGGAGGTGTTACAGTTGAGACCAGGGAGTATATGATGAATAGATTTCTGATTTTGAACGATCTCTTTACTCCTAGCGAGTTCAGAAAGCTTATTAAGGACATTCATGAAAGATGAGGTCAAGAAGCTTCAACTTCCAGTTCGACAATTGTGACACCCGCTACCCCGCATACGATAAAAGTAAATAAAGCATGCAAGTTAAATAAAATCTAAAAACTTTAACTTAAAAGGTAGCAAGTACCACATGATCCGAAAACGTTTTGAACATAAAACAACTGCGGAAAAACATTAACATAAACAAAACCCGAAACCCGATGTCACATAATCAGAGCTGGTAACCACTACCGATATTTCATCGGAAAACAACTAACATACTAAACATAAACCAAACTATACTATGAGCAAGCGATCTCCTTGGGATCACTCCTCAGCTGGCAGCTCACCATCCTCTGCATAACCAAAGGTACATGCAAAACACAACAACAACAGATAGGGAGTAAGGAATTGTACGTATAAACATAAACGGTAATAGAGCAGTTAGCAAGATGACCATGTAGCATATAAAAATCATAATACAACATACATGTTATAACACATTCCATCATATCAAGTTATAAACATGCTATGCGATGCATAACTACTCCACTACTCCATATGCAATGTGGCCAACAACTCTAACTCTGGAAAGATGATTAGGAGTACATGTCCGGTTATCAACGTGGATGATATGCCAGACCATGGGCCATCCCCGAACACTCTCACTAATCCTGATAACGTATAGTGGCTAGTCAGGGTACTCAAGCTTATCCTTTAGGTCACTCCGACAATAGGTAGCTAGCCCATGTCACCTGGAATTTCCCTACCCAATATACCCGCAAGGCCGGGATAACACCCATCGTGACCTCCACTATCGCGATTCATCGTTTGCTTTCCACCTAACATATCAACGTCAACGTATGATGCATGCTATGCTCAACAACATGCAAACACATGTCCAACCATCCATCATCAACACCATTACATGTCTATCAACTTTGACCAACAAGCATCAAAGATGATTTAACAACATCAAACTTGACCAATAAGCATCAAGAATGATTTAACCAGCAACATCGGTAACAGTACGTCGTTACCAATAACATCATCGTCTTATTAATTGTTCTCTTTGTTAAGTCTTAACTTAACATTATCTTTATTAAGTATTATACTTAATCTTATTATCTAAACCTCAATTCATATTTTATTAAGATTATAACTTAACCTTAATATTTAAACCTCAAGTCATATATTTATTAAGATTATAACTTAATCCTAATATTTAAACCTCAAGTCATATATTTATTAAGATTGTAACTTAATCCTAATATCTAAACCTCAATTCATATCTTATTAAGATTATAACTTAATCTTAATATCTAAACCACAAGTCAAATAGTTATTAAAATTATAACTTATTCTTAATATCGAAACCACAATTCATATCTTAATCTTAATATTTAAATCTCAATTCATATCTTATTAAGATTATAACTTAATCTTAATATCTATCCTCAAATCATATAGTTATAAGATTATAACTTAATCTTAATATTTAAACCTCAAATCATATAGTTATTAAGATTATAACTTAATCTTAATATCTAAACCACAATTCATATCTTATTAAGATTATAACTTAATCTTAATATTTAAACCTCAAATCATATAGTTATAAGATTATAACTTAATCTTAATATTTAAACCTCAAATCATATAGTTATTAAGATTATAACTTAATCTTAATATCTAAATCACAATTCATATCCTCATGTTTATGAACATCAATTGGACTAATCCTAGTTTTAGGCTTAGCGCTAACATCTTTATGTCTTTTATTAACATAGATTTAACGGCAGTTCCAACATACCAACTCATACAATCATGAAATATCATCATCATCATAAACAACGTCATAAACAACATCATAAACGTTATGCCAAGATCATACAAACCATTTAAACAATTAACAACAAGTATAAACAACCATAATAATTTCACACGGCAATTAAGGCATATAGCACACAAATAGGGTCATGGGTTAACCCTCATCTTACGCTACCCTAGAACCTATATGTTATACTAATCCCTTCTCCCCATACCTGGCGTGACGATTCCAACCTATGAGTCAACAAGAGTGAAATCCATGCGTGACTCCTCCAAACGGGTTCAACAGGTTCAGCGAGCTTTGACCAAGAACAACAAGAAAGGACAAAGGTAGTTAATTCCCAAACAAAGAAAGGGAAGGGAATTAACACAATGGTTATGCATATACCTCGATTAGATTCCTGGGGAACTAATCTGCTAGCACCCGTTCACAACACTGGCACATGAATAACGAAGTCTGGTTTGACAGAGACAAAACGGTTCAACATTAACTAAAGGGATTCCAAGAAAGGATGAACAAGTGTTGGTTACCTTACCTCAAAGTAACACTAAGCTAGCAGCTTAACCCCAAACGCAACAACAAACGCCACAGGGATATGTTCTTGACTAAGAACACTCAAACAAGGATTGAGGACGCTCAAGGATTCAATAAGGAACCTAAGAGAAAGATAAAAGATGGCTGTTTCTAACTCTAGGAAAGATGGCTATGAGTTTTAGGTCGAGCAAAAGAGGTATAAAAAGGATTAGAGCGAAACGGGCTAACCGAAGAGCCCAAAACGCATGCTCACTGGTTTGGCTCTAACTTGAACTAAGAGTGTCTGATTTAGGTGTTCTTGGTGGCGTTGGAAAGCTAAGTGAATTTTGTACAAAATCATGTTTCACGATCTATTCCTAATTCGGACTCTAACAGGGTCAAAAATATGATATAAGTTCAGCAAAAAAAAGATAGTTGTTTCTAGATAGAATTTTGTAGGAGATTAAGATAAGATAATCTTATCTATTCAATGATTGAATCTCTATGACATCTAATTGATCTTATACCAACACAACTACAATTATCATAAATATAGGTATCTTATATTAACATAATTCTATTGTGCATTAATACAAGTGATCCAGTGTTAATATAAACATATATATAATTGATGACATGTAAATAAATATACGATCAAACATTAATTACACATATCATATTAGTTCATACAAGACCACATATAAGCACACGAGATTACAGACTTACATACTAATATAATCAATTATATATTCATATAGATAAGATCATGTATTAATACATGCAGTATAATTCTTAATTAATAATATAAATATATTTTTGCACAATTATCTATTAACACAATAAATCGTATATTAATAGAAGTATAATTAATATAAATCATTTACATATCAATAAGAATCAATTACATATTAAATAAATAAATAATAATAATAATAATAATAATAATAATAATAATAATAATAATAATAATAATAATAATAATAACAACAACAACAACATTTTAATATTAAAATGTAAACATACTTATAATCATACAAACATAAGCATGCATGTTATCACTTAAAATATACACACATAAATATACATTCATATAGATACTTATAAAATGCAATGACAATGTAAACAAGCAAATTATCAAATATTATACTAATAATAACGATAATAATAATAATACATATAATTATAGCAACATATACAAACTCATACGGAAAACGGGGTGTTACAACAATCGCTCAGAAATGGAAAAGGGGTCTTATGGAAAGAAAATTGAGTCTCCAACAAATGTCACTATATGATGAGAGAAACTTACCCATAGTTGAGTCTTACCCATATCTTTTCTTTGGTAACTCTTCTAATCCAAGAATCTTCATGAACCCCTATCCTTCTATCATTGTTGCCTTTGGGTCAAATGAGTTTTTGGATATGTTATTTGATTTCTTTGATCCTCTCCTATGCTATCCTGAGAACTTCATATCCACTCACTCTCTCTTTCGACGAGAAGTGATTCCATCTTTCAGGTCAACAATATTCATTGAGTTTCAACCAACTCCTGAAGCTCTTGCTCGTCCAGATTATAATTCATCTGCTCTCCTTACTCAGAACCATCTGATGTAAGAATCTGCTGATGGTCTTCAAATTCTCTTGCCAAGAACTCTACTTTCTTCAGCCCTGCCTGCACCAAATCTTGTCTCTAAACCTAGTCATGCCTTAGCTGTTGATGAAGAAGCTAATCCTCATGATATTCCTCAAATTAAACCTGAAGCTTCTCCTTTTGTTATACAAGCTGTTGATCCAGTGGCCCAATCTGAGATTGTGTCTCTAAGACGTCGGGTAAACAATATAGAAGTAATGCTTTGGGAACTTCTGAGGAGGATATAGGAAAAGGATACTTCTTTCTAAGCCTCATGTTTTGAACTTATGATGTACAATCACAGTCCATGATGTATTTAAAATACTCATCTTTTTCATCCATATATAAAGATGTTTTTTCTATCTAATTTCTCTTATCTTACTCTACATATTTGTTTTCTACTTGCACCTTATACTTTACTTCTATACCCTTCCTTTTAGTTGATAACAAAAGGGGGAGAAAGATATACATGATTAAAAATATATGTTTCTATGCTCTTATGACTTGTCTATTGTATGGTCTTATCTAAAAATATTTGCTTAACACTTATTGTCTATATAACTACTTTGTATGTAATTATGCAAAGTTTATTTAATCATATGTATTGTTTGTCATCATCAAAAAGGGGGAGATTGTTAAGTCTCCATTTTTCCAAGGTTTGCTAAGCCAAGGCTTTGATGAAAGAAAGCAAGACAAGTATAATTAAATGAACATGATGAACATTGCTGATGAGCTACTTTAAGTGTGCAGAAGATTGGACTAATCAACTAATCTCAATATAAGTAATGATTTACTGATATATATGTCTAAGTTAGTCTAAATCAAGTCAGGACAAAATATAAGTCACTCGTCTTACCGGATGAAGAGACTTCTCTCTATCATAAGTCTGAAGGATCAAGCATATGGATTGAAGGCCTCAAAACAAAATGCTAACATGTCCAAACAGAATATGTAACACCCCCCTCGCGGGTGCTACTACACGGACTCTAATGCAGAAATAAATCAAGAAAATAAAACGCTGGTTGCTTTCGGAAAATACTTTAATTAAGTAGCTACGTCCGAAAACGCGATTCTAAAAATTTTCTGCATGCATAGGCAATACAAACTCAAGATGAAGAAATAAACTCCTTTACAGCACATCAGTATTCACTGTTCATAAAACGTAATCATAATATAAATCCTGATCTAATATATAACATATTACAAACTTGAAAACATAAGTTCAAAAGCATGCAATAATATAATATAAGACTGCTAAAAAATAACGACTCCTAAGCTGGTCGGCTAAAAGTAGCCATTGGGGTACAACCCAACATCAACTTCATCAGAACGCTCCGTCATCCGAGTCCTCACATCTCCGCGGGGACCTATGATCAACATCTGTACATGTGTTCCAAAAACACAACAGGGTGTCCAACATGTATAGGCAAAGGTGAGATACTCATATAATAAGTTTATCACGATAGCCGCACAGGCGACAAACAGCATAAATACAGTTATATGAACAGTTATTTATATAATACAGCACAACATCTCAAACACTATCATCAGTTATAATAATGCATGAGACTTCAATATCATGTTTCTAATTCATGTACTCCGGAGATTCCTACTACCCAACATCGAGCGATAGGCCGTAGTAACACCCGTAACACAATTGGTCTCATGAATCGGCCTCTCTATTTAGGTCCGAACTCCAATTGTTCCAGGGTACCACGTCATAACCATATCCTAAATACGCCAATCTCAGATCGAGTTCATTCGTGTTTGGCAGCCGATTTACCACGGCACGAGGTTACTACGCCACCGACCACTTGTGGGATCTCGAACACAAAATGCCCCTATAGACCTATTGGTCTTGACTGATTAAATTCTCAACTACTAGAGTTGTAGCTCGGTTTCAAATGGCACATCTGCCGGTTCATGCATGTACACAGAAAGTTTTCTGTTTTCTTTGCGTTCATTCTTTCAAATGTCGAGACATAAAGTCCACGACTCTTTTCAAAAAGGCATTAAGCTCACTCAAATCATTCAAATGTCGAGACATAAAGTCCACGACTCGTTTCAAAAAGGCATTAAGCCCACTCAAATAAAAAACACAGGACACGAAGTCCGAGTGCTCAATCCACAAAACACTAGCCCCGACGTCTCGGCCACTAGGTTTGGCTTCGTCTCAAAGGTTCATCATTTTTCTTTTCGGTCAAAATTTCTCAAAACAACTTTGGAAAACAAAATACACTTTTGTTTTCTTGAAATAAAACATTTCCACATTTTCCGAGAAAAACACCTTTGTTGAAAACAAAACCGTTTTCTAAGGTTTCATGCCCTTTTTAAACACTTTACAGAATAAAACACATTTTGCACGATTTTTCACAAAACCACTTTTTCAAAAGAACATACTTTTCAAAAAAACATACATTTCAAAAGAACATACTTTTCCAAAGAACATACTTTTCAAAAGAACATACATTTCAAAAGAACATACTTTTCCAAAGAACATACATTTCAAAAGAACATACTTTTCAAAAGGGAACTTAACTTTTCTTGAAAAGCAACACGTTTTCCAAAAACCACTTTTAATTTCAAAATGCGTTTTTCAAAACTTTGTTTTCAATTCCGAGTCTTTTAACAATTATCGAGACATAGCCAGTCCTATGCTCATCCAGGATATAAATATATGTGTAGATATATATATATATCAACAATTCAATATCACAATAAGATATCATCCAAGGCATCCATGCCACAGTTATATCAAATAACCAACTATGCACAACACTTAACATCTAATCAATCCAGGATATAAGTATACATATACATCAAGTCTTAATTAAATCATAACACGCCAATCAATCCTATGCCATGAGGCTACCAAACTCAAAATAAAATACCTCCCTTTACCTCACAAAAGTGCTCACTCCAAACTAGATCGGTTCTCGGCTCCGGCTCCGGTTCTGTTTGCGTCGCCTAAAACAATCAAACACAATTCAATTGAAAAAACAAAGCAACATCAATCTATAACATCAAAACATAATTTTTCTTCCCCAAGAAGGTATACGGTTCGGCCATGAAAGGATAAAAATGCTAGGGATCTCATTTGGTTCCAAACTTTTGGATGGTTGGTCCTTAAGCATGACTAATACTAAATCAAGTCCTATGACCCAAAAATTTGAGATAAAACTCATGGTTCTACACCCTATATGTTTCGGCCATAAAGAGGAGAAATAGGTTAGGATCTTTGGTTGATGTTTTGCTTTTGGGTTTAGGGTTCAAAGACATCAAGTAAGCTAGAACAAGTGTTATATAGCCAAAAATTGCAACAAAACCCATCCTTTCATCATGATTAGGATTCGGCCCTCCCATGGAAGAATAGGGAGAAAATTTATTTTGGTCTCATGCTTACAGACACTCAAAGTACACATCATGGTGGGTTCATAGAAATTGGTTTCATGATCATAGGATTTTTCTACAATTTTCTATGGATTTTCAAAGTTCTAGATCTAAACTTGGATCTTCATGAATCAAGTGATTCAAGAGATGAAGTAGAGAGATTGAGAGAGTTAAGATGAGTATCATACCTCCTAGGATCAAAGATTAGTGAAGAAGAATCAAGTTTTCACTCAAAAACTTCAACTTTTGAAGATCAAAATGGGTTTTTTGTGAAGAACTTATGAAAAACACATGAAGAACTTCAAGAACTCTATGAATTTGGATGACCAAGTGAGAGAAAGAAGAGAGAGAGAGAGTGCGGCCGAAATAGCCAAGAGAGAGAAAGAGAGAAATATATATATTGATGTCATGGCAAACTTTTAAATAACCAAAAGGGTAATTTGGTAATTCCTTAAAAGACTAGAGGCATTTTGGTCATTTCCCTTATAAATATCTAGATATTTATAGAAAGGTAATGATGACATGGTGAGTCACAGGGTCAGAATGGTTATTCCATAAATTCTCAGGGGCAAAACGGTCTTTTCATTCAAAGGCAAATGGTAATTATGAAAAGGGTCAAGGGCATTTTAGTCATTTCACGCCCAGATATTTTCTAAACGTAATCATTACACTGATGTGTCATTGATGAGTCATAGCACACCATGTGACTTCAACCTTATCCGTAGCGGCTCGTATTCAGCTCCGTTGTTAATCCGGCTTAGGCTTTCGCCCAAGAAAGTCGTGAGAACTTACTTATTTTGAAATTTATCAAAATCGTCGATATTGTTCGCAATTTTATTTAAAACCTAATTGTTTTGTTCACGACTCAAAATTAGGTCGTCTGGACAGTAAAATCATACTGTCAGAGTAAAAACGCAGACCAGGCTCCGTTTGAGCTTTCGCCCGAAACTTAACCATGGCATCCTATGGTTGTGCAGGACATTCCTATCTGGTCAGAATATTTTATTGCCATCTCTAAGGCCTCGAATAAAATATAAGTTCATAAATACTGAATTATTAGGAAAACTCGAAAATCGGGGTGTTACATTACTACCCCTCTAAAAAAAATTTCGTCCTCGAAATTTCGCGACTCAAAAGTGGACAGGACCCTCTTGATCCCCCAGGTTCCACATCTCATCCACCACGCCATACTTTAACAGAACGCCTATCTCTTCTCGTGTATCCTGCTGATAGGATGTTCGTAGTTAGAGTAATACACTTACTCCCATCAAGTCCTTCAAAAATCGAAACGTCTTCTAGCTCGTCCACTTGAGTTGAGGGCAAACAGTTCAATTTGGTCGCTACTCAGCCCTCGAAGATTAAGGAAGAAATCTTCCGACAGAAGAAATTTTCTGGTCTTACTCTCACAGGAAAGTATATAGAAGGATTTTATCCCTTAGAAATGAGTACACGAATATCCAGTATGTAAAAAGATTCTTCAGTAGGTTCGTGAGTGTAAAAATGCATAGCTAATACATGTTTGCAACCATGACTCTAATAAAGTCCCTTCTTTCATAAGAATTCTCCAACCAATCAGGGAATCGAAAGGTAAACAGTCTGACAAAAATCTCGGACTGGATCACAGTTACCAACAGTAAAAGTGATTCGACTAAGTTTTATCAAGAAACTTTCAGTATCGAGAATTTGTCTGTGGTACTACTCAAGGAATAGTCCTAACAAATCTTTGGATAGAATGACGTGAAAATGTTTAGGCTAAAGGTTACTTTTAAACCAATCCACTCAAATGTCTGATACATTGAGGGTTACGCAGGAGCGTGAGTACAAAGGTTTATCCAGAATCATTTCCCTCATCTCTGGGTTGCTCGGTACACAAACTCGTCCATTGCATCTCAAGATGCCATCAGTTGCTTGTTCCCAGTAATTCCTTTTTCTCTTGGAGATATACATCAGTTGCTTGTTGTCAACGGATCATCTCCATCAGTCCACTAGATACCTTGATCATTCCCAAGCAAATCTTCTCATTGTTCACTTCCACAGCTAGATTGAGATCACGAAACTGTTCTATCAATCCTAGCTCTTTAACTCAGAGCGTCTGCAATGACATTTGCTTCCCCGGGATGGCACAGCAAAGTGAAGTTATAGTCCTTAAGAAACTCCATCCAACGTCTCTACCTCATGTTAAGTTCCTTCTGATCGAACAGGTACTTCAAACTTTTGTGGTCGCTAAAGACTTCGAACTTGAATCCATACAAGTAGTGTCTCCATATCTTCAGCAACTAACTCTAGGTCGTGCGTCGGGTAATTCCTCTCTTGAGTCTTCAACTGGCGTGAAGCATACGCTACAACCTTCCGATGTTTCATAAGCATACATCCTAATCCTTGATGCGAAGCATCAGAGTACACTTCGTACGATTCATCTGGCTTAGGTAGTACTAACACTAGTGAGGTTGTCAAACATTCCTCCATCGTCTGAAAACTTTCCTCACACTTGTCTGTCCACGTAAACAGTTGGTCCTTCCTCGTTAGTTGAGTCAACGACGCAACAATCTTCGAAAATCCTTCAATGAACCTTCTGTAGTAACCAGCTAGTCCAACGAAACTGCGGATTTCTGTCACAGTCTTGGGTCTCTCCCATAAAAGTACCACTTCTACTTTTGTAGGATCGACGGCAATTCCTTCCTTCGAAATCACATGTCCCAAGAATTTGACTTCATCCAGCCAAAACTCGCACTTGGGTAGCTTTACGTACAGCTTTTCCTTGTGAAGGATCTGTAAGACTTGTCATAGATACTCCCCATGCTCCTCGAGACTTTTCGAGTAGATTAGAATATCGTCTATAAACACGACGACAATTCGATCCAAATACGGATGGAAAATCCTATTCATATAGTCCATGAAGATAACAGGTGCGTTCGTCACTCTGAAAGGCATCATGAGGTACTCATAGTGACCATAATGAGTCTTGAAAGCAGTCTTAGGTACGTCCTCGTTCTTTACTCTGATATGGTGATAACCGGATCTCAGATCAATCTTTGAAAAGATAGCGGCTCCCTGAAGTTGATCCATCAAGTCATCTATGTGGGGTAGATGATACTTGTTCTTGATCTTAATCTTGTTCAGTTGACGGTAATCCACACAGAGTCTTGAACTCCCGTCCTTCTTCTTCACCAACAACACTGGTGCTCCCCACGGGGACACACTTGGCCTCACAAACCGTTTAGACATCAGATCCTCTGGTTGAGTCTTCAGCTCGGCTAACTCCGTAGGTGACATCCTATATGGAGCTATTGAGATTGGACCGGATCTTGGAACTAAGTCGATCACAAACTCGATGTCCCTCACAAGTGGCAAACCCGGTACGTCCTCTGGAAAAACTTCCAGAAAATCTTTCACAACCGGCACATCGCTGAAGACAGCATCCCTCTCGATTTCTAAACAGGATAGAAGCATGTATCCCTGATCTTCTTCTTTCAAAGAAGCTCTTACTTGGTTGGTAGTTATAAATCTAGAAATCTCAGGGTCAGGAAAAACTAAGGTTCTATGTGCACAGTCTAAAAGGATATGGTTGGAAGATAACCAATCCATGCCTAGGATCACATCCAATTGAGTCAAAGGCAAACATATTAAGTCAACAAGGAAGTTCCTATCATGAATAGTAATAGGACAGTTCGGACATACTGTATTAACAGTAACAGGTTTAGCAGTTGGAGTTGTGACAATCAAATCAAAGATAGCGAAGAAACAGGAAAGTCTAATTGTCTCACACAATCCAAAGAGATAAACGAATGTGTTTCATCCGAATCGAATAGTACAGTTAGGAGATTACCAGCTATGATGCAACTACCTTGTATGCGATCATCAGATTTGGAAGCATCAACGCCAGTCATGGTATAAACCCTTCCCCTCGCTGTGGGTCTAGCAGTTCGAACATTGTTGACAGTCGGCTTGGTTTTTGGTGTAGGGCACTCCCTCATGAAATGTCCTATCTTCCTGCATCGGAAACATAGAACTCCTTCCAACTCGCAGTTGTTAGCTTGATGTCTGTGTTTCCCACATTTGAAACATCTCCGGATTTGGCCTTGGTTCTGGTCGTTTCCACTCCCTCCACTGTAGGTAGAAGCGACAGAACGATAAGGTTGCTGCTTCTGACCATTCCCTTGAGGTTGGGAATATGGCTTCATCTGGGACTGCTTCTCTTTCTGGTTCTGGTACTGGTTTAGGTTCCTAGACCTAGACAGCCCTCCTGCAGTACTCTTGTTCTCCCTTCCTTGTCCGAAGGTACAGATCTCCAGTGGTAACACTGACTCCTTGATCTCGAAGCACAGCCTTGATCTCGAATCGCAGACCTCCTTCAAATCTCTCGCACTTCCAGTCCCCATGAAACTGCGGTGGATTATGAGCAGCAAGATCAGCTCTTTGTTGGTTCTGTTGAGCCATCGTAGCTGTCTGTTGAGCAACAGCAGCCGCCATATCAGGCATAGCTTGGATAGCTCGATTGATGTTGTTGTCATCAACATTATTGTCAGCAGTGCCGCGGCCTCCACCACGATCACCTCTAAGATTCATGTTTTCCTACAAGGCAGACCAATCATACCTTAATAAGGAAACATAAATTCGTGCGTTAAGTGCTAGTGTGTCAAGTAACAGTGTTCTAGTGTACTAGTGTGTCAAGGCACATTGCTTCAACGTAGAAACAATTCAAACAAAGTTCACACAGAGATCACACAACACAAACATAACAGACTCACTTCCCAAGGATTCCCGAAAGACTTGACCAGCTCTGATACCACTAATGTAACACCCCCCTCGCAGGTGCTACATACACGGACTCTAATGCGGAAATAAATCAAGAAAATAAAATGCTGGTTGCTTTCGGAAAATACTTTAATTAAGTAGCTACGTTCGAAAACGCGGTTCTAAAAATTTTCTACATGCATAGGCAATACAAACTCAAGATGAAGAAATAAACTCCTTTACAGCACATCAGTATTCACTGTTCATAAAACATAATCATAATATAAATCCTGGTCTAATATATAACATATTACAAACTTGAAAACATAAGTTCAAAAGCGTGCAGTAATATAATATAAGACTGCTAAAAAATAAACGACTCCTAAGCTGGTCGGCTAAAAGTAGCCATTGGGGTACAACCCAACGTCAACTTCATCAGAACGCTCCATCATCCGAGTCCTCACATCTCCGCGGGGACCTATGATCAACATCTGTACATGTGTTCCAAAAACACGACAGGGTGTCCAACATGTATAGGCAAAGGTGAGATACTCATATAATAAGTTTATCACGATAGCCGCACAGGCGACAAACAGCATAAATACAGTTATATGAACAGTTATTTATATAATACAGCACAACATCTCAAACACTATCATCAGTTATAATAATGCATGAGACTTCAATATCATGTTTCTAATTCATGTACTCCGGAGATTCCTACTACCCAACATCGAGCGATAGGCCGTAGTAACACCCGTAACACAATTGGTCTCATGAGTCAGCCTCTCTATTTAGGTCCGAACTCCAATTGTTCCAGGGTACCACGTCATAACCATATCCTGAATACACTAGTCTCAGATCGAGTTCATTCGTGTTTGGCAGCCGATTTACCACGGCACGGGGTTGCTACGCCACCGGCCACTTGTGGGATCTCGAACACAGAATGCCCCTATAGACCTAGTGGTCTTGACTGATTAAATTCTCAACTACTAGAGTTGTAGCTCGGTTTCAAATGGCACGTCTGCCGGTTCATGCATGTACACAGAAAGTTTTCTGTTTTCTTTGCGTTCATTCTTTCAAATGTCGAGACATAAAGTTCACGACTCTTTTCAAAAAGGCATTAAGCCCACTCAAATCATTCAAATGTCGAGACATAAAGTCCACGACTCGTTTCAAAAAGGCATTAAGCCCACTCAAATAAAAAACACAGGACACGAAGTCCGAGTGCTCAATCCACAAAACACTAGCCCCGACGTCTCGGCCACTAGGTTTGGCTTCGTCTCAAAGGTTCATCATTTTTCTTTTCGGTCAAAATTTCTCAAAACAACTTTGGAAAACAAAATACACTTTTGTTTTCTTGAAATAAAACATTTCCACATTTTCCGGAAAAAACACCTTTCTTGAAAACAAAACCGTTTTCTAAGGTTTCATGCCCTTTTTAAACACTTTACAGAATAAAACACATTTTGCACGATTTTTAACAAAACCACTTTTTTAAAAGAACATACTTTTCAAAAGAACATACTTTCAAAAGAACATACTTTTCAAAAGAACATACATTTCAAAAGAACATACTTTTCCAAAGAACATACTTTTCAAGGGTCAAGGGCAAATGGTAATTATGAAAAGGGTCAAGGGCATTTTAGTCATTTTACGTCCAGATATTTTCTAAACGTAATCATTACACTGATGAGTCATAGCACACCATGTGACTTCAACCTTATCCGTAGCGGGTCACTGAAATCCCGTATTCAGCTTCATTGTTCATCCGACTTAGGTTTTCGCCCAAGAAAGTCGTGAGAACTTACTTATTTTGAAATTTATCAAAATCGTCGATATTGTTCGCAATTTTATTTAAAACCTAATTGTTTCGTTCACGACTCAAAATTAGGTCGTCTGGACAGTAAAATCATACTGTCAGAGTAAAAACGCAGACCGGGCTCCGTTTGAACTTTCGCCCGAAACTTAACCATGGCTTCCTATGGTTGTGCAGGACATTCCTATCTGGTCAGAATATTTTATTGCCATCTCTAACGCCTCGAATAAAATATAAGTTCATAAATATTGAATTATTAGGAAAACTCGAAAATCGGGGTGTTACAGAATACGTCTGAAGATAATTATTCTGTTGAAACGTCTAACGAATGCAATCAGTCAAATCATAAAATTTTATCGTCCGAAGACATGGCGGGTCAAAGCTCAAGGACGCGTCTCAACATATACTAAACAAGAATTTTACTTAAAAGTAATATAATCAAGTCTCTAGGCAAGCGTCTGAGTTAAGTAAACAAGGAAGTCAAGCACAGAGTGAGAACGTGTCCAATATTGAACGACTATTTTATTTCAAGAAAGCAGGCTATGTTAAAGTCAAAGTCTGATAAAGCAAACTGTCATCCTCAAAGAACGAAATGCTTTGATATTGCAATAAGAGTTTCCTCTGTTCTATCTACATCTTACACTAAAACGGCAAATGAGTCTAATGTCATTGTATAAATCTATCTTTCCTTATGATAAAGTAAAACCAACAGAACTTATCAGAACAGATCTATTCTCTACGAAGAATATAGAAGCCACATCACTTGAATGGTTATTTCTCAATGGTCTCCATTCTTGAAGAATATATACAAAGACGACTGAAAAGAGAAAGCGCAAAGCAATATGGGGAAAGAATTTGTGAACATATACTTATGCTCATTTAGAACAAGAAACTTACGCCATAAGACAGCATGCTCAAGAAGCATGACTGTTGATGAGAAACAGAGATGACGAAAATATGAAGCAAAAGCAAGAGCAAGAGAAAATAGCAAAAAGAGCAAAATGCTAAGAGCTAATATTCATGAAGAAGATTGCTACTATCACAAAGAGTGAAAGAAAAAGGACTTTGTTCCTTTTATCGTCAGAATTTATGATTATGCGCACTCAAGGTAAACATACTTCATCATAGTCAATGAATTTAGTACACAACCATTCATGAGAATGCTTTTGAGGAAGATCCTTATCAGTTCTTATGTATCTCATTATACATCCACTTCTGTGAAGTGATAGGAAGAACACTATCTCAGTATCTAATTGTAAAGACACTCTGTGAGTGATTGAGATATTATTTTCAAAGTATCCTTCAAGCAAAATTTATAAGCGCCTGAAGAGGCTAATCAAAAAGAATATTGTCAACAGTCTGGAGAGGCTGGTTAAGAAGAATACTCATCTGGAGCCTAGAGAGGCTATGTGAAAAGAATACGCAACGGGCTGGAGAGGTCGGTAAAGAATAATACTTGTTGAGCCTGGAGAGGCTATGTGAAAAGAATACTCAACGGCCTGGAGAGGTCAGTGAAGAACAATACTTATTGAGCCTGGAGAGGCTAGGTGTGCAAACAATACTTGAGCCTAGAGAGCCTAGGTGTCCAAAGAATACTCGTCTTTAATCTAAACAGTTATAGTGAAATCTTAGTGAAGCCAACGACTGGATGTAACCACATCAAATTGATGTTGGTGAACCAGGATACATCAGCGTGTGATTCTCTCTCCTCCCTTAACTCCTTTTGCTTAAGATTATATTTATGATCTACTAATTGGGGATTGTGTTTGATTAACTTAAACAAGTCTCATATGGCTTATAAGCTAATATCTTGTTTCTGTTTAAGACGTCTCATATGTCTTATCATTTTATAAGTACAACTCTGCTTGTACATATGAAATGATTTTCTGTTTTGCTAATGGTTTTAGGTAATCATTATTCAACCCCCTTCTAATGTTTACTTTGTTGACCTTTATTGACTTTCTCCCGTCTCATACTAGCACAACGGCGTTCTACATGTCCTTCCATGTAACGCCTCATAGAGTGTCATTCCTATACTTGAGTGGAAACTATTATTGTAAGTGAACTCAATCAAAGGCAAAAACATGTCCCACATCTTCCAATGACGGAATTGTTCGTTTCGATTGACCATCCGTCTGAGGATGATAACCATAACTCAACCTCAACTTAGTTCCCAAGGCACTATGTAATTTTTTCTAGAATCTATATGTGAATCTAGGATCACTATCAGAAACAATACTAGAAGGTACTCCATGTAACCTCGCCACTTCCTTTATGTATATCTGGGTCAACCTTTCCTAGGTATAACTTTCACCAATAGGTAAGAAGTGAGCACACTTCGCCAACCTATCAATGATTAACCAAATCGCATCATGTCTTCTTCGAGTCATTGGTAACCCAACCACAAAATCCATAGTGATATTATCCCATTTCCATTCTGGGATGTCTAAGGATTATAACAATCTTGTCGGCTTTTGATGTTCGACCTTAGCTTTATGACAAACAAGACAAGCCAACACATACTCGGCCACATCCTTCTTCATACCAGGCCACCAAAACATTTTCTTCAAGTCATGATAAATCTTTGTAGTTCCTGGATGAAAACTCAACTTGATTTTGTGCGCTTCTTCCAAGATCATCTTCTTAATCTCTATGTCCTCTGCCACACAAATCATATCACCATACCTAAGGATCTCGTTTATACCTTTTCTAAACTCTGAAGTCCGATTAACATCCATCATTTCCGTCACCCTTTGAAGATACTGATCAATCTCATGTTTTTCCTTGATTGTCTTCAAGAAATCACTTGTCACAGTGACCACTCCCAGGTACATCTTATTTCCAAACAGCTCCATACCTAGTTTAAGATCCCTAAACTTTTCAATCAGTTCCAACTCCTTTACCATCATGGAAGATACATGCAAAGATTTTTTACTTAATGCACCCGCCACTACATTCGCCTTCCCCGGATGGTAATGTAGATCGAATTCATAATCCTTTATGAATTCCATCTATCTTCTTTGTCTCATGTTTAATTCTTTCTTATCGAAAAGATACTTTAAACTTTTATGGTCATTATAAACAATGAACTTAGACCCGTAAAGATAGTGTCGCCATATCTTCAAGGCAAACACTATAGCAGCTAGTTCCAGATCGTGGGTTGGGTAGCTCCTTTCATGAATCCTTAACTGTCGTGAAGTATAAGCTACCACTCTCACTTCTTGTGTAACACCCTGCTTTTCACCCCCATGCTTGTATATGTTGATTATATGTATGTGATGTGTAGTTATGCTTGCGTTATATGTTTAGGGACGTGTTTTAGGGTGGTTAACCTTAGAACTAGCGAAATCAACATTCCTGGCAGGATAGCACGCCCGTGCTCTCGTGCAGCACTTCCATACCAGTGGGTAAGCATGCCAGTGCTCATGGTCAGCACGCCCGTGATCTACGCGAGCACCAGAAACACGTTTTGGGCTTTAGGTTGACCCGTTTCGTCCCAATCCTTCTTATACCTCTTTTGCTCGACCTAAAACTCATAGCTGTCACTCCTAGAATTAGAAACAGTCGTCTTCAACCTTTCTCTTGGGTTCCCATTGAATCCTTGAGCGTTCTTCAATCCTTGTTGAGTGTTCTTCGTTAAGAACACATCCCTGTGGTGTTTGCTGTTGCGTTTGGGGTTAAGCTGCTAGCTTAGTGTTACTCCGAGGTAAGGTAACCAACCCTGTTCGTCCTTTTTCCTTGAGTCCTTTGAGTTAGTGTTGAACCGTTTTCTCCCTGTCAAACCAGACTTCATTGTTCGTGTGCCAGTGCTGTGAACGGCAACTAGCAGGTTAGTTCCCCAAGGATCTAATCGAGGTATGTGCATAACCCTAGTGTTAATTCCCTTCCTTTTCTTGTTTAGGGAATTAACTTATCCTTCTTGCCTTGGCGTTCTTGGTCAAAGCTCGCTGAAACTGTTGAACCCGTTCGAGGAGTCAAGCGTGGACTTCGTTCTTGTTTGCTCGTAGGCTAGAATCATCACGCTAGGTATGGGGAGAAGGGATTAGTATGAACATATAGGTTCTAGGGTAGCGTAAGATGAGGGTTAAACCATGAATCTATTTGTGTTCTATATGCCTTAGTTGATGTATAAGGTTGTTGTGATTGTTTATGTATAATGCTAATTGTTTAATTGATTTATACATGATGTTTATGATGTTGTTGATGATGTTGATATGCCATGATTGTATGAATTGGTATGATGGAAACTGTTGTTAAAACTATGTTAATAAAAGACATAGAGATGTTAGCGCTAAGCCTAAAACTAGGATTAGTCGAATTGATGTGCATGAAACATAAAGATGTTGATGAGAGGTGAGATTAATACCAATGGATTAGTCAAGAACCTTAGGATTGATTTGGAGTGTCGAAATCTACAAAAATTACGAAGTTCCCAGAACTGAGAACGCTGCAACAGCTTTGAGCATGCCTGTGCTCAATATCAACACGCCGTGCTCTCTATCCAGAAAAGCCAGCACGACCGTCCTCTCAATAGCACGCCCGTGTCGGAAAAACGAGAAAAAGTGACGCTGTTTAGCATGTTCGTGCTCTCATGCAGCACGCCTGTGCCAGTTGCCCAGCATGCCCGTGGTCAAGCCGTGCCATTGTCAGAATTAAGAGAACTTCACTGTTTTAAAGAAAAAGAGTATTGATACCCTTTTTGGAATAAAAATATGATATAAAGGATTATAAAATACGACCTTGAGGATAGTTAATGAACTAGGACAATGATATGGTAAAGTGTAATAATAGAGACTTAATAAAGAGATTAATTAATGAGTAGATGATGTTATAGGTAACGACGTACTGTTACCGATATTGTTGATTAAATCATTCTTGATGCTTAATGGTCAAGATTGATGCTGATGAATTACCTTTGATGCTTATTGGTCAAAGTTGATAGCCCGTGTTAAATGGTGTTGATGGAGGTAGTTGTCATGTTGTTTGTGTGTTAGCATTGCAAGCATCATGACATGGTGTTGTTAGTTTGGGGGAAGTTACGATGCCTGGGGAGTTCGCTCGAGAGTATGGCGAACTGGCCGTCCGTGGGGATTCATCCGAGAGTTAAGTGAATCAAGCGCATCCATGGTGGTCCATCCTAGAGTATGGTGGATCGACTATCCAAGGGGTTCGCCCGTGAGTTTGGTGAACTGTCGGCGTTGGTGCTTAGTGGCCAATGTGGATATGTACTCCTAAATCGTCTTCCTGAGTGAGTTATTGGATCCACATTGCATATGGAGTAGTGGAGTAGTTATGCCTCGCATAGCATGCTTATATTGTGATATGATGGTATACGTTATAATATGTATGTTATATTATGGTGTTTTATATGCAGCATGATCATCTTGCTAACTGCGTTATTACCGCTTATGTTTATAGGTACAGTTCCTTAATCCCTATCCCTTGTTGTTGTTTTGCATGTACCTTTGGTTATGCAGAGAATGGTGAGCAACCAGCTGAGGAGTGATCCCGAGGAGATCGCTTACTCATAGTATTAGTTTAGTTTTTGTTAGTTGTTTTTCCGATGTATTATCGGTAGTGGTTACCAGCTTTGATATGTGACGTCGGGATTTGGGTTTTATTTTATGCTTATGTTTTCTGCAATTATTACTTATGTTTAAACGTTTTTGGATCATGTGGTACTTGTTACCCCTTTGGTTTTAATGTACGGATTTTATTTATATGATTTATTTTAATATTATCGTATGTGGGGTAGCGAGTGTCACGTTTAGTGGTATCAGAGTCGGTCTGTCCTACAGGTCGGGGTATGTGTCTGTTATGTTATCTTATGTGTACTCTTATATGATTATGTATGCCTAGCATGGATAATGATATAGGATTATAAGAGCCTTAGTTTCTATTTTTGCTTAACTTCCTGTATTAATAGTTGTTGAACTATGCAGGGAGATATAGCAGGTATAAACGATCGTGCGATTGCTGATGCTTTGGAACAATTGGCCAACACCATCGCTCAGAATAATCAGAATCAGAACCATCAAGGGGGATCTGCTGAGTTTCAGGGTCTGGATAAGTTCCAGAGGAACAACCCGCCATCATTCAGATCAGCATATGACCCTGAAAGAACTCTTCTATGGATCTGCGAGCTCGAGAAGATATTTCGGGCCATGGCATGTACCGATGCCCAGAAGGTCACTTTTGGGACGTTCATGCTAGTTGAGGAAGCCAAGCACTAGTGGGAGAACTGTCGCTAGCGCATGGAGGCCACGGGTACTGCAATTACCTGGGTTGCCTTCAAGGAGATGTTCTTGGGGAAGTACTTTCCGGTCGATATCCGCGATAAGAAGGAGATGGAGTTCCTGGCTCTTAAGCAAGGAAATATGTCCGTGGGAGAGTATGCTGCGACGTTTGAGGAGCTGGCACGTTATTACATGCTTTACCAGTATGTAAATGATGATCATTCCAAGTGTGTGAAGTTCGAAGATGGTCTACGCCCAGAGATCAAGCAACGCAAGCCATCAGCTATCAGGAGATTCGTGTCTTTCCAGTCCTTGTGAACAAGTGTAGGATCTTTGAAGATGCCTACAAATCCAGAGCTGCATACTTCAAGAGTTCAGATGCTTATGACCTTGATTAGCCGTGGATTCAAGCAGAGCGGCAAGAAGCCACAGTTTTCAGAGGGCAGGTCCGGGGAATGGGATTCTTCTAATCCTAGGCCCATCAAATGCGACAAGTGTGGGAAGGACCACTTCGCCGGTCAGTGCAAGGAAACCGATGTTATCTGCTTCAAGTGTGGCAAGTCCAGCCACATCAGCCGCAATTGTGGAGGAGCAAAGGCAAAACCGTAAAGTGCTAGCAAGAGTCGGAATTCTCAAGCCAACTGACTGAGGACAAGTGGAAGAGTCTTTACTCTTAGCGGAGCTGAAGTCTCCGAGTCCGAAGACCTGATCCAAGGTAAATGCCTCATTGATGGAACTCCTTTAGTTATGTTATTTGATTTGGGTGAGACCCATTCGTTTATATCGCATGATTGTGTCAAAAACCTTAGATTGACTGTGACCCTTCTTGAGTTTGATTTGATTGTTGTCACACCTACAAATAAGCGTGTTCTTACTTCTCATGGTTGTAAAAGTTGCCCCATTACCATTGGTGATAGGGACTTTGTAGTTGACCTTGTGTGTTTACCCCTTAAACAACTTGATGTTATTCTTGGTATGGACTGGTTGTCTTCCAACCATGTTCTTTTGAAATGTTTTGATAAGACCATTGTTTTTGGAACTCCTGTTAAGTCTAAGGATCCGAGATTTCTTTCTGCCAACCAAGTTAAGGCTTCTATGAAAGAAGAGACCCAAGTTTACATGATGTTATCTTCCCTGGAATTAGAGAGTAGATCTAGCGTTGAGAATGTGCCTATAGTGAGAGAGTTTCCTGAAGTATTCCCTGAGAATGTTTATAGTCTACCACCCGGGAGAGATGTTGAGTTCACCATAGACTTAGTGCCTAGAACTGGACCTATATCCATAGCACCTTATAGGATGTCTCCTCTAGACCTAGTAGAGTTGAAGAAACAGTTAGAAGAGTTGATCCAGAAATAGTTTGTTAGGCCTAGTGTGTCCCCGTGGGGAGCGCCTGTGTTGTTGGTCAAGAGGAAGGATGGTAGTATGAGGTTGTGTGTCGATTATCGACAGCTCAACAATGTGACCATTAAGAATAGGTACCTTCTCCCTAGGATCGATGACCTTATGGACCATTTGACAGGTGCTTGCATCTTTTCTAAGATAGATCTGAGGTCAGGGTATCACCAGATTCGAGTTAAGTCCGAGGACATTCCGAAGACTGCGTTCCGGACACATTATGGTCACTACGAGTATTTGGTTATGCCTTTTGGTGTGACTAATGCTCCTGCTGTGTTCATGGACTACATGAACAAGATCTTTCACCCTTACTCGGATAAGTTTGTCGTAGTCTTCATAGATGACATCTTAGTATACTCTAAGACTAGAGCAGAGCATGAGGAACACTTGAGGATAGTGTTACAGACCCTTAAGGAAAAACAGTTGCATACTAAGTTGTCTAAGTTGAGTTTTGGTTAGAAGATGTGAGTTTCTTAGGACACATCATCTCTAAAGGAGGGATAGCCGTAGACCCAACTAAGGTAGAGACCGTGCTCCATTGGGAAGCACCTAAGTCAGTGACCGAGATTAGGAGTTTCTTGGGTTTAGCCGAGTACTATAGTAGGTTTATAGAAGGATTATCTAAGATAGCTTTGCCTATGACCCGCCTCACTAAGAAAGGTCAGATATTTGTGTGGGACTCTAAGTGTGAGGAAAGTTTCCAGACGTTGAAGAATTGGTTAACATCTGCACCTATGCTAGTTTTACCCAACCTTAGTGAACCTTTTGTAGTATACTATGATGCTTCGAAGCAAGGTTTAAGTGGTGTGTTGATGCAGAATGGTCAGGTAGTAGCTTACGCTTCTAGGCAGTTGAAGATCCATGAGAAGAACTACCCTACCCATGGCTTGGAACTAGGACCCATAGTGTTTGCCTTGAAGATTTGGAGGCATTACCTTTATGGAGCTAAGTTTAAGGTTTTTAGTGATCATAACAGTTTGAAATATTTGTTTAATTAGAAAGAGCTGGATATGAGGCAACGTAGGTGGATGGAATTTCTTAAGGATTATGATTTCGAGCTTAGTTACAGACAGGAAAAGCCAATGTAGTGGCTGATGCTTTGAGTAGGAAAACCTTACATGTTTCAGCTTTGATGGTTAGAGAGAAGGATTTGATTGAGGATTTTAGAGACATGAGCTTAGCTTGGGAAGTTACCCCTAAGATTATTAGGCTTGGAACATTGAAGATCACTAATAGCTTGATGGATCAGATTAGAGAGGGTCAGAAAATAGATGTTTACCTTTTAGACCAGAGGGAGCTGCTTGTTCAGGGTAGAAACCTTAATTTTAAGGAAGAAACTGATGGGGTTTTGAGATTTCAGGATAGAGTTTGTATACCGACGTTACAGAGCTTAGGTAGTTGATCCTTGAGGAAGGCCATAGGAGTGGTTTGAGTGTTCACCCGGGTGCCACAAAAATGTACCAGGATCTGAAGCGTATGTTTTGGTGGCCCAGGATGAAGAAAGATGTGGTCGAGTTTGTTTATGCTTGTCTAGTATGTCAGAAGGCTAAGATAGAACCTCAAAAACCTTCAGGTAAGATGCAGCCTTTGAGTATCCCGGAGAGGAAGTGGGATAGCATCTCTATGGATTTCGTGTCTGGACTCCCTAAGACTCCAGCTGGCTGTGATGCCATATGGTTTGTTGTGAACCGGTTGACTAAATTAGCCCATTTCATTCCTATGAACATGGAATATTCACTAGAGAAGTTGACCAGGTTGTATATCAGAGAGATAGTTAGACTGCATGGTGTACCCTCTAGCATAGTATCAGATAGAGACCCTAGATTTACCTCTAGGTTTTGGAATAGCTTGCATGACGCTTTAGGGACCAAGCTTAGACTGAGTTCAGCTTACCACCCGCAGACCGATGGTCAGTCTGAGAGGACCATCCAATCCTTCGAGGATCTTTTGAGAGCTTGCGTGCTAGAGCAGTCGCGTAGTTGGGATAAGTTCTTACCTCTTATAGAGTTCACCTGTAACAATAGTTTTCATTCCAATATTGGGATGGCACCTTATGAAGCCTTGTATGGGAGGAGGTGTAGGACACCCTTGTGTAGGAACGAGCCTGGTGAGAATGGTGTGTTAGGACCTGAAATAGTGCAAGAGACTATAGAAAAAATGAGGATGATCCAGGATAAGATGAGAGTGGCACAGAGTACGCAAAAGAGTTATCATGATAAGAGAAGAAAAGCTATCGAATTCCAGGAAGGTGATCATGCGTTCTTACGAGTTACTCCAGCGACTGGGGTTGGTAGAGTGATGAAAGCCCGGAAACTTACTCCTAGATTCATTGGCCCTTACCAGATACTAAAAAGAGTCGGTGAAGTCGCCTACCAAATAACCTTACCACCTTTCTTGTCAAACCTTAACAATGTATTCCATGTGTCTCAGCTTCGAAAGTACATTCATGAACCTAGCCATGTGATTACACCTGATACGATCCCGTTAAAGGAGAACTTGACTTTTGAGGTACTACCGCTTCGTGTTAAGGACCGAATGACTAAGCAGCTGAGGGGGGAAAGGAAATTTCCTTGGTCAAAGTTGTTTGGAGTAGGGCTACAGAAGAGAGTGCTACGTGGGAGTTGGAGAGCAAGATGAAGGAGTCTTATCCGCAGTTGTTTGTTCAAGGTGAGTAGAAATTTCGAGGACGAAATTTTTATAAGGGGGGAGGAATTGTAACACCCTGCTTTTCACTTCTAAGCTTGTATATGTTGATTATATGTATGTGATGTGTTGTTATGCTTGCGTTAGATGTTTAGGAATGTGTTTTAGGGTAGTAAACCTTAGAACAAGCGAAATCAGCATTCCTGGCAGGACAGCATGCTCGTGGTCACGTGCAGCACGCTCGTGCCTGTTGGTCAGCATGCCCGTGCTCGTGGTCAACACACCCGTGCTCTACACACGCACCAGAAACGCATTTTGGGCTTTAGGTTGACCCATTTCATCCCAATCCTTTTTATAGCTCTTTTGCTCGACCTAAAACTCATTGCTGTCACTCCTAGAATTAAAAACAGTCGTCTTTAACCTTTCTCTTGGGTTCCTATTGAATCCTTAAGTGTTCTTTAATCCTTGTTGGGTGTTCTTCATCAAGAACACATCCTTGTAGTGTTTGCTGTTGCATTTGAGGTTAAGCTGCTAGCTTAGTGTTACTCCGAGGTAAGGTAACCAACTTTGTTCGTCCTTTTTCCTTGAGTTCTTTGAGTTAGTGCTGAACCGTTTTCTCCCTGTCAAACCAGACTTCGTTGTTCGTGTGCCAGTGCTATGAACGGCAACTAGCAGGTTAGTTCCCCAAGGATCTAATCGAGGTATGTGCATAACCCTTGTGTTAATTCCCTTCCTTTTCTTGTTTCGGGAATTGACTTATCCTTTTTGCCTTGGCGTTCTTAGTCAAAGCTCGCTGAACCTGTTGAACCCGTTCGAGGAGTCAAGCGTGGACTTCGTTCTTGTTGGCTCGTAGGCTGGAATCGTCACTCCAGGTATGGGGAGAAGGGATTAGTATGAACATATAGGTTCTAGGGTAGCGTAAGATGTGGGTTAACCCATGAACCTATTTGTGTGCTATATGCCTTAGTTGATGTATAAGGTTGTTGTGATTGTTTATGCATAATGCTAATTGTTTAATTGATTTATGCATGATGTTGTTGATGTTGTTGATGATTTTGATATGCCATGATTGTATGAATTGGTATGATGGAAACTGCTGTCAAAACTATGTTAATAAAAGACATAGGGATGTTAGCGCTAAGCCTAAAACTAGGATTAGTCGAATTGAGGTGCATAAAACATAAAGATGTTGATGAGAGGTGAGATTAATGCCAATGGATTAGTCAAGAACCTTAGGATTCATTTGAAGTGTGGAAATCTAGAAAAGTTACCAAGTTCCCAGAACTGAGAACCCTGCAATAGCGTTGAGCACGCCCGTGCTCCATATCAGCACGTCTGTGCTCTCTACCCAAAAAAGCCAGCACGACCGTGCTCTCAGTAGCACGCCCGTGTCAGAAAAATGAGAAAGAGTGACACTGTTTAGCATGCTCGTGCTCTCGTGTAGCACGCCTGTGCCAGTTGGCCAGCATGCCCATGCTCAGGCCGTACCACTGTCAGAATTAAGAAAACTTCACTATTTTAAAGAAAAAGAGAATTAATACCCTTTTTGGAATAAAGATATGATATAAGAGATTATAAAATACGACCTTGAGGATAGTTAATGAACTAGGACAATGATATGGTAAAGTGTAATAATAGAGACTTAATAAAGAGATTAATTAATAAGAAGATGATGTTATCGGTAACGACGTACTGTTACCGATGTTGTTGATTAAATCATTCTTGAAGCTTAATGTCCAATATTGATGTTGATGAATCACCTTTGATGCTTATTGGTCAAAGTTGATAGCCTGTGTTAAATGGTGTTAATGGAGGTAGTTGTCATGTTGTTTGTGTATTAGCATTGCATGCATCATGACATGGTGTTGTTAGTTTGGGGAAGTTACGATGACTGGGGAGTTCGTGGGGATTCATCCGAGATTTAGGTGAATCTAGCGCATCCATGGTGGTCCATCCGAGAATATGGTGGATCAGCTATCCAAGGGGTTCACCTGTGAGTTTGGTGAACTGCCAGCGGTGCTTATTGGCCAATGTGGATATGTACTCCTAAATCGTCTTCCTGAGTTAGTTATTGGATCCACATTGCAGATGGAGTAGTGGAATAGTTATACATCACATAGCATGCTTATATTGTGATATGATGGTATGCGTTATAATATGTATGTTATATTATGATGTTTTATATGCTGCATGATCATCTTGCTAACTGCTCTATTACCACTTATGTTTATAGGTACAGTTCCTTACTCCCGATCCGTTGTTGTTGTTTTGCATGTACCTTTGGTTATGCAGAGAATGGTGAGCAGCCAGCTGAGGAGTGATCCCGAGGAGATCGCTTACTCATAGTATTAGTTTAGTTTTTGTTAGTTGTTTTTCCGATGTATTATTGGTAGTGGTTACCAGCTCTGATGTGTGACATCGGGATTTGGGTTTTATTTGATGCATATGTTTTCCGCAATTATTACTTATGTTTAAACGTTTTTGGATCATGTGGTACTTGTTACCCCTTTGGTTTTAATGTATGGATTATATTTATATGATTTATTTTAATATTATCGTATGCGGGATAGTGGGTGTCACATCTTGTATAAGGACAACCCAAACCTTGGTATGAAGCATCACAAAACACATCAAACTGTCCTAAAGGATCTAGTAACGTCAGCACTGGAGACGTAGATAACCTCATGGCTCACCTACAACACACTAGCTCACGCTGCCCCAAAAAGGTACATCGAAAAAACAACAAAAGACTCCTTGGCCATGAAACAAACAAACAATCTAGCCCACCAAGAGTCCAATACGGATAGCGAGAGTTCCCCCTATCGACGCTCGTTGATGCCTCTGGTACACCTAGAGTGGCTCATACTCGGTAGAACTATCAGACATCACCATTCGCCAACGTCAGAACTCTCTCATCCTCCTCTAGTCTCGCACACGTCTCCCTCTGGCTAGAAAGCCTCGACAAGAAGTAGCGTGAGAGCACCAAATAGTATCAGAGTCTTGATGATACTCCCAAGGTCTATTCCACATCCTCTCAAACCGTAGCCTTTGGGTGATTCGAAAGTCTCTAATCAAACACGACTTGGGTCCACAAGCTGAAATAAATAGTAATCGGTATCGTCTATACAGTCATGTATGAGCAGTAGTCGAACTCCCAATACCTCTCGTCCTCGAAGTGGTAGTAAAACTTAAGATCGCCAAATACTGGGATCCATGGCTCTCCCACCAGCATCAGGCTCATATGGTGTGCCATCCTTTTGTGGAATCAGCTCCTCAATAGGGTCTTCTCATGGGGTAACGGTAAACATGACATAATATAAAAGTAAAAGAGATAAGAAACAGCAACACATCATAATATAGGAAGGTAGTGGTAAAATAACATATACAGATAGCACATTTACAGACAAACACACAACAGCACAACCATCTTCAAGGTCAATTTTCACCTAACTATACTAGTCCCGCTCACACATGCACCTAAACCTTACATGAAAATGCGGCCACGATGCGACATCTCCAACCTATCAGGATACCCCATCCATCACTGTGTCACATCCCCAGCAGATCAGAATGTCCATCTGTCACCACAATCAATCCCTACCATATCAGGATGATCGTCCAATACCACATCCCACAGTCACGACACATCCTCAGACCTTCAAGATGTTCGCCCACTACAAAGCCAAATGGTCACGACACATCCCCAGCAGATATGGATGTTTGCCAATTACCAAACCTCACGGTCACGATACGTCCCCAGCAGATGAAGATGTTCGCTCGTTACAAAACCTCATGGTAACGACACATCCCTAACAAGTCAGGATGTTCGCCTGCTTCCAAGCCACACGGTGATAAATATAACAGTAATGAGGTATGACCCTCATCAACTCATCTCTTGATCATTGGCCTAGTATCTTAACCCCAACATCCTGTACACACTACAGCCTAACACTCTCTATCAAACAGGGTGCTCCTTACTCATCGTAAGCACATCAGCAACAACATCAGGTTGAGTACTACAGCGCACACACCATCAGCTGATCTCACAGGAGGCATCATCCGAACCACAATGATCATTAATTATCTCTAATCATGCAAATAATACTAGCACACATATACTTCCAAACGTAGGCATAGCATACAATCTCATGCATTATTAGGCATAACATAGTAGGTTATCACATTGTCATAACATGCATATTCATCCTACAAGCATAATCACATATAACCCTAGAGCATGTTACTAGCATCATCTAGCATATATATCATCAAGAACACCATGGCAAGCAACTATATCATAGTAAGCATACAACTTCTGTAACAGCCCCTCGAGGTATCATATATTGTAACCCAAAATTCTTATGATTCGGTTAATTAAAACCTTTTCTAAAATACTTATTAGATTTATTGCGGAAATTCTGATACCAATTTAAACATTAATAATAACAAATAAATAAATTCAAACTCATCATTTATGAAACTCATTCACTTCGCCTTAAGGCATACATCAAGTTACTTTCTTAATACACATCATACATACTGAGTCACGGTCAATGGACCTGACTTTAAATATCAAAATCCTCAGAGCTGGTCTAATAAAACTCTAAGAACAATAAAGCATACTACCTAGCATGCATTTCCCAAAAGATACTGGGCCTCGTCATCAACAGTCCACCGTCTTCGTCGTCGACACCAAGTAACTCAAAAGCAGGGTCCCGCAGTGACCTAAAGGACCGCTGGAAAATATTTGTACATGTGTTCAAAAAATACAACAGGGTGTCCAACATGTATAGGCAAGGGTGAGATACTCTTTCACAAGTTTATCATATTAATCAATTAGCAGCATAAGACATCTTTGAAAGCAGAATAATGATGTACAATAAGTAAATGTAGTCATCAACAGTCATGCGATACAATGCGAATTACATGACTCAATGTTATATGCCACAAGGGTAAAACTCTGACCCCTACTCCATGGAGCTAACAAATCGTCGGAGAGAGTGAATGGGAGGACATGTTCCGTGTACGCCAGACTTGGGCAAGATGCTACAACATTCGTAACGTGCACGTATCTGGCTTTTACGGAAACACTCTGCACCAAACATGAAAAGTACGGCATCTAGTCGAGGATATCAGTGTATTGCTCGGATTCGCCACGACACAGAAGAGCTACCAGCTGTCACATGTCATCCCTTCCAACCCTGATACCTCCAAGACTGAACAAATTGTCACCGTAAGATTCGCGCTAGCATCTAGGTGTAAGCTCAACTCCTAGGCTCAAGGCCTTAAAAACTCATGTAATGAAATGCTAATGCTTACACAAAGCGGATGCGATAAATAAATGCTTATCCCCCGAATAAACCTCAAGGTTCACTAAGGTTCTCTGCCTCAGGAACTATACGCGTCTTTGTATTATAAAGCATTTATCCACCAGATAAATATCACGTGATTCCTTTGAAATGATCAGGACTGCTTTCAGAATTACCGACTGTCCTTACAGACCAACACAAATCTTTTCAGCGTGTTTTGTTCTCACTCACACGCTTTCTAGGAAACTTCCCAGAAGGTCACCCATCCCATAATTAATCCAAGTCAAGCACGCTTAACTATGGAGTTCGTATATTCTAGGCTCTCTAAATGAAGATAAATCTTATCGGTATAGGTAGTACCAATCAATTCTTATAAGCCTTCCTTCAGCTATACAATCCCATACCTGCATAGCCTCATGATTCCTTCCACTTTACAGTCCTATACCTACACAGTCTCAGGATCTTTCTCGTTCCAATAATTACAAGACTGAAACAATCGAACGATTGACCTAGATTCGGATCACCGGTCCGTCATCGAACTACTGTTTCAAAACCCAAAACGTTTCATGTTTGTGTTTATGTCTTATGAATCACATCTCAAGTCCTAAGCGTTATGAAGAAAGATTGAGAATCTTCTTAGATAAATCTTTGATCCTTTCTAAGATATTAACTTCTTGATTTTCAAATAATGAAATAAGTGTTGCTTCACTTAAGTCACTTAATTACTTCTTGTCTTCAACTCTAAGTCAATTACTTAACTTAGGTTTTTCGCGCGTAAAACTTTACGATATAAGTTAAAAACCCTCTTTGTAAACCAAAACCTTTCTTAATTGAAAACACATTAATTTTAAAGAACTTTGCTACATGGTTAAGGTAAAGTACCTTAACAAACTTGGAAAGGTTTTTCCTTACTAACTTAGTGTAAAACCATGTTCTAAGTTAGTGTAAAAGGAATATAATCTCATTAAAACTATGTTAACTTTCATAAAAGACATTTTCGTTTTCGGAACACCAAATACTTTCAGAAGATCTTTCTTTGACAACTAAATACTTTTTAGTAAAATCGGCCATTATAACGTTTAGCTTAGAAGCTTTCCATTCCTTAAAACAAGCTATAGCCAATGCTATGCTCTTAACCAGTCCAAGGTATGAATATATGTATATATACACATCAAATCTCAATTCAAGGCATCCATGCCACAATTCATATGCAATTATCCAAGCATGTACTTCATGAAAATAATTCAAGTACATACACAACATATAGTCATTCAAAACTCAAATCAACATTATGAATATGTTCAATCCAAGGTAAAATGCCACAATTCACATCACAACCAAAATTATGTGACTATCAAACTCATTAGAGCTAATCTCCCCTTACCATTTAGGAGTCATCCTCCGAAGGTAAGTCGTCCTGTCGGTCCGTGAATTCTCCCGATTCCTCGTCCGATTATCCGACAACAACTACAAACACAAACCAATCCAATCATCAACAATTAACAACATAATTAGCAACATCAAAACATAGGTTTTCCTTCCCCAAAATGTGACCTAAGGTTCGGTCAAAAATGAGGAAAAGGGCTAGGGATCACATTTGGTTCCAAACTTTTGGATGGTTGATTCTTAAGCCTAATGAACACTAGTGTAAGTCTTAAAACTCAAAAATGTGAAACAAAACTCAAAGTTCTTCATACTCAAGGGTTTCAGCCATGAAGATAAAATTGGGATAGGAATTGATTTGGTTTTCCATCACTTGGATTCAAAGACAATACGAAAGGTTAGGACGGAATCAAGAGTTAGAAATCAAAAATTTGAACAAAATACTATTCATCTCCTTCATCAAGCGTTCATCCATTTTGGTATTAAGAGCTAGGATGAAAATTGATTCATGAGCTCTTAGGTTTAGGTAGAGAATGATGAAGTGAGTTCAAAGAAATTGGTTTCCCGTTAAAAGGATTTTTCTACAATTTCCTATGAATTTTCAAAGTTTTGGATCTCAAAATGGGTTTCAGGAAAACAAGATTTTGATCTTGAGATTGACAGAGATTCAAGAAGCTAGGAGATCTTAGAAGTGATCTTACCTAAGAATGGATGAAGATTGATCAAAGATTCAAGGTTTTCTCACAAGTTTTCAAGCTTTTTCTCAAAGATCAATGGTGGTTTTCTCTAAGGTTGAAGATGGGTGTTCTTGGAGGGCTGAGCTGCGTGAATGGGGCTGAGAAAGGGCTGTTCCAGCCTTAAAACAAGTCACTTAAGGGCAAAATGGTCATTTGCTTCAAGGGTAAAATGATAAAAGTGTAAAAGACTAAGGTTAGGGGCATTTTGGTAATTTTGCGTCCAGATTTTTTCGACCGTCATGACGACTCTGGCATACTCTCCCAAGTACTCTGGCATGATGTGGTATCAAGCTTATCCGTTGGCGGGTCTCGTTGAATCCCCTAACGACTCCAAATGGCTCCAACTTCGATTATACGGCCGAATATAATATATTATTTTTATTTTTCGGACGTCGGGACGGATATTAACAAAGACGTAGGAAATTAAATCCTGAGAGTTACTGTCTCGTTCACAAGTCTAAATTAGGTCTCGATAGTAGAAAAAAAAAACTATTACCCGTGAAAAACGCAGACCGGACTCCGTTTGAGCTTTCGTCCGAAACTTAACCATGGCTTCCTATGGTTGTGTAGGGCATTCCTATCTTCTCAGAATATTTTATTTCACTATCTAGACCCTCCAATAAAATACAAACGTTAAAATACTAAATAATTATAAAACTTGAAAATCGGGCGTTACAACCTCGATCGACCAAAAATCAACCAATCGGTGATAAACCTACAATGCCTAAGTCTACATTGGTACCACCTCACAGTAGTCACCAATGTGAGTTACATGTTGTCGATTACTCGAGCACTAGTAGGGTTTAGGTTCCCTTACACATATCAATGTACACTATTTTACTATTGTCTCCCCGACGAGTTGCGGTTCCTTCCCCCATCTGATATCATTTGCACGAGCACAATCACAAACACCACGAATACAATAAAGGTTAACAAATCCTCCTTGCATAGTCGTAGCCTCAAAACCAAGAACGGTCTCGTTTGCAACTTCGAAACTTGCCCTAACCAAGCAAACTACGTCGGTAACCCTAAATCAGATCGAAAACGAAGGTAAAGGCTAAGAACGATCGAAGAACTTCAAGAACAAACGAAGAACGTCGATGTCGACAATGTTGCTATATATGTAACTTCGACGTACCTTTGACATAATGACGATTCGATCATTCAGAAATGTAGAATACAAAGATACAAACACGGTAGCACGATCGCATTAGGGTTATGCTAGTTGGATTACTGGAACCAAGCTTTTAGAAGGCTTGTCAATGGTTACCTCATACTCTCTGTAACTCTCTGGAGAAGAAGATGAAAACTCAAGTATACGTGAAAGTGAAATAAAGTGAACAGAATTCACTTATATTGAGTTGTTGAGCACACTAAAGCATGCGGAAGGGCACACTTAGGCATGGCACATTCTCATGCTTGAGCGTGAAACGTTTCCTCACGGCGAAGGCACTTCCCATCTCTTACACGCGCGCATGCTGACTGACATATGTCCTTCCACGCGTGTACACTCCACGCTCTGACGTGCTAGGATCCCATGCTTGAGCATGTTGTATTGATGTTGATCCATTCTTTCACGTTTTTTCGCATTATGAACCCGATTTAAGGCCAAATCCACTCAAATTGGACCTAACCTTTACCACACTATCAAGAACATAATCAAATATTTATCACACTTAACTCACATCTTAAACATGCTTTTGAGAAAATGAGGATGTTCAGGATGGATCCTCCAATCCATATCATTCGTTGATTTATTTAAAAAAAATTAACGGATGAGATGAGATTTTGAGAAGGAAACCAATTCTTCTAGTTCTGCAATGTAGTTCATCATGGGCATGTTAGCAAAAATTGATCTTCCACTGGTCCCTCTCTCCCTCTATTTGCACACTAGTCCCTATCCTCTTCTCCCCTTCTTCCTCCCTTTCTTCCTCTTCTATTATTTTCCCTTTCTACTGCAATTGTTGCATGGTCTTCATCTTCCTACATTTTTGTCTATGGTACTACACACACTCTCTTTTGGTTCTATATGTTGCCATTCCCTTTATTATTTTTATTTAATTTTTCTATGCATTGGTTGTTCTGATCATTTGTTTGTTTTTGCTTCTGCCTAATGCACCTTTTTGCTCACTGTTCTTATAAGTCCATATCTGCATAGGTGGGTTGTTGCTATGGTGGTAGAACAACGACGGAGATTACCATTTATGCAAGCTGATATTTGAAGAACTGTGTTCGATCGGTAACAAATTTGTGCATGTTTGGTGGAAAATTTGGTTACAGATCTGTGTTTTATGGTGGCGACGGTTCGACGGTGGTGGGGTGGAGCGGAGAAAATGAGCGGTGACGGCGCGACACATCCTGACGGCGGTGAAGATGAAGCAGTGGGGCAATCTTTCCACCCATGAAGTCCGTCACCCACCCCCACAGTTCACGCCCATGAGATTTTCCATGGAGCTAGAGTCGTTTATGGCCATGGAAAATCTCCCCATATTTTCTATTTTTTCTTTAAAAAACCCCAATTAATTAAGCTTTCTACAACTCCTTGCGTTTCTTTTATTTTCATTAACAGATTAGAAATAGATGCAGAGGCACCCATGCTTTGCTATGATGAATACAATGGAGTGGGATTTATCAGATTTTGGGTTTGCTTGAAGATGAACAAGAGGACCACAAAGCAATAAGCAAAAAAATATAGGTTAAAAAATAAATATTAAAAAATTAATACCCACAATAATAGGTAAAAATAATGGAGTCATCTTCCCTTGTACTGGAAAACCGTAGAACTTGTCCTTTGTTCAGAAGCAATTTGTTCCTTCTGTTTGTTTTCTTCAACTTTAGAAACTTCATTAACAAACTGGGACGTCTTCTGACCTTCTTTTATAATTCTTTCTTGAGTAAACCATCGTTTTGATCCCTAAAAGTGTGAGGCATATACATTATCAGTTCAGTTCCTGAAAGCAATTAAATTATAAAAAAAGTATCTCAATATTTATTTAGTCCCTCAAGTTAGTCTTGCAATGTTAATTTCGTTAATCAAGTTAATCCCTGATTAGGGTGATGACAAGGACTAACTTGAGAGACTAAATTAATATTGAGACACTTTTTTATAATTTAACTGCTATCGGGAACTAAATTAACAATATCTCATACTTTTAAGGATCAAAATGATGATTTACTTTTCTTTCTTCTTACGCTGCCTTCTTGTCAAGCAAATCTTTTTCGTATTCTTCTATTTCTTCTAGTAGCTCCCTTGTCTTCATGATTTCTTTTGTGACAGAATATTGATAGAGGACTCTCCTTGTGCGATTTCCATTCATCCTTTCAAATATCTCACCAACATTGGTTATTTTCACTTTCTTCAAGAAGTGGTAAAAGAGGAACTAAACTTTCTTGATCAAGAGGCTCTATCGGAGTTTTGGTTGCTTTAATTTTTTTTTTCCTTTCGATATCAATTCATATATTTTTACTCATTTTGATTCTGTTTTCTCATATATCAATACATAAAAAACCGGACGTTCATCGTTGCCAAATCAAGGATTAATCCCAAAACCGATCTAAAGAACTAAAACTACGAGGACACCCCAATTGACCCACTGGAGAGCCAAAAACCCTAATTACGATGGATTCCGAACAAAAAATATAATAATAAAAAATAAAACATCAATACTTTAATGTGAGGGATTAAAACCCAAATAAGTAAAATTAAAGATTATATCTTGAAAATAAAATTATAAATACTAAAACTGAAATGCCTAAAAGTTATAGACAATCTTTTCCAAACCGACTTTAAATATAAAATATTACTGGTAGAAACTAATTCTCTATGTCAAGTTTTTTATGCTTAATTTTATAATAATAGTACAAAGAGAGCTGCTTTAATTATTGTGCTGCAGATCTGGAGGAAACATCGTATCAAGGTTCAGTAATTTCTATGGGGAAAATAGCAAAAAAAGAAAGGAAACAGGACTACCATTTCCTATATTTCATAGCTGTACCGAGTTCAAGTGGAAATACGGAGAGAGAGGGAAGGAAACCGACAAGCAGCGTTGAGAACTTGAAGCATTCACATGGCAACAAAAAAATGTGTTCTGTTGCCATCATGTGATGAAACATTTCTGGTCTAGCTTGGCCAACATCTTTAGCTGGCATATAGAATCATACAAAATAAATTTCAAGCGAAAGAACCACAAAGGAGTGTTACATTTTTTTTCTTATTTTCATTTTCTTTTTTCATCTTACATCACAGGACAGCGGTAATGCATGTAAGGCCTGCCACTTCTGGACTTTGACCCCAAAACGCATATACCGATGGAATTTTTTTTTTCTTTTGGGTACATTCCATCTGGATCTTCTTAATCAACTATTTACACGCATCATGTAATGACAACTCAGATGTAAGGCTAGCCCTTCGCTAGCTCACGTTTATAGTACTCTGAAGTTTGGCCAAATGATACAGTTAAGTACTTGCTTACACGTGGAATACAAGTACTACAAACATCAACGACGCCCATTTAACTGTCCCAATACAATCTGCACAAGCTGCAAAAGCAGGATATCAGTATACAAGAAACAAAATATGATAGTCATATATGATGAGTTACCAGCTGCTCCAAGAACTTAAACAATCATCCTGCTCCTTGACAAGAGAATTTTCCACACAGCGGGGTTGCATGTATGGATAATAAAGGCCCAATATACAATGACATCCTCAAGTTCCAAAAGCTCAAGCAATCACGAAAGGTATAATGGAACATAGGAAGAACAAATGTGCAGAAGATTATGATCTTTTGATGGAATGGTAAATTTAAATTAATACTCAAGTATTGTCCATTTTGAGGTCTATACCATTTCAATTGGTGGAAAGAAAAAAAAAAATAGTAGAGTCTGTATGACCCTAGCTACAAGGAATGCTTGTAAAATGTGAAAGATTTTTTTCAGATGCATGTGGAGCGGTGTTCATCTGTCATCTAAGTCCCTAGAGAATGTGAAGTTTCCTCCTGTCAAACTTCACTTCAAAGCTGAACTTCATCAAGCTAACCGTTTCTATTTCCTTCATAAACTATGTGTAACCTCAACAAAGTATAATACGAAGATAGATGATGAATCTTATTACAAAAATGCACAAAAATTTTTGTAAAACAAATTGTCTCTAATTTAGAGTTCACTTGTTAGCTCAAATAATTATAAATATATCATTAAGAATACTCACAAGATGGTGATGGCCCATGAAAACGTGTGTTGGAATGTTCTGCCTCTGGTTCATTCTTTGGAGGGGGCTCAGCATGAGCAAAAGCTACATTTGGTAAAGGACTCAAAACAGGACCTGAATAAGAGACATGTGCCGCCGGGGGTTCAACCAGTGGTTTTGGTGAGGCAAAAGGGTAGTGTGGAGCAAAAGTAGGGGCAACTGCAGGTGTTAGATGAACATGATTCTGAGCATTCTGAGTAGACCTCTTTCTATACCGAAATCGACAACAATTAGGAGGCTGAGCTTGAGAACTTCTCCCTGGTGCAATACTACCAACCTTGGGTGGAGTTGCACCTTCCCCAGTTGCAGGTGCAGGTGCAGGTGTAGGTGAAGTTACAGGATATAGATGGGCATCATGGTGATGATGATGGTGCCGATGGCAGTGGTGGTGGTGGTGATGGCGTGGATGAGGCATAGGAGCAGGAGAAGGTGACCACACAGAGCCGCTACCGCCACTGCCATGAAGGGAGTGTTGCAAGATGGATGAAAGTCGAACCTGCTTAACCTTACCAAATTCGGTGTTATTCAAGCCAAGATTCCTTGAATGAGGTCCCATGATGGTTTGCGCCAGTTGCTTTAGCCTCGCCTTTGACGGTGTAATTCCAATTGCAAGTAGGACAGAAGACTGAACAATAGTAGGAGCAGCTACTGTTGAACCATCCGAATTTGATACGATGACATACAGGTTCTGCATACAAACAAGGAAACCTAATCGGAATCAGCTTGGTGTGACTAGCACATCATCAGAAATCTTCTACGTACCAAAAACAATTAAATGTATAGTGTTGGAGGGAATTTCATCAACTTAAAACACTTTTCCGAGCGCGAAATAAAGACACTAACATACTAGCAAGCATGCTTGCTTAACTTTCATGTTATATTCATTTCTTCTGCTTACATAATCCAATGCCAAGCATGATTGACAGAGACCCCACGGCAGAATCCACATACAGGTTATTACACTGAAGTTGACCTCCAGAATAGAGGCATACAAAATTATTACAATCTAAAGCATACAATACAAACAGTAAGGAAAGAAATAAGAATGACAGACCTCATAGGGTGCTAAATGTAATCCAGACTTTAGCTGACTAGTCAGCTCATCAAAATTTGATTTTATTTGATCAATAGAGAAATTCAAAGTAAAGTTGAATAGTGTTTGCACGGTCTGCAGAGGAAATGCACTCTGTTGTGGAATTATAGTGATTCCACCCTTAAATTTCAGCACATCAAAAAGGAAGGGTTCTCCGAACAAGGATGTAGTGAGCTGGAAAGATGATTGGCCCATAACCAGATATTTAAATGACGCCCTTATCAAACTAAGGGATGCTGAAGACATTTCTGAATATTTACTATCAGGATAAACTGCAAACACCACTTTTGTTGTGTTCGACCCAGGTAAGGGATCTAGAGACAAAATGACCACCTGGTTTTTAAAAAATAAGAATGAGATCACTATGTAATATTAATAAAGTGCATAAAAGGAAACTAGTGAAATAGGTACTTTGGTAGAGGGAACTTCTATCTCTTCAAAAATGTCACGAGCTAGCTGATATACGTTGTCTTCTAGAAAAGAAACGGGTTTCTTAACAAAAAAGCTTGCAACAATATCATGACCTGAAAAAGTAAACAGCATCATTAAATGAAAAGATTTGATAATCATGCTTATATCAGTAATAATATTACATCACATACCATAAAACTCACATAATATACTGTAACATATAAGGTGAGTGCTTACAGATTACAAATATATAATTACAACAAGGTTATTTTCATAGTTCACAAAATTGAAACATAATAATGTCCAAGGATTCACATAAAAAAGTTGCATTACATAAAATAAGTTGAACAGGCAGCACATAAGCCTCCTATAGGCATAATGATCACAAAAGAGATATAATAAAACCATATACAGGACAAAAACAAAATATCTACTTTCTCAACTCAAACAGTGCATGTGCCAAGTGCCACCAAGTCCAGCAATTGAGTTGTTCCTTTAATCTTTTCTCGGGAACGGAATTTACAGAAGAATAAAATAAAGCAAAACAGAGTCAAATTACCTGCACGTATCTAATCAGATTAGTAGGAGTTACAAAACAAAATTACATTTACCTTTCAAATAACAAAACTACTGATACGTACAGGTTACTTATCATGGAGCAAATATGACTAATAATTCTTTTATATACACAGGATTCCAATGGTTAATAACTCAAGATTTAACTTGTTACTAATTCCCCTACACATGTAGTCGTGTAGACATATAAACGCGAAGATGGTTAATTTCATTTATTTATGAACTGAGTACATATTTTCCTACAAATATTTTATGAATTACACTATTTGATGTGAAACAATTTATGAGACTGATTAAAATTCATTCAATAAACTTGAACAGCATTTAATGTATAGTTGTGCAAGTATATTCAAGCAGACACGCACAGAAGTTGATACACTCCGGTTCCAGCTAGATGTATTATGTTTTAATTTTAATTGCAAGAGGAAACAACTAACTGAATGCTGCATTATCAAATCTCTAAAGATACGAAGGCAAAACCAAGTTCCAACATAGCTGATAGTTTGAGGCCTCCAAGATCACAAAAATGAACAAACAGAATAAAAGCGTAATAAATGCATAAAGTAAAGGTGAGTTGAATTTATGCTGACAAGTGTGAAAATGTTGAATATAATGTTTGCCATAGAAAGGATTATAAAATGAATGAAAGGATTTAAAAAACATCCTAGGTTTCATTGTATCAGATGCATAAAGGAAATAAATATAGAATTACATATATTCCAATGCCAGCTTCCCCAATATATCTCAGGTTTCGCATTTTCTCTTGTTTCGCATATATCTCAGGTTTCTCATTTTCTCTTGTTAGATTCATTTTCAGTCTCCGCCTCCACCATTCCTTTTCTCAGCTCCAATGTTTAACAACTTATGCTTTTGCTCTTTCATCCCCCCTTAAGCTCCTCTAATTGTTCTTTTCGTTGTCACTTAAAACTAGGGCTGGCAATAAGCCAAGTTGGCTTGCAAGCTACTCAAGGCTTGGTTCACTAACAGCTAAATAAGTTTGGTTCATGAGCTTATAAGTTGACCTTGAGCTTTCATAGATTCGGTTCATTTGCTCGTGAGCTAGTTCAATACACACAAACACAACTATTTCTTTTTTCCTGTATCTCACGTTTATGGTCTAAATCTATATACAAAAACCTTTTTATTAGTTAATATTTACATTATTTTATAATCATTGACATGTTGGTTAAGTGGTCCCCAATCCCATTACCACTGGATAAAGGTTGTAAACTCAAACATGCTGTGACCCTCCAGTTATCACTATGTGCACGCTAACCACCCATAAGTTGAATAGTCAGTAGTTGTCTTCCTTTTCTTCCTTATGTTATAAGTTGGCTATTTGAGCTTGAGCTGCTCATGTACTCATAGTGAGCTAAGCTTAAGCCACCAAAATGAACTCACTTATTTATTGGCTGAGCTTGAGTCGCAAATTTTCATCAAGTTGAGCTTGAGTCCAGTCAAGCTCAGCTCAGCTCAATTCAGCTCATTGCTAACCCCACTTATAACCACTCCATGTTGCACGTATTTTTTTTGGCAATCATACATACTTATAGTGAAATATGTGTTAGCTGAAAAGGCTGCATGATTGAGGAGGATGTCTGTAAGGGATGGAGTAACAATGACAACTAGCAGCCAGTGGATCTGGGCATATGGACTCACCATGCAACTGCAGTACCCCAGGCGGCAAGATGTTGGCTAATGGTACCCAAGGATCTGATACGGGTTACGGGTACATATCCGACACTGTTACAACATATATATTGAAGTATGGATGATTCTTTATAGGCCTAATAAATATTTAGATATTTTAGAAATTATTTGGGAAAGGTTCTAGAATTCCATCCCCATACACACTCCCCAAATCTTCATCTTCCACCACCCTCCATTGAGTATCGGAGCAACTATAGGGCCTGTTAAGCAAGGGCTGAGCCTTGTGATCTTTTAAGGGGGCCAGCCACCCCCACCCAAAAAAGGCCCCACATACACGCCAAAAAAATAATAAACTTTCTCTTTTACATGTAATCAGTGATGATATTGTTGTAGATTATAGGTTAAATGGCTGGAAGAGTCAAGCTATTTTTAATCAATAATGGTCTTTTTTGCGCTTTTCATTATTTACTCATCTAATCTAATTTCATAATATTTCCAGCCTAATAACGTAAAAAGAGAACGCATTACGTATGTCTACACTATAGAGAATGATAAAATAGTGGGAGAATTCAAGGGATGATGAATGGTGCCTCCTCTTTATAACAACACAGTGCAACCAGTGCAACATCATTCATGGTTATCAAATCGAGATACGTATCGCGTATCGGAAGACCTACTTTCCGTATCATGAATCGTATCTAATTATGAATCGTAAGATACATGATAAAAAAAATATATGACATAAACAAGTAACATAATAAAAAACATGAGCTGATATGTCATATATGAGCTTCAAAATAATTCAAGTTCAAGTCATAAACAAAAACATAAGCAAAAAGTGTTAAGTTCAACCCCTCAAAAATAAAAAATAAAAATAAAAACATAATCTAACTACACTCTAGTCACATTCATCATCATCCCCAAGATCAATATCACTCAATTCATCCTCATCAAGGGGTATTCCATGCTCTTCCTCTTCCTCTACATCTCCAACTATCTCTTCAATTTCACTCTCATGAGTGTCATCATCCCCTATCATGATAGCTTTTCCCTTCTTGACATTCAAATTTCTTGGACCTACAAGAAAAAGAACTTGCTGAGAATGACACTATAGTTAAGTGTTACTTCTAAATTCCAACTTTTAAGTTTTAAAGTTTAAACAAATACCTCTCTTCCTTTTCTTGGAAGGAGCTCCTTCTTCAAGACCAAAGGACTCATGTATATCCATCCATGAAGTATCAACCGAAAAGCAAGGACCCTCCTTTTCAGTGATCCACTCATCATCCGATTCAATATCGGATAAATATATAGGATCATAAGTCTCTCCTTTTTCCTCGCTTGACCTCTGCCTCATTTCAAGTTGAAGATTATATTTAACAAAGACAAGAGCATTTAATCTCTGTTGCTCTAAGCAGTTTCTTCTCTTAGTGTGAACTTGATCAAATATGCTCCAATTTCTTTCACACCCAGTAGCACTACAAGTGAGACTCAAAATTCTCATTGCAACCTTTTGCAACTCTTTGCCCTCCCCACCATAACTTTCCCACCAAAGAGCTGGCATAATAAAAGCCAGCATTAAGTTACAATGTTACATAACATTAACAAGAGAAGAAATTAGAATGTTGCTCACCAGGTTGCTTCTTGTCCCTAGTGTCTATTGCCATACTCCTTCCAAAAAGTCCCTTGGCTGTCTTGAATCTATCAAGTTGTTGATCAATTGTAAACCTGGTCCTTCTATCCGGGACCATTCTCTCAATAGTCTCATGTAAACCAAATAAAACTTCACCATCCGCATTGAAGTTTTTATCATAATGGAACCTAACAAAATAAGGAATGAAATTACAGTCCATAATAAATAATTATGGTCCATAAAACATGTAGAATGAAATGAAATTACTTACTTAGGATTAAGATAGTACGCAGCTGCATGGAGAGGCCTATGTAATTGCAAATTCCAACGAGTATCAATTATCTTCCACACCTTTTTATATCTTGACTCTTGATTCTTGAAGTTTGCAGCTATTTGCTCTTTAGCTCTATCCACAGCTTCATAGATATATGGCATGGCAGGTTTCGAATCTCCATCCACAAGCCTTAAAACCTTCACAAGTGGATTCACACACTTCAAACAATACTGGATGGAGCTCCAAAATCTAGCATCACATAAAACAATGTTCATCACTTGTTTACCCTCATTCTTCTTCTCATAAGAACTAGTAGCATATTCTTCCGAAGCAAACAATGATCGAAGAGCATTCTTTTGTTGCATTATGCATTGTAGAGTGAGAAAGGCAGTTGCGAACCTTGTGACTGCCGGTCTAGCCAATTCCCTTCCCTTAGAATGCTTTCTAAATAAGTTTAGGATCCATGTGTGTCTATAAATGAAAGTTGTGACCCTTTTTGCATTCGCAATGGTATTAAAAAAAACAGGAAGCTCCCCAATGTCTTCGAGAATCAAATCAAGGCAGTGGGCTGCACAAGGAGACCAAAATAATTTTTTTCTCTTATCCTCTAACATTCTTCCAGCAGCCACAAGATTTGAAGCACCATCTGTCACAACTTGCACCACATTGTCCTCCCCAATTTCTTCTACCATGGAATCCAGTAATTCAAACATTTGTGTGGCATCCTTGATCACATTACTAGTGTCAACAGATTTTATGAAAACAGTCCCACTTGGACTATTTACCAAAAAATTGGTGAGTGATCTACCTTTCCCATCTGTCCAGCCATCACACATCAAGGTGCAACCCCATTTTTCCCATTCAATCTTGTATTTTTCTAGACCTGCTTGGATGTTGTCAACTGCTTTTTTCAAATAAGATACTCTTACTTCATGATAACTGGGAGGTTTTAGACCCTTTCCATAATCAGCAACAGATTTCAACATTTGAATAAATAAGGGACTTCTTACCAGATTAAATGGCAAAGCATTGCCATAGATGCATTTGCAGATACCTTGAATGACCAAATCTCTGTCTTTGAGCACCTCATTCATTGTTGTCTGCCTTACTGATTTTGTTCCCTTTTTTGTAGCATCTTCAGCAGTAGCCACTTCTTCTATGCAGGCCTCTTTGGCTTTATTTTTTTCTTCTAACAGCTTCACAAAAATTTGTCTCACATCATCAGGAACCGAGGTACAGGCAACGACATTCTCTTTGGTCCCAGCAAGATGATGTTTCATTCTTGCAACACCACCCCAATTAGAGTGTGAACAGTAGTTACATTTTACCATCAACCTATGGGGTGGAACACTCTCACAGTGCTTCCATGTGATATCAATTTCCCTTTTTTTCTTTGTCTGACCCATTGCCAATTAAAATATAATCCTCACGTGGGAAGAGAGAGAAAGAAGCAGTAACACCAGACAAAGCTCAGTGGGTGGGGACCAAAATAAAAAAATAGAAAAAAATGCACAAGAGACAAGGATAAGTGGGGACCGGGAAGAAAGGTTCGAGAAAATGCAGTGCTGGATTGTTGGGTTTTAAGTTAAAACCTTATAAGGCAGATGAAAAGAGAAGAATGGGGTTTAGGTTAAGTGTTTAAACACTTTTAACCATAAGAATAGAGAGGGTCGGCTGTTTCCCTCCAATTTTATAAAAAAAAATTGGAAAAAAAAAACCCTATAAGGCTGCTTCTTGTAACCGGGTCGCGCGACCGACCCGGTTTCCTCTGTTCTAGCCGCCGCACACGTATCGTGCGATACGGCGGACGATTCGCGATTCACGCGTTTCGCAGCCGATTCAGGCGATTCAAGTGCGAATCCATGGCCTATTCGATTCATGCATGCGATTTGCATCGCTAGCCTCCATTTTCGCATCGATTCGAGATTCGTATCGTACGAATCGTACGATACTTACTACACTGTAGTAAACAACTATATTGCAGTGACAATATTTTCACCTATAACTCTAATTACCTTCAACAGTTCAACAATGAAAAACGGCAACCCGTTGCTATAAAGCTCTTGCTATGCACAGAGTTTGGGGAAGGGTCGGACCCATTATGTGACCTCCCGGTCACGTGGCAACAACTCCAACCATTGCGCCAAGGCTCCCCTTCATCATCAGTTCAACAATACTTTAACTTATCTCAATTTTGTTTTTCAATTACTTCCTTTCTAGCTAGTTAATAGTGCGCTATAGCGGCGCTGTAATGGTGGAGCGGAGCGGCACCTAGCCTCTATGGAACTCAAATAGCGGAGCGCTTTCGAATAGCGGAAACAGCAGCCGCTACAGCAGCCGGAATAGCAGGATTTCGCTGGTTTTAGCGGCCGCTCCAGTGAAACGGGGTAAAACTGATAGGATTCAACTGGGGAATTAGAATTTAGATTGAACAAATTGGGGGAGCACACCCCAAGTAAATCTTATTGATGAACAAATCGGAAAGGTTACACAGGGAGGTGAATTCGAGAGCTCCTCCTTCTCTCCTAAGCCCAGTTCTGATTCCGTTACTAACTGATTCAGTTCAGGCCATCCTAGAGCTATTTATAAGCTGCCTATCTTATTACAAAAGACTAACTAACTTTCCCGCCTAAATTCTTGTTCAGCCCTTTCACATAAACTCATTGATAGCAGGCCAACTGTACCAGCAATTCATCTACTATAGGAATAGGGAACTTATTAGGAATTGTGACCTTGTTTAAGGCTCTATAGTCCACACAAAACCTCTAACTTCCATCTTTCTTGAGTAAGGGATGTTACTTGGCCTTACAATGCCGGTTTTCAACATATCAGTAACTAGCCGTTCTATTTCATTTTTCTAGAAGTGAGGGTACCTATAAGGCCTCAAATTTGGAATAACAGCCCCTTCTTTAAGCACTATCGCATGATCTTGTCTCCTTGTGGGTGGTAATCCAGCACCTTCCTGAAAAATGTCATCAAATTCCTTTAGCAACGGCAAGATATTCTCAGGAATTTTATCCTTCTCAGCCAGAACAGAGGGCAACACCCTACATTCCACGAAAAATCTCTGTTCCTGGTCCTGTAGGTCTTGCATAATAGCTTTGGCAGACACCTCTCCTTTAGAACGAGTTGGATCTCCTCTTAAGATATGTTTTACCCCATTTCTCTTAATCTGCAGGGTAAGCTCTTTAAAGTTTGCCCTCAAGTCCCCTAACCCTTCCAACCAGTCCATTCCCAAAACCAAATCCTCTCCTCCTAAGGTAAAAACGTAGAAGTCAGCATAGAAAACCACCCCTTGCAAGGACAACTGCAGTTTCCTACACACTCCACTGGTTTTTATCTTCTTTCCATCCTCGATCTTCACCCAATAAGGAACTGTTGGCTCAGTTTCCAGGTGCAATTTTCCCACAAGTTGTGTGGAAATGAAGTTATGAGAAGCGCCACTATCAATCAACACCAAAACTGGTTCTTCCTTGATTTCTCCTCTGATCATAAAAGACTTCTTGGATGTCAACCCCGCGAGGCTATATAGTTTCAGCTTCTTAAATTGCCCTTCCCACACAATCTCTTCCTCTCCCTCCTGTTCCCCCTCTTTCCCCACCAACCTCCCTTCCTCTTCTATCAATAAAATTCTCAGGTGCTTGTTTCTACAAATATGAGTAGGAGACCATTTTTCTTCACATTTAAAACATATTCCTTTCTTTCTTTTCTCATTAAAAATGTCATCTGGCAGCAGTTTATATGTGTAAGTTTTACCTCCATTGTGCTCTCCCATTGCAGCTGTAGACGTACTTGCTGGTGCAGATCCTGAGTGCTTGTTTCCATTATCATGCTTCCAAGATTTGAACGCAACAGTACTCTTAGAATTAGTATGCGCCTTGTTCTGTCCACTATTGCCCTGTTTGCCATAAATTGCATTTCTTTCATCAACCAGCAACGCTATCTCCATCATTTCTTTGAGTGTTTTTGGCGTTTGCGACCTTACTTCAGCTCGTATTTCCTCCCTGAAGCCATTAGCAAAAATTCCACACATATATTCCGGCTGTGTGATCTTCAATGGACCCGCCAGGACCTCAAATTCTTCTCTATACTCTCTCACCGAACCTTCCTGTTTCAATCCTAGTAGCACCTCAAACGAATTTTCAATCAAAGTTGGCTGAAATCTCTTCAGCAGTGCTTCCTTGAATTCCTCCCAATTAGGGTTCGTAGTACATGATTCCCACCACTGTAACCACGACAGAGCCCTACCTTCCACCGCTAGCATTACCGCTTCCATTTTATCGAAATCTTTCAAGTTCTTGAATCGGAAATACCTTTCAATTTTCCCGATCCAACCTGGTGCATCATCCCCGCTAAACAGAGGTAGTTCGATCTTGCGAAATCTTTCTTCATCATCGCGATGAACACTTGTGTTTTTGCTATGATCGCCGCCACCCTCCTCCTCCAGACCACCACCGCCTCCATTACCTCCTCCGTCGTGATGAGTGCCATTGTTGAGAAAATCTCCGATCATCTCTCGCATTGCTGCTAGCATTTCTGCTTTCATCGATTGCAATCCTTCACGAAGTTCGCGTTCAACAGCTTCAACTCGCGCTTCCATCGCTGTCGTCTTCTTAACCATGAACGCACCACCGTGGATCGTAGAGCTTTGATACCGGTTGATAGGATTCAACCGGGGAACTAGAATTTAGATTGAACAAATTGGGGGAGCACACCCCAAGTAAATCTTATTGATGAACAAATCGGAAAGGTTACACAGGGAGGTGAATTCGAGAGCTCCTCCTTCTCTCCTAAGCCCAGTTCTGATTCAGTTACTAGCTGATTCAGTTCAGGCCATCCTAGAGCTATTTATAAGCTGCCTATCTTATTAAAAAAGACTAACTAACTTTCCCGCCTAAATTCTTGTTCAACCCTTTCACATAAACTCTCTTCACCGCTGGTACAGTTGGCCTGCTATCAAAAGCTCAATTTTAACCCTCCCAAATGTGCATCTAAAGGTCATATCTGGGGGTATTTTCGTGTTTTCGGACCTAGGTTTATAATTTTCACATCTTCTTTCTTCCTTTGTTATTGACTTGTATGTCTAGCTGAAGATTATACCTTATGATTATTAATTATGAGTTTGTTTGCAATTTTGGGTAATTTGTAATGGTTTAGCATTTACATATGTGTATATTTAAATTTTTTAGCTTGTATGTATATACATTGCAATAGCAGCCATCCCGCTCCCACTATCCCGCTATAGCAGTTTCGGGGGTCGGCCGCTACGTGCCGCTTACCGGTATTGATAACTATGCTTCCTTCAAAATTTCCACTTCGGCCCTCAGCAAAACCCTCCTAGCTCTGCCCGTGCTGTTAGGCCAAACCATCCAAATTGAAATTCCTCTAACAAACACTTGCTAGCTTGAGCAGCATTAAGCTGAGTCAAGCCCTTACCAAGAAAATAGGCTCAATTTTTTTATTGAACCAAATCTAAGCCAGGCCTGCCTCGTTTCAACCGGACTCATTTCAGTCATTTGTAATTCTTATTCTCAAAATGCTAGTTCACGATCAAAATCTTAAAACCTTAACTAAAATAGACTCGAGAAAAGAAAACATGATCCAACAAACAATTGGTCAATAAAAAAAATTAAATTTAAAATCCGTAATAACTGAGCATTTTGACCAAAATCTAAATCGAAATGACATCGCAAGTGAATAAATAAACAACTCTTCATTTTCCCCAGCATTTTTGTAAACCAAACAAGGGTCAGGAAAACATTCCCCAAATCACTTCCAAAAAAAATTAAAAAAGAACATCCAAAATAGAAACAGATCTATGGCCATGGAAAATGCAGCAACCGAAATAAAAAAAAAAAAAAATCGATAAATGGAACCTGAACCCACCTTTATACTTCGAATTGAAGTGCAGATCCTTCTGATCTGCGTAGTCAACAAATGGGGGCAACCAGAACACAGCAGATAGGAACACAGCAGCTGAGAAGAGCAGAACGAGAATGCATCTAGGTCCAACGGAAAAGGTGCAGCCACCACATCCCGCCGCGGCATTCTGCCGCGGATCCTCGGGGGCCAGGCCGGGAGGCAGACGGTGTTGTTCTTCTTCCGGCTTTCCCATTGGGAGCAATGGCTGTAAAGTGGCTCAGGGTCCATAGCCGGCTTGGTGAAGCTGCGGTGAGTTGGGTGCACCCATTTAACAGCCAGAAAGTTCGAAATCTTTAGAGAGAGAAAGAGAGTTTGAATTGAGGGTCTGCGTCTGATTTTTAGGTATATAATATAATATATAATATATAATATATAATATAATATAATGTGATGTAGAGGAGAAAATTAATAGTTGTTTTTTGGACAGTTTGAACTTTCAAGGAAGAGTTGAGAGAGAAAGAAGTGCCTTGTGCTGCGAAAGTGACAGCTAAACTCTTTCTTGACAGGGTGGCCGGGTGGGGGTGCGTTATCTGTTTTGTTTTTTAAGATAAAAAAAAATAAAATTAATTAATATTTTTCCAAAATTTAAAAGGGAGGCTAGGAACAGTTGGATACTTGGATGTTACATGATTAAACTGCGTACTGCAAGCCCATTAAAAATAGCGAAATTTTTTTTTAGTACTTGTGATGTTGTGTTATAATAGAGTAAAAATTCAAATTTGTTCATAAAACTTTTTGAGAACCTACTTTTAGTTTCTGAAATAAAAAATTAATTAAATAATCCCTGAACCCTACAAACGTGAAACAAGTTAATCCCTCCTCCATCCACTTAACTCCGTTATCTCAAATTAGTGATCCAAATTTGTCCTTCAAATTTTGCTCGTGACTCAAATAAGTCTCTTGCGTGTAATGCATGCACGAAAATGCAAAATGCAACATGCATCAGAATTCAGCAATGTTCACCAAAATTTTCAATCAGCATGCAAATTGATTTTGGTTTTCAAGTGGATGAATAAAAAGCATTCGCCGGGTTAGGTTATCCTACTAACTTTGCTGCAGTCATAATGAATTTATTTTTTGCGTTGTGTTTCAAATAAACCCTTTTGAACATTATATGGATATTTGTACAGTTGGAATATGAATCTCATGTCTTCATTTTGTCAGTCTTGATATGTTAGGATATTTCATGGTTGGAATAGGGAACAATGAATAGAAGATAGAGGACTTGTCTTGCATTTCCATTTTCTCCATTTGGATGTTGTCCTGTTACTGATATTGAGAAAAAAATCGGAACACGGCTTCAGGCCCCAAAAAAGAGGACAAGCCAACACCTATTCAAATGAGACTTAGAAGCATACACCCAATAAGAAAAAATGAATCTATTTGATCAACAACCTCAACATGCCATTGAAACCAAAACAGAGCAACCACACAAAGTATCAATTGATGAATTTACCATCTGAGATTAAACAGCATTCATGATTTAAGAAAAGTATCATGGCGGAACCTGTGAATTATGCATCAACCTTCATTTCCTTAAACGAGATTGATTCCATACAAACCATGGTCTATTAACTTATGAAATATCCTAACATATAAAGACCCATGAGGCAACCCCTTCTCGAAGGTCCCATTAGTAACCCGAACTCGACTTCTTAATGTTGCAGCATAGCGTATTTAAATAAAAAATGCGGAAATATTAAAACAATAAATACTGATACCACGACTATATATATAACATACGCATAAAAGTATTGGCTCTATCAGTAGAGCCTACAATAAATGATATCAATTACAAATCTTCAGAGTACGCAACACATATAAACTTAAAGCATGACAATAAGATAAAATACATCAGACTTCCTCTCCTGGCCCCAAAAATACATTTCACTCAAACCCATGTACTAGCCATAACAAAACTAAGATTTGTCTACCCAACCACGACTCTAATGTATACGGTAGTCGGGCCCGTATACACTACTCTTGAGTAGTCAGTCTCCCAGAGACGGTCGTCTTCTGCATAGAGCAGCTCAAAGTCTCCCAGCACTGGGATCCGAGGCTCTCCCGCCAGCATCAGGTTCAACAGGTATGCCATCAATCTCCTCTAGCAATTCCTTAACAGGATCTTCTCGTGCGATCGAGAATAAATAAAATATGACATGGAGAAATACAGGGATAAGACACAGCAATACATCATAAATAGGGAAACAGATATAAAATAAGATATATAGATAGCAACATACAACAATACAATAGTATCAAACAATCATCTCCTCAAGTTCTTCTCTCTTAGCTACTATCTCTCACACTCATGCAACTAACGACTATATGGACGCGATCACGTCGCGACATCTCCAACAGATCAAGATGTCTCGTTCATCTCTGTGTCACCCCCTGTAATGCAAGGTTCGACCAACAGCCCGCAGGCTCAACTCGTTTCATGGGTACGACATATTCCCCCGCCCGTAGGCCAAGTCGGAATATTCGCCCGTCAACAATGCAATATATGGTAACGACATATCCCCCCGTCCACAGACCAGGTCGGGACATTCACCCGTTCACAACTAATGGGTACAATCATCTCCCCGCAAGCAAGATTTATCGACCATACGCCAACACAGTGATGAACAACAACGATGCAACATGAACCTCATCGACTCATATCGGGATCAACAACTTAGTGTCTCAACCACAACTCATATACAATTACTGTAACATCCCGATTTTCACCACCTTTAGATATCAATAACTGAATAATAAAGTTTATATTTTATTCGAGATTTTAGAAAATGAAATAAAATAAACGGAGACCATATTCATGCTCAACGCTATCGAACGAAGCTACGATTAAATTTTGAGCTGAAAAATCAGACGGAGCCCAGTCTGCGTTTTTTATTGACAGTAAGATTTTACTGCTCAGGAGACCTAATTTTGCCTCGTGAACGAGACAGTTAGTATTAGAATTGAATTTCCTACGTTTTTGATAAATTTGAAAAAAATCAGTTCCTACGCTTTATTCGAGCGAAATCTTGAATCGGATAACGAACGGAGCCGAATACAGATTTTTCGAGTCAAATCACTTGGGAAAGCGTGCCAAAGTCATCATGACTTTTGAAAATATCTGGACGCGAAAAGACCAAAATGCCCCCGACCTTTTCCTAATTGACATTTTAGTCTTTGAAGGAAAAGACTAAAATGCCTTTAAGTGACCCAATTTTGGGACATTTCAACCCACTTCTCCCACGCATAAGTGCAACGACCCGTCGTCCCATCAGTAGAACCTATGATATTAACTAACCTTAATCGCATTATAAACGTTAGCGTGCCTGATTAACATGAAGCGAAGCGGAAAATTGAGCACGGAAGCAATCAAATACACGGCACGCAACGCTTCAAAGTACACAACTTTAAAATATAAATAAATATATCACATACATCACTGCCCCATCAGTAGGGCTACAGTATAAAGTAGTTCATGCAGAGTATATTAGTACAAACCAAAATAAAAGTACAAAAAGTAGGCCGAGAGACAACCCTCCGACTAACCACGATCACTGCCCAACCTCTCGAGGCTAGGGTCCCTGACACGTCCTCCGGCGTCAGGTTCGTACGGAATGTTGTCCAGCTCCTCAGCAATGGATTCCTCTTCGGGATCTTCCCTTAAAATAAAAAAAATAACACATAGAAAATAAAGGGAGATAAAAATCATAATTCATCAAATATGGGAGAGGGGCATCAATACAGCATATATATATATATATATATATATATATATATATATATATATATATATATATATATATCACACAACACGATTAAATCATACGACACAACCTCATCCATCTCTTAAATCACCCGTCACAATCATCTCAAAAGTCATTTTCTCGGATAATCCTATAAGAGGGATACTAATCCCTATGTATATGCTGACTTACCTATATGCATGTCGGCCGATACATCACATCCCCAGTTGGACATCCCCGTCGGGATTACATCACATCACGTCCCCCATTGGACATCCCACCTCGGGATTTAAAGTAACGTCCCCAATTGGACATCCCCCTTTGGGACAAAATGTTGTGGTATAAAATGATATGAAAATGCCACAAACATTCATCGCAGGTTGATATCGGGACCTCACGCCTAAGCACTCGTCCACGACCACGACACATTGCATCACATCAACATCAACATCAATCATCAACATCAACATCAACATCGCATCATCATCAACATCACATCAGCATCAACATCAGCATCAGCATCACAACGCCTTGTGTCTACGAGCCACGGCTCCATGATCGGGACCACAACGATATCAACCCGAACGACATCATCACTCACCATACTCTCATCAACACTTAACCACCAATCAAATCACAATAACATTACAACAGTAATTCATTCCAGTGCAGATATTATAACATCCCAAAAACCCTATGTCTGTCATTTAACTGTTTGTGTGAATAACTTGAATGAGAACACAATTCGATTAATCATAATAATAGTTGATGATTGGAAATTCATATTTGAATTTTAAATATGAGCTTAATAATCATAAGGTGTTGTTTTGAACCCAATGTGCTGTTTTGAATCGGAACCGGTAAAAATATTATTATTTTAATCAAGACCGCTTTACCTTGGGTTGCATGCCAAGGTCGGGAAGTAATCTGGCCCAGGGTCGAGAAGTTATTCTGGCCCGGAACCGGGAGTAGTTCATGACTGTTTTTCACGTTTCTCTAAACCATGTTAACCTGTGGTTACCTTTGGTTAATAACCTACCATCCTTACCTTTTATAGAAAAAGCAATTTAACCATTTTTGGTTATTTTTGCTACTTTTGATGAGAGCTCAACACACACTTGTACTTGCTTGATCATAGCCTTTGGATTTCTTACACAAATTACATCACTATGTCATAAACCAATTAATTAAAATTGGTTGCCCAAAATTTGAAAAGGCCATACGGCCTTAGTGTTATTACAACACTACAAACCATTTCATTTCCCACTTCAAGAGATTAAACTCACTCATATTCAAGAGCATTCCATTTCCCCTTTCTCTCTTACTCTCTATATTCGGTTCTCTCTCAAAGTTCATCATCCAAAATTCTTCAATTTCTAACACCATAGATCATCTAGTCTTGATCTCTAGAATAACTTTGGTGAAGAAAGTTTGCCCTTTGGAGGAACTATGTTCTTGAGTCCCAAGAACATCAACCTTGATCTTCAAAGTGTTCTTCATAAATTAAGCTTCTAACCTTATTTCTTCTTCATTTCATTTCATAGAATCATGAAGCAACCTTTCCTAGCTCATGATTTTGCTAAACAAAGTTTAAAATCGTGGTGTTTTTGGCTAACATAGGTTCGGCCACCTCCTTGTTCTTGGAGCTTGGAGTTTTGCTCATCCTAAGGATCTACAAGAGGTAATGGGCGAGTGAACCTCATCACACCACATTGGTGGTGGTGAAAATGGTTTATGGGTTTGGTTTGGGGGAAACACTAAACCAAGGGTTTCCTACTTTATATATTTGGTTCTCTATGAGAACAATGTTGTAATAATTATTTGTTGCTTGATTTGTGTTCATTGATGTGTTTGAATGGTTGAAAATAATTTTTATGTGAGGTTAAACCCTAACCTAGAGTTCCTTCATCTTTTGTTGGAAAGAGTTTGTGAAAATGTGATTTTCGGATCTGACATTGTGTAAGTCATTTCTGTTTTTATCTCAACATAGATCTTGGATTTCAAAAAGTATTTTTGATCCTAAAGCTAGACATCTTGGGCTTCATTTTGAGTATAAATTTCATGTGTTTTCATGAAGAATTGACCCTTGAAAACCTATTTCAATCTTATCATAAAATTCTACCTTGGATTCTGACTACAGTGGCTTGTTTCGTAAAACTGTGCTAACTCGGTTACTTTTTATGAAAATGAGTTTTGTATCCAAATATTAGACATCCTGATCTTTTATATGAGTCCTCATTTGCTCAAATCCAAGTTCGTTTGATCAATCAAATATTTGTCACAAGTTGATGCTTGGTATGTTGAAATTTTCTGTATACGGGTTTTGGTGTTGATATTTGGAATTATATGTTATGGTGTTGGTGTGACTACTTGTGTTTGAATTTTAGTATTTAAAATCATTTTGGCATGGTGAAAAACTATTCTTAGGTTCAAGGCCTAAGGATAGGATTTTTGAATGATAAACTTGTTCATGCATTTACTACTTGATGGAATGACTATATGTTGAGATGTTTTTCATGATGCTAGCATGTTGTTGGATGGCTTGTATTTTGTTGGAAAACACCATGTGAGGTTCGGCCTTATTAATATAGAAAGGGGAAGCCAAAGCTTCTATGTTCAAGTAATAGTATAATGGACTAAATGATTCCAAGAAGGCAAAAGAAATTAGAATGACCTACCTTGCTTACATGGAGGCATTCGGCCATACCATAGTAATTAGGGCTAGGAACCTAAAATGTTGATGCTAAGAGGCTTAATGTGTTTATACTAAAGTATAAAGGGAATAGAAATTAAAAAGGTTTTCCAAAGAATTCAAGTTTTGGTTCCAAAGAACCAAGTGTTGTAAATTGAGTATTTTGATCTCGTGTGAAAAGTATTTAAGGATAGGAGGGTTGATGTTGATCAACCACTTATTTTATCATGTTTTTCAAGGAAAATATTTTCAAGAACAAAGAGTTTTCTAAATGATTCATGTGGTTTCCAAAGGTTTTGGTTAGTAAACCTACTTTTAAGAGAAATGAGAATTCCTGTAAGTGTTTTCTTTAAAACAATAAGTCTTTACACTACTATGATTAAGTTTGAGATCTTACAAAACAAATGAGTTATAGTTTTCATTTGAAAATGAAAAGGTGATTTAAAGAAAGATATGTTTTCCCTTTTTATGCTAAGTAAAGGAAATTAGTATTATTTCAAAGGAAGTTTTACGCTAGTTTGGCAAAAGACAAGGTACTGTGTATCTTGGGGTTTTGAATATATGTATAGAGTTTCAAAACTATGCTTGATAAAAGGGGATGTCATGAACCAGTTTACCACTAAAGAAAGTATTTTGAAGATCTTACTATAGTAGCGTAATTATGTATTATCTTCAAAACAAAGAAAAAAGAAGGGAAATTCAATGAGTTCCATAATGTACTCACAAAGATTTAGTAAAAGACATGCACTAACGTCTAGTGGTCATGACAAAATCATGTCCCACATCCTTGTTGATTTAGATCATCTAAGGACTCCATAATGTTTAATCACCAAGAGTTACTTATAGCAAATAAGCAATATGTCCTTTAGTAGACAAGTGAGAAGATTGATGAAAGGGATCCTTGTGGACCCTGTCCTCCATAATACATCTAGGTTATGAACTAACATATCATAAGACATGAACATCATGTTACGAATGATAAGGTGGTATGCGATTGCAAGGAACGGAACCAAGGATGGGCGACTGATTGCAAGTCGTGTGAAAGTGGGTCCCTTAGGGGTGCCCTGTGGTTTATCAAGAGATAGACGTGGTGCTACAGTGATAGTGCAGTACGTATTTGTGTTGTGGCATTTCTTGACATGCATACGCATCTGTGCATGAGTTGAGCGTTGTGCCTGGGAGTTGAGCTTACACCTTTGTGCGGGTACGATTGTCTGAGGTGTCGATCATGAGGATCTTGGGGACGTCGGGGGTTGGGGAAGACACATGTGGCTAGAGATTAGCTCCTTTGTGTCGTGAGTATCCATCAAAAAACAGCGACATCCTAACTGAAACACCGGGCAAGTCACGATTTGGGTAAAGAACGTCTGGCATGAGCCGTAAAAGTGAATTCGCAATCTTTTTGAGATAGCACATGTTGGGCTGAGATAACGCAGACAATGTTCTCCCAATCACTCACTCCAGTTATGTTTAGCTCCATGGAGTAGGGGTCAGAGTCTTACCCTTGTGGCATATGGCGTTGAGTCATGTACATTGCATTGCATTGCATTGCATGACTGTTGATGGATACATTTACATGTTATACATTGTTACCCTATGTTGATGATGTCTTATGCTGTTGATTGGATAATATGAGATATTGAGATGTATGATATGCATGACTAGTATTTTATTGTCTTGTGTGTAGTACCATTTTTACTTCTGCCATGTGTTGTGCTGATGAATGGGAATCTCACATCATTACTTTGTATTGCATTGTTGTGTGCTTCTCTGGTTGTCTCCCGAGAAGGTCGTGTTATTGAGACTTCAATCGACGTTTTGGATGCACCTCTCTGTTAAGTCTCCCAGTGGTTTTTGGCGTTTGGACATCTAGTCATGATGAGCTTCTAGCAAAGTACATGGGAAGAGCCATACTCACTATTCGCAAGAGTCGCAGAGGAAGAGTTCTTGATGGCTCAACAGCTCGTCTTCATGTCGTCTGCTGTCAAGGTTGTGCTCGTATGTGGAATGCTAGATGGAATTTTCCACCGATGCGTTTATTGCCTTCTCCCTTTGTTAGGGATAGGCCGCTTGTTAGCAAAGTTGCTCCTAGGGAAATTTCTATGATGTCTTCCATAGGAATTCCAGTGGTAGTCCCTGCTAGGATTCCTGTTAGGTCTCGTTTGACGGGTCCTGGCTGGAAGGCGATAAGTGAGGAGATTAGGAGGGAGGGGATCTATCCATGCCTCCTATTCCTTTCGCTTGTCTCTCCATAAGGGAGGAGTCAAGGAAGCATTCAATGGTTGATCCGAGGGGTGTTTCCCTGTGTAGTCTGTTATCGGCCAGTGTAGGGTGTCAGAGTGTCTGTACCTTTCTTCTCTTTTATTTCTTTTGTGGAGCTACGTCTCCAAGTATCTTGTGTTTAGGAGCTGCGTCTCCAATCCTTTGTGTTGAGTCTTTATCTTTCTACTTTGCTTCTGTAGACGGGTTGGGTTATTATGTAAAGCCTTTATGAACTTATGAAGTTATATTATGAAATGTTTTATTTACCTTACACGCATAAACGATTACAAGCTTTTTACAATTATGTCTTGTGAAAAAGGAAAAATTTACCCCCATCTTTCTTATATGTTTTTAATTAACCCATTTTTCGGCCTTATAGCTTTTTAAAATGTTCGTAAATGTGATGCCCCCGAAAAGGGTGTTACATTAGTGGTATCAGAGCTGGCCGAGTCTGTTCGGGCTTGGGGTTTGGTCTGTCGTCGTTTGTGTTGTGTTTTCTCTGTTTGTTCTTTGTTTGTTTCTGTGTTGTTGTTTCCGAAAGGAGACAATGTTGTAAAGGATGATGACTTTGGTCTATCATTTTATGTTGTTTGTTCTCTGCATTGTTGTTTCCAGAAGGAAAACAACAATTGTTTGTTATTCTTTCCATTATTATTTCCAAAAAGAAATGATATTGGATGGAATAGTGATGCTCTTGCTTTCTTTTATGTGTACCTGTTCTGAGTGTGGTGGAGAGTAGCTGCTAGTTACTGGAAGCCAAGGACATAGTTGTCGCTCGCAGAGTCCTTTGGAACGAGTTTCTGAACGAGTGTCTTCCAACGAGTACGATACGAGTTGAAAGAAATGGAGTTTCTACAGTTACGTCAAGAAGGAACGTCTGTCGAAGAATATGCTGATCGCTTTGAGTCCCTATTGAAGTCTTCGAGGTAATTCCATCTTCATCCCGATAAGGAGCTTGGAGCTCATGTGTGTGGATCCTTGGAGCTTGGAGCTCATGTTGCTAAGACCAAGTTTGCATGTGTTGTGATATCAACTCAAGAGATGAATGACATGCATAGCATATGCATTGTTGCCAAGTGGCGAGCTGTATGCCGTGAGGTATACGAGGTTGGTACACCGAGTGCGGGTGCGAAAAACGGAAGGGAAGGTCTGAGAGACCTTGGGGATATACTGGACACGGGTGTACCCATGAGAGACCGATGAGGTAGGTCCTATCGTGTCGTGGAGGTCCTGGGCACGTATGGTTATCCCGAATAGATCATTGAGTCTTTCCAATTGCCGATGGATCTTCCGAGGAGGCCCAGATAGCCCTCTTTGCTTGGGACAGTGGAGCGGTGATGCACTCTTATAGGTCACGGCGAGCGGAACGGATTACCGAAACAAACCAATTTATGGTCCGTTGAGTGGACGAGATGTTGCCCGTAGTAGGGTGTTTAGTTCCGGCCGGCATGTATAGAAAGAGTACGTGTCACATCTAGTTAGGAAACGATCGTGGCATCGAGATGTTGAGAAATGGTTGTGTCTGCTATATATGCTGCATTGCATCATCCCTATATTTGATGTGGTGTATATCTTATCTCCCTGTGTTCTTTCCTTTGTATGGGTATCATTTGTTCTACGAGCAGACGAGGAGCCAGCAGTACCAGAGGATGGACCCGAGGAGACACCCGTTTATCACCGGAGCACCGAGGATGCCGGTGCTAGGAGATATTGAGATTGTGTATGACGACGAGAGGGGATTGCGGGTGGACCCCTCGACCTTTTTGGTTGTATATATAGGACCAGTTAGCCTGATCTTTAGGAGAGGTACTCCACCTTATGCAGACATCATTGGACCCTACCGAGTTTACCAGTTCCTTCCCTTTCCACGGATGTGGCGACCACTGAGCCAGAGAGAGCAGGCCTACCAATGGGTGGTACCACAGACTTTAGCTGTATCCAGCAGGAGGGGCTTCGTGCATAGAGGCCAGAGGAGACGTTCAGACCGGTACATGAGGATGGCCCTGAGGCGCCACATAGTGGTGTCGAGTTCCTCCTCCGAGTACGAGCCTGTGCGGGTTTATAGGCGTACACACGGAGAGGGACAGGGTAGCTCAGGTCATCCCTACCACTGATGGTGAGGGTTAGCCAGTGCGTCTTCTTCTAGGACCGAGTGGAGAGGTTGATGTATTTTGAGTGCAGGGTTGGGGAGCGCTGGTGAGGATGTCTGAGAGCTTTTCTTTCTTTTGGAGTCCTGATGTATATGTTTTATCTTTCAATTGTATAGTGATGTATGTATTACAGTAGCCCTACTGAGGGGGCAACTACTTAAATATTTATATAATGCATGTATATGTTTTATATTTCCCGTTGTGCTTTACTCTGATGCATGCTTTGATGTACGTGCTTATCGTGTATGCTTTACCGTTTTGCCATTCGTTTAATAAGCGCGTAATAATATCACCAGGTTATAGTTAATAATAACATAGTAGGCGGGTTCTGAACTTAATGGGATTATCCTACGTAAGTGTGGTCGTCTCATCACGAAACTGATATTCGCCCCGCGAGAAAAGGTTGTGGTTTACAAAGAAAGTTTTTCAACTCAAATTGTAAAAGTTTTATGCATGAAAACCTAAGTTTAAGTAATTAACTTAGAGTTGAAGACAAGAGATAATTAAGTATGATATGTGGTGGAACAAGATCATGTACCATACCATTGAGGACTTAGTTCATCAATGACTTCATAAGACTTAAGTGAATCAACCCTTATTTCATTAATTGAAAATCAAGGAGTAATATCTTAGAAAGGCTCAAAGACTTATCCAAGAGGATTCTCAATCCTTGTTCATAATGCTTAGGACTTGAGACATAATTCATAAGACATAAACACAAACACAAAACGTTTTGGGTTTTGAAACAGTAGTTCGATGATGGACCGGTGATTCGGATCTAGGTCAATCGTTCAATTCTTTCAGTCTTGTGATGACTCGATCCCGGAGGGATCACGAGATTTATCTGGTGGATAAAAGTTTTGAAATACGAAAACACATATAGTTCCTAAGGGAGAGAACCTTAGTGCAACCTTGAGATTTATCCGGTGGATAGACGTTGCTTTATCGCATCTGCTTTATGTAAGCATTGGCATTTCATTTGCATAAGTCATAAGGCCTTGAGCCTAGGAGTTGAGCTTACACCTTGATGCGGGTGCGAATCTTACGGTGACAATTGGAATGGTCTTGGAGGTATCAAGGTTGGAAGGGCTGACATGTGACCAGTTGGTAGCTCTTCTGTGTCGTGGCGAATCCGAGCAATACACTGATATCCTCGACTAGATGCCGTACTTTTCATGTTTGGTGCAGAGTGTTTCCATAACGCCAGATACGTGCACGTTACGAATGTTGTAGCATCTTGCTCATGGCTGGCAGTACACGGAACATGTCCTCCCATTCACTCTCTTCGATGTTTTGTTAGCTCCATGTAGTAGGGGTCAGAGTTTTACCCTGTGGCATATGGCATTAAGTCATGTACATTGCACTGCATTGCATGGCTATTGATGATTCTGATTGTACATCATTGTTCTGTTTTTGAGAATGCCTTATTTTGTGCTGCTAATTGTTTAACATGATTTATATTGAGATATATGATATGCATGTTGGGTACGTCGTTACCTGGTGAGTCGTCCCGTTTTTACTTCTGCTACTTTTTTGTGTTGATGATCGGGATCTCACCCATATTTTGTATATCTTTTCTGCTGGTATTGCTGTTCCTGCTTGAGCGGATGGATGCGACAACGGTTCTGTCCAGCGTTTTCTTTGAGTCCGGAGGGGGACTCCTTTTGTGGTTTAGTATTTGGCCAGACTGTGTCAGGTGTCTGTAGTACTTTTTGGGAGCTGTGACTCCTAGTACTTATTATTTCTTATGTCAGTTATACATTAGACCTATGTCAGTATACAATACTATTTATGTTTCTGTATTTTATTTCAGTACATCTTTTATATGCATGGTGAACCTAAGATCATTTTATTATTACTTAGTATTACTAATCCCATTACATCCTTGTGAAAAGAAGAAAAAAAATCGTATTTTCCGCATAAATATTATTTTCGGCCTTATAAACGTTTGGGAATGCGACACTCGGGAAAGGGTGTTGCACATAACATAACAACTAATCACATGGCATCACAGTTAATATATCAATTAACAATAACATGGGTCAAATGTCAACTCAAGTATGCAATGACACAATATGCAACATGACTCAGACCCCTACTCCATGGAGCTAAACATAACAAGAGTGAGTGAGTGGGAGAACATTGTCTGCGTTATCTCAACCCACAGTGCCACATCCAAAGATTGAAATCATTATAACGACTAACGCCAGACGTTCTTTACCCAAATCATGATTTTTCCAGTGACCAGTCAGGACGTCAGCGTTTTTCGACAGGTCACCCATGACACAGAGGAGCTACTCTCTGGCCACATGTGGTCTCCCCAACCCCAACGTCCTCAAGATCTCCACGATCGTCACCCCCAACAATCCAACCTGCACAAAGGTGTAAGCTCAACTCTCGGGCACAACGCCCAACTCATGTACAGATGCGTATACATGTCAAGAAAATGCCACAACACAGCACGTACTACTCTATCATTGCAATACCACGTTTATCTCTTGACAAACCACAGGGCACCCCTACGGGACCCACTTTCACACTACTTGCCATCAGTCGCCTATTCTTGGTTCCGTTCCTTGCAATCACGTACCACCTCGTCGTTCGTAACACAATGTTCATGTCTTAGGATATATTATTCCATAACCTAAATGCATCATGGAAAAGAGGATCCATAAGGATTCCCTCCATCATATCATCTCACTTGTCTATCAAAGGAAGGTTACATATTCTATATACGTAGCACTTTGTGATTAAACATTATGGATTCCTTAGATGACCTAAATCACCAAGGGTGTGGGACATGATTTGTCATGACCACAAGATATTAGTGTATGTCTTTTACTTAATCTTTGTGAGTTCTTTGTGGAACTCATATAATTTCTCATAGGAGGTAACACGCGTTTACGCCATTATAGTAAAAGCTTCAAAGTATTATCCTTTGTAGTAAAGTAGTTGATGAAATCTCCTTTATTAAGTATAGTATGATACTCTATACAATTGCCCATAAGGCGTCTTATTTGGTGTAAAACTCTTTTGAATTGGTTTCCTTGTTCTATTACTTAGTGTAAAAGAAATATACTTCTTACTTGAAATTACCACTTCATATTCAAATGAACTATAACTTATATAATTTTATAATGTTCTAAAAAGGTAATACTAGTGTACAAACTCTTGTTTTTAAAGAAAAGCTTTGTAAGAATCCTATTTTCTCAAAGAAGACTGACTAACCAAAAATCCTTGAAAATCATCATGACTAACTATGAAACTCTTGGTTCTTGAAAATATTTTCTTCAAAACAACTTACTAAAATAAGTGGTTGATAAACATCAAACCAACCTATTCTTAAAATAATTTTCACATGAAGTCAAAAACACTTATTTCACAACACATGGTTCTTTGGAACCAAAACTTGATTCCTTTGGCAACCTCTTCAATTTATATGACTCTTATACTTTAGTATGAACACATTAAACCCCTTAACATCAACATTTTAAAATCCTAACCCTAATTAGCATGACAAGGCCGCATGCCCCCAAAGCAAACAAGGGTAGGTTTCTCTTAATTATTTTACATTGTTGGAACCATTTTAAGTCCATTACACCATCACTTGAACATAGAAGCTTTGGCTTCCCTCATTATTCACTACATGGCCAAATCTCATGCTATTTTCCAACCAAAATGAAATCTTCCAACAACATCCAAAGTAGCTAGAAAATCATACCAACATATAAGCATATTAGCAAGGCAACTTAGTTCTTTGGACCTAAGAATAGTTTTTCACCATGCCAAAATGATTTTCTACTAACACATACAAACACAATCATCATATAAACACAAGAACATAAAATGATATGACAACAAAGTAATGAACATTATAAAGAAACCCTAGATCTAGGGTTTTCCTTCAACAAAACTAGGAGGCCTTTATCACCACCATTAAGGTGTGATATGGTTCACTCCCCCATTACCTTTGTGAAGCTTCCTTGAAGAAGATGAAGAGAAAACTTGGTCACCAACACAAGCCAAAAACCGTGGCCTAAAAGGAAAGGAAACAAGTTCCAAAACTTGATTTCAACCTCAAAAACATGATGAGATGAAGTGTTCCCTTCGATTGAAGATATGAAGGAACTAAGTTTAGGAAGCTACTTCTTGAAAGAAATGTTCTCCACAAGTTCAAGAAGTTTGACACCTCCTTAAAAGATACTTGAAAAACTTTAAGTAAACATCTTCAAATGAAGAAATTCAAAAAATAAAAATTGTTTAGATGAGTAAGATGAACAAGAATATGAAGTTAACATGATTAAATAAAATGAGTGTGAGCACTCACCAAGGCTGGCTGAAACTAGGAGGAGAAGAAAGAGAAGAAAGAAAACTTGAGAGCTTAGGTTTTAGAGAGAGAAATTTAGAACATGAATGGAATAGTAACTTTGGATGTTTTCCCCCTTTGATGGCCGAATGCCTTGGCCTAGTGGACTCCAAACATTTGTCCAAATGTGTTAAATGGGGTTGGAGGGCTAAGATTGAAAGTGAAACAGGGAAACACAAGAAGGGGGTTGAGTTTTGTTTCTTAACCGATTTTCAAAATCCTTTTCTGAAAAGAGTTTTAGACAAGCAAGATGAAAGAATCAAATAAAAACGATAATCAACGTTTAAGAGACTTTGTTTTCAATCCCCAAGTTAGTAAATAAATAAACTTAACAAGATAGGGGTAGAGAGATTCACACAGAGATATATCCTGGTTCACTCTTTCAAATCAAAGAGCTACGTCCAGTCCCTTCCCTGGGAAGGTTTTTCCACTAAATCACTTAGCATTTTTCACAAGTCGTTTCCTAGTCACTCCACGACTACAACTCTAAGTATTCTACACCTCTCCATGCTACAAGTATTCTTTTACAAACAAGCCTTTTTAGGCTCAACAAATCCTAAGACTTGAGTGGGGTTTTTTGAGCTTTTTACAGACTCACTAAGAGTGAGAGTATTACACGATACAACCCTTAACAATCTATTTGTAACTTTACAATGAAAGAATAAGAAGATTTAGAGATCAATATTGCTTTGAAGCTTTTGTTGCACAATGAATTTTCTCTTGAATAATTTCTTGCTCTTGTCTCTTCTTTTTCTTCAGAAGAGGGTCTTCTTATAGCTTTGTCTGTCCTTCTAAATTCAAACGGTAGGAAACTTTTCCGTTTAGACTTAGTGAAACAATCCGTTAGACACAAGTCTCTTTGCTAGCTATTCTCCGTTAGATATTTGTCCTTTTGAAAATGAGGAGGCAAGGTTGTTCTTGGTAGAGTAGCACATTGAATTGTAGCAGATTGATTTGCCTTTTTAGCCGACAAGCATTTTGCTCTACGTGATTCTTTGCTCTACGTGGTTTGCTGTGTACGACGTTTGTAACTTCTTTTGTCTTATGTGAAAAGATATTTTCTTTTCAAAACCATCAAGACTTTTGAAAAAAGAGAGCCACATCATCTGAAAAATAAAGTTAGTGGACGCACAGGTATATATAAAAAGTTGGACGTACAATTTGTATAGACAGTTGGACGTACAATTTGTAAGACAATTGGACGCACAATTGTGTAGACAGTTGGACGCACAAAAATACTATATGATGATGTCTGTATGTAGGCCTTTACTACTTTAGTCCAGAAATCTTTTGGACGAACCACAATATTTCTTTGGATGCAGATATTGCTTTGAGCTTTTTGTTCTTTATAAGCGAGATGAAACTTTGGACTTTGAGAAATAATGATCTTTTTGAGAGTCCGTTTGAAGTCAGAAACATAAAAAGGTCTTTTAACCTTATGGATTAGCATAATCTGGACTTCGAGTATATTCATTAAACATATAATAATTTTGTTAATCATTAAAACTTTTAGGGGTCATTAGCCATTACTGTTTTGGTTCTAACAATCTCCCCCTTTTCTATGATGACAAACATTATTACAAAGTATTTCTTGAAACAGTATTTCTTATGTCCTTATGAATAAAAGCTCCCCCTGAGATTATGCATTTACATATTGAAGACATAATTCAGAACACAAAATTATAAAAGCATTAAGACATGGCATATACGAACATATTTCCAAAAACTTTTTCACATTCATTTCCATATAATTCTCCCCCTGTTTGTCATCAGACAAAAAGAATAAAGGGAGGATGCACATCATTTTCAACAAAGGAAAGGAAAAGATTTCAAGGAGATGGAGGAGGAATGTTAGGAAAGATGCGATGAAGATAGGTTAGCAGATGATGAATTTTGCTATTCAACTCCTGAGTTACCCTTGCAGAAATCCTTTCTACCAAGTAATCAGCTATTTCACGGTAAAGACCAGGAGGTAGAGAGGAAGCCGAAGCTTGAGCAGGGTAGGCTTCGTCAGCGGTAGAGGTGTTGACATCATTATCTTCATCATCAAGATGTAGTTCCACAGTGTTACCGGACAAGGTGGAATTAGCATCAGGATGCTCAGCATGCTGAACAGAGCTTGCTTCTGCTTGTGAATCAGGAACAGCAAAATCTTCACATCATGCATCTTCGTGAGGACCAGTAAACTCAGCAACACAGACGTTTGCTTGGGTCTCAGGTTCAAGAAATGCATCAGGAAGATTATCCAAAGGAGTCTCTAAAAGATGTAGCTTCTTTATGAGAGTACCATGGTAGCAGAACAACGTGAGGAGGAGAGGATGATTCCGGGACCAGTGACTGATGGATAGAGGGTAGGTCATCTTGAGTCCTTCTGTGTTCATTTGTGGCTGAAAGAGGTGAAGATGGGGGTGGGGAATTTGGTTGTTGCTGAGAGGGAGTAGAGGTGGAGGAGTCTTTGATGATAATTTTATGTCTGGGTGGCCGTTGGGCTACGGTTTTAATTCTCATCCGTTTAGGTGGAGGAGGAATGGACGCAGACAGGTTAGGATTTGTGGGTGGAGTAGAAGGTGGTGCTTCAGCTGGAGTGGAGGGTATAGAAGATTTGGGCAAGTTTGAGGGTGATGGTGATACCTTGTTTTTCTTGGCAAGAAGAAGGGCAATACAAACATCATCCTCATCGTCTTCTTCATCGTCTTCTTCCACTAGAAGTTTCCTCTTTCTGTATCTGGGCTTAGAAGGTCCAGCTTCCTAACCAGCTTGAGAGGATGCATGAGTTTGCTACTTTGCTGTTGAGCCTAAATTGGCTTTAAGCAAAGGTCCATGAATTTCTTCTATGAAGGGAACAACTACACCATTTAGTTTGATGAAGGTTTCTCCATGAATGGTGTAAGCAATACCTTCAATCATCGAAGCAAACTCCAGATTTGGCTTTTCCTCGAATTCTTCAAAAACATTGTGAGTCTAAGCCTGTGATTGTTCAAACAATCTTTCCAGAGTAGACAAATCAGAGGAGACTTGAGGTTGATTAGCAATATTTTGAGTCGGATCCTTCCTTCTTTGTCTGTTTTGAAGAGCTTCCAAGCGTTGAGTTTGAGCAATGCTAGACTGAGCTTGTTCAAAGGCCAAGACAGATTTGAGTTGCATTTTGGAAAGGTTTGCTTTTCCAAACAGTGGACAACCGATGGTTTGGTAGGAGATCCTTATGCTTGGATGAACTTTGTCTAGCATTCGATAAATTTCTTGATTCTCGAATATTCGAGAGAGAAGAATTGCATAAGTGATGGTCTTAACAGAGGCAACATCTATGCAATTTTCTTTGAAACGATCAAAGAGAAGGGAGGGAAGATTGATCTTCGTACCATAAAGAAGATGAGTAAGAAGAAAAGAATGCACCTCAGACACAGAGTCTTTAGACCCAGCTTTATGAAGAACAGCCTTGTTCAAGATTTGATTAAGAATTCTTGCTTCGTCTTTCATAATGGCGGCACGAAAGAGAGTATTAGGCTGAGCTTCAGGATTTCTGAGGAAGTTGAAGACATTGTCTTTTCCTCCAAACTTTTTGTGCCAGGTTTTGAAATAGGTAGCTCCGAGAGACATACAACCAATCGCAAACGCTATGCTCACTTTGGAGATGTCGACTTTATGTGTCCCCAAAACATACCCAGAGATGTGACCTTCCTTTTCCAGGTGAGCGGTCCTCCAAAATTCAGTGATGAGTCTTGGATAAACTTTTGGATAGTTTACGAAGAAGTGATCCCATCCAGCTCCAATGACATATATTCTGACATCTGCTCCCAGTTTGGCCAGTAGATTCAAATCAATCTGATGTTGAACGTTGATTTTGTAGTTGTCTGGAACATGACGAGTTGGATGACCTAACAGTGATAAGTTCTCCTGAGGAACGCTACTTCCTTCTCCAGCTGAACTAAGATTTCTTCCCATATTTCAGAAGAGAATAAAGAAGATTAACAGTTGAGGGTAAGAGAAGGAGAGGAGTTACAAAGATGAGGACGTTTGGTGAGGTTCAAGCTCACGGGTTGGGGTTAAAAAGAGAGGAGTAAAGTAACCAAAACGTCAGAGAAAGTAACCGTGGTTAAAGAACCATGATGACTAGTAGTTATCGAGGGTGGCTATTTAAGAGGGGAAGTACTAGACGCGTGATGTTTGATGTGACCCGAGAGTGCTGACTCAGCATAGAAATTGTGTGAAAAAAAAATTCTAAATTTATTGTAAATGATAAAATAACACAAAGAATGATGTAAGCTTGTGATGGACGCAACCAAATTAGACGCAAGCTTTTCTTTGACAAAAGTGTTTATTGGACACAATGTCATTCAACATAGAGCATGTTGAGCTGTTTTCTTATGAAAGAAAACCTGTCCTCTGCAAGAGGTTTTGTGAAGATGCCCACTGATGGTCAGTATCAACAAATTTTACATCAAACACACCTTTTTGAATGTAATCTCTGATAAAACGATGTTTGATTTCTATATGTTTAGCCCTAGAATGCAATATAGGATTTTTTGATAAATTAATTGCAGCAGTATTATCACAGTAAATTGGAATCTTACTTTCATGGATGTTGTAGTCTTCCAATTGATGTTTAATCCATAAGAGCTGTGAACAACAACTAGCGGAAGAGATATATTCAGCTTCAGCAGTTGATAAAGCTATGGTACTTTGTCTTTTACTGGACCATGAGATGAGATTAGTTCCAAGATAATGACAGCCACACTTGTACTTTTTCGTTCAATTCTATCTCCAGCATAGTCAGCATCACAATAACCCCTTAATCTGTACTCATTTGTTTTCTCATAAAATAAACCCAGATTAGAAGTACCTTTTAGATATCTAAAAATTCTTTTGACAGCAGTTAAATGATTTTCACATGCATCAGCTTGAAAACATGCACAAAGACATACACTAAACATTATATCTGGTCTGGACGCAGTAAGATATAAGAGAGATCCTATCATACCTCTGTAAACCTTTTGATCTATCTTTTGATCTTTATTGTCTTTGGTCAGAATGGACGTTGGGTGCATAGGTGTACTCATTGGCTTGCTATCATCCATTTGAAATTTCTTCAAGAGATCTTTAGTGTACTTGGTCTGATGAATGTACACACCCTTTAAGGTTTGTCTTACTTGAAGACCCAGAAAGAATTTGAGCTCTCCCATCATGCTCATTTCGAACTCTTTTGTCATAAGATCAGAAAAATCCTTACGAAGAGAATCATTAGTAGATATTTGGATTATTATGAAATTATCTTTATTTGTTTTTTTTTTTTTAAATAGAGTGGTGTCTACCTTTCCCATATAGAAACCATTTTCCATGAGGAAGGAACTGAGTTTCTCATACCAAGCTCTAGGAGCTTGTTTGAGTCCATATAAAGCTTTTTGAAGCTTATATACATACTCAGGATGGGAATGATCTTCAAACCCAGGGGGTTGCATTACGTTGATGTGGTAGAAACATGACGTTGATGTGGTAGAAACATCTGTTACTCACAAGATGCATCTGTTTTCATGACGTTGATGTGGTAGAAACATCTGTTACTGTGAGTGAATCATTTTGTTTAGAAATGTTGGAATTTCTAAGCATAGATGATGAAGTTGTTTCAAGACAAGTTGGATTGGTCTCAAGATGTTTCCCTAATCAATCCATTGTTCATCTGTCTCAACATTCTCTTGAAGTGGTTGCTGAAAATGTTATCATTTTGGCTGAGGAGTCTCAAACTGAACATTTGTCTCCTCGAATAAGAGTAAGACCTCCTTTGAAAAGAAGGCAAGAGATGATCTCTGCCAGAAACATCAGAAGAATCATTGCCTTGGAAGAAGAATAAAAACAAGAAGAGAATAGAAATCTAGACAATGCATCAGCTCAAAAGGAGCCCTTGCTTTTGTGAAGAATCCCAAGGAAGCCTAGGATAGGCTGTCCTCCAAAAAGAAAACAACTGGAAGATGCTAATAAATCATATCAAAGGTCTAAGGCACGTGTTGTGACCAGAAGACCTGAAGCATCTGTAAGAATTGCTGAACTATCGTCTCAAGATAGTGTCGGTAAAATTATGAGGAAACCTGAGTTATTGCAAGATTGCTTCTATGAACTTGGAAGAGAGGATATGATAATGGCTGAACGTCTATTAGAGGAACAGTTTTTGGCTGAATTAAATGAAGATCTGAGGAATACACCAGATTATATACAGATCCTATCATTACAATGAGACTATCTACTGTAATCAGAATCGTGCCTGATAGATCAGCACCCAGAATTTCTCCAAGGGATATGCAGAAGAAGAAAATACCAATAGTTGACAACACCATGGTTTCATCTACAACAAGACAAGATCTGGGAGTTGATGTAACACCCCGATTTTCACTGCTTTTAATATCGGTAATCTGTATAAATGAGTTTTCATTTTGCCGGAGGTTTTAGAAAATGAAATTAAATTAACCAATATTATATTCATACTCTACGGCATCGTAGGGAGTTACGGTTAAATTTTGGGTTGAAAATTCAGACGGAACCTGGCCTGCGTTTTCACTGACAGTAAGATTTTACTGATAAGAAAACCTAGTTTTGACTCGTGAACAAAACAGTTAGGTTTTATATCTCGTTTCGAACAATATCGGCGATTTCGAAAAATTTCAAAAAAATAAGCTCGTGCGACTTTCTCAGGCGAAAAACATAAATCAGGAAATCGACGGAATCGAGAACGGATACGAGGGGACAAAATCGGACACCAGATGAGGGACACGAGTCACCAGAGCATGGTGAGTCATCACCATGACTCACCAACGTCATCATTGCGATTCTACAAATATCTGAGATATTTAGGGCGAGAAAAGACCGTTTTGCCCTTATGAACTGATGGAATTATACTTGTGCCACATGACACATCACCCATCATCATCATCATCATCATTACTTCTAACAAATATCTAGATATTTTTGGTGTTTTTAGAGGTGAAAAAACCAAAATGCCCTTAACTTTTTCCTAGACATTTTTGTCCCTAGAGGAAAAGACCATTTTGCTCGTAAGTGAACAAACTTCGGACCACTCTATCCCTCCCTCTCCCTCACGCCTAAGACCTTCTTCCTAAGGCCATTCACCATTTCCTCCTAACTCCATTTTTCTCCTAAGTTTTCTTTCACTTTTCAAGTTGAAGCTTAAGGAATTTTAGTGAGAAAAAGTGTTGAATCCTTGCATTGTTCTTCATTCAAAAGGTAGGGTTACTTTCTTTGATCCATAAACTTCAAGTTCTTCTCTTATTTCTTGTTTGAAAAACCATGATTTCCTGAGTTCCAACTTCTAGAACCAATCTTAAAACAATTCTAGAAAATTTCTAGAGAAATCCTATGATCATGAAACCAATTTCTATGAACCCACCATGATGTGTATTTTGAGTGTCTAGAAGCATGAACCCAAAAGAAATTTTCTCCTTATTCTTCTATGGGAGGGCCAAATCCTAAGAATGGTGAAAGGATGAGTTTTGTTTCAATTTTTGGCTATATGGAACTTGTTCTAGCCTACTTGATGTCTTTGAACATTGAACCTAAGAGAAAAATATCAACAAAAACTCTTAGCCAATTTCTTAACTTATGGCCGAAACCTAACTTTTGGGGAAGCTAAGAGTTTTGTTTCAATTTTTAGAAAGTAGCAATGGATTTCATCCTTCCATTACCCTTATGTATTGAATCCAAGAGATTGAAACCAAATGAGATCCCTAGCCTATTTTTCTATAGGATGGCTGAACCCTAAACTAGCTTGGGTGGGTGAGTTTTAGTTGATTTTAGGCAAAATTAGTGCTTTGGTCCTTTAAGTTAATTTAATTTTTCAAATTGGTCCCTTAAGTTTTTTTTGTGACAAACCGGTCCCTTAAGTTTTTTTAGTGACAAACAGATCCCTTAAGTTGTTATGATAGTGTATGGTTTTGCTATTAAATCAGTGAATTATGATGTCATAAAAAAACTTATGGGACCTGTTTGTCACAAGAAAAACTTAAGAGACCTGTTTGACACAAAAAAAAACTTAAAGAACTAATTTGAAAAATTAAATTAACTTAAGGGACCAAAGCACTAATTTTACCTTGATTTTATTAACTTTTAGTTGTGATTGTTGTGAAGGATCAAGCTGTGATTGATTGTTCTAGGTGGTGCGAAGGAAACCAGAGCCGGAACGAAAAACTCTTTGAGGACTAACTTGAAATCTTCAAGAGGTAAAGGGAGATTACTTATAATGAGTTTTGTAGTCCCATGAGCTTGGTTGCTAGATGTATTGTTGCTGTTTTGATTGGAATTATATGATGATTAGTACTTTGTGAATATACTACGTGTTGTGTATGGACTTGATTTATTTGGTGAAGTGTGTGATTGGATGTTTGAAAATGAATTGTGACATTGATGCTTGGATGTGATATACTTATGACGTTGGTTTAAGATTTGATGTTTATATATGTATATCCTGGATTGTGATTTTGACTGTATTGGTCGAGAGTATAGCATCGACTATAGATTGACAATGAAGATTAAAATGCTTAAAAGACTTAATCAAAGTTTTAAAATGTATTCTGAAATCAAAAAAAATTCTTGAGAATAGTTTTGCCTTATCAAGGAAAGAAACTTCTTTTTAAAAGGTTAGACCCCTTTCAAAAGAAAAAGTCTATTAAAGGAAAATTAATTCAAATGCTTTCTTTTCAGAAATATGTTTTCAGATGATGAAACCTTTTAGAAAGTAGATTTACAAAGAAAAGAGAGTTTTCTTGAAAATAGCTTCTTTTGAGAAAATGTTTTAGTTCATGCTAATGAGATTTTGAGTTTTGTTTCCCAAGTTTTATATACAAAAATAAGATCCAAAAGAAAAATGGTGATTTCCTTTTCACTTTGCGAAGTATGCAAACCTAGTGACCGAGATGTCGGGCTAGTGTTTTTGTGAGTTGAGCACTTGGACTATTTGTTCCGTGTTTTGAATGAACGAGCTAAATGTCCTTTAAAACGAGTCATCAGCTATGTGCCTTGACAAGAAAGAAAGAAACGAAAAAGAAAACAGAAAACCATGAGTTGCATATATGAGTTGGCTGACGTGCCATTGGAAACGAGCTACAATCCAAGTGGTTGAGAATATAAGTCAGTTAAGAGCACTAGGTCTATAGGGGCATCCTGTGTTCAAGACTCCACAAGAGGCCGGAGGCATCGCAACCCCGTGCCGTGGTAATCGGCTGCCCAACACGGATGAACTCGATCAGAGACTGAACTATTCATGATATGGTTGTGATGTGATACCCTTGAACAATTGGAGTTTAGACCTAAATTGAGAGGCCGACTCATGAGGACAATTGTGTTATGGGAGTATCGCGGCCTATCGCTCGATGAAGGGAAGTTAGGAATCTCCGGAGAACATGAATTAGAAAGATGATATCTCATGCACTATTATAATTCATGATGATGTCTGAAATATTACGTTATATGAATATCTGTTAATGCAACTGTATTTATATGTGGATGTATGTTTTGTTTGTCGCTTGTGCGGCTATCTTGATAAACTTGTGAAATGAGTATCTCATCTTTGCCTGTACATGTTCGACACCCTGTTGTGTTTTTGGATAATGTACAAATGCTGCCTAGAGGTCCCCACAGACACTTGAGGACTCTGATGATGGAGTCCCATGAAGATGAAGAGAAGGAGGAGCCCTCTGAATTCCTTCGGGAATCGGAGCTGACTTTCAGGGTTCTTTCCCAATGGCTACTTTTAGCTCGACTAGCATTAGAGTCTTGTTCTTTTTGTTTGAAGTAGTCGTACCTTAAATGCTGTATTTATGTTGATTTAATATTTCGAAGTCTGTAATCTGTGAGAATAGACTAGAATTTCTACTACTAGTTAAACTCTGTTTCTAGAAAACCTATATGCTCTGGCATTAATACCTTATGTTTATTTTGTTATGGATGCTAATATTGGTGTATGTTATGAAGTTTAATCCATCTTTCCTATACTTAATGATTATAGCATGAAGAAGTTTTAAAACCCACGTTTTCAAACATAGTTATTTACTTAAAGTATTATCTGAAAGTAACCAGCGTTTTTATTTAATTATGTTTTCCACAATCGAGTTTGAGAAGTAGCACCTAGGGGGTGTTACAATGTTAATTTCATCCTTGGTTTCGAATTATAGCAAGAAGCCTCACCATAATCCACAATTTCACAACTAGAAACGCTTCTAGAATGAAGATTAATCAAGGAAAAATGAGTTAAGCAACCATCAAACCAAGATTAAACTTGAAAACCGAAATTAAACCAAGCTAGACATAACATCAAACACTTTCAATGCAACATCCAAACTATGTCTTCTCTCTTTAAAAAATGAGCTAATGAAGCCACTTCCACGTGCATTCAAGACTCAACTTCATTTAAGCAAATAAAATTAGAATCAAGAATCAAAAAGGAGAAAACAATGAAAACATGAAATTCAACATGAATATACAAAATAGGGCAAGGTTTCATATATCAAACCTCAATAATGTCTACACCAAAGGATTGATTAAGAGAGTTTAGCCCTCCATGGATGTGGAGGAACAACCCATAAAACGAAAATGAAACAAAAACTAAAACCCTAGAAGAAGGATGAAGAGGAAAGGAGAGAAAAGCTCTCTCAAATCCTAATTTTGTGCTACTTATCTCCCCCTGTTTCTGAGTTCTAAAACTCATTAAATGATAAATCTAATAATTCCAAACGTGTCCCCTTTGGCCCAGCTTCAATTGGCCACCAAAAATGCCCCAATTGGACCACTAATGAGAAAGATAGGCCCAAAATACTTCAAGATACTCCAGGAATCGAGGCTGACATTCCAAAGCAAATTACACCATCAAAACGAACACAAATCAGAGTGTAAGACAATTTTTGTTCAATATTCTTCTCTAATTTTCGTGTTCCAAAAGCCCATTTTTATAAGCTTAGAAATTTTTAACGTTGGAGAGAATAGTTAATTGGAGAAAGAGCTGATCATATTAAACTAGCAGTTGATCACAATATTACCATTGTCAATCTTGACAATAAATACAATTGATTAAAAAAAATGAAAAACACATTTTCACAGCATCGCAGTCCATTGAAAAAACATCGCTCAATTGATTGAAAAGAATAGTTAAATGGATTGCAGCATATACTTCCATAGTCATTCTTTTGAAATCGATTACAGTTTAGACTTAATCGATTTAGATCAAAATATATTACGATTTAATGAAGTTTTTAGTTCCTGAAAAGTGAGTCAATTTTGATTTTGGTCCCTATACTTTTTTTTCGTTGGTTTTGGTCCCTATAAGTTCCAAAACTTTGGTCTTGGTCCCTGCCGTCACTATTCATCCGTTAAGTGTTGACGTGGCTAGCGTACTGTCACGTTAGCACTGCTATGTAGGCTATTATAATATCTTTATTTTTATTATAATGTTATTATTTGTTTTTAATACTTTTATTAAATGAATGAAAGGCTGAAATGACAACATTCAGGAACATTTATAGGGTTTCCGAATACCTCTGTGGCATTAAATATTATAAAAGAATGTAAAAAATTTAATATTTAATCATACATGATAGAAAATATTATAAAATTAGCCTACATAACAATACTGACGTGATGGTCCGTTAGTCACGTCAACGCTTAACAGATGGATAGTGATGACAGGGACCAAAACCAAAGTTTTGGAACTTACAGGGAACAAAACCAACAAAAAAAAGTACAGGGACCAAAACCAAAACTGACTGACTTTTCAGGGACTAAAAACTTAATTAAACCATATATTAATATTTATCCCAATCAATTGCTTGACTAATGGTTAACATAATGCATATGTCCTCCGCAAAGTTGACATAATGAATTGATCTATATAGACCATGAAAAGTTCCAGAGCACCATAAAACAAAAGGCAAGTATTAGAACGTTTTTTTTTTTTAAATAAAGTCAAGGAAAGAGCCTCATTAAAACCTTCTAGTGGAAAACCCTCCTTAGGGATAAAACCACTAGTAAGGGAAAAAGAGTATCCTTCCTCCAAAATTTATTAAATAAAAAAGAATAAGAAATACAAAAGCCAAGGGGGGACCAAACCAAAACCCAGGCCAAGAAGAAAAACATCAAACCGAAGCAAAGAATACAAAAATTAATGAAACCTATAAGTAGGCAAACCTAACTTATTCCTAAAGAAATCTTCTCTAATGAAGGAAGGTAAATGATCCAACCAAGTAAAACCATCAACATTATAACCATGATTAGAAATCTTGTCAGCACAAACATTGCCTTCTCTATAGATATGAGAGATGTGGAAACACATTCTCCCAGACTTAGCCAAACAATCTTAGCCAAACAATTGTTCCAACGATTTCTTAGAGTCCAAGGCACAGAAACAGGATTATAATAAGCTGAAACTTCTAATTGTGAGTCACATTCAAGCCACAAATTCCACCCCTTAGCATAACCAGCCTCAATGGCTCGCATGGCACCAACCACTTCAGCATAGAAAGCATGTTGAATTCCCAAATTTTCAGTGAAACTGCCTAAAAAATCACTAGACTTGTTCCTAAAAATTCCGCCACAAGTAGCAAGGCCTAGACAACCTTTAGCAGCACCATCAGAGTTACATTTGACCATGAAACAAAGAGGAGGATTCCACATAACCTCCTTAATAATAGGCGCAGCAACAGGATGACCATAAATGTTGAAATGTTTCAGCAGCACCAAATCAGAAACAGAATTTCGCATACAATTTTTGGAGCTATTCCCAGCCAAGGTAACCTCAGAAGCATCTTTAGCAATAGCAGCATGCAAAGGAATTCTTTTATTATCAAATCTCAAGCTATTGCGGCAAAACCATATGGAGAAGAAAATACTGACAATGGCAGCCACAATAACATCTTGCACTTGAGGACTCCAATCTCTAGTGCAAATGTTTAAGATAGTTTGAACTGAAGAAATATCCAGCTGACAGCCCAAGCATGAACTTAAACAATTCCACATACGTATGGCATGTGAGCATTCAAGGAAAAGGTGATGAGAAGACTCAGCAGAACAACCACAAAGGCTACAAATGGAAGCCACAAAACAGCCTCTCTTCCAGAGATTTTCATCTGTTGGCAACCGATTATAGATGATCCTCCAAAGAACAAAACTCTTTGAGGGAGGAATACACTGCCTCCAAATCAGTTTGGTCCAAGCCAAAACAGGATTATGAGATATTTGGAAATCATAAGCTTCTTTGAAAGAAAGCTCACCAGAATTATTATTGTACCATCGCATAATATCTGGACCAGGAGACTCAGGAATAACTAAGTGCTGAATTTCCCTTATAAGAGCAGGACAATGTTGATGGAGCAAATCAGGAATCAACCATCTGCCATTCACCAAAAAATCACTAACTATGGCCTTCAAATCAGAATGCAGATCTACAGGAATCGAGAATAAATCCACAACCGTAGAGGAGAGCCATTTATCTAACCAAAAATTGATTGTAGAACCATCACCCAACTGCCAAGCTGAGTTATCAAGCAGTACAGTAATAAAACTTTCAATACCAGGCCAAATTGATGAACTAATATAATAATTTATAGGCTGCTGATGTTTGAACACTCTAGCTCTAAGAAGGGCAAACCATTGCTGCTTATTTTGCAGAAAATCCCAACACAGTTTCATCAAGCCAGCTTTGTTAATCATAGAAATTGATCTAATGCCTAAACCTTCTTCAGTCATTGGTTTGCAAATTTTAGACCAAGGTATCCAATCCATTTGGATATTTTATTTAATTGATTGAAATATCATTTTAATAAATATACATCGATAAAAACAAATTTTCATTGATGTATAATAATTAAAAACATTTTTTCATGTAAAAACCATTTTTAACTTGAAATTAATTTTAAAAACACTTTGCAAATCAAATCCTTGATTAAAAAAAAAAAACTTTTAACAATAAGCTCGGTGTTTTAGTTAAATGATTAAATGAGCCAAAGTGAGTTTTAGTCATCATACTCTTACAAGATGTCTAAGACCTATTAAATTTACCCAATCTTGCTTGAGGTTTTGATGCTCGAAACTTTGGTACTTCTAGCTTTTGCATTTCTTTCTTTGCTAACCTTTGAATACCTGCATGCTTCTAAACTATACTTTCTTTTTGTCTTGCATGCTTATAATTAGTGTTGTCATACATCATATATTTATACCATATTCCATCAACACATGTATGCATGTATAACACATTTTATAACTACATGTTTATGACATGTTTTCATAATTAATATTTGACATTTCAACAAACAATTATTTGGCATCATCAAAACAAAACATATTGAAACCTATGGGGTTTCACATTCTCCCCCTTTTTGATGATGACAAATCACTAAGCAAATATATTACTTTAACCATTTGTTAAGATAAGTACTTATTATGCATATATTTGCTTTCTAATTTTTCTCCCCCTATTTGACATCAACAAAAAGGATTTTTGGGTAGAGATTAGTATGATAAAATAAGAATTTTGTTTCCCATATTTTATCTCCCTTTATATATGAAACTTATGATGACAAGAAGACACATTTATATTTTTGAGCATATCATTCAAAGTTGCAGCACAGTTTAAATAAAGAACTCTCCCATTACAATGTCCATCAAGTAACAAAAGGTTTTTATTTTAAATTCTCCCCCTTAGACATGCAATTCTATACACCCATACTCCACGTTTAGGATTCAATTATTCCTCCCCTTTCAAAAATAATTTTTCAAATATGCACTTCATTTTTAAAAAAAATAATAATTGAAGAAGGGTAGAAGACATGTATTCAACTGTCATCGTACAATCCATGGTATAAAATACATAAAGTTCTGGGATAGAGATACTTATTGATTTGATTAGAGAGATATGCTCTTTGTTCGTGGTAATTCTTTTGAATTTGAGATTTCTTGCTTTGAGATTTCCATTACTTCAAGAAAGTCTCTTGTTCACCTCATCTTTTGTCCTCATAGGCTTGTACTTCCAGTATTTGATTGCTATATTCAAACCTTATAAAGCTTCCAAATTCAAGTTTAGCATCAAATAACTTTTAAACATATTAACAAGCAAGACATAGGTATAATAAATTTATGCAGCACATCATCAACTATGTCATTTAATAAGGACAAATTATCCACATTTGCACTTGAATTCAAAATTATAGTTTGAGCATTGTTAATATAAAAGATTTCTAAGAAATGCATGACCATCATCAAAACTTGTATAGGAATTTTGGGGCAAACAATGATCATGTAAGGCATATAGTCATAAGTAAAGATTTCAAGCACGCACATATGCCAATCAAGAAGTAAAGTACCCTTTTATAATTTTCAAATTCAACCCGTATATGATTTATTTCAAGATATAATTCAATGTAAGGATCAATGAAGGTTAAAGACATATTTAGAGCACAAGATTTATTATTTTCTTATTGTTTCAAGAATATACACATATTTAGTAATTTCAAAGAAGAAGGTATAGACCATTTAATAATTCTAAATCTCTAAGTAATCATGTTATGACATTTATGCATATAAAGGAAACAAGTGAAATCACTTCACTAGTTCAAGATTAAGGCAATATGGTCAGGGCCGTCTTAAACATTTTGGGGGCCCTGTTCTAATCTTAAAAATTGGATCCTTAATAAAAAAAAGGCAATTTTAATAATTAAATATTATTTCAAAAAAAGAGACAATCTTAAATATTAATTTCAAAAAATACAATTGTTCTAATCTTAAACATCCACTTCAGGACAATAAATGCAAAGAAGATTATCAAAATCCTACCAATAAATTGTATTAGAAAAATAATAGAAGCCTTTCAAAAATCTTAATATATGAATAGGTCCTATTTTTTTAGAAAAGATTTCTCTTAATAATTTTAACCCCACAAATAAATTTTGGGGCCCCAAATTTTGGGCCAAATTTTGAGGCCCTGTGCAACTGCCCAGCTTGCACTCCTTCTTGGCCGGCCCTGAATATGGTTATCAAATCATTTTAACATATAAGGAGGGATCGAGATTAACCCATATCAACTTACAAGCAACATGACTACACAAGTTGACTAACTAGAATTACTTCTTATTGGATTCATAAGAGTAATAACTATTTAATTTTGTGATTAGCTAGTATTACCTTAATGTAACATGTTATAAACATATCGCGGACACTTGAATTGTTTTAATAATTAATTGGTACTATGCTTATAAAATCAATCTATTTAATCGATTTATTCAATCAACACTTGATTTGATTTATTTAAATATGAAAGTAAACCAATCTGTTATATATATATATATATATTCAATCAAATGCTTCAATCGACTTCAGCATATTGAAGTTTTATGTATGGAACTACATCAATCGACTTTTTTTTTAATAATATAAATCGATGGAAGTTAAATATAAATAAGTTCTTTCATAAGATAAAACAATTACACCTTTATTGAGAGTTCTATTGAGATTGATTGAACATAGTCTAAGTGAGTGCCAACTGATTTCAAGTAACAAGAGAAATTATCATAGAATTTTGTAAGTAATCATCATTAACAAATTGTACGCATGTTTATTGTAACATGTTAAAAGCATATCACAGACATACGGATTGTTTTTAGCAAGATATTGCTAAGTCAAGAGCAACATGATTCAATTAAAGGTAACATACGCATGTCCTCAATATTCATATTTAAGTCTTTACATGAATACCTCTTTCATTAGGATAACACTCATGTCCATACCTCCAATAAGTTGATTTTGCAAAGGAGCATGTAGGAAAGGTAGAAGCATTTGTTACCTAGGTCTTGGAGATCAAAGAATCACTTTTGCTAACCCATTGATTCTTAATTTGAGTTCCGACTTTCGCAAGTTCCATATTGTTCTTGTAGGAGGCTTTTATCAAAGGGATTTTGCTTCTTCTGTAAGTGAATGCACCTTTAAGCTTGGGAAGTCACTTACTTGATAGCACCACTTTTCTCTGATCAAATTGTCCATCATCTTGAATCTTTTTCTGCACATTAGAACTAATGGGAGGAGTTTTTGGTACCCATTATATTTTGGGTTCTTGATGGTTAGTGACTATGCATTTAGTGCCTTTAGGCACCCCAAGCTAATTTATTTCCCATATAATTGTTTTTCCTATAATAGCATAGATGAGAAATATGACCAATTTTTCCACAATAATTACATACTAAGTTCAATTTGCTATAATTGACAATAAAAGATTTTGGTTTGTCATGAACGTAGTATTTGTCATTAGCTACACTTATATTTTCATGATCAAAATCGTTATCATCCCTTTTATCTTCAAAGACGAAATGTGATCATGCAAGATTTTCAATTTGAGCAGATTTGTGAGATAACTCCTCTAAAACCTTGTCAACATTAATACAATTCTCATAGTCAAGTGAGGGTTCATAATTCACAAATTTTTCCATATTCACACAACAATATTCGTCTTTTAAAATCTTAATTTGATTTTCAATAGATGAAATATTTTTCAAGCATTTTAAATTTTCATTTTCTAAACTCACTACCTCACATACACTTCATTGTATGCATGTAATAATTCACCATTCACAGGATTGAGTTTAGTATCATTTACCTCCAAATTTATTTGAGTCATTTGATCGATTATTTCATCTTTGAGCATATCTGACTCCTCATTGGAGTGTTCTTCCTTCTCTTTTTCAAGTGGAACAATATTATTGTCCAGACGAGTTGTGCTTCCTTCATCACTTTGAGTATCTTCTTGAGGGCACTTTTCAAGATAGGTTTCTCTCAATGACTTTTGCTCTTCCTGCTTTCTATTTACACTTTCATACACAAAATCATTGTTAGCAAGATAAATAGCATTAAGAGCACCCCAAATGTCCTTAGCAATAGAGCAATTTTTAATTTTATCATATACATCATTATTCATACGGCTTCTTAAAATTTGCATACCTTTAATATTTAACGAAAAACATTTTTTATCAATTCGTTCCATTGTGATTTTGGTTTTGAAATAAAACCATTTAGCACAATATCCCACAAATAAAAATCAATTGCTTGCATAAAAATTTCTATCCTAGCTTTCCAATATACAAAATCAACACCATCAAAAGATGGTGGTTTATGAAAATCAAAACAACTCATTTTTCAAAGAAAGCTTTTAAGGTTGCCAACAAAGATGATCTTTCACTCTAAGCTGTTAAGCTTCTAACCAGAGCCGAAGCTCTGATACCACTTGTTGACCCAAGCAACCATTACCCAAGAGGGGAGGTGAATTGGGTTTATAAAATTTTCGAGATTTAATTAGCGAAAACGATTTCTTTATTAAAACTTAATGCGCATACAATAAAAATAATCAAAGTAATAAATAATAGGATGAACAATAAATCACAATATAAAAGAGATAGGGAAGAAAATCTTGCAAACCAGATTTATCCTGGTTCAGCCACCCACCGTTGGTGACCTACGTCAAGTCCTCAGAATATGTTTCCGGGTTTTATCCACTAATACCAAGCTTGCAGGTGCTTGAAAACTTTACACCACAGAGCACTCTAACCACGCCTTATGGGATACCTCACCCATGTGTAAGAGCCTCAACGATCTTTAGCACTCTCCCTCGCGCATCCGAGATACCTCACCCGCGCTTCTGAGCCTAAAGGCGTACACAAAATGGATGCCTCACCCTTTTACAAAAGAAGGATACCTCACCTTCTAACAAAATGGATACCTCACCCTCAACCTAGGGATACCTCACCCTATTTCTGAGTTGATACAAGGAGTTGAGGAAGATGAAGCACTCTTGACAGTGTAGGTGATACAAATTGAAGCTTATGAGTATGATGATATTCTCACAAAATTTGGCTCAAATTATTTCGGAGTGTAAGACAATTTTTGTTCAATATTCTTTTCTAATTTTCGTGTTCAAAAAGCCCATTTTTATAAGCTCAGAAATTTTTAACGTTGGAGAGAATAGTTAATTGGAGAAAGAGCTGATCATATTAAACTATCCCTTGATCACAATATTACCATTGTCAATCTTGACAATAAATACAATTGATTAAAAAACAATTAAAAACACATTTTCACAGCACGCATCGCACTCCATTGAAAAAATATCGCTCAATTGATTGAAAAGAATAGTTAAATGGATTGCAGCATACACTTCCATAGTCATTCTTTTGAAATCGATTACAGTTTAGACTCAATCGATTTAAATCAAAATATATTAATATTTATCCTAATCAATTGCTTGACTAATGGTTAACATAATGCATATGTCCTCTGCAAAGTTGGCATGATGAATTGATCTATATATAGAACATGAAAAGTTCCAGCGCACCATAAAACAAAAGGCAAGTATTAGAACGTTGCCTGTGTAGAGTATTCCAAGAAATTGATTTAAACAAGGTATCCAATCCATTTGGATATTTTATTTAATTCATTGAAATATCATTTTAATAAATATACATTGATAAAATCAAATTTTCATTGATGTATAATAATTAAAAACATTTTTTTCATGTAAAAACCATTTTTAACTTGAAATCAATTTTAAAAACACATTGCAAATCAAAATGCTTGATTAAAAAAAAAAAAAATTTAACAATAAGCCCAGTGTTTTAGTTAAATGATTAAATGAGCCAAAGTGAGTTTTAGTCATCATACTCTTACAAGACGTCTAAGACCTAGTAAATTTACCCGATCTTGCTTGAGGTCTTGATGCTCGAAACTTTTGTACTTCTAGCTTTTCAGTTTTTGCTTTGCTAACCTTTGAGTAACTGCATGATTCTAAATTATACTTTCTTTTTGTCTTGCATGCTTACAATTAGTGTTGTCATGCATCTTCGATTTATACCATATTCCATCAACACATGTGTGCATGTATAACACATTTTATAAATACATGTATGTGACATGTTTTCATAATTAATATTTGACATTTCAACAAACAATTATTTGGCATCATCAAAACTAAACATATTGAAACCTATGGGGTTTCACATTCTCCCTCTTTTTGATGATGACAAATCACTAAGCAAATATATTACTTTAACCATTTGTTAAGATCAGTACTTATTATGCATATATTTGCTTTCTAATTTTTCTCCCCCTATTTGACATCAACAAAAAGGATTTTTGGGTAGAGATTAGTCTGATAAAATAAGAATTTTGTTTCCCATATTTTCTCTCGCTTTATATGAAACTTATGATGTCAAGAAGAAGACGCATTTATATTTTTGAGCATATCATTCAAAGTTGCAGCGCAGTTTAAATAAAGAACTCTCCCATTACAATGTCCATCAAGTAACAAAAGGTTTTTATTTTAAATTCTCCCCCTTATGTAACATCCCAAAAATCCTATATCTGTTTCTCTTAACTGTTTGTGTGAATAACTTGACTGAGAACACAATTCGATTAATCATAATCATAATACTAGTTGATGATTGGAAATTCATATTTGAATTTCAATTATGAACTTAATAATCATAAGATGCTGTTTTAAACCTACGATGCTGTTTTCAGCCGGAACCGATGAAAATATTATTATTTTAATCAGGACCGCTTTAATCTGGCCCGGGGTCGAGAAGTAATCTGGCCCGGGGTCGGGAAGTTATTCTAGCCCGGAGCTGGGAGTAGTTCATGACTGTTTTCACGTTTCTCTAAACCATGTTAACCTTTGGTTAATAACCTACCATCCTTACCTTTTATGGAAAAAGCAATTTAACCATTTTTGGTTAATCTTGCTACTTTTGATGAGAGCTCAACACACACTTGTACTTGCTTGATCATAGCTTTTGGATTTCTTACACAAATTACATCACTATGTCATAAACCAGTTAACTAAAATTGGTTGCCCAAAATTTGAAAAGGCCATACGGCCTTAGTGTTATTACAACACTACAAACCATTTCATTTCCCACTTCAAGAGATTAAACTCAGTCATATTCAAGAGCATTTCATTTCCTCTCTTCTCTCTTACTCTCTCAATCGGATCTCTCTCAAAGTTCATCATCTAAAATTCTTCTCCAATTTCTAACACCATAGATCATCTAGTCTTGATCTCTAGAATAACTTTGGTGAAGAAAGTTTTCCCTTTGAAGGAACTATGCTCTTGAGCCCCAAGAAAATCAACCTTGATCTTCAAAGTGTTCTTCATAAAGAGTAAGCTTCTAACCTTATTTCTTCTTCATTTCATTTCATAGAATCATGAACCAACCTTTCCTAGCTCATGATTTTGCTAAACAAAGTTTAAAACCATGGTGTTTTTGGCTAACATAGGTTCAGCCACCTCCTTATTCTTGGAGCTTGGAGTTTTGCTCATCATAAGGATCTACAAGAGGTAATGGGGGAGTGAACCTCATCACACCACATTGGTGGTGATGAAGATGGTTTATGGGTTTGGTTTGGGGAAAACCCTAAACCAAGGGTTTCCTACTTTATCTATTTGGTTCTCTATGAGAACAATCTTGTAATAATTATTTGTTGCCTGATTTGTGTTCATTGATGTGTTTGAATGGTTGGAAATAATTTTCATGTGAGGGAAAACCCTAACCTAGAGTTCTTTCATCTTTTATTGAAAAGAGTTTGTGAAAATGTGATTTTCGGATCTGACCTTGTGTGAGTCATTTCAGTTTTTCTCTCAACTTATTTTGAATCCTGAAACTAGACATCCGGGGCTTCATTTTGAGTACAAATTTCATGTGTTTACATAAAGATTTTACCCTTGGAAACCTATTTCAATCTCAACACAAATTTCTGCCTTGGATTCTGAGGCTTGTTTTGTAAAACTGTACTAACTCGGTTACTTTTTGTGAAAAATAGTTTTTTATCCAAAAACTAGACATCCTAAGCTTTCATATGAGTCCTCATTTTCTCAAATCCAAGTTCGTTTGGTCAATCAAATGTTTGTCACAAGTTGATGCCTAATATACTGAAATTTCTGTATACAGGTTTTGGTGTTGATATTTGGAATTGTATGTTATGATGTTGGTGTGACTATTTGTGTTTGAGTGTAAGTGTTGAAAATCATTTTGGCATGGTGAAAAACTATTCTTAGGATCAAGACCTAAGTATAGGGTTTTGAATGATGAGTTTGTTCATGCTTTCAATACTTGATGAAATGGCTCTACGTTGAGATGATTTTCATGATGCTAGAATGTTGTTGGATGGCTTGTATTTTGTTGAAAAACGCTATGTATGGTTCGGCCTTGTTGAGTTAAAAATGGAAGCCAAAGCTTCTATGTTCAAGTAATGGTGTAATGGACTTAATTGTTTCCAAGAAGGCAAAAGAAATTAAAAAGACCTACCTTACTTACATGGAGGCATTTGGCCATACCATAGTAATTAGGGCTAGGAACCTAAAATGTTGATGTTAAGAGGTTTAAAGTGTTTATACTAAAGTATAAAGTAAATAGAAATTAAAAAGGTTTCCTAAGAAATCAAGTTTTGGTTCCAAAGATCCAAGTGTTGTAAAATGAGTATTTTGGGTTCATATGAAAAGTGTTTTAAGAATAGGAAAGTTTGAAGTTAATCCACCATTTACTCTAGCATGTTGTTGCAAGGAAAATATTTTCAAGAACAAAGAGTTTTCTAAATGATTCATGTGATTTCCAAAGGTTTTGGTTAGTAAACCTACTTTCAAGAGAAATGAGAATTCTTGTAAGTGTTTTCTTTAAAACAATGAGTCTTTACACTAATATGATTAATTTTGGAATCTTACAAAATAAATGAGTTATAGTTTTCATTTGAAAATGAAAAGGGTGATTTAAAGTAAGATACATTTTCTTCCTATGCTAAGTAAAAGGAATAGGAATCATTTTCAAAAAGGAGTTTTACGCTACATTTATAAAAGACAAGATACTACGCATATTGGGGTTTTGAATATCTTATGAACATATGTATAGAATTTTCAAATCATGTTCGATAAAGAGGGTTTCAAGAACTTGTTTACCACCAAGGAAAGTATTTCGAAGGTCTTACTATAGTAGCATAGTTATTTATTATCTTCTAAAGGAAATCCAATGAGTTCCATAATGGATTCACAAAGACTAAATAAAAGCCATGCACCAATACCTTGTGGTCATGAAGAACCATGTCCCACAACCTTGATGATTTAGGTCATCCAAGGATCCATAATACTTAATCACAAAGAATTACTTATACAAAATAAGTAATGCTTTTCTTTGATAGATAAGTGAGAATATATGATGAAGGAATCCTTGTGGATCCATGTTTTCCATAATACGATTAGGATAGGGAATAATATATGTCATAAGACATGAACATCGCTTTCTAAACGACAGAGTTGTATGTGGATGCAATGAATGGAACCAAGAATGGGCGACTGATGGCAAGTCGTGTGAAAGTGGGTCCCGTAGGGGTGCCCTGTGGTTTATCAAGAAATAGACATGGTGCTATAGTGATAATGTAGTATGTATTTGTGTTGTGGCATTTCTTGACATGCATACGCATCTGTGCATGAGTTGGGCGTTGCGCCTGGGAGTTGAGCTTACACCTTGGTGCAGGTGCGATTGTCTGAGGTGTCGATCATGAGGATCTTAGGAACATCAAGGGTTGGGGAAGACACATGTGGCCAGAGAGTAGCTCCTCTGTGCCATGGATATCCATCGAAAAACACTGACATCCTGACTGAAACACCGGGCAAATCATGATTTGGGTAAAGAACGTCTGGCATGAGCCGTAAAAGCGAATTCGCAATCTTGTTGAGATAGCACATGTTGGGCTGAGATAACGTAGACAATGTTTTCCCAATCACTCACTCCAGTTATGTTTAGCTCCATGGAGTAGGGGTCAGAGTCTTACCCTTGTGGCATATGGCATTGAGTAATGTACATCACATTGCATGGCATGACTGTTGATGGATACATTTACATGTTATACATTGTTATCCTATGTTGATGATGTCTTATGCTGTTGATTGGATAATATGAGATATTGAGATGTATGATATGCATGGCTAGTATTTTATTGTCTTGTGTGTCGTACCATTTTTACTTCTGCCATGTGTTGTGCTGATGAATGGGAATCTCACCTCATTACTTTGTATTGCATCATTGTGTGCTTTTCTGGTTGTCTCCCGAGAAGGTCGTGTTACCGAGACTTCAACCGACGTTTTGGATACACCTCTCTATTGAGCCTCCCAGTGGTTTTGGCGTTTGGAAATCTAGTCATGATGAGCTTCTAGCAAAGTACATGGGAAGAGCCACACTCACTTTCCGCAAGGGTCGCCGAGGAAGAGTTCTTGATTGCTCAACTGCTCATCTTCATGTCGTCTGCTGTCAAGGTTGTACTCGTAAGTGGAATGCTAGATGGACTTTTCCACCGATGCGGTCAGTGCCTTCTCTCTCTGTTAGGGATAGGCCGCTTGTTGGCAAGGTTGCTTTTAGGGCAATTCTTGCGATGTCTTCCATAGGAATTCCAGTGGTAGTCCCTGCTAGGATTTCTGTTAGGTCTCGTTTGACGGGTCCTGGTTGGAAGACGATAAGTGAGGAGATTAGGAGGGAGGTGATCTATCCATGGCTCCTATTCCTTTCGCTTGTCTCTCCATAATGGAGGAGTCAGAGGAAGCATTTAGCGGTTGATCCGAGGGGAGTTTCCCCGTGTAGTCTGTTGTCGGCCAGGGTAGGTGTCAGAGTGTCTGTACCTTTCTTTTATCTTTTGTGGAGCTGCGTCTCCAAGTATCTTGTGTTTAGGAGCTGTGTCTCCAATCCTTTATGTTGAGTCTGTATCTTTCTACTTTGTTTCTGTAGACAGGTTGGGTTCTTATGCAAAGCCTTATGAACTTATGAAGTTATATTACGAAATGGTTTATTTACCTTACACGCAAAAACGGTTACAAGCTTTTACAATTATGTCTTGTGAAAAGGAAAAATTTACCCCCTATCTTTCTTATATGCTTTTAATTAACCCATTTTTCTGCCTTATAGCTTTTTAAAATGTTCGTAAATTTGATGCCCCCGAAAAGGGTGTTACATTAGTGGTATCAGAGCTGGCCGAGTCTTTTCGGGCTTGGGGTTTGGTCTGTCTTTGTTTGTGTTGTGTTTTCTCTGTTTGTTCTTTATTTGTTTCTGTGTTGTTGTTTCCGAATGGAGACATTGTTGGAAAGGATGATGACTTTGGCCTATCCTTTTACATTGTTTGTTCTCTGTGTTATTGTTTCTAGAAGGAAAACAACAATTGTTTGTTATTCTTTCCATTATTATTTCCGAAAAGAAATGATATTGGATGGAATAGTGATGCTCTTGCTTTCTTTTATGTGTACCTGTTCTGAGTTTTGGTGGAGAGTAGCTACTAGTTGCTGGAAGCCAAGGACACAGTTGTCGCTTGCAGAGTCCTTCGAAACGAGTTTCTGAACGAGTGCCTTCCAACGAGTACGAGGCAAGTTGAAAGAAATGGAGTTTCTGCAGTTTCGTCAAGGAGGAACGTCTGTCGAAGAATATACTGATCGCTTTGAGTCCCTGTTGAAGTCTTCGAGGTACTTCCATCTTCATCCCGATAAGGAGTGGAAGTGCACAAAGTTCGAAGAAGGTTTATGGAACGAGATTCGAGGAGCGGTGCTACCTCTCAAGATCAAAGAGTTCTTAGTTTTGATGGACGAGTGCTTCCAAATTGAAGATCTGATGAAGGCTCGCGAAGAAAGGCAATGTCACTTTGGACCATCTAGGTTCACAAGAGGCATCAACACCAGGTCCCAGCAAGATCCGTATGCAAAGTTACCAAAGGACCAGCCGCAACAACAACCATCTTACGGAAGGATTAGTAAGGGAACTCGCCAGATCGTAGTACCTCCGCAATGGTGCAAGAAGCGTGGTAGAGGCCATACAACCAGAGACTGCAACTCAAAGGAAGTCGTTTGTTTCTGATGTGGAAGACTTGGTCACATCGTACGTGTTTGCGAGCAACAACTTTCCAGAAAGAGCACTAAGTCTAGTCAACCAGTGACTTCTATATCACGATGCAAGAAACGTGGAAACGGCCACGAAACAAAGTGCTGCACCATCGAAGACATTATCTGCTTCAAGTGTGGAAAACCAGAGCATGTTTCAAGAACCTGTGATCAACACAAGGTGGAATCTGTAACCCGCAACGTACAAACCGCCATACAATCAGCAAGGGGCAGAGTCAATACGGTAAGGGGAGCTGAAGCCTGACGATCCGATGATCAAGTCCAAGATGATGGTACCATAATAGGATGAACCTTTAACTATACTGTTTGATTCAGGCACCATCCATTTCCTTATTAATTTTAATGGGTAAAACTGTCAGGATTACCTATCTCTCCTTTTACCCTATTGATTTGACTACCTTTATTTCAGACACGAATTATTCTTGTTGTCCATGACCAGGTAATGAACTTTTTGGAATGCTTGCGTCTTCATTGTTCTCTTGATTCGGTCTGATCTCAATTGATCTGAATGGATTCAAGTTGATTTGATTTCATCATTTCTACTTCTATTGCTTACATTTTGCGTGAACCAATTGAAATTTCAAGTTTCTTCATTACCGTCTCATTTGACTATTTTAATCTTTTGATGAATCGATCATTTTGATCAAGATTGTTTGGATTCTCAGTTATTGTTGAGGACTAAGAATTTCAATAACTTGATTCATTGTTCCTTCCGCAAACGAATATGATTCTGAAAATGGATTGATTACCTTATAATCATACCCTATTGGTCTTCCCAGGCAAGAATTTAAGAATTTCTTGGAAACTAAATTTTTTGACTTCCTGTTTCTTTTAGTCAAATAAGTGCTACCTTGAGTAAAGAAGCTCACAAATTTTATTGTTGTCTTTTAAAAGAGCTGGAGTGGATTTTATTTGAATTCTACACTCTTGGAAAAATTTTCTTGTCTTGAATTGTTTTCCAGAAGGTGAGTTAGGACCGCCGTCGGAACGGGAGCTACAGTTTTCTATCGACTTGGTATCGGAATTTGTCCAATACCCATGATCCTTATTCTTTTTCACTTTCGAATCTTCATAATGGATTTCGAGTTTTGAAAATTTAAAAGGATTTGCCTTGATGATCTTTTCTGTGTCGTCAAGCTGATACAGTATATTTGAAAAAAGAGAACTTAACCTATGAGGTACTTTGTGCTAAAATCGAAGACAGAAGAGTAAAGCAGCCACGAGAGAAAGAGATATCCTTCGTTAAGGTTATCTGGGACGAGACTTCAGGTGTTGCCACCTAGGAGTTGGAAGATAGGATGAGGGAACAGTTTCCGTATCTCTTCTAAGGTAAATTTCGAGGACGAAATTTCTTTTTGGAGGTTAGTGTTGTAACATCCCAAAAATCCTATATCTGTTTCTCTTAACTGTTTGTGTGAATAACTTGACTAAGAACACAATTCGATTAATCATAATCATAATATTAGTTGATAATTGGAAATTCATATTTGAATTTCAATTATGAACTTAATAATCATAAGATGTTGTTTTGAACCTATTGTGCTGTTTTGAGCCAGAACCGATAAAAGTATTATTATTTTAATCAGGACCGCTTTACCTTGGGATGCGTGCCAAGGTCGGGAAGTAATTTGGCCCGGGGTCGTGAGAATTCGCGAGCCGATCGGACGACTTTTGCTCGGAGGATAACTACAACGGATAAGGGGAGTTTGCCTGAGGGATTTTTCCCGATAATTATATGTTATCCATGATTGATTTGTGTTGTTCTGTTGGAGCTTCGTTGTGATTCTAATAATAGTTTATGCTTTAGTATGCTTTAGTATGTTTTAGCTTATGTTTATGATGATGTTAATTGGATGAAAAATGTTTTCATTTATGTTGAAAACCATACTTTGATCTCTAGATCAAGTAAGGATTTTTATGCTTGATTATGATACAATGATGCATGATTATTGTTTGGCATAATTTTGTGAGCATTTTGAGCTATGACTTGACAAGTTAGTGAAGCAAAATCTTCAATTTTTCCTTGAGTAGGCTTGCAGCCTTAGTGAACAAAATGAGGAAGAACATGTGTTGTTCTTGAACAATTAAAGTTTTGAAGTAAGAAAAGTGTTTTAGAGACTTATGTCTCAAAGAAAAACAATAAGTGACTTTGATCCAAAGATCAAGTAAATTTTCAACCTTTAAGTGTTTTCACCGAAGTGAAACATGTCTTTTACTTTAACCTTAGTTCATCTAAGTGATCAAGTGATTTAAAAGTGAAACAAAGAAGTGTTTTCATGAAAAGTTAAACATAGTTTCATAAGGCATTTCCATTATCTTAGATTAAAGACAATGTTCCTTTTTCAAACATAATGGAGACCTTTTACCCTTAAGTTGATTAAAATGAATCATAGTTAAGGAAGTTAGATGAGATTACATTTCCTTTCCATTAACATAGAATATGGCTTTACACTAAGTTAGTAAGGAAAAACCCTTTTCAAAATTTGTTAAGGTACTTTGCTTTAAGCAACTACAAAGTTCTTTCAAATCAATGTGTTTTCAAATAGAAAAGGTTTTGGTTTACAAAGAGAGTTTTTAACTCTTAATTGTAAAGTTTTACGAGTGAAAACCTAAGTTAAGTAATTAACTTAGAGTTGAAAGCAATGGATAATTAAGTATAGTATGTGGTGGAACAAGATCATGTACTATACCATTGATGACTTAATGCATCAATGACTTCATAAGACTTAAGTGAATTAACACTTATTTCATTAATTGAAACTCAAGGAGTAATATCTTAGGAAGGATCAAAGACTTATCTAAGAGGATTCTCAATCTTTCTTCATAATACTTAGGATTTGAGATGTGATTCATAAGACATAAACACAAACATGAAACGTTTTGGGTTTTGAAACAGTAGTTCGATAAATGGATTGGTAGTCCAAATCCAAGAAAGATAGTTTGATTTGTTTCAGTCTTGTAATGAACGGGACGAGAGGGACCCTGAGACTATGCAGGTATGGGACTGTATAGTTGAAGGAATCCTGAGGCTGTGCTGGTATGAGACTGTATAGTTGAAGGAAGGGTTATAAGAATTGATTGGTACTACCTATTGAAAGTGAAACAGGGAAACACAAGAAGGGGGGTTGAATTGTGTTTCTTAACCGATTTTCGAAAACCTTTTTTTTTTTAAACAAACGTTTAAAGCAGGAAGATGAAAGAACACACTATATCGATTATAGGTGATTAAGATACTTTGTTTTCAATCCCCAAGTTAGTAATAAATAAAAAACTTAACGAGATAGAGAAAGAGAGATTCACACAAAGATATATCCTGGTTCACTTTTTAAAACAAAGAGCTACGTCCAGTCCCTTACTCCAGAAGGTTTTTCCACTAAAAATCTTAGCACTTAATACAAGCTGTTTCCAAGTCTCTCAAAGACTACAACTCCAAGTATTCTACACCTCTCCAGGCAACAAGTATTATTTTATAGACAAGCCTCTTCAGGCTCAACAAATCCTAAGATTTGAGAGGGGTTTTTCTGAGCTTTTTTTTACAAACTCACAACAGTGAGAGTATTACACGATATAGCTCTTGACAATCTGTTTACAACTTTACAATGAAAGAATGAGAAGGTTTACAGACCAAAAACTGAGAGTGAAAGCTTTTTGGCTTTTTGTTTGCACAATGAAATCTCTTGAATATTTTCTTGCTCGTGTGTTGTCTGTTTTTTGTTCTTCAGAGGGTGGTCTTCTTATATCTTTTGTCTTGACTTTCTGATTTCAAAATATAGGGAGAACTTTTTCGTTTAAACTCAATCAAATATCCGTTAGGCACAGATCATTTGCCAGTTATTTTCCGTTGTGTAATTGTCCTTTCAGAATGAGGAGGTAGTAACAGCTTGAATGGTAGCAGACTGATTTTGCTTTGATGGCCGACAAGCGTTTTGCTCTACGTGATTCTTTGCTCTACGTGATTTGCTTTGTACGACGTTCGTACCTTCTTTTGTCTTTATGTGAAAAAGATATTTCCTTAAAACCATTTAAGACTTTTGAATAAGAGAGTGTCACGTCATCTACAAAAAGAAGTTAGTGGACGCATAGGCAAATATATAATTGGACGCACAAGTGTTGTAGACAATTGGACGCATATGCATTTGAAGACAATTGGACGCACAATAGTTAAAAACAATTGGACGCATACGCATTGAAGACAATTGGACGCACAATAATTATAAACAATTGGACGATAAAGCAGTGTAAACATTTGGACATAAACCTTTACCACTTAGTTTCTTTGGACGAAGATATTGCAGTGAGTTGTCCTTTAAGAGCTAGGTGAAACTTTGGTTTTTGGAGAACTATCTGAAGTCAGAAACATACAAAGGTCTTTTGACCTTATGGATTAGCATAAACTTGACTTCGAGTATTTTCAATAAACATATAATAACTTTGTTAGTAATTACTGTTTTGGTTCTAACACGTATACCAACAAGATTCGTCTTCTTTTCGGAAGCCCAGAACGTAAAAACTCCATAGTTAAGCGTGCTTGACTTGGAGGAATTGTGGGATGGGTGACCTTCTGGGAAGTCTCCTACAAAGCGTGTTAGTGAGGACAAAACACGCTGAAAAAACCTGTGTTGGTTTGTGGGGACAGTCGGAAATTCTGAAAGCAGCCCTGATCATCCCAGAGGAATCACGAGATATTTATATGATGGATAACTGTTTTATAATACAAAGACGCGTATAGTTCCTAAGGAATAGAACCTTAGCGAACCTTGAGGTTTATCCGATGGATAGACATTGCTTTATCGCATCTGCTTTGTGTAAGCATTGGCATTTCACGTGCATAGTTTGTAAGGCCTTGAGCCTAGGAGTTGAGCTTACACCTTGATGCGGGTGCAAATCTTACGGTGATGATCTTCAATGGTCTTTGGAGGTATCAGGGTTGAAAGGGCCGACATGTGACCAGTTGGTAGCTCTACTGTGTCGTGGGGAATCTGAGCAATCCACTGATATCCTCTACTAGATGCCGTACTTTTCATGTTTAGTCGAGAGTGTTTCCGTAAAGCCAGATACGTGCATGTTACATTTGTTGTAGCATCTTGCCCATGGCTAGCATTAACCGGAACATATCCTCTCATTCACTCTCTCCGACGATTTGTTAGCTCCATGGAGTAGGGGTCATAGTTTTACCCTTGTTGCGTATGACATTGACTCATGTACATCGCATTGCATTATATGGCTGTTGATGATTACATTTGCTTATTGTACATCACCATTTTGCTTTCAAAGATGTCTTATGCTGCTAATTGATTAATATGATATATTGCGATTTATGGCATGCATGTTAGACATGTTGTTACCTGGTGTGTTGTTCTAGGTTACTCTTGCTATTATGCTGTGTTGATACTACATATGTTCATATGCTGTTTTGGGTGTCGTTCATGTAGTTATCGTGTTTAAATCCATATATTGGTTACTCACCCTTGCCTGTACATGTTGGACACCCTGTTGTGTTTTTGGATACGTGTACAAATACTTCTCAATGGTCATTTGGGTCACTTCAGAACCCCGTAGCTTGTGTTTCTCGATGCCGACGATGAAGATGTGTTGACTGTCGACGACGAGACCCAGTCTCATTGGTATGATGTATACTAGGTAGTAGGCTCTATTGTCCGTAGAGTTCTTTTATTAAACCAACTCTTAGGATTTTAATATACAATATTGAGAAAATCAGAGTATGTGGTTTTGAAAACCTCTGTATAGTTTGGAACTTCTGTATGAAAGTCAATTTGAGGAAAACTTATATTTGATGGTTTAGGGTTTGTGAATAAACCCAGTTCATGTGTGTTGTTAAGTATAATGTGATTTTATTACTGTGATGTGTGTATTACTTTTTGAAGTATTATGCCGAAAACTTTTTACACCTAAGTTTTCTGACTTAAAGTGAATTATCCTTTTTCGGAAAGCAACCAACAATTCTCTTTTAAGAATTTATTTTCGCACGTGTTCTTTATGTAATGCCCAAGGGGAGTGTTACAACTGCCCATTGGCAACGGTTTTCATTGTGTGTGATTAGGCAACAGTTTCTTAACTGTTGCGACATGTTTCAGCCACAGTTATTTAAATGTTGCCAAATAGTATAGGGAACATTTATTTATTATTGTTAGATAGTATAGGCAATGGTTTCTTAACTGTTGCGAGACGTTTCAGCCATAGTTATTTAAATGTTGACATATAGTATAGGGAACATTTACTTATCTATTGCTAGATAGTGTAGGCAACAATTTCATAACTATTGGGAGATGTTTCAGCCCTGATTACCTCATAGGCAACACTTATTCAACCGTGGGCAAATAATATAAAAAACGGTTAAACAATTTTAGGGGACATTTTTATAATTGTTGTAGAATAAATAGGCAACAATTCAAATGGGTTCCCTTTTATTACATTGTGAAGAAAAAAGTCTTTTATATGTCTATACATGACTAAAGATATATTTTAACCTTTCAATTACAACACCTGTAAATTAATGTTACAATCAGTATAATTAGAATATTCAAAACACCTGCATTATATCAGTCTCAATATATATGCTAACAAAAGTGGAACCACTATATACATTGAGATGCTACTATAACACTAAAACATATGTACGCATAAAACCACTAGCATATATAATTGCGTCAATTTTTCACAAGTCTGACATATATAACTCCAACATATAGAAGACTAAATTAAATTCATCAAATGGTAAAAGTTAACATAATGGTTTTCTTCTAAAATCCAAAAGAAAAAATCCATAACGATTATAGGAATATATGCATGTTAATGACATCATTCCCCATCAATGTCTTGAGGTTGATGTTCTTCCTCACCATGACAATCTTCTTGCACATATGATAGTATATGTAAGATAGAAAAAGGCAAAGCAAAATAACAATAACAATTAAAGGACTAATGATAGCTACTTAGTGACAATTTTGGCAATGGTCCACCCTTCTCTTTTAAATAAGAGAATATCAAAATAAAAAAATTGTAGTAACAACACATACATGATAATCAAGTCAATATAATCCAAACTTAAAATATAGTAATAGTGTATACATAATATACCACCTTAAAACAATGCAATTCAAATACCAATAGCAAATTGAAACTTGTTGGATAAATCGAAGCTGAGTTAAATGATGAAGGCTAAATTGAACTAGAGTATTACATAGTAAAGTAAACTACGCATAGTAAACTTTAGTGGAAATAAAAGGGTACAGGGCACCAGAGTATCCCGTAATAGTTCTAAAGTCTCCCTAAAATAGCTCTACCCATTTAAGTTACTAGTATTTGTTTCAGATTGCTCCAAAGTCTTCCTAAAATAGCTCTACCCATTTCTGACACCACTTGATGCAGAATATTTGCCAAAAAAAAAAAAGGCAAGGCCACATCACTTGAGAATATGTTTCTAGTTAAGAGATGCCTATTCCACTTAAGGCATATGAAGTTATGCCTTAGTATACAAGTAAAACTTTGAATCAACTGAGAACAAAATAATATTAATAGCTAACCAATTAAATCACAAACAAAGATTTTGTAAATATGGTTATACTTGGAACATAGGTTGATGTAGAAGAATGTGGTGCTGCACTATTTTCATTGCCTAAAGCAGTTTCCATTATATTATCCAAAGCCTCTTCATCCAAATTGTGACACCCTAATCTGGCATCACATGGTGACCCAAAAACAACATAAAATACGATATAAAAGTTCACTGGTTACTTTCGAAAAACAAAATTTATTTACTTAGATCTCACTTACTTTGAAAATCGTGATAAAATTTTTTCTTCTTTCAATAATAGATAACAAATACTCAAGAGCAACATCAACATAACTCGTATATATATATATATATATATATATATATATATATATAGTTAATATTATACATAGTGGAACCTTGGACAAAACTCGTCCGTTTCCAAAAGACACACTAACAGAAGTAAAAAGCTATAAGTCTAAAAACTAGATAGCTATAGTCTGAGAAACATCTTTAAAATCATGGTCATTAGTAGTCGATAACAGACTACCCAAAAATCACTAGCTCAAAAGAAAACCCTAAGCTGGTCCAACTCTAACAAAAAGGCGTACTACCTAACATACGTCGTACCAATGGGACTGGGTCTCGTCATCAATAATCAATACCTCCTCGTCGTCAACCTCAAGCAGTTCAAGCTACAGGGTCCCGAAGTAACCTAGAGGACTGCTGATGAACATCTGCACACATATCCAAAAACACAACATGGTGTCCAACATGTACAGGCAAGGATAAGAAACCAATATATGAACTCAAAATACGACAACTACATACACCACACACAAAACAGCAAGTTCATATACATATATATATATATATATATATATATATATATATATATATATATATATATATATATATATATATATATATATATATATATATATATATATATATATTCAATATAACTCATAAGCATCATAAGTACAAAACAGAACATTATGCCGATAAAGATAAATTAAGGGTCTCATACCCAACAGTCATCGTCATCTTCAAAACATATGCACGGCACTTCCAACTATATCCTCTAGTACTCGATTCTTAATTTCCGGAAATCCCATTACCTTATCAATGAGTTGATCAAGCTCGGGGTACATTGGCCATCAAGCAGCAATGTCTAGCACCAACGTGCCATAATAACTAACACCAACGTGTCATAATTGTAAACGGTCATACTATATTGTCCAACTCAAGGCACAATATATATAATGACTTAAAGTCACCACAGGGTTGCCTGTCATCGAGATCCCCCATTCCATGGCACGTCTGCCAAAAAAACATATGCATGAGAAAACCTTTGTTTTCGTATGTTTTTCTGTGTCGTACAGTTATTTCTTCGTTGAAGCACAAAGCTATCAACCACCACAACTTTTAGACTCTTAAATCTTTTCAACATTTTCTCAAAAGGGACACACAGTCCGAAACTTAAAAAGGACACACAGTCTGACAGCCCAAACCCAAAAATCCCCAATCGTTGCACCAGTCTCGGATTTTGGATTCTAGAGCATACAAAACGTCCACTAGCCTGCAGGACCACAAGATTGTCCACAAGCTTACAGGACCAATTTACAAACACGGATCCTTGATCTATGTGTTCTGAAGAACACTAGAACCCTGATATCTCAGTTTCTATGTTCACATCCAAATTAACTTTTTCTCTTTGAAATACAAAATCCACCTCTCCGAAGCTTACACATGAAGCCTTTGGGATCGGTTTTCCATAAAAAAACCAACTCTTGGATCAAAACCACTTTTCTTTTGAAAGACAAATTCTTAGTAAAACATCAACACTTTGAAACATAGTTCATGAAAGCTAATGGTCAAAACTACTCTCTTTTGAAATATCTTAGTAAACCACCAAAACCTTGAAATATAGTTTGTGAAAACCCTTTTCTTTGTTGAAACTGCTTATTTCTAACACTGGATCACTTGAAATTACTTTTACTCGAAAAGATTCGTTTTATCGCTTTAAAAACTACCGATGATTTTCTACAGGTGCTTTTCATTCTAAAAGCTTACTTTTCTTCGACTAAAATTATTTTCACTTTTCTTTTCCTTTACATCTTTTCATTTCATTAACCAAAAGTATTTTACTTTCTCATTTTCTTAAAACCAAACATCAATACGCGTTGTCTTTGAATCCTTTTCAACACTTAAACTTTTCCTCCACTTAACTTCATGTCTCAAGCTTTTTGAAGCTTTTATCTTTACTGAGTTGGAACTCTAACCAATGTTAGGTCCTTATCACACTACCAATCAACATTTTAATCAACATACCGCATTAAGCATAACCAAACATAATCAAGCATAATTAAGCATAAGCAAACAAAATTAAACATAAGTAGGCATAAGGTAAAACACTCCACAATTAGCGGCAATACATCACAACTTTACAAATCACACACAACACAGTATGCAGCCATCGGAAATCGAGTTCCTCAGGTAATCTCCCCTTACCTCTTGGAGAATTCCTCCGAATGAAAAGTCGTCCGATTGATCCGAGAGTCATCCGATTACACACCCGATTTCTCCACACCAGCTACATTCACACAATCAAATCAAACATCAACATTTCACAACACAAATTTTCCTATTTCTTTAGAAGCTAGGTTCGGCCATATGCTCCAAAAAATAGCTAGAGATGTTTAAAATTTCCTATCTCTTGGATGAATGATCCTTAGGTATACCTAACACTAAAACAAATCTTGTAACGCCCCGATTTTCGTATGCATGTCCTAGTAATGCATGGTGAACCTAAGTTCACTTATTAGTATTATTTATTACCTTTACTAATCCCGTTACATCTTTATGAAAAGAAAAGAAAAAGAAAAATCATATTTTCCGCATTAATAAATATTTTCGGCTTTATAAACGTTCGGGAATGTGACACTCGGGAAAGGGTGTTGCAAATCTCATTACTCAAAACTTGAATCAAAAACTCAAACTTTCTCAATATATAGGTTTCGGCCTCCATATACCCATATGGGTTTGGGAAATCTTTTGGTTACATGCTCCTGAACAATGAAAGAGGATGATGAAACTAGCTCATAAAAATTCGTTTTACATTAAAAGGATTTTTTGACACTTTTCTATGAATTTATGAAGTTTGAAGTTCACACTTGAACATAGCTTGAAAAACAAAGTTTTAATGGAAGATTATGAAGATTGAGAGATCAAAGAATGAGTCTATACCTCTTAGAGGATGAAGATGAGTGAGATTACTAACTTTCTTCACAAAAGAACTTGAAGATCTCTTAGGGAAAAAGAGAGAAAGTGAGGAAGATGAAATGAAGAAGAAATAAAATGAAAGTGTTTTTGATGAGGGAGGGGCATGGAAGAGGTGAAGGAGGGATAAGGAAGTCACAAATTTTTCCACTTAAGGGCAAAAAAGTCTTTTCACACAAGGGCAAAATGGTAATTGTGAAAAAGGTCAGGTCCATCTTTGTCTTTTCATGTCCAGATATTTTCTAGCATCATCATGACACTGGCACGCTTTCCTAGGTGATGTTACCTGATGTGACTTCATGTTTATCCGTTAGCGGGTCTCGGTAAATCCGATTTCGGCTCCGTTCGTCACCCGATTCAAGATTTTGCCCGAATAACTTATATTATTTCGGTTTTTATTCCGAAAAACCAATTTTATCAAAATTGTTCGAAATTCGATTCTAAGCCTAACTATTTCGTTCACGAGTCAAAATAAGGTATTCTGAGCAGTAAAATCTTACTGTCAGTGAAAATGCAAACCGGGCTCCGTCTGAGTTTTTAACCCAAAATTTAACTGCAGCTCTTTACGATAGCATAGAGTATGAATATGACTTCGGTTTATCCAAAATCATTTTCAAAGACTCAAATAAAATATAAACGTATTTATATTCATTTCCGACCTTAGAAAGCAACGAAAATCGGGGTGTTACACAAATTTGGGTTGTTTTGCTTCAATGCAAATCTTACAAGTGCTTCCAATCCCTCAACCTTCTTAGACATCCTACTCATCTCATCAGAATGTTGTTTCTTAATGGCAGCAATTTCTTCCTTTCTTTTTAACATAGATGGTGTGATGGTTCTTCTAAAGCAACGCACTCTCCCTGGCTTTTCTTTGCCAAATAGTGATTGAAAAATTTGCCCAGAACATTCACTTGAGTTTTGAATGGAATCTTTAAGCGTAGTCTAATAAAAGAACATCAATGTTACAGATAAAATCCAGACTTTAAATACACTTGATGAATAATACTTGACTTAAAATAGCAGCTTGTATTTCTTCATCTACTTCCTTCCCCTTTCGGCTTTATCGAGTCTCGATGAACATTTCAGCTTGATTGACATCCCCTCCATTGTTCTTCTTTGCACGCTACATCAATTAGTTAAACAATAGGAAACAAATATTGATTAGGAGAAGATTTATTTGTTTTAGATATAGAAAATAACACATACACATATAATAAATTCACTACCAGTCGTGCTTTAATTCTAGCAAAATTTATTGGTCCCATGCGATGAATATATTTTTGCTTAGTCACAGCATTTTTTTTGCTAATTTTATGCATTATGGAGAAATAAATTAGAGTGAGATAATAAAATAATTTAAAACTAAATAGTTGTATAACTATCTTACATTGATAGTATCGTGGCTCCAATAAGTCATCAATTATTTAAAACACAATACCAAATTAGGAAGTGCAGAATACAGTAACAAATAGCTAGAGCTAATATTTATTTAAATCATTTTAACAAATTATGTATTGTGACTAATCATAGAGTTAGACACTCTTCAGAACATAGAATCCACAGTTTTTTTTCCAGTTCTTACAGGCTATGCAACACTATATTGTGGGATGTGGGAACAAATATCATCTGCCATAACAATTAGAGGTGCTTATCAGGGGAGAGAAGGGCTGTTTGACCAACCAAGTTAATTAACAGGACCATCTAGTTCTGAATTAGACTTACTTGGAGAGAATCTGATTCATTCTCTTTAGAAAAGTTAATGAGGTCACAATCATTCATTCACCCACAATCAGTTTTCCTGATTCATTCATCTCATTTCAGATTCTTTTTCACTCTCTCTCAGTGCCTGTGCATGGACGGAAATCTCACTTGAATGCTCCTCTAAAAGGAACAACAACATGAGACTAGTACTTTTGACCTATCTAGTTCACCATTCCCTTTTCTGCCTCCTCAATCTCTTTCCTTTTAGTCTCAACCTCTCTGTCCCTCTGCTGCCAAACTCCACCCTATTAAAACTAACCAAAGCCAACAAAGTTCAACCCAAAACAATACCACCAAAACTTATCTATCTGCTTGGAGGTTGTTTGCTTCTGTTCAAGCAGTTTTATGATTTATAAGTTTATAACCTTGATTACTGAGATGCAAGCATCATGAACATTTTAACTGTAGGTTCACTTAATTGCAAAAGATCAATTAGTGATGGAAGCTTCAGCAGTTAAAGGAGTTCTACTAATGGAAGTTGTTCCTCTGACATGATTTTTATTGACCTTCTTTTGTTAAGTACTTGATGGTATGAAGACAATTAAATGAGTGAAGAGTTAGTAATTTACATATCATGAAAAACTTTTATGGTACACAAATCTAGAAATTAGTACATGGGCGTAGGGAATCATCCTCGAAAGACCCGTGGCTAATCAGCAACAAATTTTCATGGAATATTGATTCAGTTACATTAATTATTATCAAATATCTAGAAAATTATGTTCAGTATAAAAGTAACTTCAAGCAACGAAAACTATTGATTTTAAGGGATAATTTTATGCATCTTGTTTTGATAGTCGATACACCTATATTCATAATTAATATGGTACAGATATAGGAACTTAATTTGTAGTCTATACAAATTACAGCTTACTAGGAAAGTATTGCATATAAATTCAAGAACAAGAAGCATAAGCCCCTTCATTGCACTTTGACCACAAACAATATTTATTTACTTCTTTCAGACAAGGCATATGTTCCAATAACAAGAAGCCACATCTAATCATTTAAAAGATTATATTCTAAGGAATGAGCATTCAGGAAGGGATATGGAATAACAACTGAAAGTTTTCAAAAACCAAAGCAAAGAGATGTAGAACACTTCAAAAGGAATTGTATTGTAGTCATTCTTGACACAGTTGTCACTTGTACTGCTACTAGGCAACAATGAAAAAATGGTTATGGCCTATTGTTACATGTTTCAGACATCCATATCTATGTTGCATAGTTTTCAAATGACATATCAGTGTGCTAAATAGATGTTAGAATTTGGTTACAGCTACTCTTATAGCTTCTACTAGAAGCTTGTATCAATAGTGAAAAGATATAACTATCTTTTCATTCAGACATAATTGACTTTTCGAATATACAATTCAGTTACACTTTCTCTTTTCTCTCTCTTCTCTCTTGCATATCAGTTTCTAATAATATTCAAGCTAAAGTAATAAGTGGCAGCTTTAAGATTTTTTTAGAGATTGTTCAACCCCAGTGAAAAACAATGTTAGGTGAAAATCTATAAACTTTCATAGAATGACTCTAATTTAAACACACAAGTCAAACAAAAGGCATACCAAAAGTGTTGCAAGCTTTGTTGACTTTCACCCTTAAAAAGCTGTCCTTGCAAATGCAGAATGTCACCTGTATCAAGATTTCATCAACCATATTTCCAAGTGTTAGAGCAATTAAAACAGATACTATATCGTTAAGAATAAACCCAACCTTTTCAAGTTTGATTAAAAATGTTGCCAGTTTATTGGTCTACAAGAGGACACAATGCAACATTATATATCTCTCTCTTTCATTTCCTTTCCATGCCACCCAAGTAGCTTCCCCTGAATTGCATTCTTCAGATTTTTTATTCAACTTCAATTTTTTTTTCTTTTCCAAAATCTGTTTAGAAACTTTTAGGGCCTGTTTGAATCCCATTTTTAAAAACTGTTTTTCATTTTCAAAAATTTAAAAACTCAAAAACTTCTTTGTTGAATCTTGTTTTTTAAAGTAATTTTAAAATTTGATTTTATTTTTTAGTTTTGGGAATTAAAAACTGAAACAGTTAAAAGATATTTTCCTTCTCATTTTTATATTTTTGTTTTGAAAACTAAAAAAGACACGGAAAAATGATCCTTTTCATTAATGGCAATTCTGTAATATCGTGCAACTCTGACTACTTCCTTTCTTTTCTATCAAATATCAATGAAATGGATGTCATTCAGCACATCTCAACGGTCCATACTAACCTCCTTTCTCATCCTATGCTCCACCTTATCCCACCTTGCTGCCTCCCTCTCCTTTCCACTGAAAAATCCGTTGCTTTTCTGTGACACAGTGTCCTTTACATTTCTTTTTTTTTTACACAACCTATTTATTTCTTATTTTTGATACTATTCATTTTTATTTAAATAAATTTGCATCCACTTTAATCATATCTCCATTTACACCATTTATATTATTTACTCAACCCTTAAATAATTGCCAATACCTGTTCAAATTATATAATATAGGTAGTTTTATTTAAGGTTAAAGTATAATATATAAATTATTTTAAATATTTTTTTAATTACTTTTAATTTATTAATTAAGTTGTAATAATACATGTTACTTTAGCAAGTGAATTATATATTACTTTTATAAAAATATATCTCTTTTTGTCAAGATATTATTCAATTATAATTAAAAAGATGATGTAGATAGAAACATAAAAAATAATAATGAGATATTATAAAAAAACTCGCAATTAATCTCATTTTAAAAGTATGTATCAAACAAGTTTTTTATTTTTTAATTTTCAAAACATATTTTGAAAACAATTTTTTCAAACAAGTTTTTTCATTTTCTCATCTCTAAAACAGTTTTAGAAAATAAGATTACCAAACATATTTTTTTTTAATTCTCTTCTTAAAATAATTTTTTAAATTGATTTATAAAATAGTTTTCAAAAACTAAAATCCAAAATTAAATCAAACAGGCCCTTAATCTTTTTCTCTCTGTGTGTGTAGTCATATGACATGTCACTCTCCACCCTTGATACCTAGACACCCCGTAGGATTCATAAACTAGCACGACACAGAATTGAACCCCCTTACCCTTGTATTGATCCACCTCCATGATGTTAACTTGACTGCCTACAAAATTTCAGCATTCTCCACTTTTTCTGATCTAAACACCTACCGGTTATGAGACACCCAAATAACCCACACGAGAGAGAACCAAATCAATTGCCAAATCTCCCTATTTAATGTTCCACAGCAAGGTACTACCATAAACTGAAAAAAAAGTTTTTCTATAATCGTTGAGAAGAAATGAGGAATTTAAGAACAAAACCAATCAACTAATCAAAGGGAAAAGAATTGATTCAATATTCAGACAAATTACAGCATAGATTCAACTTCTATTAATCACTAACTATAAAAAAACAAATGTTTACATATGGAATAGAAAAATAGAAAATTCAAACTCAATGAGGATGGACTAATAGGATGGAGCTTTTGTAAAAATCACCGCAGCATACAATCCGTGATTAGGGAGGATTAGGGAGAAAAAGAAAGAAAGAGTACCTGAACAGCATAGAGGGGTGAAGAATTGGCTCTGCCGTGATGATTAGGATGGCAACAAGGGTGAATAAATTGGTTCAACGGAGCTGTGTGAAAAGAGGTGCACGTTAAAAGTGGGGAAAAGGTGGGTTTTCGTGGGAGCTTGGGTTTCGCGGGAGTGTGGTTTGCGGGAATAGGGAAAAAGTGAAATAATTTGGGAGAGTTTTGGAGTTTCAAAATGCGAATATTTTTTAAAAAAACTATTACATAAAGTGTTAGTAGTGTAAAAACCGTTGTCTCTAATGTACCTACAATTTCAAAATTGTTGCCTAATATACACCTATCTACTATTGAAAGAGATATAAAATATATATACAATATATCCACCGTCACAAAACTGTTGCCTATTCCGTATTTTAGGAACGGTTTTTCAACCATTGACAAGATTAATGTTGCCTAAAGTTAAAAATGTTGTACTGATAGCTCGTGCTTGTAGACACAGGGCAGGAGCAAGAACTAATGCTGGTTAAGAACAAGAAAAGAGAGTAGAGAGACTCCCAACAGTGGGGCGCGTGTTTGCGTTGCGAGGAGCTGGAACGCCTCAGCCTTGAATGGAAGCTATAAGTTTGACTTTTGGAAACAGTCTATAACATCCTTTTCAGGGTAATATTCTTTTGTTTTGATGTACAGTGAGAAGCAATAGTTTAAGGAATGTTAAGTTTAATTGCTATACCCCCATATGTATATTTAACCTCACAAAACAAGTGCATGTTTCCAATGAAGTTTTGTACAATATGTTTGCTTAATCTTGGATGAAGTTTAGTGTAATCTATACACCTATCTGCTGTCGAATTTCGAGGACGAAATTATTTTTTAAGCGGGTGGTTATGTAACATCCCTACTTTCCGTAACCCTAATTTAAGATGGATAATCTTGATCCATTTTTCGCTTAGTTGTGTGATGATTCGTGTGTTAGTTATAAGTCTAGTTGTATGTGTAGGACTACGCTTGAATCATGTTGGAAGTGCCTAAGGCGTAACAGGAGAAATGGGGGAGATCAGAGGTTTGGAAACCTCTTCCCAGCTGAGCAGCATGCTCAAGCGTGAGAAAGGTGCACATTCAAGCATGCCAATGCTTAGGTGTGACACCCACTACCCCGCATAAAATAAAATATAAATAAAATCATACATGTCTTTAATAAAGAATAATATAATAATTAAATTAAAAACATTTCCTCAAGGGTAATGTGCATCACATCATCTATAACTCAAACGTAGGAATCTGAAATAATTAAAATCCTATAAAAACAAACTGCGGAAAACATAAATAATAAACATAACCCAAAACCCGATGTCACATATCAGAGTTGGTATACATATACCGATAATACATCGGAATAAAACTAAACAACTGAATGTAAATCCTAACTACTACTACTAAGAGAGATCTCCACGGGATCACTCCTCGTCAGCATGCTCACCCTCCTCTGCACATGCAACATCATATGCACAAGAACAACAAAAGATAGGGGTGAGAAATACGATCATAAAGATATGTAAACGGAATGGAATAGTAATTAAGATGACATACAACATACATCAATAAACACATGTATAATCAATATATATATATATATATATATATATATATATCAAAGATGCATGTCAATGCGAATGCAACATCACTACTCCGTATGCATGTGGCCAATAACTCTAACTCTGAAAAGACGATTAGGAGTACATGTCCGGTTATCAACGTGGATGATATGCCAGACCATGGGCCATCCCCGAACACTCTCGCTAATCCTGATAATGTATAGTGGCTAGTCAGGGTACTCAAGCTTATTCATTAGGTCACTCCGACAATAGGTAGCTAGCCCATGTCACCTGGAACTTCCATACCCAATGTACCCGCAAGGCCGGGTAACACCCATCGTGGCCTCCACTATCGCGATTCATCGTTTGCTTTCCACCCAACATATCAACTTCAACGTATGATGCGTGCAATGTTCATTAATATGCAAACACATGTCCAACCATCCATCATCAACACCATTACATGGCTATCAACTTTGACAAACAAGCATCAAAGATGATTTATCAACATCAAACTTGACCAATAAGCATCAAGAATGATTTAACCAACAACATCGGTAGCAGTACGTCGTTACCAATAATACCATTTTCTTATTAATTGTTCTCTTTGTTAAGTCTTAACTTAACATTACCTTTATTAAGCATTATACTTAATCTTATTATCTAAACCCTCAATCCATATTTTATTAAGATTATAACTTAACCTTAATATTTAAACCTCAAGTCACATATTTATTAAGAATGTAACTTAATCTTAATATCTAAACCACAATTCATATCTTATTAAGATTATAACTTAATCTTAATATTTAAACCTCAAGTCATATATTTATTAAGATTATAACAAGCCTACATAACACTATCCATCAAGCATAAGGGGTCAAAATTGCTCCTGGGCACGTGAGAATCGATTTCCAATCTCTGGAATCGATTTCTCAAGTCTTCAAATCGATTTCCAATCTCTGAAAATCGATTTCCCCAATCGACTTTGAACAAGGAAAATCGATTCTAGAAATCGATTTCTACAAGTCCAGATCGATTTCCACACCTTGGAAATCGATTCTTGGAGGATTCAAATCGATTTCCATGTGCTGGAAATCGATTTCTGGGTGTCAAATCATACAGCAGTGGGTTTTCTCCGATATCGGACCAGTCTACGTTCTCTAATTAACATATCATTCGAGCCTAAGCTATTTATCACCAATTTGATTACTCCAACACTCATAAATCATAACCTAAGGGTTCTCAAACTAATCCTTGGTCATCAATCTCACATTGCCTATTTATTTTCTCCCTATAACTATGTTCTTATAGCATAAGGTTAACAAAACACCATATCATGGCATAAACAACATGCTCATCATCATCAATTCATCAACAATCATATAAATCATGAACTCATAGTTATAAACATGTTATAACCTCAAATTATTCATCAATCAATACTCATATAGCCAGAAAACAACATAACAACATTCATAGGCATACGCAGGTATACATAGGGGTCATGGGTTAACCCCTTCATCTTAAACTATCCCAAAACCCACATATTCATGACCAATTTTCTCCCCCCATACCTGGTATGACGATTCACCGCCTAAGGGAAAGAGAACAGAGCCAAGTTCTGCTACGGTTCCTTCTTACGGGTTCAACACTTGATCACGATCGCAACACTGGAAAGCAGAGTCGATCTTTAAGTTAAGGATTGAAAGGGAAAACAAATCTAGGATTAGAAACTCACCTTGGTTTCTAACTTAGGAGATTAACTCTACCAGCAGGGATGGACTAGCCAAACAACGGCGTGTTCTTGACGAAGAACACCAAAGCAGGATTCGTCCTTTGGGTTTTCTAGAGCAAGAGATCAATTAGAGCTCTTAGGGATGAGAAGAGGCAAAAAGTGTGTACAATAGGGTGTGGATACTAGGTTTAGGGTTACGCTATGTATATATAACTGTTAGGGACGTTTTAGGACGAATGGGCCGTACACAGCATAGCCCGGTAATCCAAACGCGTACACAAGCTTTGACACGCATGGGAATCGATTCCACAACCATGGAAATCGATTTTCCATTGGCCAAATCGATTTTCTTATCAAAGAAATCGATTTTGCCCTTTAAACAATCGATTTCCACTTTCTGGAAATCGATTTCTTCACCTGGAAATCGATTTCCCAAATCGATTTCCATTTCAGAAAACATGTTTTTGGCCTCGACACCTGAATAAAACTTGTAGATAATTATCTAAGCTTTCCAACGCATCCAAGATCACCCTAAACGGATGTCTAGAACTCAAGATATGGCCAAAACCGTGACACAAGTTATTTAGACTCGGATGGATTGATTATTCTAAAGGCTGAACTATTACAACTATGAACTTATGCACCAAAAACAAGCACAAACAACATATGCAAACATCTATAAGCAAATACTAACACATATATACATAGAAGTGAAAAAGCAGGGTGTTACATTAGGCATGGGAGAGTTGCACGCTCAAGCGTGTTGTGTGGTTGTGCCACGGTCAGGCCCTGGAGAAGGCGGAGTGGACGAGATTTCACGCTCAAGCATGGAGAAACCCCACATTAAAGCGTGGGAACTCTTTGACGTTGAAAATTTGGCACGCTAAAGCGTGCTGACCAGATACCTAAAGGTGTTAAGTTTTATTTTCTTTTCACTTAACACGAATTTCTCCCAACTCTTCTTCCACCCTGAGTTCTTTGAGAGTCCAGAGAGTGTTTTGTGAGGTTTTGGTTGGTTCTAGCCCGATCATTCGTCGAAACCCTATTCCGACTATATTTCTGTGCTCGTTGCTTCAGACTTGCCTAGGGTGCGGCCTTGGTACCGAGCTTCGTTGAGGTAAGTCGAGGTGCCGACATCGTCGACCCAAAGTTATTTTGATGTTTAGCTTGGTTTCTATACTTTTCTTCCTCATACTCCAGCCTCATGATGCTTTTCCAATTCATTAGGGTTTTATGAGTCTTTTTACCATATTGTTCGTTCGAGGAGTAGCGCGAGGAGCAGTTCACGGTTCTACCGTTGAGAAGTCCAAGGGATGTCTTGGTAAGCTTTCCTCCTACTTTTTGTGGCTTGATTCCTTTGATTCCTTGATTCGGATTCCACAATCGTTTGTTGTTGTTTCTGAGTTTTTGGCTGTTTCTGGACCTTGTGCGTGTACTCGGGGCGATTGTTGGCCCAACATGCATGCCGAGTGAATCTTTGGTAGTGTTGGGAGCCTTTTGCTGAGCTCGTGGTGGTCGTGGTTGTGTTTGTTGCGTTCGTGACATCGAGGGTCAAGGTTGTCCGTTGGTATAGGAGCATATTGGGACGAATCACCAGGTGAGGAGGAAGAAACAGTTTGTAACATCCTTTTGTTTTGATGTACAGTGAGAAGTAATAGTTTTTGGAATGTTAAGTTTAATGGCTATACCCCCGTCTGTATAATTAACTTGATGTAACAAGTGCATGATTCCAATGAAGTTTTGCACAATATGTTTGCTTAATCTTGGATGAAGTTTAGTGTAATCTATACACCTATCTGCTGCCGAATTTGGAGGATGAAATTCTTTTTAAGGGGTTGGTAATGTAACATCCATACTTTCCATAACCCTAATTTAAGATGGATAATCTTGATCCGATTTTCGCTTAGTTGTGTGATGGTTCATGTCTTAGTTATAAGTCTAGTTGGATGTGTAGGACTACGCTTGAATTATGTTGGAAGTACCTAAGGCGTAACATGAGAAAAGGGGGAGATTAGAGGTTTGGAAGCCTCTTCCCAGCCGAGCAGCATGCTCAAGCATGGGAGAGGTGCACACTCAAGCGTGGTGTGTGGTTGTACCAACTGTTCAGAGTTTTGACACATGTTGTAAACGTGTCAGGCCCTGGAGAAGGCGGAGTGGACGAGGTCTAAGTTCTGTTGATGTTTATCTTGGTTTCTATCCTTTTCTTCCACATACTCCAATACAATGATGCTTTTCCAACGCATTAGGGTTTTACGGATCTTTTTATCATATTGTTCCTTTGAGGAGTAGCGCGAGGAGCACGTCACGATTCTGCCGTTAAGAAGTCCATGGGATGTTTTAGGAAGCTTTCCTCCTACTTTTCGTGGCTTAATTCCTTTGATTCCTTGATTCGATTTCCACAATCATTTGTTGTTGTTTTCGTTGTTGTTTATGAGTTTTTGGCTATTTCTGGACCCGTGCGTGTACTCGGGACAATTGTTGGCCCAACGTGCATGCCGGGGGTATCTTTGGTAGTGTTGGTAGCCTTGTGGTGAGCTCGTGGTGGTCGTGGTTGTGTTTGTCGCGTTTGTGAGATCGAGGGTCAAGGCTATCTGTTAGTATAGGAGCTTACTCGGACGAATAGCCAAGTGAGGAGGAACAAACCTCAAGTATAGGGTAAATGTAGGCGTAGAGTATAACTGTTAACATGTGTAGGGCCCCTTAAACTCTACTAGTGGTTGAGTAACCAACAACACCTAACTCACATTGGGGACTACTAGATTGTGGTACCAATGTAGTTTTAGGCATTGTAGGTTTATCGCCGTTAGGTTGCTTTATGATAAATTGACGCTGTATGCTTGCCATGTTTATATGCTCGCTATGAGATATGTGCATTGATGTTAGTAACATGCTCTAGGGTTACACAAACGTTGTCACACGAGGTTGGTGTTCGAGGTGGACATTTCGAGGCGACCAAGATGGCTGAGCTCACCGTTGGAGGGATGCAGGTACTTTCTCGCAGTTGGAGAACTTCTCGTGTCTTCTCACAGTTGGAGGAGCTCGGGGAGGTAGTGTCCCTCACAGTTGGAGGAACAATTGTTGTACTTTCTTGGAAAATCAAGAAGCGATTACATAAATGTCTGACTCGAAGTCCTTGCAGTTGGAGGTTGACCGTTGTATTCCCATTGCTAAGAGTGTACGTTGTAGAATTGGCCAATCATGTAGACTCAGTCGTGCATGTAGAATAGGCAATGATCCTTAGCTGTGATATTCCAAAGGTTGACTGTTGTGGTGATCTCGAGATATGGCTGTGCTCGTTGTTGTGTATGTTGAAGTTTTGTATTCTACGTGTTTCCCTTATACATGAGGTGCTGGTTTGTTGACAGGAGTGCTGGAGTTGGTGAAGCTGAATCAAAGTGAGACCCATCTTCTGTAATAATGAGCATGACATCGGTGCTACTTGAGGATAGAGAGAAACCTTGGAGGTATCGTTGAGTCTCTTATAAGTTGGTACCATGGCTAGTGGGGTGTCTCTATGTGAGTAGATTGCATACACGCCCTGGCTTCCAGTGGAACTCTGATGTAAGTTTAAAGTAAGTCTGTTATATGTTTCTATGGTATAATAACTAGTAGGATTAAGGATTGGAAGTGTCACACCGATCATCAGAATTTTAAATCGATCTCGTATTCGGGTTCGTATCTTCGACGCCTTCGTAATGTTGTCATTGCATTGAGTTTCCTTGAGGTAAGTCGTGATGTCGTAATGTCGACCTTTGTTCTTTTTTAAGCTGTTTAAGTTCATTCTACTCCCGTTCTACTCCCGTTCGTAATCCGGACATCATTACGGTGAACCTCTAGATGACAATGGACCCGAGACTACATTCTTACATGGCGATGGCATCGAGGATACCGGTGCTGGGCGATCTTGAGATCATCTATCACGATGACGAGGGGATTCGGGTGGACCCCTCTACGTTCCTGACAGTATACACCGGACCTATCAGCTTGCTGTTTAGGAGATGCGACCCACCTTTTGAAGACATCGTTTGACCTTATCAAGTGACCCAGTTTCTCCCTTTTTCCCATATGTGGTACTCACCGAGGCCACGTGAATAGGACTTCATGTGGGCGGCGCCTGTAACATCCCGATTTTTTGTAACTCTAATCGAGGTTGTTAACCTCAATTAGGGCCTTGGATGCTTGCGTGAATTGTTATGTGCTAATTTAAGACCTAGTTGGAAGCTTAGGAATAGGCTTGAACAAGGTTGGAGGTGCCTAAGGTGTTAAACGAGAAACTCTGGGAGTTAAAAGTTGTAAGGCTCTTCCCAGCTGAGCAGCACATTCAAGCGTGGGAAGGGAGCATGCCCTAGCGTGCTAACGCTCAAGCGTTGGCATGTTGCACGCTCAAGCATGCTGAGTGAATTGGCTAGCTGGTGTGCTTTTTGACGCGTGTGCTACACGTGTCAAGCCAGGGTGAAGGCGGAGTGGACAAGGCTCTACACTTCACGCTCAAGCTTGGGCACGCTTAAGCATGCGGATGGTCCATGCTTTAGCGTTCTCAGCAGCTCAAGTTGATGGAGTTTCATTTCTTCCTCATTTCTTTCAGAAAGTTTGGAGACTCCAGGGCTGTTCCAGAGCGTTTAGAGTGAGAAACAGATTTCTTGAGTGAGAAAGCTCCGTTTCGAGGCGATCAAAGTACCAGAATGTGATTCCGACTACATGGTTGTGATCGGAACGAAGTCTTCTACGACTTTGACGGATCCGTTTCTCGATTCACCAAATATAAATTCGAATCCCTACCACGTGTTCTTCATGTTCTTCGTGGTTCTTCGAGTCTTTACCATTCTCCTTCGATTTTTGAGCTTGCCCTAGGGTTAACGCTATTGCATATGTGTTGTGCTCATGATTAGGGCTAAGTTCGTGCTAGCGGTTGCTCAAATGACGAAGATGTTTGCGCAGCTGTTCTTGGGGTTGCCATTGAAGGAGGCTATGAGCTCAAGCTTGGAGGAGCAAGCCGGTGATTGCGTGGATTTGCATGTCGACTGTCCAGGTGGGGAGAGAGAGTACTGCTGCCATCGGGAAGGCAAGAGTAGCATAGATGTATTTTCTTCTATGTGTAGGGAAGCCGTAACCCTACTAGTGGTTGAGCCCCAATAATGTACCTAAACCCTAGGTTTAGCATACTTTGGGCTACCACCGTTAGGTTTGGAAAACCTAGGTTAGCGAACTATTGATTGAGGATGATCTGCTTCGTATGACTGCTGTGATGTTGAATTCTGTTATTGCTATCTATCTAGTGCCTATATGCTACTTCGTATATGATATGCTGCTATGTGCTGTCTGTTGGTATTACTATTGTTGTCATTATTACTTAGCTGTTATGTTGTTTGAGGTAATTGTTGTGTGGTGGTGGAATGCCATAGAGTTAAGTTTGGCTGTGTGCCGTGTTATTATTGGGTTGATACAGTGGATGGTGCCGTTGCCGTTATGCTGGTTTCTTGAGGCTGTGGCCGCGATGTTTGAGCTATGGCTCGTGGACGAGTGGCGTCGAGGCTGTGGCCGTGTCGATGCAGTGGCATCGTGATGTTTCTGATTAAGTGATTAGGCGTGAGATCCGGTATCAAGCCCATTGAGGATGTTTGTTGCATATCACCAGCTGCCAAGTGGTGAGGCCGTATGACAGGTAGTATGGGCTATCAGCGTCATACGAGGTTAGTTGTACCTGAGTGAGGGTACGGAAAGTAGAAGGATCGATCAAGTGAGTGACCTTGGGGATGTTGCCTATCTCGGGAATAATTTACAGTGACGGATGAGGTAGCTCCTATCCTGTCGTTGCGCCCGATCCAGTCCGGTTTGCCCGACTAATCCCTGAGCTTTCCATGTTCCAAGCTAACATTTTGAGGCGACCAAGACACCCCGGTTCCGGTATGGAATAGGGATGCACTCTTATTGGTCACATCGAATGGTTCGGTTTCTTGGACAAACTAACTCCGTTCCGCCACAGGACCTGTTTCGACGTGGACTTGTTCGGGTGTGGAACCAGCTTTGTGAGTTTTTGGTTGACATGCTGCAGGGCATTAGTATCCCGGTCTAGAGGATTGATCTGAGAGTGAGATTCATGGAGACAGATGTTTGTTGCATGTGTTGTGTTGGGAGGCGTTTGGCTGTGTGCAGTAACTGTTATTCTCGCTATATCTGTTATCTGTTACATGATGATTTACTGCTCTACTATTGTCATTCCGATTTTCTATGCACCATATTCTTATCTCCATACTGCTTCTTGTTTGTCTGTTTTGTTCTTGGTTCGCATGAAGACGAGGAGCCAATAGATGGACCCGAGGGCGCACCCTTATATCACATCGGCGCCGAGGATGCCGGTGTTGCGTCTGATCGAGATCATCTATCACGATGATCGGGAGTGACATGTGGACCCCTCGACCTTTCTGACGGTCTACACAGAGCTGGTGAGCATACTATTCCGAGGAGGGGCATCACACAGGGAGGACATTATAGGACCCTTCAGAGTCATGCAGTTCCTACCTTTCCCACGCATGTGGCTACCACTGATGCATGATGAGCGGGACTACACCTGGGTTGAGCCAGCTTCTTCGCAGGTCACTAGCAGGAGAGGCTACGTCTATCGAGGTCAGCACCAGAGGACCGAGCAGTACTTGAGGACCTATCGTAGGCGTAGGGTGGTTGTGTCCAGCTCTTCGTCGGAGTATGAGTCTTTGGTGAGATATAGGCATACTCATGGTGAGGGTCAGGGTAGTTCAGTGCATCGTCACCACTGATGGTGGGAACCTGCCAGTGCATCCTAGGTTGTGAGCTAAGAGCTTTTCATGTATTTTTTTGGAGTGGGGACGGGTAGTACTGGTGAGTTGCGAGGGTTCTATCTTCTTTTGTTTTTGTTGATGTATTTTCAGCTCTTTTAGTTTTCAGGCACAGTATGTATATGTATGTACAACACCCTACTGATGAGGCTACAGTTATGCATGGTAGCTGTATAGTTAGTTTTATCTACGTTTACTCTAATATGTTTGGCTAAGCTTTCCGTATGCTTGTGCGTTCTTTTTTTTATGTGCTTGTTTCCGCTACGCAATTTGGATACCACGCTATCGCTATAATACGGTTAAGCATAGTTAATAATAGGAGTTTGAGACTAATGGGATTACCCTTATGAGAAAGGAGGGTCGTCTCAGCGGTAGCATCTTCGCATGTCACGAGCAGGAGAGGTTTTGTTCTGTGTGGGCAGCAGAGGAGGTCATACCAGTATCTGAGGATGTATCGTCGGTGGAAAGTTGTCGTGTCTAGATCCTCGTCCGAGTATGTTGCCTTACGAGTTTACAGGCATACGTACGGTGAGGGGCAGGGTAGTTCCAGATATCCGCGCTGTTGAGAGCGTGGCGTCGCCAATGCGGCCACTCTAGGCTTATGAGGTGAACTTGTTCTTAATGTATTTATGAGCGTGGATGGGGAGAGCTGGTGAGCTTTTGGAGAGTTTTGAGTCTTTTGATGTATCTGACTTTATTTCTAGTTTTGATGTACAGTTGCTTATATACAATACAGTATTGCAGCCCCACTGATGGGTAAACTATGCATGATGTATATAGTTACTTTTCTTAGCTGCGTGTTACTTTGTGTATGTTTTCTTTTCCTTTATCGTTTTATGCATGTTGTCTATTTTTTTGTCGTCATTTTCTTTCATCCACTTCCTGACTAACACGTTAACGTTATAATACGGTTAAGGTACAGTTAATAATCTAAGCATGGGCTAATGGGATTACCTTATGCAAGTGGGGTTGTCTCAGTGGTGCGGTAGTTCAGCCCACTGAGCAGGCAACAGTTGCAATTGAAGCTACTGGAACTTACCCCAATCCCCCTCTCACAAAGAAGAGGAAAACAAATGCAAGTGGTCCTCAGCAAACTTCGGTTGCCTAGTACCACTTCATAAAATTACCAGAAAATGAAGCTAAGGAACCCACTGCAGCATGCAAATACTACAATAAAAAGTATTTATGTGACACAAAGCAACATGGAACATCTAACATGCTTGCTCACTTGAAATCTTGTCCCAAATATCCAAGTGCTATAATCAATGACCTCAATCAAACAACCGTGACCTTTAACAGTGGAGATGGGGGCTAGTTTGGTTTCTTCAAGCCTAAGATTCAACCTTGAAGCTTGCAGAAAGGCGCTTGCTACTTTTGTCATTCTTGTCGAACAACCTTTTAGGGTAGTCGAAGGTGAGGGATTTAAGCTGTAACACCCCCCTTGGGCATTACATTTTGAACACATGCGGAATTAAATTTAAAGGAGAATTACTGGTTGCTTTCAAAAAATAATAATTTACTTTAAATCAGAGAACTCGGGTGTAAAAATTTTCTACGTAATACTTCGGAAAAGTGATACACACATCTCAATAATAAAATCACATTATACTTGATGACTCACATAAACTGGGTTTATTCATAAATCATTTCACCATCAAATATAAGCTTTCCTGAAACTGTTTTTGATTCTAAAGTTCCAAACTATACAAAGGTTTTCAAAACCACATATACCGACTTTCTCAATTTAAACATTAAAATCCTAAGAGCTGGTCTAATAAAGGAACTCTAAGGACAATAGAGCATACTACCTAGCATACATCGTACCAATGAGACGGGGCCTCTTTGTCAACAGTCCACACATCTTCGTCGACTACATCAAGAAACTCAAGCTACAAGGTCCCGAAGTGACCCAGATGACTGTTGGGAATCATCTGTACATGTATCCAAAAACACAATAGGGTGTCCAACATGTACATGCAAGGGTGAGTAACCAATATATGGATTTACACACGATAACTACATGCACGACACACTAAACAGTATATGAACATATGCAGTATCAACACAACACAGTAGCAGAAGTAACACGGGATGACACACCAGGTAACAACTTGCCCAACATGCATATTATAAATCGCAATATATCATGTTAATCAATTAGCAGCATAAGGCATCTTCGAAAGTAAAATAGTGATGTACAATAAGCAAATGTAATCATCAACAGTTATGCAATGCAATACGATATACATGACTCAATGCCATATGCCACAAGGGTAAAACTCTGACCCCTACTCCATGGAGCTAACAAAACGTTGGAGAGAGTAAATGGGAGGACATGTTCCGTCTATGCTAGCCTTGGGCAAGATGCTAGAACAAATGTAACGCGCATGTATCTGGCTTTACAGAAACACACTACACCAAACACGAAAAGTATGACATCTATAACACCTCAATTTTTGTTTATACTTGCATCGATGTGTTAATATATGTTTATATGTTGATTTATGTCCGTAGTTCCATGTTGAATGTTTAAGTGTATGTTTTGAGTAGTTTAGCCTTTAGAAAGGGTCAAGAAACCTGTTTTACAGTTTTGGACGTATCTTGAGTTCTAGATGTCCGATTGAGGCGATCTTGGATGCGTTGGAAAACTTAGAGAATTATCTACAAGTCAGAGTAGTCATAATCGATTATTATAGCAAATTATGAGTGTCATAACAGCCATAATCGATTACGGGTAACCAATAATCGATTATGGGTATTCGAGACCGCTGAATGTCGAGTCAGAATAGTCATAATCGATTATTGACTGCGTTTTTCTGCAGAATCGGGTTTTCAATCCTTATTTTAGCCCATTTCATCTTAAATCCTTTTATAACTCTTTGAGCACAAAATAAACCCTATTTTGGCAGCCTCTAAACCTCTAAAAACATCCTTTCTCAATCTCTTAGGGTTCTCTCTTAATCCTTCGGAGATTCATCAAGAACGTAAACCGTTTTACCCGTTTTCGTTGGAAAATCACCGCAGCTGATACAGAGTCTTTGTGTAGTCGTTCTTCCTTGTTCCTGTTAACCTTAATAGGTTAGGATTGAGGTAAGTTCGTGTACCCTTGTCTCTTCTCCAATTCTCTTTGAGTTTTCTTGATTTGGGAACTGATTACGAATGTTTTTTGATTCCGTTTGGCACCATCACGCAGCAAGTGTATTGAACCAAGGACAAGGCAACTCTTCCTCTCCTTTGTTCTAGTTTGGGTCTTTTAGTTTGTGATCAAGGTAAGATAACCAACCCTAAAGTTCATCCTTTTTCCTTCAATTTTTATTGGATTAGGAATTGAATATATTCTTTTCGTTATGTTGTATTTGTGATCAAGCGCTTGAACCCTAAGACGGAATCAAGAACGGATCTTGTATACTCTTCTTCCTGGGATTTCGTTTCGTCATCCCAGGTATGGGGGGGGGGGGAAGGTCAATATGAATATAGGTGTAGGGTAGCTTAAGATGAAGGGTTAACCCATGACCCTAATTGTATGTTGATATATGATATGTGACTTTTGAACCTTATCTATGTATTCATGTATGTCTATGGGTGTTGTTAAATGACTATATGTGATATTCTTGATTCTTGTGACTATTGGATGTGAGTTATTATTGTTATGGCATGAGTATATGTGTTGATTTCATGTTTCATGTCGATGATGATGAATTATGATGGATGGCTACGTGATTAAGCCTTGAAAGTTGATGTTAAATTAATCTTAAGCCATAAACCAAGTTATAGGTCCATGAAAGTTCATAACAAATTAATCTTAAGCCATAGACCAAGTTATAGGTCCATGAAAGTTCATAATAAATGGAGTTAGTTCAAACACATAAGTGTCGATCTATGAGTGTTAAAAACATTCCAGGTTAGAAAATACTCTTAAACTAAGTACGAGAGCTGTTGTAACAGGATGATAATCGATTAATACGTAGTAATAATCGATTACCAAGTTAGCAATAATCGAGTACTAGGATAGCAGTAATTGAATATAATAGGTAATAATTGATTATCGGCATGAGTGAAACCACATGATCTTACACAGTTAAATAAAGAAAGTAAGTGAAGAATGTGATAATCTAAAGAATATGTTTTGAGGATAGTAATCAAATTAAGATGAGAACATCAATGGGGATATTGGTAAGTAAAATAGGGATAGAGGCTCAGTTAATTCAGATAATGCTTAATAAAGGTAATGATATTAATAGTAACGATGTGTTGCTATTAGTGGTGTTGATAAAGACGGTAATGATGGGTTATCGTCAGATGTTGTTTATGATCATCGTTGATGGTCAAGTTCAATAATCATTGTTAATGATGATGATGATGGTGGATGGTTGGACATATGTTTGCATGTTTGATGAACATTACATATATCATTGCATAAAGATGATGGTCTGGGCGGAAAGCAAACGATGAATCGCGATGGTGGAGGCCACGATGGGTGTTATCTCGGCCTTGAGGGTAGAGTTGGGTAAGGAGGTTCTTTATGGCATGGACTTGCAACCCGTGGCCAGAGCGCCCTATTGACAACCTGACTACCCTGATGAGCCACTGTACGTTTTCAGAATTAGTGAGAGTATCTGTGGAGATCATCTGGTATGGTGATGCGTCCCTGTTAGTTAAACAGATATGTACTCCTAGTCGACTTTCCAGAGTTAGATTTGATGGATCCACATGTGCATGGAGTAGTGACATTGCATAGCATTGCACGCATTCTTTAACATGATATATTATGTTTGTATGATTGTGTGTTGTATGATCATCTTATTAACTACTCTGTTACCGTTTATATTCATATGTATATGACTTCTCACTTCCTACTTTTGTTGTTCTATGCATGTACCTTGTTTATGCAGAGGAGGGTGAGCCAGCTGCTGAGGAGTGATCCCGAGGAGATTGCTTGCTGGTAGTTAGGTTGCTAGTTTGCTAATTTGTTTTTCGTTTTATCCGATGTATTATCGGTGTATTGTATACCACCTCTGATATGTGACATTGGGTTTTGGCTTTAGTTTATTTCCGTAGTTGTTGAGTTTCAAATATTTAAAACTTATTGGTTTGTACGGTTAATTGTCTTGGATAATGTGATACTTGCTATTGCTACTCTTTAAACAAGTTTTTATTTTAACACGTTTTTAATTTAAAGACTTGTATGATCTTTTATATTAAATATCATGAGCGGGGTAATGGGTGTCACAACATCTAGTAGAGGATATCAATGTATTGCTCGGATTCGCCACGACACAGAAGAATCACCAACTGGTCTCATGACAGCCCTTCCAACCCTGATGCCTCCAAAGACCATTTAAGATCGTCACCGTAAGATTCACACCAGCATCTAGGTGTAAGCTCAACTCCTAGACTCAAGGCCTTACAAACTCATGCAATGAAATGCCAATGCTTACACCAGGCAGATGCGATAAAGCAATGTCCATCCACCGGATAAACCTCAAGGTTCACTAAGGTTCTCTTCCTTAGGAACTATATGTGTCTTTGTATTATAAAACTTTTATCCACCGGATAAATCTCGTGATCCTTCCGGGATCGAGTCATCACAAGACTGAAACAATTAAACGACTTCCTCGGATCTGGACCACCGGTCCGTCATCACACTACTGTTTCAAAACCCAAAATGTTTCATGTTTGTGTTTGTGTCTTATGAATTACATCTCAAGTCCCAAGTGTTATGAAGAAGGATTGAGAATCCTCTTAGATAAGTCTTCGATCCTTTCTAAGATATTAATTCCTTGAGTTTCCAGTAATGAAAAGAGTATTGATTCACTTAAGGCTTATGAAGTCATTGATGAACTAAGTCATCAATGGTATAGTACATGGTCTTGTTCCACCATATACTATACTTAATTATCTCTTTTCTTTTGCACTAAGTTAATTACTTAACTTAGGTTTCCATGCGTAAAACTTTACGACTTGAGTTGAAAACTCTCGGTTTTAAGACTTTGTAAGCCAAAACCTTTCTGATTGAAAACTCATTTGATTTAAGAGAATTTTGTTACTGACTTGAAGTAAAGTACCTTAACTAATTTGAAAAGGGTTTTTCCTTATTAACTTAGTGTAAAACCGTGATCTAAGTTAGCGTAAAGAAATGGAATTTTATTTTGTTTTCAAACTATGATTTAATTAAGTCAAAACTTTACGACAAAGTCCTCTTCATACTTTAAAGATTGAATGTTAAATTGGTTTTTTAAAAAGAATGTGACATCCTACTAAACCTAAGGTAACTTCATTTTAATTTTACTTTCATGAAATCACTTTCATCATTTTATTTTTAAAACACTTATTTGATTGAATATACTATGACTAAAGTAAAACATATTTTCACCTTAGTTAAAACACCTAAGGGTCGAAACCCTTGTTGAACTTTGGATCAAAATCACTTCTTGTTCGTTTTTGAAATACAAGTTACTAAAACAATTATTTGCTTTCAAAAACATTGAAGTTCAAGAACAAGCTCATGTTGTTCCTTTTGTAACCATTATGGCCGAATGCTTTACCATTTGGAATGTGAAGATTTTGCTTCACTAACTTGTCAAGTAATAGCTCAAAATGATCACAATATTATGATGAACAATAATCATACATCATTCAACCATAAACAAGCATAAAAATCCTTACTTGATCTAGAGATCAAAGTATAGTTTTCAACATACATGAAAACATTTTTCCATCCAAGCATACATCATCATAACATATACTAAGCATAGAAACATTATTATAATCACAACGAAGCTCAAACAGAACTACACAGACCAATCATGGATAACATATAGCTACCGGGAAAATCCCTCAGGAAAACTCCCCTTACCTCTTCAAGTCAAGTAAGGTTCTTTCCTTTCGATCCTTCAACACTTCCCTCTACACCACAAATCACCAACTCAAGCAAATCAAGCTAAACCCACCAAATGGTGCTCACGGTCTTTGGTGTGAACGATCCTCCAAAGCTCATCGTATTCCACGAATCACCAAACTACAACTACTCAACAAATCATTCACCAAACAACATAGCACAAGTTAATCTTTGAGAAGACTTGCTAATCCACTGTGATGTAGGTTCGACCTTCATTAATTAATTAGGCTAAGGATGTTGAATTTTTACTAACTCTTCGATTAATGATCCTTAACTATGATGATAACACACTAATCATATGTCAAAGATTTGAATCAAAACTCACCCTATGACACCCTAATCTGGCATCACATGTGACCCAAAAACAACATAACATACGAAATAAAAGTTTGTTGGTTAATTTCGGAAAACAGAATTCCTTTGCTTAGATCTTACTTACTTCGAAAATTGTGATAAATTTTTTTCTTCTTATAGCAGTAAATAAAAAATACTCAAGAGCTACATCAATATAACTCGTATATATAAGACGAACGGAGGGGGAGGAGTCAAGGGCGGCTGCTGCTGCAGGGGCTGAATGGTTGGGATCTCATGCTGCAGCGATCCCTGATCCACCAAGTACTGCAGGATTATCCAAATAGGTGGCAGTGGAATCTGAATGGTCTCGACAGTGTGGATTCTCTCCTGAGGTCCCACCTCAATGTTCCCACGAAGAGTGCAGACGGGTCCCTTATATGCCACACTGCTGGCTCCCGGGTGTATGACCCATGCAGCCGGGTCCTCGCGCTGATCAAAAGTGAGGGAGCGAACCCCCGAGTGAGCTAGTCCCTCGCTCTCCGGTCCCATCTATATGCAGATAATAATATATGCCCAAAATAAAAACAGCACAGCCAAGGATAAAGCAAGGGTGAGAAACCAATATATGAACTCAAAATACGACAACTACATACATCAAGTACAAACAGTAGTCCATATATATATATATATAGGTATCAAACACCATTCTTAAACATGATAAACATATCACAGAATATCATAATAATAAAGATAAAGCATAAGGATCTCGCGCCCAACAGTCATCGTCATTTTCAAAACGTATGCATGACACTTCCATATATATCATCTAATATTTCATTCTTAATTTCCGAAAATCCCATCACCTTTCAAAGAGTTGATCAGGCTCATAATACATTCACCCTCAGGCAACAATGCCTAGCACCACCGTGCTAAAACAAGTAAATGAATCCCATGACACTACGCGATTCTCACATGGGGTGCAATCAGAGGTACTTAACAAATTGTAATCAGGCAATACTATATTGTCCAACTCAAGGCACAATACATTCCCAGAACACATATGACACCATTGTCCATCAAGGCACAATGATACACAATGACCGAAGTCATCGCAGGTTTCCTTGCCATCAAGGTCCCCTCATTTTAAATAGCACGTCTGCCAAAAACATATGCATGAGAAAACCTTTGTTCTCGTCAGTTTTTCTTTGTTATACCAATATTTCCTCGGTGAAGCGCTAAGCTATCAACCACCACAACATTTAGACTCTCAAGCCTTTTCAACATTTTATCAAAAGGGACACACAGTCCAAAACCTAAAAAGGACACACAGTCCACACGGCCCAAACCCAAAAACCCTTAACCGATGTACCAGTCTCGGATTTTGGATTCTAGAGCATACAAAACGTCTACAAGCCTACAGGACCACAAAGACTGTCCACAAGCTTACAGGACCAATTCACTAACACGGATCCTTGATCCACGTGTTCTGCAGAACACTAGAACCCCGATGTCTCGGTTTCTAGGTTCACATCCAAATTAACTGTTTTTTTTTTTCTCTTTTTGAAATACAAAAACCAAAACTGTAACACCCTTTCCGGGGGCATCACATTTACGAATATTTTAAAAAGCTATAGGGCCGAAAAACGGGTTAATTAAAAACATATAAGAAAGATGGGGGTAAATTTTTCCATTTCACAAGACATAATTGTAAAAGCTTGTAACCATTTATGCGTGTAAGGTAAATAAAACATTTCATAATATAACTTTATAAGTTCATAAAGGCTTTACATAAGAACCCAACCCGTCTACAGAAACAAAGTAGAAAGATACAGACTCAACATAAAGGATTGGAGACGCAGCTCCTAAACACAAGACACTTGGAGACGCAGCTCCACAAAAGATAAAAGAAAGGTACAAACACTCTGACACCCTACACTGGCCGACAACAGACTACACAGGGAAACACTCCTTAGATCAATCGTTGAATGCTTTCTTCGACTCCTTCATTATGGAGAGACAAGCGAAAGGAATAGGAGGCATGGATAGATCACCTCCCTCCTAATCTCCTCACTTATCGCCTTCCAACCAGGACGCGTCAAACGAGACCTAACAGGAATCCTAGTAGGGGCTACCACTGGAATTCCTATGGAAGACATCGCAGAAATTGCCCTAGAAGCAACCTTGCCAACAAGTGGCCTATCCCTAACAGGGGGAGAAGGCACTGAACGCATCGATGGAAAAGTCCATCTAGCATTCCACTTACGAGTACAACCTTGACAACAGACGACATGAAGATGAGCTATTGAGCTGTCAAGAACTCTTCCTCTGCGACCCTTGCAGATACTGAGTGTGGCTCTTCCCATGTACTTTACTAGAAGCTTATCATGACTAGATGTCCAAACGCCAAAACCACTGGGAGGCTCAACAAGGAGGTGCATCCAAAACGTCGGTTGAAGTCTCGGTAACACGACCTTCTCGGTAGACAACTAGAGAAGCACACAACGATGCAATACAAAGTAATGAGGTGAGATTCCCATTCATCAGCACAACACATGGCAGAAGTAAAAACGGTATGACGCACAAGACAATAAAATACTAGTCATGCACATCATACATCTCAATATCTCATATTATCCAATCAACAACATAAGACATCATCAACATAGGATAATAAAGTATAACCTGTAAATGTATCCATCAACAGTCATGCAATGCAATGCGATGTACATGACTCAATGCCATATGCCACAAGGGTAAGACTCTGACCCCTACTCCATGGAGCTAAACATAACTAGAGTGAGTGATTGGGAGAACAATGTCTGCGTTATCTCAGCCCAACATGTGCTATCTCAACAAGATTGCGAATTCACTTTTACGGCTCACGCCAGACGTTCTTTACCCAAATTGTGATTTGCTCGGTGTTTCAGTCAGGACGTCAGTGTTTTTCGATGGATATCCACAACACAGAGGAGCTACTCTCTGGCTACATGTGTCTTCCCCAACCCCCGACATCCCCAAGATCCTCATGATCGACATCTCAGACAATCGCACCCGCACAAAGGTGAAAGCTCAACTCCCAAGCACAACGCCCAACTCATGCACAGATGCATATGCATGTCAAGAAATGCCACAACACAAATACGTACTACACTATCACTGTAGCACCACGTCTATCTCTTGATAAACCACAGGGCACCCCTACGGGACCCACTTTCACACGACTTGCCATCAGTCGCCCATCCTTGGTTCCGTTCCGTGCAATCGTGTACCACCTCGTCATTCATAACACGATGTTCATGTCTTATGATACTTTAGTTCACAACCTAGATGTGTTATGGAGGACAGGGTCCACAAGGATCCCCTTCATTAATCTTATCACTTGTCTACCAAAGGAAATATTATTTAATTGCTATAAGTAACTCTTAGTGATTTAAACGTTATGGATTCCTTAGATGACCTAAATCATCAAGAGTGTGGAACATGATTTTGTCATGACCACTAGACGTTAGTATATGTCTTTTACTAAATCTTTGTGAGTACATTATGGAACTCATTAAATTTCCTTTTTGAAGATAATACATAATTACGCTACTATAGTAAGATCTTCAAAATACTTTCCTTAGTGGTAAACTGGTTCATGAAATCCCCTTTTATCAAACATAGTTTTGAAACTCTATACACATACTCGTAAGTTATTCAAAGCCCCAAGATACATAGTACCTCATCTTTTGCCAAACTAACGTTAAACTTCCTTTAGAATAATACTTAGTGTAAAAAGGGAAAACATATTTTTCTTTAAATCACCTTTTCATTTTCAAATGATAAAACTATAACTCTTTTATTTGGTAATATTCCAAAATTAATCATAGTAGTGTAAGGACTCATTGTTTTAAAGAAAGTACTTACAAGTATTCTCATTTCTCTTGAAAGTAGGTTTACTAACCAAAACCTTTGGAAACCACATGAATCGTTTAGAAAACTCTTTGTTCTTGAAAATATTTTCCTTGAAACAAAATGATAAAATAGGTGGTTGATCAACATCAAACCCTCATATCCTTAAATACTTTTCACACGAGATCAAAATACTTAATTTACAACACTTGGTTCTTTGGAACCAAAACTTGAATTCTTTGGAAAACTTTTTTTTAATTTCTATACCCCTTATACTTTAGTATAAGCACATTAAGCCTCTTAGCATCAACATTTTTGGTTCCTAGCCCTAATTACCATGGTATAGCCGAATGCCTCCATGTAAGTAGGGTAGGTCTTTTTAATTTCTTTTGCCTTCTTGGAATCATTTAAGTCCATTACACTATTACTTGGGCATAGAAGCTTTGGCTTCCCCTTTCTATCTTAACAAGGCCGAACCTCACATGGTGTTTTCCAACAAAATACAAGCCATCCAACAACATGCTAGTATCATGAAAACATCTCAACATATAGTCATTCTATCAAGTAGTAAATGCATGAACAAGTTCATCATTCAAAAATCCTATCCTTAGGTCTTGAACCTAAGGATAGTTTTTCACCATGCCAAAATGATTTTCAACACTAACACTCAAACCCAAATAGTCACACCAACATCATAACATACAATTCCAAATATCAACACCAAAACCCGTATACATAAATTTCAGCATATCAAGCATCAACTTGTGACAAACATTTGATTGACCAAACAAACTTGGATTTGAGCAAATGAGGACTCATATGAAAGCTTAGGATGTCTAGTTTTTGGATATAAAACTATTTTTCACAAAAAGTAACCGAGTTAGTATAGTTTTACGAAACAAGCCACTTTAGTCAGAATCCGAGGTAGAAATTTGTGCTGTGATTGAAATAGGTTTCCAAGGGTCAAATATTTACGAAAACACACGAAATTTGTACTCAAAATGAAGCCCAAGATGTATAGTTTCAGGATCAAAAACAAGAAAAAACCGAAATGACTCACACAAGGTCAGATCCGAAAATCACATTTTCACAAACTCTTTTCAACAAAAGATGAAGGGAACTCTATGTTAGGATTTTCCCTCACATAAAAATTATTTCCAACCATTCAAACACATCAATGAATACAAATCAAGCAACACATAATTATTACAACATTGCTCTCATAGAGAACCAAATAAATAAAGTAGGAAACCCTTGGTTTAGGGTTTTCCCCAAACCAAACCCATAAACCATTTTCACCACCACCAATGTAGTGTGATGAGGTTCACTCCCCCATTATCTCTTGTAGATCCCTAGGATGAGCAAAAATCCAAGCATCCAAAAGCCAAAGATGGCCGAACCTATTCATAAAGGAAAAAGTAAGTTCTTGGATTTGTTTAACAAAAATCATGAACTAGAAGAAGTTGTTTCATGATTCTAAGAAAAGATATGAAGAGAAAAGTGAAGATTAAAGCTTACCCAAGGAAGAACACTTTGAAGATCAAGATAGTGTTCTTGAAGGTCAAGAACAAATTTCCTCCAATCAAGAAACTTTCTTCACCAAAGATGATCTAGAGGTCAAGATTAACAAAGCTATGGTCTTAGAATCAAGAAGCAAGTTTTGGTTCATGGTCTAAGAGACCAAAACCGTGAGGAACTATAGGAGAGAGAAGAGAGGATTTTCGAAATGTGCATCAACAAAGAGAGCATGATCTTAGAAATGAGAAATGAAAGGTGTTCCTAGTGTTAAAATTAACACTTGGCCGAATTCTCCATCCAAAGGGGAAGTAAAATTAAATCAATATGCTAGGGAAATAGGTCTAAGAAAATGGAGGGTTGTGATTTAAAGTGGAGGTGTGTTGTTGAGCTCTTAGCAAAAGCAAACAAGATTAACCATAAATGGTTAAGATAGCTTTCTCCATAAAAGGAAAAGATGCTAGGTTATTAACAAAGAGTAATAAGAACTTAATCCATTGGTTAAAGGAATGAAAAGGTGATGGATGGTTGACAACGTCTCATGAAGCGTGAGATGCAATCATGAACTACTCCCGACATTGGGCCGGGACAACTTCGCGACCCCGGGCCAGATTACTTCCCGACCCTGGCGCGCATCTCAAAGTAAAGCGGTCCCGATTAAAATAATATATTCTTACCGGTTCCGGCTCAAAACAGCACACTGGGTTCAAAACAACACCTTATGATTATTAAGCTCATAATTGAAATTCAAATATGAATTTCCAATCATCAACTATTATTATGATTATGATTAATCGAATTGTGTTCTCAGTCATGTTATTCACACAAAAAGTTAAAAGACAGACATAGGGTTTTTAGGATGTTACAAAAACGCATATCTCCGATGCTTACGCACAAAGCCTTCCGGATCAGTTTTCCATAAAAACAACTCTTGGTTAAAAACCACGTTTTCTTTTGAAGTACTGTGGTAAACCATAAAACTTTGCAATACGGTTTGAGAAAATCCCTTTTTCTTGGATAAAAAAATTTGTTTCAAAACTGGACCACTTGAAAATACTTTTGCTTGAAATGATTTGTTTTATCGCTTTAAAACTATTGATGATTTCTAAAAGCACTTTTTCCTCTTGAAAGCTTACTTTTCTTGAACTATAATTGTTTCCACTTTTCTTTCCTTATGTCTTTTTATTTTTATTAATCAAATCTATTTCACTTTCTTATTTTCAAATTCCTTCAAAAACTCCTAGTCTTTTATTTACTTACTTAGATCCCAACCTTTTTGAAGCTTTTAACTTTACTTGATTTTCGAACCCTCACCGATTTTGGGTTCCTTAGCACAACACCAATCATCATTTTAAATCAGCACATAATGCTAAGCATACACATCATAATTAAGCATACTTAAGCATAATTAAGCATAACCAAGCATATTTAAGCAATAAATAAGGCACTCCACAAAATAATTACAATTCACCCAATACAAACAGTACATAGCCATCGAAAATTGAATTCCTCAAGTTATCTCCCCTTACCTCTTGAAGAAATTCTCCGAATGAAAAGTCGTCCGGTTGGTCCACGAATCTTCCGATCACACACCCGATTACTCAACACCAACTACATTCACACAATCAAATCAAACATCAACATTTAACAACACAAATTTCCCTATTTCTTTCTACCTAGGGTTCGGCCACTTGCTCTAAAAATTCGCTAGAGATGTCTAAAATTTCCTATTTCTTGGATGAATGATCCTTAGGTATACCTAACACTAAAACAAGTCTCTTTACACAAAAATTTGAAACAAAACTCATGTTTCCCCAATATATAAGGTTCGACCATGGCTTGGAAAAATAGGGAAGAAATTTATTTTGGGTTCAAGCTTCTAGATACTCAATCTATACATCATGGAGGGTTCATAGAAATTGATTTCTTGATCATAGGATTTTTCTACACTTTTCTAGAGATTTATGAAGTTTGAATCTTAAACTTGAACATAGCTTGAAAAAACAAGGTTTCAAGGGAAGAATATGAAGATTGAGGGATCAAATGAGGAGTGCTTACCTCTTAGACTCTTAGAGGATGAAGATGAGCAAGTTTATCAACTTTTGTTCACAAAAACCCTTGAAAGCTTCTTAAGAAAATGAGAGAAAGAAAGGAAGAAGATGAAGTTGAAAAAGAAATGAAATGAAGTGTGTTTCATGAAGGAGGGGGGCGTGGGGCATGAAGGGAGGGGCAAGGGCGTCCAAAAATTTTCACTTAAGGGGCAAAATGGTCTTTTCATACAAGGGCAAATGGTAATTAAGAAAAAGGTTAGGGGCATTTTGGTCTTTTCACGTCTAGATATTTTTTAAAGTCATCATGACACTGGCATGCTTTCCTGGGTGACTTGACCTGACGTGACTTCAAGTTTATCCGTTAGCGGGTCCCGGTAAATCCCTATTCGGCTCCGTTCTTCACCCGATTTAAGATTTCGCCCGAATAACTTATATTATGTCACTTTTTAGTACGAAAAACCAATTTTATCAAAATTGTTATAAATTCGATTCTGAGCCTAACTATTTCGTTCACGAGTCAAAATTAGGTCTTCTGATCAGTAAAATCTTTCTGTCAGTGAAAACGCAGACCGGGCTGCATCTGAATTTTCAATCCAAAATTTAACCGTAACTCCCTACAATAGCGGTAAGTGTGGCTATGGTTTCAGTTTATTTAAATTCACTCCCTAGAACCTTCGATAAAGTACAAACTCACTTATACAGTTTATTGATCTTAGAAAGCTCGAAAAATCGGGGTGTTATATTACTACCCTACTAAAAAATATTTTCATCCTCGAAATTACGTACCTTGAAAAAGATAAGGATATTGCACTCTCATCTTGTCTTCAGCTTTATGTTGCCTCTCCGGTTGTATTATCCCAAATAACCTTGACTAAGGAAATTTGTTTGCCCTTGAGTTGTCTGATCGTCGTATTCGTGATCCGTACAGGAGAAGTCTCATAAGACAGATTCTCTTTCAAAGGTACTTCGTCGGGTCTAATTACATGAGATGGATCAGGAATATATTTCCTCAATTGTGAAACGTGAAAGACATTGTGAAGATTTGAAAGAAATGGAGGTAAGGCAATTTGATAAGCTACTAGGCCAATACGGCGAAGAATTTGGTATGGACCAATGAATTTAGGGGTGAGTTTTTGGGCTTAATAACCCTACCTACCCCAATCATGGGAGTGACTCTCAGAAATACATGTTCGCCTTCTTGAAACTCGAGAGGTCGTCTCTGTCGATCAGAGTACTCTTCTGCCTACTTTGGGATGCCTTCATCTTTTCGCGAATTTGCCTGACTTTCTCCGTCGTTTGCTGCACGACTTATGGACCTAGAATCGTGCTCTCTCCATCTTGATACCAACAAAGAGGTGTTTGGCATCTTCTCCCGTATAGGGCCTCATAAGGTGCCATCCTTATGCTTGAGTGATAACTGTTGTTGTCTGTGAATTCGATTAACGGTAACAGTTCGTCCCAACTACCTCTATTGTGTAAGACACATGCCCTTAGCAAATCTTCTAATGATTGAATTGTTCTTTCGGTTTGTCCATCTGTTTGAGGATGATATGCCGAACTTAATCGTAACTTGGTTCCTAGCGCTTGATGTAAGCTCTCCCAAAAACATGAAGTAAATTTAGGATCTCGATCTAAAACAATACTCGAGGGTACTCCATGGAGTCTAATCACTTCTCTGATATACACCTCGGTTAGTTTCGCTACTGTATAGTTGATCTTGATAGGTAAGAAATGTGCCGATTTCGTTAGCCTATCAACGATTACCCAAATTGAATCAAAACCTCTAGCAATTCGCAGTAATCTTACTATGAAGTCCATTGATATGCTTTCCCACTTCCATTTTGGTGCATCTAAATATTGTAACATCCCTACGGATCTTTGATATTCTACTTTTGCCTTCTGACAAGTCAAACATGATGCAACGTATTCTGCAACTTGCTTCTTGATGCCTGGCCACCAAAATCTCTGTTTCAAGTCCTGATGCATTTTGGTTGAACCTGGATGAATGCTCAAATTACTCTTATGGGATTCCTCTAGAATCGTCTTTCTCATCTCAGGATTATTGGGTACACAGACTCATCCATTGTACTTTAAGTTACTATCCAGTCCCAAGCTAAACTCATTAGTTTTTCTTTGTTCCATCAACTCCTTCTTCTCTTGAAGATGCTCATCTGCAGCTTGTTGTTCACGTATCTCTTCCATTAGTCCACTGGAAATTTTGATCATTCCCAAGCTTAGCTTCTTTGGACTTATCTCCATTGTCAAGTTGAGTTCACGGAATTCTTCAATTAACTCTAATTCCTTCAACATCATAATTGAAATATGAATGCTTTCCGGCTTAAGGCATCTGTACTATGTTAGCCTTTCCAGGATGGTACTGTAACATGAAGTTGTAGTTTTTAAAAATTTCATCCATCGCCTTTGCCTCATGTTGAGCTCCTTCTGATCAAATAGATACTTCAAGCTCTTGTGATCACTAAAGACATCAAACTTAGCACCATATAAATGATGTCTCCATGTCTTTAGTGCAAAAAACACCATAGCTAACTCCAAATCGTGTGTGGGATAATTCCTCACGTGAGTCTTTAATTGCCTTACGCATATGCCACCACTTTTCGATGCTACATGTAACATCCCGGTTTCTCTGTGACTCTGATCGAGCTGGTTAATCTCGATCGGGGCTTTGGATGATTGTGTGAATTGTTGTGTGTTAGTTTTAGGCCTAGTTTGAAGCTTAGGAATAGGCTTGAACAAGGTTGGAGGTGCTTAAGGCGTTAAACAAATAAATGAGGAAGTCAGAAGACTGGAAGTTCTTCTCTCGCTGAGCTTGACGCTCAAGCGTGGTAGGACTCCATGCTCAAGCGTTCAGATGCTTAAGTGTGGGAGGAGTTGGACACTTCAGCGTGCTGAGTGCGCTGAGCAGCTGCTCTGAGTTTGGACGCGTGTGAGACACGTGTCAGGTCAAGGAGCAGGCGGAGTGGACCAGGTCCCACGCTCGAGCGTGGAGAGACCCCACGCTAGAGCTTGGCAACGCTCAAGTGTGCAAAGTGATGAATGCTTAAGCGTGGATAGCAGAAACAATAAGCGGAGCTTCCACTCTCATCTTCTCATTCTGCACGGAATTCTCTAAGTTCCAGCGAGTTAGAGAGAGAAGCTCTAGAATTTTAGAAAGGGGAAACCCACTTTCGAGGTGATCGAGCTGCCGGAACGCGATTCCGACTACACCGTTACAATCGCAGCGAAGTTTTACACAACTCCAGTGGATTAGTTTCTCAATTCGCCCCAGGTAAACTCGAACCCCTAACACGCGTTCTTCGTGTTCTTGGCGTTCTTCGAGTCTTTACCTTTTTCTTTGATCTTTTGGGCTTGCCGTAGGGCTAACACTGTTGTATATGGGTTGTGCTCGTTATTAGGGCAAAGTGCATGCTCGTGATTTCCCGCAAATTGAGGACTAAGGCCGCGGCTACCAAGAGGATTGGGGTTGTTCTTGGGGCTTTTCTTGAAGGAGGAGTGAGCCGGTGATCACATGGATTTGCGTGCCGACAGCTCAGGTGGGGAGAAAGAGTACTCCTGCCATCGGGAAGGCAAGAGTAATGTAGTTGTGATTTCTGCTATGCGTAGGGAAGCCCTAACCCTACTAGTGGTTGAGCCCTGATAAAGTACCTAGACCCTAGGTTTAGCTTACTTTGGGCTATCGCCGTTAAGTTTGAAACCCCAGGTTAGAGAACTGTTAATCGAGGATGTTTACTGATGTATGACTGTATGTTGTTGGCTGTTGTTGCTATCTGTCTGCCTATATGCTACTTGGTATATGTGATATGCTGCTAGCTGCTTATATACTGTTGTTGATGTTACTGCTACTATGGTGATATTGTTGTTGTTACTATGCTGCATGCTGTCATATTAAGAGTTGTGGCGGAATGCCGTAGAATAAGTTTGGCTGTGTGCCGCGTTGTTATCAGGTTGATACCGTGGATGGTCCCGTTGCTATTGTATTGACTTCTTGAGGCTGTGGTCGTGTTTCTTGAGCTGTGGCTCGTGGACGCGTGGTGTCGAGGCTGTGGCCGTGTGGATGCAGTGGCATTGTGTTGTTTCTGATTAGGCGTGAGATCTGGTATCAAGCCCGTTGAGGATGTTTGCTGTATATCATCATCAGCTGCCAAGTGGCGAGGCCGTGTGACAGGTAGTATGGGCTGCCAGCGTCATACGAGGTTAGCGGTACCTGAGTGCGGGTACGAAAAGTAGATGGGGCGATCAAGTGAGTGGCCTTGGGGATGTTACCGGTCTCGGGAATAGTTTACAGTGACAGATGAGGTAGCTCCTATCCTGTCGTGATGCCCGATCCAGTCTGGTTTGCCCGACTAATCCCAGAGCTTTCCAGTTGTTCCAGGCTAATGTTCCGAGGCGACTGAGATACCCCTGTTCCGGTATGGAAGAGGGATGCACTCTTATTGGTCACGGCGAGCGGTTCGATTTTTTGGACAGGCTAACTTCGTTCCGACACAAAACCTGTTCCGGTGTAGACTTGTTCGGGTGTGGAACCGTTCCATTTGGGAACCTGCATAAGTGCGATTTTCGGCCGACATGCTGCATGGGATTAGTATCTTGGTCTAGAGGATTGATGTAACACCCCGATTTTCGAGTTTTCCTAATTATTTAGTATTTATGATCTTATATGTTATTCGAGGCCTTGGAAATGACAATAAAATATTCTGACCAGATAGGAATGTCCTACACAACCATAGGAAGCCATGGTTAAGTTTCGGGCAAAAGCTCAAACGGAGCCCGGTCTGCGTTTTTCACAGGTAGTAGCCTTTTTCTACTATCGAGGCCTAATTTGGACTCGTGAACGAGACAGTAAGTCTCAGGATTTTATTCTCTACATCTTTGATAAAATCCGTCCAGACGACTAAAGTCGAGAATAATACATTATATTCGGGCGAATACTCGAACTGTGAGACGATTGGAGCTGTAAAGGGATTTACCGTGACCCGCTACGGATAAGATTCATCTAGGAAGGTGTGCTGTGACTCACCAATGTCATCATTACATTTCTAGAAATATCTAGATATTTAGAAGGAAAATGACCAAAATGCCCCTAGTCTTTGAAGGAATTACCAAATTACCCTTTTTGCTTATTTACAAGTTTGCCATAGGATGAAAATATAAATACCTCTCTCACTCTCCACTAGGCCTTTCGGCCATTAACTCTCTCTCTTCTTTCTCTCACTTGTTCTTCATGTTCTTCATGAGTTCTTGAGTGTTCATCAAAAGTTCTTCACAAAAACCCTAGTTTGATATTCAAAAGTGAAGTTTTTGAGTGAAAACTTGTTTCTTCTTCACCAATCTTTGATCCTAGGAGGTATGATCCTCATCTTAACTCTCTCAATATCTCTATTTCATCTCTTGAATCACTTGATTCATGAAGATCCAAGCTTAGATCTAGAACTTGGAAAATCCATAGAAAATTGTAGAAAAATCCTGTGATCATGAAACCAATTTCTATGAACCCATCATGATGTGTACTTTGAGTGCCTAGAAGCATGAACCTAAAAGAAATTTTCTCCCTATTCTTCCATGGGAGGGCCGAATCCTAAGAATGGTGCAAGGATGGGTTTTGTTGCAATTTTTGACTACATAGCACTTGTTCTAGCTTACTTGATGTCTTTGAACACTAAACCCAAGAGCAGAACATCAACCAAAGCTCCTAACCTATTTCTCCTCTTCATGGCCGAAACATATAGGGTGTAGAACCATGAGTTTTGTCTCAAATTTTTGGGTCATAGGACTTGATTTAGTGTTAATCATGCTTAAGGACCAACCATCCAAAAGTTTAGAACCAAATGAGATCCCTAGCCTTTTTATCCTTTCATGGCCGAACCCTATACCTTCTTGGGGAAGAAAATTTATGTTTTGATGTTATAGATTGATGCTGCTTTGTTGTTTGAATTGAATTGTGTTTGATTGTTTTAGGCGACGCGAACGGAACCGGAACCGGAGCCGAGAACCGATCTAGTTTGGAGTGAACACTTTTGTGAGGTAAAGGGAGGTAGTTCATTTTGAGTTTGGTATCCTCATGGCACATGATTGATTAGTTTGTTATGATTGAATTAAGACTTGATGTATATGTATACCTATATCCTGGATTGATTGGATGTTAAGTGTTGTGCATAGTTGGTTATTTGATATAACTGTGGCATGGATGCCTTGGATGATATCTTATTGTGATATTGAACTGTTGATATATATATCTATACATATATTTATATCCTGGATGAGCATAGGACTGGCTATGTCTTGATGATTGTTAAAAGACTTGGAATCGAAAACAAAGTTTTGAAAAACGTGTTGCTTTTCAAGAAAAGTTAAGTTTCCTTTTTGAAAAGTATGTTCCTTGAAAAGAAAAAGTGGTTTTGTGAAAAGTCGTGCAAAACGTATTTTATTTCAGTAAAGCGTTTTAAAAATACGTGAAACCTTAGAAAACGGTTTTTGTTTTCAAGAAAGGTGTTTTTCACGGAAAAATGTTCTCTTGATCAAAAAGGATGTTTTGTTTCAAGAAAATCAAAGTATGTTTTGTTTTCCAAAGTGTTTTGAGAAAATGAAACCAAAAGAAAAATGATGAACCTTTGAGATGAACCCAAACCTAGTGGCCGAGACGTTGGGGCTAGTGTTTTGTGGATTGAGCACTCGGACTTCGTGTCCTATGTTTTTGATTTGAGTGGGCTTAATGCCTTTTTGAAACGAGTCGTGGACTTTATGTCTCGACATTTGAAGAATGAACGCAAAGAAAACAGAAAACTTTCTGTGTACATGCATGAATCGGCAGACGTGCCATTTGAAATCGAGCTACAACTCTAGTAGTTGAGAATTTAATCAGTCAAGACCACTATGTTTATAGGGACATTCTGTGTTCGAGATCCCACAACTGGTCGGTGGCGTAGCAACACCGTGCCGTGGTAAATCAACTGCCAAACACGAATGAACTCGATCTGAGACTGGTGTATTTAGGATATGGTTATGACGTGGTACCCTGGAACAATTGCAGTTTGGACCTAAATAGAGAGGCCGGCTCATGAGAACAATTGTGTTATAGGTGTTACTATGGCCTATCACTCGATGTTGGGAAGTTAGAATCTCCAGAGTACATGAATTAGAAAGATGATATTAAAGTCTCATGCATTATTATAACTCATGATTGTGTTTGAGATATTATATTGTGTTGTATAGATAACAGCTCATATAACTGTATTTATTTGTGGATGTTTATACTGCTGTTTGTCGCCTGTGCGGCTATCGTGATAAACTTTATATGAGTATCTCACCTTTGCCTGTACATGTTGGACACCTTGTTGTGTTTTTGGAACACATGTACAGATGTTGATCATAGGTCCCCGCGGAGACGTGAGGACTCGGATGACGGAGCATTCTGATGAAGTTGACGTTGGGTTGTACCCCAATGGCTACTTTTAGCCGACCAGCTTAGGAGTCTTTTATTTTGAGCAGTCTTATATTATATTACTGCACATATGTTGAAATTATTTCTAAGTCTGTAATATGTTATATATTAGACCAGGTTTTATGTTATGTTTACGTTTTTATGAACAGTGAATATCAATTTGTGATATGAAGTTTATTCCTTCATCTTGAGTTTGTATTGCCTATGCATGCAGAAAATTTTTAGAATCGCGTTTTTGAAAGTAGCTACTTAATTAATGTATTTTCCAAAAGCAACCAGCTTTTTATTTTCTTGATTTATTTCCGCATTAGAGTCCGTGTATGTAGCACCCGCGTGGGGGGGTGTTACATTAGTGGTATCAGAGCTGGTCGAGTCTTTTGGGAATCCTTGGGAAGTGAGTCTGTTATGTTTGTGTTGTGTGATCTCTGTGTGAACTTTGTTTGAATTGTTTCTATGTTGAAGCAATGTGTGTTGACACACTAGTACACTGTTACTTGACACACTAGCACTTAACGCACGAATTTCTGTTTCCTTATTAAGGTATGATTGGTCTGCCTTGTAGGGAAATATGAATCTTAGAGATGGTTGTGGTGGAGGTCGCAGCACTGCTGACAACAATGCTGATGACAACAACATCAATCGAGCTATCCAGGCCATGGCTGATATGGCGGCTGCTGTTGCTCAATAGACAGCTACGATGGCTCAACAGAATCAACAGAACCAACAAAGAGCTGATCTTGCTGCTCATAATCCACTGCAGTTTCGTGGGGACTGGAAGTGCGAGAGATTTGAAGGAGTTCTGTGCTTCGAGATCAAGGAGTCAGTGTTACCACTGGAGATCCGTACCTTCGGACAAGGAAGGGAGAACAAGAGTACTGCAGGAGGGCCATCTAGGTCCAGGAACCCAAACCAGTACTAGAACCAGAAAGGGAGGCAGTCCCAGACGAAGCCATATTCCCGACCTCAAGGGAATGGTCAGAAACAGCAATCTTATCATTCTGTCGCTTCTACTTACAGTGGACGGAGTGGAAACAACCAGAACCAAGGCCAAATCTGGAGATGTTTCAAATGTGGGAAACACGGACATCAAGCTAACAACTACGAGCTGGAAGGAGTTATATGTTTCCGATGCGGGAAGATAGGACATTTCATGAGGGAGTGCCCTACACCAAAAACCAAGCCGACTGTCAACAATGTTTGAACTGCTAGACCAACAGCGAGGGGAAGGGTTTATACCATGATTGGCGTTGATGCTTCCAAATCTGATGATCGCATACAAGTTAGTTGCATCATAGCTGGTAATCTCCTAACTATACTATTTGATTCGGGTGCAACGCATTCGTTATCTCTTTGGCTTGTGTGAGACAATTAGACTTGCCTGTTTCTTCGCTGTCTTTTGATTTGATTGTCACAACTCCAACTACTAAGCCTGTTACTGTTAGTACAGTATGTTTGAATTGTCCTATTACTGTTCATGATAGGAACTTCCTTGTTGACTTAATATGTTTGCCTTTGACTCAATTGGATGTGATCCTAGGCATGGATTGGTTATTTTCCAACCATATCCTTTTAGACTGTGCACATAGAACCTTAGTCTTCCTGACCCTGAGATTTTTGGATTTATAACTGCCAACCAAGTGAGAGCTTCTTTGAAAGATGGAGCTCAGGGATACATGCTTCTATCCTGTTTAGAAAGCGAGTTCGGACCTAAATAGAGAGGCCGACTCATGAGAACAATTGTGTTACGGGTGTTACAACGGCCTATCGCTCGATGTTGGGAAGTTAGAATCTCTGGAGTACATGAATTAGAAAGATGACACTGACGTCTCATGCATTATTATAACTCATGATTGTGTTTGAGATATTATATTGTGTTGTATAGATAACTGCTCATATAACTGTATTTATCTGTGGATGCTTATACTGCTGTTTGTCATCTGTGCGGCTATCGTGATAAACTTTATATGATTGTCTCACCTTTGCCTGTACATGTTGGACTCCTTGTTGTGTTTTTGGAACACATGTATAGATGTTGATCATAGGTCCCCGCGGAGACGTGAGGACTCGGATGACGGAGCATTCTGATGAAGTTGACGTTGGGTTGTACCCCAATGGCTACTTTTAGCCGACCAGCTTAGGAGTCTTTTATTTTGAGCAGTTTTATATTATATTACTGCACATATGTTGAAATTATTTCTAAGTCTGTAATATGTTATATATTAGATCAGGTTTTATGTCATGTTTACGTTTTTATGAACAGTGAATATCAACGTGTGATATGAAGTTTATTCCTTCATCTTGAGTTTGTATTGCCTATGCATGCAGAAAATTTTTAGAATCGCGTTTTTGAACGTAGCTACTTAATTAAAGTATTTTCCGAAAGCAACCAGCTTTTTATTTTCTTGATTTATTTCCGCATTAGAGTCCGTGTATGTAGCACCCGCGTGGGGGGGTGTTACAATTGATCTGAGTGTGAGACTCATGGGATGGATGTCTGTTGCAATTGTTGTCTCGAGAGATGTGTGCTAGAATGCAGTAAATGTTATAAATGTGATATCTGTTATATGCTACCTGTTGTGTGTTTACTACATTACTACTGTTTTCCTACTTTATGACGCGCTGTATTTCTTATCTCCCTTCTATTTTTCCTTGTTGTCTGTTTGGTGATCGCTTGAAGACGACGAGCCAGCGGAGATTCAACATGGACTCGAGGCTTCACCCGTTCATCACGGGGGCACCGCAGATGCCAGTGCTTGGCGATATTGAGATTATCTACCATGATGAGAGGGGCTGGCGGGTAGACCCCTCTACCTTTTTGATGGTCTACACAGGACCAGTCAGCCTGATATTCCGGAGTGGTACACCTCCATATGTAGATATTATTGGTCCCTATCGCATCTACCAGTTCCTCCCCTTTTCGAGGATATGGCGCCCTCTGACGCAGAAGGAGCAGAACTACGCTTGGGCAGCACCCCAGTCATCGGTTGTGACCAGCAAGAGAGGTTACGTCTACCGAGGCCAGCGCAGGAGGACCGAGCAGTACTTGAGGAATTATCGCAGGCATAGGATCATGGTGTCAAGTTCTTCGTCAGAGTATGAGCTGATTGTGCGTTACAGGCATAATCATGGTGAGGGTCAGGGTAGCTCAGGACATCCTCACCACTGATGGTGAGAGCCTGCCAGTGCGTCCTAGGGAGTGAGTTGAGTGCTTTTGATGTATCTTTTGAGAGGGGATGGGGGTTGCTGGTGACTCCGAGTGTTTTCTTTTGCTCTTGATGTATTTTTGGTTTCTACCCGACCATATGTATATGTAGGTATAGTGCCCTACTGATGGGGCTAACTTATGCACGTTATTATACAGTTACGCTTATTTTGCGCTTTATACTCTGATCATCATTTGCTATGCCTACCGTTCTTGTTTACGTCGTTTTGTTTTCCGCAGCGCTGCTTGTATACCACGCTATCGCTTTATATACGGCTAGGCATAGTTAATAATAATAATATTAAGAGGTTTGGACTAATGGGAAGGCTTCATATGTTTGGGGTCGTCTCACTACATTAATACACAACCTAAACCTTGATGCGAAGCATCACAATATACTTCGTAACGTTCACTTGGTTCAAGAAGTATTAACACTGGCGAAGTCATCAAAAGTTCCTTTATCTTCTAAAAACTTTCTTCGCACTTGGCAGTCCACATGAAAGGTCGGTCTTTCCTTATGAGTTGAGTCAATGGTCCTACGATTTTGGAAAATCCTTCGATAAACCGTCGATAATATCCAGCCAAACTAACGAAACTCCTTATTTCTGTTACTATCTTTGGCCTTTCCCAAGAAAGTACAACTTCCACTTTAGTAGGGTCAACAACAATCCCTTCCTTCGTTATGACATGTCCTAGAAATCCAACTTCCTCAAGCCAAAACTCTCACTTGGAGAGTTTCGCATACAGCGTCTTCTCGCGTAAGACTTGCAGAACTTGTCGCAAATGTTCTTTGTGTTCCTCACGACTCTTAGATTAAATGAGAATGTCATCGATGAACACTACAATGAACTTATCAAGAAACGGACGAAAAATCATATTCATGTAGTCCATAAAGATAGCAGGTGCATTCGTTACTCCAAAAGGCATCACGAGGTATTCGTAATGTCCGTAACGAGTCCTGAACGCAGTCTTAGGTATATCCTCAGTCCTTACTTTCACTACAACAGAAAAGGCTTTTAATAGCGTTTATTTTTGGCATTTAATAGCGCTATTAAATAGAGCGCTATTAAATAGAGCGCTATTAAAGGTTGACACAAACAGTGGCGTTTAAAAAAGCTCTATCTAAAGTAGAAAAGACAGCGTTTGCTCAGGGAAGCGCTTTCTAAAACCCAGGATTAGATAGCGTTTCCTTGAGTAAGCGCTATCTAAAAACCAAGAATAGACAACGCTTTCTCAAGGAAGCATTGTCTATTCTTGGTTTTTAGATAGCGCTTACTCAAGAAAGCGTTATCTATTATGATTTAGATAGCGCTTTCTTGAGGAAGCGCTATCTTTCCCCATATTTATTTTTTAATAATATGCTCTATTTTCTCCTACTCATCCCTGCACTCAGCAAAACCCAGACAGCAGTACAGTATACATAATTGGCACAGTATAAATAAATTCATTTCATTCATTAAAAATGTTACAATATACACAGTATACACAATTCAAACTATAATTCAAACATGCATATTACAATATACAATCCCAAACATTAAAATATATACACTACACTAGCTAGCTACTAATTCAAAATTTCTTCATCCTGCAAAGCATCAACCTGCAAAATTGGAGACAAATCATCAAACTATTAAATGAACTTGAAGTATAATTCAATGTAATCATCACAACGCACAACTTAAAAATAATACTAAAAAGACAAACTTAATTACCTTGATTCATAATAATATAGTTACACCACTCATCCAAAATTTCAAATACTTGATCATCGGTGTATGTATCATATTTACTATCGGGAAAGTACTGCATGCGATAGAAAAAGTAAATTAAGTTAGAATCAAAGTATATTCAAATGGTCCAAATGTAAGTGTAGTTAAACCGAAATTATGTACCGACGATGGGATTTGAATTTGGTTATGAGCGATGATATCCTTAAGGAACCTTAGAACATAGTATCCACAGTCTATGCTGTTGTATTGGCGGGCGCACTATAAAACAAAAATAATCAGTTAATTGGTTTTAAATTTGAATAATTGCATAATTGCAATGTGAACAAATTAATATACTTCTACAAAGATCCATTTTAGTCTTTGATGATTTTGAAGATCGGGACTTGGCTCCCCTTTTGCATCCATGATGAATTGTCAAAGCACTGAAATGGAAAAACAAACAAATTCGTTAAGGTACACGTACAATTTAAATCACAACATATATGAGATAAATTTCAAATCATTTTTCTTACTCGTTAAAGATAGTCATAAGCATTTTCCGCTGTGTAAAGGGTACATGCAATGGATCCATGTAGTAGATTGTGTCTTCATTGGGATTGATCGCTAACAATGCCCAATGTCCCCTACAAAACAAGAAAAAGAGTTAGCAAATCATTTGCAGATAATTAATCACAATAAAATACAGTACCATGTCATTAATTAACTAAATGACTCACACTACATTCATAGGTGCCAGAAACAGGGAATTGCCATCTGGACTTGCTAGCTCAAGGCGTTCAGCTATATACTATTTTTGCCCAGATATATATGGATGTAAAGCTGTTTTATTTGGGCCTAAGAATACAAACCTCCCGGTGTTATTCGCGGGGATCAACATCTCTTGGTATAAGTACCTTAAAACATGTATAATAAGCGTTAATATATATTTAAATTATGAAGAATAAAAGAAGTTATATACTTTAAAGTTTGATGTGTTACCTGAGATATACGCTAATACCAGTCTGACTGATTTCATCACGAGTGATAATCTCCTCAATTTCGTCTTTACCCACTGATAGCGTTTGTTGATAACCTAGAATTTCTTCATCCATCTCCAATTCTATTACACGGCTCAAGCCTTTTTTTTACCAGGATCCTCATGTAGGATATACAATCATATGAGCTTGCTGCTATAGGAGGCCGGGAGGAGGACTGCTGCTTCTTAGGGGATGTAATGGATCCCTTTGTATGCTCCTTGTTAATTATAGGAGGTCGGGACTCCACAATCTTCTTGCCCTTGTCCTTGGATTTGGATTTTTCGGAGATAACCTACATATTGCAATAAAGTAGTCAGTGATCACTCAGTTTAATAAATATATACAACATATCATAATGGATAGTAATTATTAACATACCTGCATGAGGTTGATTGGCCATGCGACAAAGGTACCTATTGCATGATCCACTACCATGACATCAGCATGCTCAATTGGTACAGGCAATGGTGCATGCCCCTCCAATGCAACTTCAATCTTCACTTTCACATGGCCAGTAGGTAATGGTAGGTTATGCAATGTGGCACCCTCCTCATTAAAGACCATCGCCCTAGCGACAATGCAATGAGTTGGGTGCCGTAGATACAAGTTGCACAGTTTTATGCCCTAAACCAATGATAAACGAAATATTAATTAATTAGTATGAATTAAACATTCAATGCAATATATAAAATTAAAAAATTATCATTGATAAGTATTACCTTGGGAAGAGGTATATGCGGTTGCACAACTGTGCAACTATCTCTGACACTGTGCGGGATAGGGGTAGGAGGATCACCAGCTGGCTCATAATTAGCACGTCCCTGCTTATCCTGCTTGCTAGCCTTTAACTCCTCTACTTCACGAGTTAGCTCGGCTAGCCTCCTTTGCGTCTCCAATTGACTTAACATATCTTGATGTTTTGCGCGTTGTTGTGTGCTAAAACCAATCTTTTGGGAGACGACAAACCCCACACCCCTTAGGCGACCAGGGTATTCTTCGAGATTTAATCCTCGTGCAAGAATGTCTTCACGGCCAGCACAGTCTGTTATCTCCTCCTGTGATACAGACTCTGATAAGGACATATGTGACACAAATATTAACAAACAAATTAATATGTTAAACATAATTATAATAAGAAATGTACAAATGAACTAAGTTAATTAATGAGGGCGTAAACTTACAATTTTGTCAGCCACTTCCTTAGTGGCGGGGTGCAAAATCTAGCCATCATGGCCCATGCGAGCTGTCATTCATAAGGTACCCCGCTCAACTGCCTCGGTGGTAGGATCCCTTCCTGCCCTCTTCAGCTGTACATTTGAACACACAAAATAAATAAGATTCATCAATGTTAAGGAAGAAATCATAAGTGGGTTAATCAACAAGTTATAAGGATTGTACTTACAATTTGTTCCTCGAGGCCATCATAACCCGTTGGCCCTGCCAAGTAAGGGTACGGAGGGTTTGACGCTCTAATTCGATTTGCTTTTCTTGTTTTCTGCACATACACGGATGTAAATGCATGATTTAATATATATAAATTAAGTTAACAAACAAGGTTAAGTTGTACATACCTTAAATGTCTCGTTTTCTGTGCGTGTCATTACAAAAGGTCTTTAGTCGTGCACCTTTATCATGTCTGCGTACTTTGGTGGAGGCTCATGTCTGACATTCCCACCCTTATCTTTTAAATACTTGGTCGTCAACTTTGTTCGGAATGACCAATGACATTTTCCGGCAATCTGGAGACATATTTTCCTTCGAGCCTCATTAATGTCAAAAATAGTCTACAGAAATGATAAAGGTCTAAGTTTAAAAATATACATGTTAATTAAGAAACTAATGTTAATTAAATATTACTTATTTACCTGTATATCGCGCCATATGTGTGATTTGGCCTCATTCAATGCTTTGTCCTTCCATGTCTTGCATGTAATTGGGACCGCTTGCCGGACTACGGCCCTAATGTAACTCTTTAGCTCCTTCCCATTTTTCACCAATGGGTTTGCCTTTTATATTCCAGGCAACCTGATAAAATGAAACACTTGCTTAATAAAATAACGAAACACTTAATTAATAAAACGAAAAACTTAATTAATAATGATCTTATATACATGCAATCTCATGCCTCTACTCCTCTTTAGGATAAGATTCTTCTTGAACGTCGGTCGACGACGCCTCACTTGTGTTTCGGGCGCCTCTAGGCTAGAATCTGAACTATCGATCACTAGATGAAGACATGATTTGCAGCACAAGTAAAAACGTCAGATTACAATATAAATTAGAAAAACGTGTTTAAGTAAATTTAATTGATGAAGAAATTAAAAAAAAAAAAAAAACAAAATCATGATGCTACATGTTTAAGTAAAAACGATGAATATAAATTTAATTGATGAAGAAATTAAAAAAACAAAATCTGCTTACATGTTTAAGTAAATCTTTTCCTCTTCCTCGTTGGATTTAGACTTGTGTGTCCCTTATTGGTACGAAAAAATAGATTGATCTAAAGACCCTTGTCATGATCATTTCTAATGTACAAACCCTCATCTATCGTTGGATTGGACTGAAGTGATTGTGATGTCCAGAAGAAAGGATAATCCTCAATATTAGCATCTTCATGTGCTTGATCATCAATCCTATTAACAATCATGTTGTTTGTTAGTCAATAGAATGATGGACCACTTCGTATTAGCGGGATCGATGACAGTACACTTGTTGAGCTTGCGATGCTAAAATAAAGGGCTCATCTTTATACCCCACCTTACTGAAATCCACACGCATGAACCCCAACTCATCCATCTGTACACCGTTATTATTGTCAACCCACTTACATTGGAACACAGGCACCCGAAACATCGTATAATCCAACTTTCATATACGTTCAATTACCCCAAAATATGACATATTCGCGTATATGGGGTCGCACTTGAGATATGAGTGGCTTGAGCTACAAGAGTGATCCCGCTATTTTGCATTTTACTCTGATCATCTTGTTTTTTTGTATAAAATGTGAACCTGTTCAGTAGATAACCACTGTAAGAGAAGACATGTATTGTTGGACCTCTCGCTAACCATCTCAACCTTTATGAAATCGATGTAGGATTTACAACAAACTCTGCAGAAATGTGTTCTTTTAGCCACGGTATGAAACACCGATTGTGTTCTCTTGTCAACCAATTCTGACTCTTATTGGGATGCAAACCCTGAATTATGTGCTTATGTTTTTCAACATATGACTCAACCTCATCGGCATTGTGCAGAACATACAAGTGTGCTTGCTCCCAGCTTGCTCCCATTTTGTCTGCTGTATAGCCAATACTTCAGTTCCAGTAATACCTTGACCCATCGTTCTCCCCGTGTGACGAGACTTTGTCAACCCTATGGAATCAACATCAGTGAGGGACTCGGTACAAAACTCAACAACTTCTTCGACTATGTAAGTTTAACAATACAACCCTCTGGTTGTGATCGGTTTTTCACATACCCTTTCAATATTTTCATATAACGCTCAAAACGGTACATCCTTCTCATATAAGCAGGCCCACACAATTGTGTCTCTTTGACTAGGTGAACGGTTAAATGAACCATTATATCAAAGAATGAAGGCGGGAAATACATTTCAAGTTCACACAAAGTCACAACAATCTCTTTCCGCAATGTCGGCAACTTCCCAGGGTCAATCACCTTATTGCAAATTGCCTTGAAGTAGAAACAGAGCTTAGTCAAGGTCTCCCACACTTTGTTAGGCAAAATTGACCGTATACCAATAGGTAGCAAATTCTCTATGAGGACATGGCAGTCATGGGACTTTAGTCCCTTTAACTTCAGATCTTTTATCCACGAGGTTCCTAATGTTTGAAGAGTACCCCTCTGGAACCTTAACTCCATGAAGAAATTTACAAAGAGCAATTTTCCCTTTTCTAGCTAGAGTATGAGCGGCCGGAGGTAGATATGTACGTTTCCCTTTCTTTACTGGTCCCAACTCTTGTCTCAATCCCATACTAACCAAGTCAAGCCTTGCATTGATGCCATCTTTAGTCTTTCTTGGCACATTAAGTAAGGTACCAATGACACTATCAAAGACATTTTTTTCAACATGCATAACATCAATGAAATGTCTTACGTATAAGGATTTCCAATATGGCAGCTCAAAGAAGATCGACCTTTTCTTCCACCCTCTTGTGGCAAGCTGTCGTGCAAAAGGTTTCCCGAATTCCCATTGAATGCCTTTCGCCAGAATCGATAATGATGATTTGATTGCAAAAATCTACGGTGCCTAAGGAAGACATTCTTCTTACCATGTTCAAATTGTATCCATTGAATGGCTTTCCAGTCATTCTGGGGATTCTCTCACAGGTACCGTGAGAACCTTGCCAAGCTCTCAAACTTGGCCACATATTCAGCTACGGATATGTCTCCCTGGCGGAGTTGTAAGAACGCTGATTCCTTCTGGATGCGAACACTGTGAGGAAAGTACTTTTCCAGGAACACTTCCTTGAACCTATCCCAATTTATGGGAACTTCTTGAACTATCCAACCTCCCCTAGCACAATTCCACCAGTGCTCAGCCTTTGACTCCACCATAAAGGTAGAAAAATCCACCTTCTGTACATCGTTGTATCTCATCACTCTGAATATTTTCTCCAGCTTCTGAAGCCACTCCTCAGCCTCCACAGGATATGAACTATCGCGAAAGGACGGAAAATCATTTTTCTGAAACTCTGATAGGCCCACATACTGAGGATCCTGAGCTGTAACCAATCCAGCGTTGTTCTGAGCATTACCATTATCCCTCATCTGACGGAGTGTCTCCATCTGCTCTTGCATGACTCTGGTCATTTCGGCCAGAACTGCTGCAAGTGAACCATTAGCGTTAGCCCCACGCCCACCAGTAGCCATAAATATGCACACCACCAATCAAACACTGGGTTGATCAGGTCCAATATTTCAAAGAATAGCATGCAGCATTTATAACTCTAACAAGCAGTCCTATGCGCCCAAATTTTAATTTTTTAGAAAACAACCCATTACCACAGTCCAATTTAGGATTGAACTGCTTTGATATCAAAAATGTAATGCCCTTAGTTACATTAGCAACCCGAATAAAATATTTTTAAAAAATCTTGTGAAATAAAATTTTCATAGTATAATACTTAATGTAATAATAATAATAATACTAATAATAATAATAATAATAATAGAATGGTCTTTACATCATAAAATTCTCAAATCTGAAATAACATAATTAATCCAAAAACTCTTAAAACAAGGTGCCAACTAAAAACCCAAACGTATAAAAATAAAATAACTAGGGTCTAGCCATATATGGCCCATTACATTATAATACTAATCAATGCTATAAGTCTTCAAGCCTCCTCGGTCTCAGGAATATCGTCCTCGTTGTAACACCTCGTTTTCTTGATTAGTGTATGGGACAATAATTAAGCATGGCTAATTAGGTTCCTTATGTGTTGAGAAAGCCATGGTTCAAATTTGGGACAATTTGGCCTTGGAACGGGTCAAGAAAGTGGAAAAACGTGAAGGAACAGAGTAAATCAGCGTCCAACGTTTAGACGTGGAGGAACCCCACGCTCAAGCGTTGGCCGTTGACGTCCGAGCGTGGGTAGTTGTATGTCAGAGAGTGGAAGGGGGTATGCGTGGGGGTGCGCGTGTCAGCACGCACGCGACGCGTGGCAGACACGTGGCAATCAGCGTCCCACGCTGAAGCGTGGAGTCTTCCCACATCAGAGTGTGCCAAAGCTAAAGCATGGAGTCTTCCCACGCTCAAGCGTGGACAGCTTGACAGCATTACTTAACTTTTCTCTTCTCTTTTCTCATAGAGGGAGAGGGTTTGAGATTCCTAGAGAGAGAATGTGAAGCTAGGGTGAGATTGGAGCATTGGATCGTGATTCCACCTACGCCGCTGTGATCAGGGCTTCGAGTATTACGAGTTCCACGGATTAGTTTCTCGATTCTCGAAGGTAAGCTCGAATCTCTAGCACGTCGACCTTAGTGTTTTTCATTATCTTCGTGTTCTTCGAGCTTCTCCCTTGAATCTTCTTGGTTTTGGTATTGCCCTAGGGTTAACTATGTTGTTTATACGTTGCTTCCGTGATTAGGGCAAAGTTCGAGGTCGTGATGGTGCTTGTGGTGAAGGAGGCAGCCGCGGTGGTGGTGGTGGCTGTGGTGTTGGTGTGATCGTGATTGTGTTCATGATCGTTGCATCAATCGCTCCAAGGTGGGGGAAAGAATTACACTCGTCGGGGAGGCAAGAGTAGAGTAGAATACATTAATATGCGTAGGGGATCAGAAACCTTACTAGTGGTTGAGTAATCGACAACACCTAAGTCCACATTGGCGACAACTGTAAAGTGGCACCAATCTAGGGTTAGGCATTATAGGTTTATCACCGTAGGATGATACTATGTTGATCGAGGTTATATGTTTAACATGCTTATATGTCTGCCATGATGTATGTGTGGATACGTGCTTTGCTATGCTCGTGACAACATGCTTTACTGTCTTAATGGGTGATGTTGTGATAACATGTTTATTTATTTTATTCGTTGATATGGTGATAATGTGCTGTGAGATAGCATGATACTGTATATGTGATTGTTGGTATGATTAGAGCTAACCGATGATTATTGTGAATTGGGTGATGTGTGAGATAAGATCATTTGGTGGTAATAAGCTACTGCACTCAACCTGGAGAAATGATTGAGGACTATGGATAGTCGTGAGCACTTTGCTTGGTTGGGAGTGTTGGTGTTCAATGTGTTACGTGACAGGGTTGAGTTGCTAAGCGATTGATCGAAATGAGTCGTGAGGATTCATGCTAGATTGCATTTTGTGGTGATGTTACAACCGCATAGATCTGGGATTACGCGAGGTCAAATCGAAACTACAGATAGATGCTTGGTAGGTCTACTGTGAACTTCTGAGATCTCCGATGCGCCTTCCGACACCAGGACAGCTATTCCTATCGGGAATGGGGAATAGTGTCACCTTGCTTGGTAGGGGGTGAGCATCCTGCTTCGTAAGGGATGTAATATACCCCTGGGTGTAATGGAACTTGCTGCTCGGATGACGTTTGACTTTCATCCTGCTTGGTAGGGGATACGTTGTGACATAGGAATGTGGCCGCGTCTTCATGTCAGGTCTAGGTGCATGAGAGAGTGTGAGATGAGTAGTTAAGATCAAAAAACCCGAGGATGGTTGTTGGTGATGATTATGTGTGTGGTTATGCTATTAATGTATCTGCTTTACCTATATCCCTATTTATGGTGAGATGTAGTTCTTATCCCTTGTTTTCTCTATACTGTATGTCTTCTTAAAATGGTAAGAAGAACCGGTAGTGGAGCCAAGTGAGGAAGAGCTGGATGGAACTCTGTACGAGCCCGACGCTGGTGGGAGAGCCACAGATCCCAACCTTGGGAGGTTCTAAGTGACTGTACGGCGAGAACGAGCGAGAAGTATCCATCCTCCACGCTATGTTAGTGTACTAAGTATGTATATGGCCAGTGAGTCTGTCTTTTGATGTAGTTGGGGAGAGGAGAGGAAGTCGTCTGTATATATTTAATACCATGCTTTCTTTTTGGAAGTTTGTGCACTCTGATAATGATGTATATATGTACAGTATGTGTGTATGTTGGAAGTTTTAAATACCTCGTATGTGTAATAAGCGCGCTAATGGTTATAAAGTAATCAAGATTAGTTAACTAGGTTCTTTAATGAGGCAAGGGGACGTCTCATTTTGGTAGCATCAGAGCAGTTTGATTCTAACAAGGACTGTGGAGTCTAGAATCATAACTGTGAGTCTTGGAAGTTGTTGCTGGCTGTGTCTAGTTGGACCTACAGCGAGTTCCGATTATGTTTAGAGGTTGGGTAGAGTGTCCGATACGCAAGTTATCCTGTATGATAACTATTTAATTTATAAGGCATATGGTATGCTTACTTTTTCAGTAATATTATATGTCTTATGAATCGGAGCTAATAATTTCTTTTACAGGAAGTTAAATGGCTCGAGGACGCGGTAGAGGAGCCCAAGGAAGAGGACGTGGCGAAAGGGCCACAGGAAGAACACATGAACCAGGGAATGGACACGGAGAGACTTCCCACACGGGTGGTGGGGAGGAATCCACTGAGACCTTAAGGACAGTAAGGGAATTGTCAACTGCTATGTTGCAGCAGACGCACCAAAACGCTGAACTTATGCAGATGACCATACAACATCAACAAAGAGAGAATCAGACACATGATGTGGATGCAGAAGATGCTGGACTGACAACTTTTCAGAAAGGGAAGCCACCGCAGTTTAATGGGGACTTCGATCCGGAGGCTGCAGAGCTCTGGATACAAGAGCCAGAGAAACTTTTTGCTGCTATGCATTGTCACAAGGACCGTAAGGTGAAATATGCATCGTTCGTTCTAACAGGAAGTTCCGAGCTATGGTGGAAGGGAAAGCGAAGGATGTTGGAAGGAGTGGGCAGGATAATCAACTGGGAATTGTTCCGGGAGTGCTTCCTGGAAAAGTATTTTCCTCGAATGATGCGGAGAGAGAAAGAAAAGGAATTTATGAACTTGAAACAAGGAAGCATGTCAGTCGGAGTATACGCAGCAAGATTTGAAGCGTTACTTAAGTTCTCGGAGTTCCACCAGAGGTACCCGGAAGAGGAATGGGTATGCCATCGATTTGAGGACGGGTTGAAGTATGAACTTCAATGGACGATAGCACCGCCGAACATCTCCAGGTTTCTGCAACACCCTTTCCCGAGTGTCACATTCCCGAACGTTTATAAGGCCGAAAATATTTATTTATGCGGAAAATACGATTTTTCTTTTTCTTTTCTTTTCATAAAGATGTAATGGGATTAGTAAAGGTAATAAATATTACTAATAAGTGAACTTAGGTTCACCATGCATTACTTTGACATACATACAGTATTATAATACAGAAAACAGAAAACAAAAACAGAAACATCAACATTACTGTATACAGACATAAGTCTAATGTATGACTAACATAAGAAAATACAATAAGTACTAGGAGTCATAGCTCCCAAAAGGTACTACAAAAACTGACATAGTCTGGCCGACAACAAAACTAAAACAGCAAAAGAGTCCACCTCCGAACTCAAAGGGACTGCGGAACCGAACCATCGTCGCGTCCATCTGTTCAAGCATCAACAGCAAGTACCAGCAGAAAACATACAGATATGGGTGAGATTCCCGTTCATCAACACAACAAAACAGCAGTAGTAAAAACGGAACGACTCACCGGGTAACAGCGTACCCAACATGCTTACAAGGTTCTCAATATAAATCATGTTAAGCAGTTAACAACATAATATCATGCTAAACATTTAACAGCATAATATAAGGCATCCTTAAACAATACAGCGATGTATAACAGTAAATGTCAACATCAATAGCCATAAACATCAATAGCCATAAACATCAATAGCCATGCAATGCAATGCAATGTATATGACTCAATGTCAATGTCACTGGGTACTACTCTGACCCCTACTCCATGGAGCTAACAAAACATTCGGAGAGAGTGAATGGGAGGACATGTTCCGGTTTCTGCCAGCCATGAGCAAGATGCTACAACATTCGTAACGTGCACGTATCTGGCTTTACGGTAACACTCTCGACCAAACATGAAAAGTACGGCATCTAGTAGAGGATATCAGTGTATTGCACGGATTCGCCACGACACAGAAGAATCACCAACTGGTCACATGTCAGCCCTTCCAACCCTGATACCTCCAAAAAGACCATTGAAGATCGTCACCGTAAGATTCGCACCCGCATCAAGGTGTAAGCTCAACTCCTAGGCTCAAGGCCTTACAACTATGCACATGAAATGCCAATGCTTACACAAAGCAGATGCGATAAAGCAATGTTTATCCATTGGATAAACCTCAAGGTTCACTAAGGTTCTCTTCCTTAGAATCTACACACATCTTTGTTTTATAAAACATTTATCCATCGGATAAAACATTTATCCACCGGATAAATATCTAGTGACTCCTTTGGAATGATCCAGACTGCTTTCAGAATCGCCGACTGTCCCCACAAACCAACACAAGTCTTTTCAGCGTGTTTTGTCCTCACTCACACGCTTTCTAGGAAACTTCCCAGAAGGTCACCCATCCCATAATTACTCTAAGTCATGCACGCTTAACTATAAAGTACTTATGTTCTAAGTTCCCGAAAAGAAGATAAATCTTGTTGGTATGGGTAGTACCAATCAATTCTTATATGCCTTCCCTTAACTATACAGTCCCATACCTGCATAGCCTCAAGATTCCTTCCACTGTACAGTCCCATACCTGCACAGCCTCAGGATCTCTCTCATTCCAGTCATCACAAGACAGAAACAATTGAACGATTAACCTAGATCCAAATCACCGATCCGTCATCGAACTACTGTTTCGAAAACCAAAACGTTTCGTGTTTGTGTTTACGTCTTATGAATTATGTCTCAAGTCCTAAGCATTATGAGTAAGGATTGAGAATCCTCTTAGATAAGTCTTTAAGCCTTTCTAAGATATTAATCCCTTGTCTTTCAATTAAGGAAACAAGTGTTGATTTCACTTAAGTCTTATGAAGTCATTGATGTACTAAGTCATCAATGGTATAGCACATGGTCTTGTTCCACCACATACCATACTTAATTAACCCTTGTCTTCAACTCTAAGTTAATTACTTAACTTAGGTTTTTCACCCGTAAAACTTTAAAATTGAGTTAGAAAACTCCTTTTGTAAACCAAACAACTTTTACAATTGAAAACTCATTTGATTTGAAACAACATTTGAACTACTTACTTCATTTCTAGCATTTTCTGAAACATGAAAATTCGCTTAGCGGAATTCCATTCGCTTAGCGAAAATGAGGCAGTAATGCCTCCTTTGGAACTCCTCTGGTTCGCTCGGCGAGACACAAATCGCGTAGCGAAATATATTGTATTCGCTTAGCGAATATGAATTCGCTTAGCGCAAATTCAGACGGTTGCACCTCTTTAGAAACACCTCTGGATCGCTCGGCGAGACAGAATTCGCGTAGCGAAACTTCACTTTATTCGCTTAGCGAGAATGATTTCGCTTAGCGAAAGTTCAGACGGTTACACCTCTATTGGAGACTTCTCTGGATTGCTCAGCGAGATGTAATTCGCGTAGCGAAATTTGCTGGGTTCTCTGGGTTCGCTTAGCGAATATGAATTCGCTTAGCGAAAGTGAGGCAGTGATGCCCAACTAAGACTTTCCCTGTTTTTCGCGTAGCGAAAGTAATTTCTCTTAGCGAAATGTTGCCTTAAAACAAGACATCAACCTTATGGAACCATTTTGATTCTCTTCATGAAAACACTTCTTTTCTCATTTTGAGTCACTTGATTAGCTAGATGAACTAAGGATAAGGTATAAAACATGTTTCACTTTGGTGAACGCACTTTGAGATTAAATTCCCTTTAAAGTCACTTAGGGTTTTTCTTTGAAAAACACAAGTTATTGAAAACACTTTCTTTACATCAAAACTTGACTTGTCCAAGAACTATTCATATCCTTCCCTTCCTCAAGGTCATGGCTAATAGCCAACTAGGAATCAATGTGAGGTTTTACTTCATCAACCAATCAAAGTATGGCTCACAACACTTACACAATCATGATAACCATAATACACATTACTACATCATAATCAACATATCCAAGTCCATCACACATCATGGTCTCATAATCAACAATAAAAGTCCATACTTGATCTAGTGATCAAAGTAGGTTTTCCAACATATATGAAAATGGTTTTTCATTCAATCATCTCATCATCAACATATGCTAAAACACAACACAACATACCAAAGCATAAACTCATCATGGCAATCTTGTTCTCCATGAGAACTTAACAAAACATAACAACTAAAAGTGAACCCAAACTAAAGGGTTTCACCCACACATAATTTAAACAACCATCTTCACCACCACCATCTTGGTGTGATGAGGTTCTTCTCCCCATACCTGTTGAAGAGCAGATTCCCGGATCAAAGTCGGTTGATCGGTTTGTGAACCTCCTGATAGTTGTCACCAACTACAACAACCAAACAATCAATAATTAAACAACAATCAAACCAAACTCAACAATTCTCACAAAGAGGGTTTCGGCCACCCTAAAGAGAATAAAGCTAGGAATTGATCTTGGTTTTCCATTTCATGGATTCAAAGGCATTAGGAAAGCTAAGGATGAAATCAAGTGTTAAAAATCAAAAATTGATGAAAACACTATTCATCATCATCAAGAAGGGTTCGGCCCTAATGTGCTTTTTGAGCTATGATGAGAGTTGAATCATAAGCTCTTGGGTTTAGGTAGAGATTAATGATGTGAGTTCAAAGAACTTGGTCTTACCTCAAAAGGATTTTTCTACAATTTCCTATGGATTTTCAAAGTTTTGGATCTAAGAAATTCTTTTCATGAAAATGGATCTTGATCTTGAAATAAAGAGATATTCAAGAAGCTAAGAGATCATAGAAGTGATCTTACCTTGAAATGAAGGAAGATTGCTCAAGGAATCAAGTGAATCCAACAAAAACTCAAGCTTTTCTCAAGACAACAATGGTGTTTTCTCTCTAAAGTTGAAGATGGTGTTCTTGGCTCTTCAAGAAGGGCTGGGCTGCGTGAATGAGAGGGTGTGAGGGCTGAGTTCAGCCTTAAAACAAGTCACTTAAGGTCAAAATGGTCATTTGCCAAAAGGGTAAAATGGTAAAAGTGCAAAAGACTAAGGTTAGGGGTATTTTGGTCATTTCGCATCTAGATTTTCCCGATCATCATGACGACTCTGGCATACTCTCCCAAGTGTCCTGGGATGTTGTGATATCAAGATTATCTATTGACGAGTCTCGGTAAGTCCGTATGTGGCTCCGTTCGTCACCCGATTGAGAATTCCGCCCGAACGAAGGTCAGGAAGTTATTTTTCTGAAATTTTTACGAAATTTAACCAAAACGTAGATAATCAAATTCTAAGACTTACTGTCTCGTTCACGGGTCCATCTGAGGTCTTCTGAGCAGTAAAATCATACTGTCAGTGTAAAAACGCAGACCGGACTCCGTTTGAGTTTTTAACTCAAAACTTAATCGTAGCTTCCTACGATATCGTCGAGCATGACTATGGTCTCGGAATATTTTATTTCCATTCCTAAGACCTCGAATAAAATAAAGACATTAAAATACTGAAGAATTAGAAAACGTGAAAATCGGGGCGTTACATTCCTACCCCTCTAAAAAAAAATTTCGTCCTCGAAATTCCGTGACTTAAAACCAAACCTACTCAGTCGCTGAAGATTAAGGAAAGAAATTTTCAACAAAGGAAATTTTTCCTGGTCTTGGTCTCAGAAGAAAGTAAGAACGTATACAAAAGAATTTTACCAAATCAGGAATGAATACAGGAATATCCAGTATGCAAAAAGACTCTTCAGTATGCAAAAAGACTCTTCAGTAGGTTCGTGAGTGTAAAAATGCATAGCTAATACATGTTTACATCCATGACTCTAATAAAGTTCCTTCTTTCATAAGAACCTTCCAATAACTTTGGAATCAAAAGATAAACAGTCTGGCAAAAATCAGACTGGATCACCTTCACCAAAAGTAAAAGTGATTAGACTAAGTTTCATCAAGAAACTTCCAGTATCAAGAAGTTGTTTATGTTATAACTCAAGAAATAGTCATAACAAAACTTTTAGTGAAATAATACGAAAATGTCTAGACCAATGGACACCATATCATCAATTCACTCAATTGTCTAATACATTGAGGAATATGTAGGAGTGTGAACACAAATGTTCCCTTGAGATCAGGCAGCACTAACACAGGTGAAGTAGTCAACCTTCTCTCTAATCCTTGCAAACTTTCCTCACAGGCTTCAGTCCATTCAAACGCTTTATCCTTCCTTTGAAATCACATGACCCAAAAACTTTATTTCGTCGAGCCAAATCTCACACTTAGACAACTTTGCATACAGCTGTTTCTCCTTCAGAACCTGAAGAATCACACTAAGATATTCAGCGTGTACTTCCTGGTTTCGCGAATAGATGAGTATGTCGTCGGTGAAACAACGACAAACTTATCTAGGTATGAATGAAAGATCCTATTCATGTAATCCATGAATATAGAGGAGTATTCGTTATACCAAACAGCATTACAAGGTACTCGTAGTGCCCATAGCGTGTTTGAAACGCTGTCTTCGGTATATCTTCTGTCTTCACATGAATCTGGTGATAACCCGATCGCAAATCAATCTCGGAGAAAACTGTCGCTCTCCTCAACTGATCCATCAAGTCATTTATCCTCGGAAGATGATACTTGTTCTTAATGGTAACTTTGTTCAACTGGCGCTAATCCACACATAAGCAAGATGTTTCGTCTTTCTTTCTCACCAACAGCACAGGCGTTCCCTAAAACGACACACTGGGTCTAACGAACTGTTTTCCCAATAAGTCCACCAATTGTTCCTTCAAGGTTTCCAACTCAGCAGGTGCCATATGATAAGGTGCCATAGACGCTAGTCCTGTTCCTGGCACAAGATCGATCACGACTCGATGTCTCGAACTGGCGGTAAACCTGGTACGTCTTCAGGAAAGACTTCCGAAAACTCGTTAGTAACATGTATTCGTTGAGCTCCTCCTCTCAAAGAAACGTTTTCTTGGTTGGCAATCCAAATCCAGAATTATCCGAATCAGGGAAAACTAAGGTTTTGTTTGCACCGTCTAATAGGATATAGTTACAAGATAACCAATCCATCCCTATGATCAAATCCATTTGCGAAAGAGGCAAACAGATTACGTTCTATCCACTACGGAAAGTAGAACAGTTCAAACAGACTTTCGCAGTTATAACAGGCTTGGCAGAAAGTGCAAGAATTACCAAATCTAAGGGTAAGGAAAGATACAGATAAGGTTCTACCTTCCACGACGATCTGACCGTGAATCAAATCTTCCCTTTGAGAAGTCTCAGCATCATCCCTAGTATAAACTCCACTCATTGCCTTAGGCTTCACTGTTTGCACATCGTTGACAGAATGTGTAGCTTTTGATTGCACACAATCGCGTGAAGTATGTCCTGGCTTCCCACACTTGAAGCATATGATTCCCTTGATTAAGCATTCTCTGGTGACATGATTGTTCTTGCCACACTTCATGCACTTCTTTGGGGCGCTTCCAGATTGACTAATACTCCCACTACTTCCCCCTACAGAACGTTGTTGTTGACCTTGTTGTTTTGCATATGGTTTCCATCGAGATCTATCATCACGACCATTGGTGCCTTTATGGAACCTAGTCGGTCCAGAGTGATGTTGCTTTCCTCCACGAGTCTTCATCAGATCTTCAATTACGAAGCATTCATCTACCAACATCGAGAACTCTTTGACCTTAAGAGGTTGCACCTCTCCTCGAATCTCGTCCCTTAAACCTTCTTCGAACTTTGTGCACTTCCACTCCTCGTCGGGATGAAGATGGAAATACCTCGAAGACTTCAGCAGGAACTCAAAACGATCAGCATATTCTTTGACAGACATTCCTCCTTGACGTAGCTGCAGGAACTCCATGTCTTTCAACTCGTCGGAAAAGCACTCGTTCTAAAGAACTCTGCTAGCGACAACTTACAAGAAAGCAAAAACATTACTACCCTGTCCAATATCATTCCCCTTCAGAAACAATAATGCAGAGAGTAACAAACAACCGTTGTCTTCTTCACAGAAACACAACACAGAGAGCAAACAATACAAAAGGATAGACCAAAGTCATCATCCTCTCCAACATTGTTTTCTCTCAGAAACAATAACACAGAAAACAATCAGAGAAAACACAACACAAACAAGACAGACCATAACCTACAAACCCCAAAAAGACTCGGCCAGCTCTGATACCAAATAATGCAACACCCTTTCCCGAGTGTCACATTCCCGAACGTTTATAAGGCCGAAAATATTTATTTATGCGGAAAATACGATTTTTCTTTTTCTTTTCTTTTCATAAAGATGTAATGGGATTAGTAAAGGTAATAAATATTACTAATAAGTGAACTTAGGTTCACCATGCATTACTTTGACATACATACAATATTATAATACAGAAAACAGAAAACAAAAACAGAAACATCAACATTACTGTATACAGACATAAGTCTAATGTATGACTAACATAAGAAAATACAATAAGTACTAGGAGTCATAGCTCCCAAAAGGTACTACAAAAACTGACATAGTCTGGCCGACAACAAAACTAAAACAGCAAAAGAGTCCACCTCCGAACTCAAAGGGACTGCGGAACCGAACCATCGTTGCGTCCATCTGTTCAAGCATCAACAGCAAGTACCAGCAGAAAACATATAGATATGGGTGAGATTCCCGTTCATCAACACAACAAAACAGCAGTAGTAAAAACGGGACGACTCACCGGGTAACAGCGTACCCAACATGCTTACAAGGTTCTCAATATAAATCATGTTAAGCAGTTAACAACATAATATCATGCTAAACATTTAACAGCATAATATAAGGCATCCTTAAACAATACAGCGATGTATAACAGTAAATGTCAACATCAATAGCCATAAACATCAATAGCCATAAACATCAATAGCCATGCAATGCAATGCAATGTATATGACTCAATGTCAATGTCACTGGGTACTACTCTGACCCCTACTCCATGGAGCTAACAAAACATTCGGAGAGAGTGAATGGGAGGACATGTTCCGGTTTCTGCCAGCCATGAGCAAGATGCTACAACATTCGTAACGTGCACGTATCTGGTTTTACGGTAACACTCTCGACCAAACATGAAAAGTACGGCATCTAGTAGAGGATATCAGTGTATTGCACGGATTCGCCACGACACAGAAGAATCACCAACTGGTCACATGTCAGCCCTTCCAACCCTGATACCTCCAAAAAGACCATTGAAGATCGTCACCGTAAGATTCGCACCCGCATCAAGGTGTAAGCTCAACTCCTAGGCTCAAGGCCTTACAACTATGCACATGAAATGCCAATGCTTACACAAAGCAGATGCGATAAAGCAATGTTTATCCATTGGATAAACCTCAAGGTTCACTAAGGTTCTCTTCCTTAGAAACTACACACATCTTTGTTTTATAAAACATTTATCCATCGGATAAAACATTTATCCACCGGATAAATATCTCGTGACTCCTTTGGAATGATCCAGACTGCTTTCAGAATCGCCGACTGTCCCCACAAACCAACACAAGTCTTTTCAGCGTGTTTTGTCCTCACTCACACGCTTTCTAGGAAACTTCCCAGAAGGTCACCCATCCCATAATTACTCTAAGTCAAGCACGCTTAACTATAAAGTACTTATGTTCTAAGTTCCCGAAAAGAAGATAAATCTTGTTGGTATGGGTAGTACCAATCAATTCTTATATGCCTTCCCTTAACTATACAGTCCCATACCTGCATAGCCTCAAGATTCCTTCCACTGTACAGTCCCATACCTGCACAGCCTCAGGATCTCTCTCATTCCAGTCATCACAAGACAGAAACAATTGAACGATTAACCTAGATCCAAATCACCGATCCGTCATCGAACTACTGTTTCGAAAACCAAAACGTTTCGTGTTTGTGTTTACGTCTTATGAATTATGTCTCAAGTCCTAAGCATTATGAGTAAGGATTGAGAATCCTCTTAGATAAGTCTTTAAGCCTTTCTAAGATATTAATCCCTTGTCTTTCAATTAAGGAAACAAGTGTTGATTTCACTTAAGCCTTATGAAGTCATTGATGTACTAAGTCATCAATGGTATAGCACATGGTCTTGTTCCACCACATACCATACTTAATTAACCCTTGTCTTCAACTCTAAGTTAATTACTTAACTTAGGTTTTTCACCCGTAAAACTTTAAAATTGAGTTAGAAAACTCCTTTTGTAAACCAAACAACTTTTACAATTGAAAACTCATTTGATTTGAAACAACATTTGAACTACTTACTTCATTTCTAGCATTTTCTGAAACATGAAAATTCGCTTAGCGGAATTCCATTCGCTTAGCGAAAATGAGGCAGTAATGCCTCCTTTGGAACTCCTCTGGTTCGCTCGACGAGACACAAATCGCGTAGCGAAATATATTGTATTCGCTTAGCGAATATGAATTCGCTTAGCGCAAATTCAGACGGTTGCACCTCTTTAGAAACACCTCTGGATCGCTCGGCGAGACAGAATTCGCGTAGCGAAACTTCACTTTATTCGCTTAGCGAGAATGATTTCGCTTAGCGAAAGTTCAGACGGTTACACCTCTATTGGAGACTTCTCTGGATTGCTCAGCGAGATGTAATTCGCGTAGCGAAATTTGCTGGGTTCTCTGGGTTCGCTTAGCGAATATGAATTCGCTTAGCGAAAGTGAGGCAGTGATGCCCAACTAAGACTTTCCCTGTTTTTCGCGTAGCGAAAGTAATTTCTCTTAGCGAAATGTTGCCTTAAAACAAGACATCAACCTTATGGAACCATTTTGATTCTCTTCATGAAAACACTTCTTTTCTCATTTTGAGTCACTTGATTAGCTAGATGAACTAAGGATAAGGTATAAAACATGTTTCACTTTGGTGAATGCACTTTGAGATTAAATTCCCTTTAAAGTCACTTAGGGTTTTTCTTTGAAAAACACAAGTTATTGAAAACACTTTCTTTACATCAAAACTTGACTTGTCCAAGAACTATTCATATCCTTCCCTTCCTCAAGGTCATGGCTAATAGCCAACTAGGAATCAATGTGAGGTTTTACTTCATCAACCAATCAAAGTATGGCTCACAACACTTACACAATCATGATAACCATAATACACATTACTACATCATAATCAACATATCCAAGTCCATCACACATCATGGTCTCATAATCAACAATAAAAGTCCATACTTGATCTAGTGATCAAAGTAGGTTTTCCAACATATATGAAAATGGTTTTTCATTCAATCATCTCATCATCAACATATGCTAAAACACAACACAACATACCAAAGCATAAACTCATCATGGCAATCTTGTTCTCCATGAGAACTTAACAAAACATAACAACTAAAAGTGAACCCAAACTAAAGGGTTTCACCCACACATAATTTAAACAACCATCTTCACCACCACCATCTTGGTGTGATGAGGTTCTTCTCCCCATACCTGTTGAAGAGCAGATTCCCGGATCAAAGTCGGTTGATCGGTTTGTGAACCTCCTGATAGTTGTCACCAACTACAACAACCAAACAATCAATAATTAAACAACAATCAAACCAAACTCAACAATTCTCACAAAGAGGGTTTCGGCCACCCTAAAGAGAATAAAGCTAGGAATTGATCTTGGTTTTCCATTTCATGGATTCAAAGGCATTAGGAAAGCTAAGGATGAAATCAAGTGTTAAAAATCAAAAATTGATGAAAACACTATTCATCATCATCAAGAAGGGTTCGGCCCTAATGTGCTTTTTGAGCTATGATGAGAGTTGAATCATAAGCTCTTGGGTTTAGGTAGAGATTAATGATGTGAGTTCAAAGAACTTGGTCTTACCTCAAAAGGATTTTTCTACAATTTCCTATGGATTTTCAAAGTTTTGGATCTAAGAAATTCTTTTCATGAAAATGGATCTTGATCTTGAAATAAAGAGATATTCAAGAAGCTAAGAGATCATAGAAGTGATCTTACCTTGAAATGAAGGAAGATTGCTCAAGGAATCAAGTGAATCCAACAAAAACTCAAGCTTTTCTCAAGACAACAATGGTGTTTTCTCTCTAAAGTTGAAGATGGTGTTCTTGGCTCTTCAAGAAGGGCTGGGCTGCGTGAATGAGAGGGTGTGAGGGCTGAGTTCAGCCTTAAAACAAGTCACTTAAGGTCAAAATGGTCATTTGCCAAAAGGGTAAAATGGTAAAAGTGCAAAAGACTAAGGTTAGGGGTATTTTGGTCATTTCGCATCTAGATTTTCCCGATCATCATGACGACTCTGGCATACTCTCCCAAGTGTCCTGGGATGTTGTGATATCAAGATTATCTATTGACGAGTCTCGGTAAGTCCGTATGTGGCTCCGTTCGTCACCCGATTGAGAATTCCGCCCGAACGAAGGTCAGGAAGTTATTTTTCTGAAATTTTTACGAAATTTAACCAAAACGTAGATAATCAAATTCTAAGACTTACTGTCTCGTTCACGGGTCCATCTGAGGTCTTCTGAGCAGTAAAATCATACTGTCAGTGTAAAAACGCAGACCGGACTCCGTTTGAGTTTTTAACTCAAAACTTAATCGTAGCTTCCTACGATATCGTCGAGCATGACTATGGTCTCGGAATATTTTATTTCCATTCCTAAGACCTCGAATAAAATAAAGACATTAAAATACTGAAGAATTAGAAAACGTGAAAATCGGGGCGTTACAGTTTCCAGAGATGTTAGAAAGATGCTCTGTGATCGAGAGCATAGATAGAAAGAGAGAATCACAGCAGCAACAAAGGAGTGGAGGACCTATAAGAAGCAACACTAGTCAGAAAGCCAAGGGCAGAGCGGGTAGGCTCCAACCTGAGGAAAACCATATGGGTGCCCAACCGTTGTAGGAGGAGCGGGAACTGGTGGATCTGGAACGGTGCAGTTTAGACCGCAGGGATGTTTAGGTGTGGGGGCCCGCATCTGATTAGAGAGTGCGCACTGAGTGGGGAGAGGCAGTGTTTCCAATGTAGCAAGCTAGGGCACCTTGCTAGAGGCTGCAGACAACGAGCTCAACAGCAGCAACCCGTTACTGGTAATCGAGGAGCAAGGGCAAGACTGCAAGCGGTGGGATCGCAAGCGGCAAGATCATAAGCTACGAGAAGGGTGTTTACCGTGAGAGGAGCTGAGTCCTCTAGATCGCCCGATCTCATTCAAGGTATGTACTTCGGGTCGGTAAATTGTTGTCCGTGTTGTTTGACTCGGGAGCCACTCATTCATTCGTGTCTCTTGAATGTGTGAAACACTTGAAATTGTATGTGTCTTTACTTCCATATAATCTAACTGTTTCTACTCCTACAAATGATTCTTTGACTACCTTGTTTGTTTGCTTAAAATGTCTAATCATTGTAGAGAATAGGTCTTTTCTTGTTGATCTAGTTTGTTTGGCTATGCAACAATTAGATGTTATCTTAGGTATGGATTGGCTCTCAACCAACTATGTACTGTTAGACTGTGCTAGAAAGACCTTAGCATTCCCCGAGCAACCTAGTTTGATGCCTGCCAATAGTAAGAATCTTCAAGGAAGTAACGGATCTCATAAATACGTGATGCTATTCTTCGCGGAAGTGAAAGAGGTTCCCGGAACAAGTTTTTTCCTGTGGTGAGATAATTTTCGGAGGTATTTCCAGAAGAAGTTCCAGGATTGCTACCTGAGAGGGAAATCGAATTTGGAATAGACCTAGAACCTGGAACCGGACCAATCTCAATAGCACCATACAAAATGTCACCAGCGGAGTTAGCGGAATTGAAAAAGCAACTAGATGATATGATGGGAAAAGAATTCATCAGGCCAAGCGTTTCGCCATGGGGAGCACCCGTTTTATTTGTTAAAAGGAAAGATGGGAGTTCGAGATTGTGTTTTGACTACCGACAGCTGAACAAGGTCACTATCAAGAACAAGTATCCATTACCATGGATAGATGACAGGATGTATCAATTCAAGGGAGCAGCCATATTTTCAAAGATTGACTTGAGATCTGGCTACCATCAAATCAGAGTCAAGAAGGAAGATATACCAAAGATGGCGTTTAGGACTCGGTATGGACATTACGAATACCTAGTTATGCTTTTCGGCGTAACCAATGCTCCAGCAGTGTTTATTGACTACATGAACAGAATTTTCCAACCGTTTCTGGATAAGTTCGTGGTAGTATTCATTGACGATATCCTCATCTACACATCAAACCAAGAGGAACATGAGGAACATCTCTGGATTGTGCTCCAAGTGTTGAAGGACAAACAGCTGTATGCATAGGTATCCAAGTGTGAATTCTGGCTAGAGGAGGTACAGTTTCTGGGGCATGTGATCAATAGAGAAGGTATAGCAGTGGATCCGGCAAAGGTAGAGGCAGTAGTCCAGTGGGAAAGTCCGAGGACAGTCAGTGAAGTAAGAAGTTTTATTGGATTTGTTGGATACTATAGAAGATTTATAGAAGGCTTCTCGAAGATTGTGCTACGTGTGACGCAATTGACAAGGAAAGGCAAGACATTCGAGTGGACAATGGAATATGAAGCCAGTTTCCAAGAATTGAAGAAGAGGTTGATTACGTCACCAGTGTTTGTTTTGCCAGACCCTCTGGGGCAGTTTGAGGTGTACTGTGACGCATCATATCAGGGTCTGGGATGTGTGCTCATGCAAGAGGGGAGAGTCGTAGCCTACACTTCAAGGAAGTTGAGGATTCGTGAAAGGAACTATCCGAATCATGACTTGGGGTTAGCAGCAATAGTATTCGCTCTGAAGATATGGAGGCACTATCTCTACGGGGCCAAGTTTAGTGTCTACAGTGACCATAAGGGCTTGATATATGTGTTCGACCAGAAAGAGCTGAACATGAGGCAGAGGATATGGATGGAATTCATTAAAGACTATGAGTTCGAGCTGCATTACCATCCAGGAAAGGCTAATGTGGTAGCAGATGCCCTGAGTAGGAAGTCACTGCATGTATCTGCCATGATGGTCAAAGAACTAGAGTTGATGGAGCAATTCCGAGATTTGAATCTGGGAGGAGAATGTTTCGAAGGTATGATGTGTCTGGGAAGACTCACAATCTCCAGTGATTTTCTCGAGATAGTTAAGGGCAAGCAAGAGGCGGATCAATATCTTCAGAAAACGAAGGACTTGATTCTCAATCAGCGAACTTCAGAGTTTAAGGTGGATGCAGATGGAATCATCAGGTTTAGGGACATAATCTGTATGCCAGACGATGAGGAAATCCGGCGGATGATCTTGGAAGAAGCGGATAAAATAAGTTAAGTTTCCATCCAGGTGCCACAAAGATGTACCAAGATCTGAAGAAGATGTTCTCGTGGCCAGGGATGAAAAAAAGAGTTGCAGAATATGTGTTGTCGTGCTTGACATGTCAGAAGGCAAAGATTGAACATCAGAAGCCTGGAGGATTACTACAGCCACCGGATATCCCTGAGTGGAAGTGGGATGGGATTGCAATGGATTTAGTGACAGGGTTACCAAAAACCCAGAAGAGGCATGACGGATATGGGTAATCATCGATAGGCTAATGAAATATGCCCATTTCCTACCTATTGGTGAAAGTTACACACTGGAGAAGCTGACACAGATCTACATTAGAGAAATAGTGAGGTTACACGGAGTCCCAACTAGCATCATATCCGACAGAGACCCAAGGTTCACATCAAGATTCTGGAAGCAGCTGCACAGTGCATTGGGAACTAAACTGAGGTTAAGCTCAGCTTACCATCCTCAGACAGATAGACAGTCAGAGAGGACAATCCAATCATTAGAGGATTTGTTGAGAGCCTGTGTGCTCGAACACACGGGAAGTTGGGATGATGGCTTACCTCTGATAGAGTTCACGTACAACAATTCCACACGAGTATCGGCATGGCACCATTCGAAGCTCTATATAGGAGGATATGCCGAACACCATTGTGCTGGTATGAACTAGGAGAAAGTCAAATACTAGGTCCAGACTTGATCCATCAGACAACGAAAGAAGTGAAGATGATTCGGGAAAAGATGAAAGCAGCTCAGGACAGGCAGAAGAGTTATAGTGACAAAAGGAGGAGACCTCTAGAGTTTCAAGAAGGAGACCATGTTTTTCTGAGGGTTACACCTAGAGCAGGTAATGGTAGAGCTATCAAGTCTAGGAAGTCTCCTCCAAGGTTTATTGGGCCATTTCAAATTCTTCGTCGAATTGGTCCAGTAGCCTATCATGTTTCCTTACCTTTAAATCTATCCAACCTTCACGATGTCTTCCATGTGTCACAACTCCGAAAGTACTACCCCGATCCTTCTCATGTCATCTAACCTGAGTCCATGCAGTTGAAAGAAAACCTAGAGTATGAACCCTTACCAGTGAGAATCGCGGATGGAAGAGTTAAGGAACTCTGTGGTAAACATATTCCCCTAGTGAAAGTAGTTTGGGATGAAGTTACAGGCGATGCAACTTGGGAAAGAGAAGCTGATATGCAAGAGCAATATCCTTATCTATTCTAAGGTATGCTAAATTTCAGGGACGAAATTTCTTTTAAGGGGGTAATGTAACACCCCGTTTTCTTGATTAGTGTATGGGACATTAATTAAGCATGCTTAAGGGCCTAATTAAGTTCCTTATGTGTTGAGAAAGCCATGGTTCAAATTTGGGGCGCCTTGGAACGGGTCCAGAAAGTAGAAAAACGTGAAGGAACAGAGTAAATCAGCGTCCAACGTTTAGACATGGAGGAACACCACGCTCAAGTGTTGACCATTGACGTCCGTGTGTGGGTAGTTGCACATCAGAGCGTGGAAGGGGGTATGCGTAGGGGTGCACATGTCAGCACGCACGTGACGCGTGGTAGAGACGTGGCAATCAGCGTCCCACGCTGAAGCGTGGAGTTTTCCCACTTCAGAGCGTGCCAACGCTGAAGCGTGGGGTCTTCCCATGCTCAAGCGTGGACAGCTTGACAACATTACTTATATTTTCTCTTCTCCTTTCTTTTAGCACGAAATTCATTAGTTTCAGCTGCAAGAGAACTTAGAGAGAGGGTCTGAGATTCCTAGAGAGAGAAAGTGAATCTGGGGCGAGATTGGAGCATCAGATCGTGATTCCAGCTACGCCGCTGTGATCAGGGCTTCGAGTACCACAAGTTCCACAGATTGGTTTCTCAATTCTCGAAGGTAAGCTCGAATCTCTAACATGTCGACCTTAGTGTGTTTTTCGTGTTCTTCGAGCCTCTCCCTTGAATCTTCTTGGTTTTGGTATTACCCTAGGGTTAACAATGTTGTTTATACATTGCTTCCGTGATTAGGACAAAGTTCGAGGTCGTGACGGTGCTCGTGGTGAAGGTGGCAGTCGTGGTGGTGGTGGTGTTGTTGGAGCCGCTTGGTGGTGGTTGTGGTGTTGATGTGATCGTGATTGTGTTCGCGATAGTTGCATCAATCGCTCCAAGGTGGGGGAAAGAATTACACTCGTCGGGGAGGCAAGAGTAGAGTAGAATACTTTAATATGCGTAGGGGATCCTAAACCCTACTAGTGGTTGAGTAACCGATAACACCTAAGTCCACATTGGCGACTACTGTAAAGTGGCACCAATGTAGGGTTAGGCATTGTAGGTTTATCACCGTAGGCTGATACTGTGTTGATCGAGGTTATATGTTTACCATGCTTATATGTCTGCCATGATGTATGCAACACCCTTTCCCGAGTGTCACATTCCCGAACGATTATAAGGCAGAAAATAATATTAATGTGGAAAATACGGTTTTCTTTTCTTTTCTTCTTTTCACAATGATGTAATGAGATTAGTAAAGGTAAGTAATAATAAATGAACTTAGGTTCACCATGTATTTCTAATATTCATACTGAATTAAAGTACAAAAATAGAAATTTTACTGTATATAGGTATAAGTCCAATGCCTAATTGGCAATAAGTATAGGATAAGTTCTAGGAGTCAAAGCTCCCCAAAAGGTACAACAGACACTTAACTTAGCCTGGCCAAAACTAAACAGCAAAAGGAGTCCCCCTCCAGACTCAAAGCATATGCTGAACTGAATCGTCGTCGCGTCCATCTGTTCAAGCAGACAGCAATACTAGCAGAGAAGATATACAAATATGGGTGAGATTCCCGATCACCAACACAACAAAATAGCAGAAGTAAAAACGGGACGACTTACAAGTAATAACATACTTAATATGCATACCACAAATATCAGTATATATCAACAGCATAATATAAGGCATTTTCAAAACAGAACAGCTATTTACAACAAATAAATGTAATCATCAACAACCATGCAATGCAGTGCAATGTACATGACTCAATGCCATATGCCATAAAGGTAAACTCTAACCCCTACTCCATGGAGCTAACGAAACATCGGAGAGAGTGAATGGGAGGGCATGTACCATGTACGCCTGCCATGAGCAAGATGCTACAACATTCGTAACGTGCACGTATCTGGCTTTACGGAAACACTCTGCACCAAACATGAAAAGTACGGCATCTATTCGAGGATATCAGTGTATTGCTCGGATTCGCCATGACACAGAAGAGCTACCAACTGGTCACATGTCAGCCTTTCCAACCCTAATACCTCTAAGACTATTTAAAACGTCACTGTAAGATTCGCACCCGCATCAAGGTGTAAGCTCAACTCCTAGGCTCAAGGCTTTACAACTCATGCAATGAAATGCCAATGCTTACACAAAGCAGATGCGATAAAGCAATGTTTATCTACCGGATAAACCTCGGGGTTCACTAAGGTTTTCTTCTAATCTTCTAACTATGATTCATTTTAATCAAACTTAAGGGTAAGGTCCTCTTTATGTTTGAAAATGGAACATTATCTTTGTTCTAAGATAAAGGTAATATCTCATTAAAAACTATGTTAACTTTCATGAAATCACTTCATTATTTCTCCTTTTAAAATACTTAGTTAATTAGATAACCTATGGCTGACAACGAAGCACTGCTTAGATGGTAAGACGCTTCACCTACATCCAAAGGGTCGTGGGTTCGAGTCATATAGGGGGAAGAGAGGAACCACTATTGATCCCCTTTATTAGAGAAGAAAAAAAAATTAGATAAGCTATGGCTAAAGTAAAAGATATTTTTCACCTTAGTAGAACACTTGATTGTTGAAACTCCCTTTGATCTTCGGATCAAAATACTTATTGTTTTTCCTTGAAACATATGTTATTAAAACACTTTCTTACTTTCAAAACATTGAATGTTCAAGAACAACTCATTTTCTTCCTTTTCTTTTTGGTTATGGCCGAATGCCTCTCATAATGAAATGTGAAGATTTTACTTCACCAATTTGACAAGTCATAGCTCAAAATGCTCACAATATTATGACAAACAACAATCATACATCATTGCATCATAATCAAGCATAAAAATCCTTACTTGATCTAGAGATCAAAGTATGGTTTTTTCAACATACATGAAAATATTTTTCATCCAATCAACATCATCACAAACACCTACTAAACATAGAACCATTATTACAAGTTTTGTTCTCCAAGAGAACTTCACAAATAAAGTGGTGAACCCAAACAAAAGGGTTTGACCCAAACAACATAAACAACCATTTTCACCTCCACCAATTTTGGTGTGATGAGGTTCACCCCCCATACCTGTTGGAGAAGTAAATCCTTGGGATGAAAGTGGATTGACCGATTCGTGAATCTCCCGATTATTCGTTCGAATACTCGTCACCAACTACAATCAACACAATCAATCGAACACTAACATCTAACAACACAAATCTCCCCTATTTCCAACCACTTAAGGTTCGACCCCTCTATATTAAAATTAGCTAGAGATGTTCAAAATTTCTTATCTCTTGGATGGATGATCCTTAGGTACTCCTAACACTAAAACAAGTCTTATTACTCAAAACTTGAATAAAAAACTCAACCTTTTTCAAGCTAGGTGGTTCGGCCACTTTATACCCATATGGGTTAGAGAAAGCTTTTGGTTACATGCTCTTGGATAGTGAAAGAGAATGATGAAACTAGATCATAGAAATCGATTAGCATTAAAAGGACTTTTCTACACTTTTCTATGAATTTTTGAAGTTTATGAATCAAAACTTTGATCTTCATGAATCAAGAGATTCAAGAGATGAAATAGAGATATTAAGAAAGTTAGGATGGAGTTCATAGCTCCTATAAGATAAAAGGAACTTGATTTCACAAAAAGCTTCAACTTTTCAAGATCAAAAGATGGTTTTTGTTGAAGAACTTATGATGAACTTGAAGAGCTTGAAGAACAAGTGAAAGAAGAGAGGAGAGAGAGAGGTGGCCAAATGACCAAGTGAGAGAGTGAGTGATATAGATATTTTCTCATCCACGACAAACTTTGTAAATACCTTAAGGACATTTTGGGAATTTCATTAAAAGACTAAGGGCATTTTGGTCATTTCACGTCCAGAAATTTTGAAAATCATCATGACACTGGAATGCATCCCAACGTGATGCTGACCTGATGTGACTTCAAGATTATCAGTTAGCGGGTCCCGTTAAATCCTTCTACAGCTCCAAACGTCTCCCGATTTGAGTATACGCCCGAATATTTTATATAATTTTCAATTTTGAATGTCAGGACGGATTTTAGCAATTTTGTAGAGAATTAAATTCTAAGACTTACTGTCTCATCCGCGAGTCAAAATTAGGTCTTGATAGTAGTAAAACACTATTGTCAGTGAAAAACGTAGACCCGGCTCCGTCTGAGTTTTTGACCCAAATTTAACCATAGCTTCCTACGATAGCATAGACCATGACTATGGTCTCAGATTATTTTATTTCACTCTCTAGACCCTCCAATAAAATACAAACGCTTAAATACTGTTTAATTATAAAACTTGAAAAAAAACGGGGCGTTACAATGTATGTGTGGATACGTGCTTGGCTATGCTCGTGACAACATGCTTTACTGTCTTAATGGGTGATGTTGTGATAAAATGTTTATTTACTTCATGCGATGATATGGTGATAATGTGCAGTGAGATAACATGATACTGTATATGTGACTGTTGGTATGATTAGAGCTAAGCGATGATTATTGTGATTGAGGACTATGGATAGTCATGAGCACTCTGCTTGGTAGGGAGTGTTGGTGTTCAGTGTGTTAGGTGATGGGGTTGAGTTGCTAAGCGATTGATCGGAATAAGTCGTGAGGATTCATGCTAGATTGCATCGTGTGGTGATGTCACAGCCGCGTAGATCTGGGATTACGCGAGGTCAAACCGAAACTATAGATAGATGCTTGGTAGGTCTACTGTGAACTTCTGAGATCTCTGATGCGCCTTCCAACATCGAGACAGCTATTCCTATCGGGAATGGGGAATAATGCCATCTTGCTTGGTAGGGGGTGAGCATCCTGCTTGGTAGGGGATATAATGTACCCATGGGTGTAACGGAACTTGCTGCTCGGATGATGTTTGACTTTCATCCTGCTTGGTAGGGGATACGCTGTGACATAGGAATGTGGCCACGTCTTCATGTCAGGTCTAGGTGCATGAGAGTGTGAGATGAGTAGTTAAAATCAAAAAACCCGAGGATGGTTGTTGGTGACGATTGTGTGTGTGGTTGTGCTATTAATGTATCTGCTTTACCTTTATCCCTATTTATGGTGAGATGTAGTTATTATCCCCTATTTTCTCTATACTGTATGTTTTCTTAAAATCGTAAGAAGAACCAGTAGCGGAGCTAGATGAGGAAGAGCTGGATGGAATTCCGTATGAGTCCGATGCTGGTGGGGGAGCCACAGATCCCAAACTTGGGACATTCTAAGTGACTGTACGGCGAGAACGAGAGAGGAGTATCCGTTGACCAGGCTATGTTAGTGTACTAAGTATGTATATGGCCAGTGAGTCTGTCTTTTGATGTATTTTGGGCTAGGAGAGGAAATCGTCTGTATATATTTAATACCATGCTTTCTTTTTGGAAGTTTGTGCACTCTAATAGTGATGTATGTATGTACAGTATGTGTGTATGTTGGAAGTTTTAAATACCTCGTATGTATAATAAGCGCGCTAACGGTTATAATGTAATGAGGATAAGTTAACTAGGTTCTTTAATAAGGCAAGGGGACGTCTCACTCGTGCTCTTAAAATAACACTACTAATGAGATCAGAATCCCAGTGAATAAAAACAGTTATAAATTACTTTCACAAATAGTGTTATTCTTAGCCGGCGTAGTAACCGGAAAAACAACCATGGCACCTGCTACTTTCGAAAATAATATAATTTTTCTATAATATCAATAATAAAAATATTCCAACCAACACACCACATATTTCAATTATCAGCAAGAACATTTAACCTATGCACTTATTCTACCAATCATAAGCACACCAGAATGGCATCCCATTGCCCACCCCTACTCATGAGGAGTGTTTCGACCTCACATGCTGTGGTAAAGTTACCAAATCAATACCCCTGCTATGGTGGTATTTTTCGACTTCCCTGCTGTAATGATGTTTCCCATATCAATACCCCTGCTATGGTGGTATTTTTTGACATCCCTGCTGTGGTGATGTTTCTCATTTCAATACCCCTGCTGTGGTGGTATTTTTTGACATCTCTGCTATGGTGATGTTTCTTATTTTCGATACCCCTACCATGGGATATGCTCTCAATCACAATATAACTATTGTGGTGGTATTGTTAACATCCCTACAATGGTGATGTTTTTCTCAAGGTCAATACCCCTACAATGGTGGTATTTTCTCAACCCTTAATAACCCTACTATGGTAGTATTAAGTACATGCCAAACAATCAATAAATCATTCTTTTCATAGCAATCATTCATGGCATATAAATCTCATTTAATAACACATACCATATATGACATATAGCAACATACCAATTCAATCATCAGGGAATTCCAGAATTCATATCTAATAAACAAACATTCATAGCAATAGCAATAGCATTTATAGCAATAGCATTTATATTATAAAGTTCCCTGATTAAACATTAATTTCATTTTCTATCAAAATCCCCAAATTTGGAAAATAGGATTTGACCAAAACATGTATTTTTCCATTGAAATTTCTCTAAAATTCATTAGATAAACCAAACCCCTTTTCCCAAAATCATTTCTACCACGAAAGGGTGAGAAAAAGACTGTTTTTACTCACCTCTCGAAGACCTTCAAGAAAACTTTAAATATTTCCTAAGATGAATCCTAATGTTTCACTAACAACCTTTTCTTTGCTGACATCCCCGTGAAAACGGTGCGCTTCTTTTCCTCTACACTGATGGGTGGCGCTAAAAAAGTGTTCGTCAGGTTTCTATCTTTCAAATTTTGTGTGACCTACTTTTTTTTTTGTTCATCTTTCTCAAAGGAACCGTCTGATGTCTATCGCTTTACTTATGTTGAATGTGATTAGGTAATCGAAGATTAGTTTCATCCTTCTAAAAATCCCCATGGAACTTCACATTCCTAGTGTCCCACGTGAGTTGAATTTGGCTGAACCCAAATATCACTCAAGGAAATCACTTGGGGCCCTAAACTCAATAATTCAATTGTAATTGTGAAAATCCACTCCCTGATGCTTCATTGCTTTTATTTCAATTTTTAATTTTGCATTCTTTTAACCACCGAACAATTTTTTTACACTAAACCTTATAATAACTTAATCTTTTTATTATAATAATTATATTAAAATTTTAGGATGTTACAAATAACCTATCAACATTTCCTTTTATGGAGAAAGCTAATTAACCTATTTATGGTTAATCTCTACTACTTTACAGAAGAACTCAACACCTATGTACTTTAGTCAATCCTAACCATCTAATTCCTTACACTAATTCCCATCAACCTTTAACCCAAATTTGGTCATAAACAAGCTAATGCCATACTATGCTTCCATAACACCATAAACACTTCTTATTTTCTCTTGCAAAGGTCAAACAACTCCATTTCATGAACACTTGAGTTTTCTCTCTTCTCTCTCTTAAGTGTTCATATGGTTTTGGCTTCATAGTTTATGAACCAAAACTTGTTTCTAAAATCTAAAACCATAACCTTGTTAGTCTTGATCTCCTCCACAACTTTCATCAAGGAAGTTTCTTGATTGGAGGAATTTTGTTCTTCACACTCAAGAACACCAACCTTGTTCATCATGTGTTCTTCACTAAATGAGTTTCTAACCTTATTCTTCTATCTATTTCTTTCCATAAGATCATGAAACAACTTCTTCTAGTTCATGGTTTTTGTGAAACAAGTTTCAAAACTTTGTGTTCTTACACTATATAGGTTCGGTCTTGTCACTCTTTCTTGGTGCTTGGAGTTTTTCTCATCCTAAAGATCTTCATTAAGGTATTGGGGGGGGGTGAACCACATCACACCACATTGGTGGTGGTGAAAATGGTTTATGGGTTTGGTTTGGGGAAAACCCTAAACCAAGGGTTTTGCCACTTTGTCTATTTGGTTCTCTATGAGAACAATGTTGTAATAATTAGTTATTGCTTGATTTGTGTTCATTGATTTATTTGAATCTTTGAAAATAATTTTTATGTGAGGGAAAACCCTAACCTAGAGTTCCTCCTTCTTTTTTGTGGAAAAGAGTTTGTGAAAATGTGATTTTAGGATCTGACCTTGTGTGAGTCATTTCGGTTTTTCTCTCAACCTACACCTTTGATTTCAAAATTTTTTTTTTTTTGGTCCTGAAAGTGCACATATTGAGCTTCATTTTGATAACAAATTCCAATTAGTTTCATGGATATATGACCCTTGAAAATCTGTTTCAATCTAAGCATAGACTTCTGTCTTGCATTCTGACTATAGTGGACATTTTCGTGGAACTTTACTAAATAGGTCATTTTTTGTGAACATTAATTTTATATCCAAAAATTAGACATCCTAAGCTTTCATATGAATCCTCATTTTCTCAAATCCGAGTTCGTTTGGTCAATCCATTGTTTGTCACAAATTGATGCTTGAAATGCTGAAAATTCTGTATACGGGTTTTGTGTTTATTTTTGGAATTGGATGTTATGTTGCTATTCATATTGATGCATTGATGATTAATATTGCTCATGATGGATGTTGGTGAATCAAAATCTTCACATTAAACCAAGTATAGGTTTCAGGCAAAACATAATAAAAAAGAATTTCAACTTCAATCTTTGAAACATAAATGATTTTACAACTCTAAAATGGAATCAATGAACAATGAACCAAAGCAAAACAAAGAAACATTATTTGAATGAAACACGACCTTATATTCATTCAAGAGATCCTTAAAACAAGGGAAGTTTATTTTAATCTTAATTTATGGATTAAGTAAATCCAATGATGTTTTGAAAAGTAATGAATCAAATGTTCTCAATAACAAACAACTTTGAGAAAATCTTATGTAACATTCGGTTACTAAGTAGGTTTTAAACGTAAAACCGATCTTTGATTTCAATAAAATACTTAATTTCAAGTTAGTATAAATGATTTCAAGATTAAAAAGGGTTTGGACTTAAGAGGATTTCTCTTCTTTAGTTAATGCAAAAGAGTTTTAAACTCCAACTTTCAACTTTAAGCTTAATCGAAACTACAAAGCTTTTTGAAATAATGTTTTTAAAGTAGAAGACTTGAATCAAAGGTACTAAGGCACTTGGCCAAGGTACAAAACAAATAAGTGTTAAGTACTCACCTTTTTACAAGAGTTTTGAACTCAAAGCTAAGGATTTTCTTAAGTGTAAAACCGTAAGTTGAGTAATTAACTTAGAGTAAAAGAAAGAGATAAGAAAGTATAGGACATGGTGAAACAAGACCATATGCTATACCATTGATGATTCATTCATCAATCGATTCATAATACTTAAGTGAATCAAGACGTATTTCATTACTTAAAAGACAAGTACACTCTAACTTAGAAAGATCTAAGACTTAACTAGAGGATTCTCAATCCTTCTTCGTAAGACATTTAGGACTTGTGAAATATATCGTAAGACACAAACATAAACATGAAATATTTTGGTTTGGAACAGTAGTTCAATGGCGGGACAGTGAGTCGAACCCGAGAACATCGTCTAACTGTATAGTCTTATGATGGCTTGATCCCGGAGGGATCACGAGATTTATCCAGTGGATAAAAGTTTAAAACACTTAAAATGTGTGAAGATCCTAAGGAAGAGAACCTTGGTGATTCACGAGATTTATCCAGTGGATAAAAGTTTCAAAAACTTAAAATGTGTGAAATCCTAAGGAAGAGAACCTTGGTGAATCACGAACGAGATTTATCCTGTGAATAAAAGTGTAAAACACTTAAAATGTATGAAGATCCTACGAAAGAGAACCTTGGTGAATCTTGAAGATTATCCAGTGGATAGACATTGTTTTATTGCATCTACTTTTGTGTAAGCATTGTCATTGTTATGCATGAGTCAGTAAGGCCTTGAGCCTAGGAGTCGAGCTTCACCTTGATGCGGGTGCGAATCTTACGGTGACGAACTTAAATGTTCTTGAGGATGTCAAGGTTGGAGATTCCATAAGTGAACCGTTGGTGATTCTTCTGTGTCATGGTATTCCATGCACTGCTGTGACATCTTTGACTAGATGCCGTACTTTTCATGTTTGGTGTAGAGTGTTTCCGTAAAAGCCAGATACGTGCACGTTACGAATGTTGTAGCATCTTGCCCAAGGTTGGCGTAGACAGAACATGTCCTCCTATTCACTCTCTCCAACGTTTGTTATCTCCATGGAGTAGGGGTCAGAGTTTTACCCTTGTGGCATACAGCATTGAGTCATATACATCGCATTGCATTCCATGATTGTTGATGGATACATTTACATGTTATACATTATTATCCTGTGTTGATGATGTCTTATGCTGTTGATTGAATAATCAGAGATATTGAGATGTATGATATGCATGACTAGTATTTTGTTGTCTTGTGTATCATACCGTTTTTACTTATGTCGTGTGTTGTGCTGATGAATGGGAATCTCACCTCATTACTTTGTATTGCATCGTTGTGTGCTTCTCTGGTTGTCTTCCGAGAAGGTCGTATTACCGAGACTCCACCTAGCGCTTCGGATGCATATCACTGCTGAGTTTCCCAATGGTTACTGCGTTTGGACATCTAGACATGATGGGCTTCTAGCAGCATACATGTGAAAATCTGCACTCACCGTTCACATGGGTTGTAGAGGAAGGGTTCTTAATCGCTTCATCGCTTATCTTCATGTCGTCTGTTGTCAAGTTTGTAGTCGTAAGTGGAATGCTAGGTGGACTTTTCCACCGATGTGTCCAGTGCCTTCTCCCTCTATTAGGGATAGGCCGCTTGTTAGCAGAGTTGCTTCTAAGTCAACTTCTGCGATGTCTTCCATAGGAATGCCAACATTAGTCCCTGCTAGGGTTCCTGTCAAGTCTTGTTTGATGGGTGTAACACTCTGCTTTTCACTTCTATGTTTATATGTGTTAAATAATTAATTATAGATGTTTGCTTATGTTGTTTATGCCTTGTTTTGATGCATAAGTTCATAGTTGTAGTAGTTCAGCCTTTAGGATTATCGATCCATTCGAGCTCAAATAACCTGTTTCACGATTTTGGCCATATCTTGAATTCTAGACATTCGATTAGGGTGATCTTGGATGCGTTGGAAAGCTTAGATAATTATCTACAAGTCTCATTCAGGTGTCAAGGCCAAAAACACGCTTTTTGAGGGGAAATCGATTTGGGAAATCGATTTCCAGATGAAGAAATCGATTTCCAGCAAGTGGAAATCGATTGCTTAAAGGGTAAAATCGATTTCTTCTACAAGATAATCGATTTGGTCAACGGAAAATTGATTTCCATGGTGGTGGAATCGATTCGTATGCGTGTCAAAGCTTGTGTACGCGTTTGTGTTATCGGCCTATGCTGTGTACAGCCCATTCGTCCTAAAACGTCCCTAACAGTTATATATACATAGCGTATGACCTAAACCTAGTCTCTACACCCTATTATACTCACCAGTTGCCTCTTCTCATCCCTAAGAGCTCTCATTGATCTCTTGCTCTAGAAAACCCAAAGGACGAATCCTGTTTTAGTGTTCTTCGTCAAGAACACGCATTTGCTTGGCAAGACCATCCCTGCTGCTAGAGTTAATCTTCCTAAGCTAGAAACCAAGGTGAGTTATCTAAACTTAGAGTTGGTTTCCCTTTCAATCCTGAACTTAAAGATCGACTCTGCTTTCCAGTGTTGCGATCATGATCAAGTGCTGAACCCGTAAGGAGGGACCATAGCAGACCTTGGCTCTTGTCTCTTAGTTTGTGAATCATCATACCAGGTATCGGGGGAGAAATTGGTCGTGAATATGTGGGTTTTGGGATAGGTTAATATGAAGGGGTTAACCTATGACCCCTATGTATGTCTGCGTATGCATATGAATGTTGTTAAGTTGTTTTCTGGCTATATGAGTATTGATTGATGATTAATTTGATGTTATAACATGTTTATAATTATGAGTTCATGATTTATATGATTGTTGATGAATTGATAATGATGAACAAGATGTCTATGCCACGATATGGTGTTTTGTTAACCTTATGCTATAAGAACATAGTTATAGAGTGAAAATAAATAGGCGATGTGACCGATGATCAAGGATTAGTTTGAGAATACTTAGGTTATGATTTATGAGTGTTAGGCTAATCAAATTGGTGATAAATAGCTTAAGCTTGAGTGATATATCAATTAGAGAACGTAGAATGGTCCCATAGTGCAGAAAACCCGTTTCTGCATATCCTGACACCCAGAAATCGATTTCCAGCACTTGGAAATCGATTTGAACACCTCAAAATCGATTTCCATGGTGTGGAAATCGATTTAGCCTTGTGGAAATCGATTCCCATCATGAGGAAATCGATTTAGGACTTCTGGAATCGATTCCTAACTTAAGGAATTGATTTCCACGCGTTCAGAAACCTAGAAATCGATTTCCAAGTAATGGAAATCGATTTGAAGACTTGAGAAATCGATTCCAGAGATTGGAAATCGATTTTCACGTGCCCAAGAGTAGTTTTAACCTCTTATGCTTGATGGATAGTGTTATATAGGCTTGTTATAATCTAAGGACTTTAGGTTACCCTTAGAAGCTTAAGAACACTTGATCTTTGATCTTACTTAACACTAGGATGTAATCCCATGGTTTAAAATAGAGCGAGTTAGAGGAGAACGTCATGAAATAATAAAGATAATAACGAAGATACTGTTAATAACGATAACAATGAGTTACTATCAGTGATGTTGTTGATGACCATCGTGGATGGTCACAGTTAATAATCAATGTGATTGATTATGGTGATCGATGGTTGGCATGTGTTTGCATATTGATGAACATTGCACGCATCATATGTTGAAGTTGATATGTTGGGTGGAAAGCAAACAATGAATCGCGATAGTGGAGGCCACGATGGGTGTTATCCCGGCCTTGAGGGTACATTGGGTAGGGAAGTTCCAGGTGACATGGGCTAGCTACCTATTGTCGGAGTGACCTAATGAATAAGCTTGAGTACCCTGACTAGCCACTATACGTTATCAGGATTAGTGAGGGTGTTCGGGGATGGCCCATGGTCTGGCATATCATCTACGTTGATAACCGGACATGTACTCCTAATCGTCTTTCCATAGTTAGAGTTGTTGGCCACATGCATACGGAGTAGTGATGTTGCATTCGCATTGTCATGCATTTTATATATATATATATATATATATATATATATATATATATATATATATATATATATATGATTATACATGTGTTGATTGATGTATGTTGTACGTCATCTTAATTACTATTCCATTCCTTTTACATATATTTATGATCGTATTTCTCACCCCCATCTTTTGCTGTTCTTGTGCATATGATGTTGTATGTGCAGAGGAGGGTGAGCATGCCGGCGAGGAGTGATCCCGTGGATATCTCTCTCTTAGTAGTAGTAGTTAGGATTTACGTTCAGTTGTTCAGTTTTATTCCGATGTATTATCAGTATATGTATACCAGCTCTGATATGTGACATCGGGATTTGGGTCATGTTTATTATTTATGTTTTCCGCAGTTTGTTTTTAAAGGATTTTGATTATTTCAGATTCCTATGTTTACGTTATAGATGATGTGATGCACATTACCCTTGAGGATACATTTTTATTTTAATTGTTATATTATTCTTAAAGACATGTATGATTTTATTTATATTTTATTATATACGGGGTAGTGGGTGTCACATTTAGTGGTATCATAGCCGGTCTGTCCTATAGGCCGAGGTATGTGTCTGTTGTGTTCTCTTCTGTGTACACTTATATGATTATCTATGCTCAGTGTAGATGATGATATAGGATTGTAGGTATATAGTTAACGTCTTGGCTCTACGCAACCTGAAGACCTGATTCAAGGTAAGTGCCTCAAAGGGACTTCTTTAATAGTGTTGTTTGATTCGGGTGCGTCGCATTCCTTTATATCACATGATTGTGTTGAGTACCTTAGATTACCTGTTGCCCATCTTGAATATGATCTAGTTGTTGCTAACCCTACCAATAAGCCTGTTGTTACCTCACATATTTGTAAAGGTTGTTCCATTGTCATTGATGATAGAAATTTCAAAGTTGATCTTATATGCTTACCCCTTAAACAACTTGATGTTATTCTTGGTATGGACTGGTTATCTACCAATCATGTCCTTTTAAATTGCTTTGATAAAATTGTTGTTTTTGGAACTGCTGTCGATCCTAAGGATCCGAGTTTTCTGACTGCCAACCAAGTCAAGGCTTCTATAGAGAAGAAACCCAAGTATACATGATCTTATCTTCCCTGGAAGTAGAGAGAAAGGCTGAGGTTAAGGATGTGCCAGTTGTGAGAGAGTTCCCAGAAGTTTTTCCCGAGGATATTTATAGTCTGCCACTTGAGAGAGAGGTTAAGTTTAGCATAGACTTAGTGCCAGGTACAGGACCTATATCCATAGCATCTTATAGGATGTCCCCTCTAGAGCTAGCTGAGTTGAAGAAACAGTTAGAGGAATTGCTCCAGAAGCAGTTTGTTAGGTCTAGTGTGTCTCTGTGGGGAGCGCCAGTGTTGTTGGTGAAGAAGAAAGATGGCAGCATGAGGTTATGTGTCGATTACCGACAGCTCAACAAGGTGACTATTAAGAATAGGTATCCTCTTCCTAGGATAGATGACCTTATGGACCAGCTGATAGGAGCTTGTGTGTTTTCTAAGATAGATTTGAGATCAGGCTATCACCAAATTCGGGTCAAGTCTTAGGATATTCCAAAGACTACGTTCAGAACACGCTATGGCCATTATGAGTACCTAGTTATGCCTTTTGGTGTGACTAATGCCCCTGCCGTGTTCATGGACTACATGAACAAGATCTTTCATCCATACTTGGATAGGTTTATAGTTATCTTCATAGATGATATCCTAGTATACTCTAAGACTAAGGAGGAACATGAGGAACACTTGAGGATAGTCTTGAAAACCCTTAAGGAAAAATAGTTGTATGCCAAGTTGTCTATGTGTGAGTTTTGGTTAGAAGAGGTGAGTTTCTTAGGACACATCATCTCTAAAGGAGGGATAGCCGTAGACCTAGCTAAGGTAGAAACCATGCTCCAGTGGGAAGCACCTAAGTTAGTGACAGAGGTTAGAAGTTTCTTGGGTTTAGCCGGGTATTATAGGAGGTTTATAGAAGGGTTCTCTAAGATAGCTTTACCTATGACCCGCCTTACTAAGAAAGGTTAGATCTTTGTGTGGGACTCTAAGTGTGAGGAAAGTTTTCAGGAGTTGAAGAATAGGTTGACCTCTGCACCTGTGCTAGTGTTGTCTAACCCTAGTGAACCTTTTGTGGTGTACTATGATGCTTCAAAGCAAGGTTTGGGTGGAGTATTGATGCAGAATGGTCAGGTAGTAACTTACGCTTCTAGGCAGCTTAAGACCTATGAGAAGAACTACCATACTCATGACTTGGAGTTCGGAGCTGTAGTGTTTGCCTTAAAAATTTGGAGGCATTATCTTTATGGAGCTAGATTTGAGGTCTTTAGTGATCATAAGAGTTTGAAATACCTGTTTGACTAAAAGGAGCTGAATATGACACAGCGTAGGTGGATGGAATTTCTTAAGGAATATGAGTTTGAGTTGAGTTACCACCCAGGTAAGGCCAATGTAGTGGCTGATGCTTTGAGTAGAAAAACCTTACATGTTTCAGCCTTGATGGTTAGAGAGATGGATTTGATAGAGAAGTTTAGAGATTTGAGTTTAGCTTGGGAAGTTACCCCTAAGAGCATTAGGCTAGGAATGTTGAAAATCACTAGCAGTTTGATGGATCAGATTAGAGAAGGGCAGAAGATAGATGTATACCTTTTAGATCAGAGAGAGTTGATTGCTCAGGGTACAAATCTCAGTTTTAAGGAAGGGGCTGATGGAATTTTCAGGTTCCAGGATAGAGTTTGTATACCTGATGCTCCAGAGTTTAGGAAGTTGATCCTTGAGGAAGGACATAGGAGTGGTTTGAGTGTTCACCCAGGAGCCACAAAGATGTATCAGGATCTGAAACAGATGTTTTGGTGGCCTATGATGAAAAAGGATGTGGCTGAGTTTGTGTAAGCTTGCCTAGTATGTCAGAAGGCTAAGATAGAGCACCAGAAACCTTCGGGTAAGTTGCAACCTTTGAGTATTCCTGAGTGGAAGTGGGATAGTATCTCTATGGATTTTGTGTCTGGACTCCCTAGGACTCCAGCTGGTTGTGATGCCATATGGGTTGTTGTGGACAGGTTAACCAAATCTGCCCATTTCATTCATATGAACATGGAATATCCATTAGAGAAGTTGACTGGGTTGTATATCAGAGAAATAGTTAGGTTGCATAGTGTACCCTCTAGCATAGTTTCAGACAGAGATCCTAGATTTACCTCTAAATTTTGGAATAGTTTGCATGAGGCCTTAGGAACTAAGCTTAGATTGAGTTCAGCTTATCACCCACAGACTGATGGTCAGTCTGAGAGAACAATCCAATCCTTAGAGGACTTGTTGAGGGCGTGTGTGCTAGAGCAGTCTGGTAGTTGGGATAAATTCTTACCCGTTATAGAGTTCACTTGCAACAATAGCTTCCATTCCAGTATTACACGCCCTTGTCCATGCTTCATGCATCAACGATCACTCCCCGCCCTCTTCAGCCTCAGGCATTACACTATGACTCGTGGACGCAAGGCTTCGTGTTGATGTTGATGTTGATGTTGATGTGGATGCAATGCATCGTGGCTGTGGCCGAGTGCTTAGGCATGAGGTTCCGGTATCGACCTGTGATGGATGTTTGCTGCATATCATAGCATGATGATGTTCCACCTGTCCCAATGGGGGATGCCTAAATGGGGGCGAGACGTGTACCACCTGTCCCAAAGCAGGATGTCCAATTGGGGACTATATATGTAACGTGACGTGATGAGTTCTACTTGTCCTAATGGGGGATGCCCAAATGGGGGTGAGATGTGTACCACCTGTCCCAAAGCGAGATGTCCAATTGGGGATGATGTGATGCGGTATTTGTCCCGATGGGGATGTCCAATTGGTGATGTGAAGAAATTGGCCGACATGCATATAGGGATTAGTATCCCTCGTAGAGGTTTGATCTGAGAGAACAATCTTTGAGATGGATGTGATGTATGACGCGAGAGACGGTTGTTTGAGTGTTGTATGTTTTCTATGTGCTGCATGCTACATGTGTATATGCTATGCTATTGCCCCTCTCCCATATACGATGATATACATGTTTCTTATCTCCCTCTATCCCTTTCTGTGTATGTGTTACTGTTCTTCACCGAGCAGACGACGAGTAGCCGGTGGGCGATGGACGGGAGGCAGCACCCTTTTGTGACGACGACACCGAGGACGCAGGTGCTGGGGGACATAGAGATCATCTATCACGATGATCGGGGATGGAAGGTAGACCCTGACATGTTCCTTACCGTTTATATTGGTCCCACCAGTATACGGTTTAGGAACTGTGCTACACCTTTTGGAGACATCATCGGGCAGTATCGAGTTGTGAAACACCTACCCTTCACATATATGTGGTATCCGCTGAGACCACCAGTGTGGGAGAACATGTGGGCGGAGCCAGCGTCTTCTCATGTCACCAATCGCCGTGGTTTTGTGCTACCTGGACGTAGTTGGAGGACGTACAAATCCATACCTTAGGACTTACAGACGACGGAGGATCATCATATCTAGTTCCTCATCCGAGTATATTCCTTTAAGGGTTTATAGGCGCACCTATGGTGAGGGACAGGGTAGCTCGGGGCATCCGTTCAGAGCATATTGAGTTGTGCAACACCTACCCTGTCCCTCACCATAGGTGCGCCTATAAACCCTTAAAGGCACATACTCGGATGAGGAACTGGATACGACGATCCTCCGTCGTCTGTAAGTCCTAACCCTTAAATCAGTTTAGTGTGAACTTAAAAAGACTTAAGTCGGATAATGGCAAGGAGTACTTCAATCATGTCCTTACTCCATTCTGTCAAAACGAGGGAATAATTCGTGAATCTTCTCTTGTCAAAACACTGTAACAAAATGGGGGTGCAGAGTAGAAAAATGGGCACCTTCTAGACCAAACCCGGACACTGTTGTACTAGGAAAATGTTCTAAAAAGTTTCTGGGGGAAGCTATTCAAATAGCAACAACATATCTTATTAATCGATTACCCTCTATAGTCTTAAGGTTTAAGAGTCTTATGGAGGTTCTTTCTTCTTTCTATCTTAATGTTTCTCCATTAATAATCTTAAACCAAGGGTCTTTGGTTGTGTCTCATTTGTTCACATTCATAGTCAATAAAGGGGAGAACTTGATCCTGGAGCTCTAAAGTGTATTTTTGTTGGGTATTCCTCCACTCAGAACAGATATAAATGTTACCATTCACCATCCAAAAAGTTCTCTGTCCCGAGATGTCACTTTTCATGAAGGGCAAGCCTATTTTCCCTGGCCTTATATTCAGGGGGAGAGTCTTAGGGAAGATAAGGAAGTATAAAGATTTATTTGGAAACACTTGATTTTCCTAGCCTTGAGTCAAATACACACATGCCTCAACCCACTCTTAAGTCAAATACACATGTGCCTCAACCCACTCTTGAAGCTAAAGTTGAATCGGGGCAACAATCTCCTTCATCTCCAACTGTTGAACCTGGTCCTGAAATTAATATGAGATATGGAAAAAAATTGACGTTCACTAGAAGGTTAAAGGTCATTCCTGAATCAATGCACGTTCTCCTTCAAATGAGATAATTAATGTTAATTCTCCAGAATTACAGGATGAAATGAAAGCCCAAACAATAGATGAAGCCTTCTTACATGGGAAACTTGAGGAGGAAACTTATATGCATGTAACATCGGGGTATGATAAAAATACAGCTGCCAATACAGTTTGCAGACTGAAAAAGGCATTATATGGCCTGAAATTATCACCCCAAGCATGGTTTGGAAGATTCACTCAGGTTATGACAACTTTGGATACAAGCAAAGTCATGGAGATCATACCTTGTTCATCAAACACTGGCAGCAGGGGAGTAACAGTTTTGTTAGTGTATGTGGATGACATCATAATGATCGGAGATGATTGAAAAGAGAAACAAGTCTTGAGTCAGTGTCTAGCAAAGGAATTCGAGATAAAACTCTTGGGAATCTAAAATTTTTTTTGGGGATCGAAGTGGATCACTCCAGAAAAGGTTTTTCCATATCTCAATAGAAATATATCACAGATTTGCTTAAAAAGATAGGCAAGAAAGCATCTAAACCCGTGAATACACCTACGGATCCAAGTCTATAAGATTGGGTAATGCAGAAGCAGATGCAACTGTAGATAAATATATCCTTCTGCTGAGTGCTCAATTCACTAAAGCACATTCAGAAAAGTTTTGCCTTCTTATTTTCCACAGAAAATCCAAGTTACCCAAATACAATTATCTATAAAAGTCACAAACCATCGATCCCCAGACACATTCGGAATAGAAGATGGATCCCAAACATCTATATGAAGAAGATAGAAAGGGAATATGCTTCTTTTATTACTTAATGGAAAAGGTACAGGTTTATGTTTTACCATTTCACACATCTCACAGCGAAAACTCTCACTACTCAATCCAATAAACAAAGATGGAAACAAAATTTTGATGAAACTAAAAGAAGGATGACCTAACCAACAATGAAACAGAAGAATCTTCTCTTTATTCGAAAGTATGGATTCTGACATGAATGAGTGAGACAAGTTGTTTCTAGTTGTGCTGGACATGCTTGGTTCTTTAAGATAGTAAAGGTCATTCCATTTTCTAGCACGTCTAGTCATCCTCCCTCAATCCATGTCCTGAAAGACACAACAATAACTATGAAAAATCACATTACAGGATAGGCCTTTTGTAAGTTGTATAGAGACAAGATTTATGAATAACTTTGCAACATGGAAAACATTCTTTAAGATTATAGAAGGGTTTATCTAGATGTCTCCAATGACAGCTATAGTTACAAGAGTACCATTTGCAGTGGCAATTTTTTTATTGCTGAAACAAGGGGAATATGTGAAGAAGTGTTTAGAAGAGGTTAATATATGGCATGTGGCTCTGGAATCTAATATACAAAAGAGGGTAGAAGGAGTTTTTGAGACATTAAATTCGAATGACAGTGGAAGCTTACCTTAATATGCCAAAGTACAAATAACTGATGGTTTCTCCAAATTACTGAGGAAAGCTCTCATCCTTTCTACGGCCTCCTCGTTTAGAGAAGCGAATTCAGACTTACCAGTAGACTCCAGTTTGTCTTCTTCATTTTGTCCAACAGAAATATGAGCCTTACCATTTCTTACTCGTGAAAGTCCCCCTTTCTGACCCGATTCACGATTAGGAGTTTTACCATGTAATTTCTGACACTTCTCCCATGTATGTCTTGCCTTATTACAGTAAGTACACCACAAGTTGTCTTTCATCTCCACCTTTGCCTGAAATTTTTTATTATTTTCAACCACCATGGCCGAACCGTCGACAAACGGAGTATCCGTCATCAAAGTCCTCTTACTCTCTTCATTTGGAACAATAGCTACTACTTCATTAAATCATGGAATTTTCGATTTTCCAAAAATTTGCATCCTTTCTTGATCAAATTAAGGATTTAATCTCACAAGAAAGTCATAAACCCTATCTTGATCAATGAATTCCTTGAGCACTGTTGCACCCTCAGGACACTTAGGCTTTATCATCCTGTAATGATCTAATTCCATTCAAAGAATTTCATTGATTGGCATACTCGGTGACTACCTTGTTCCCTTGCTTTTCTGCAACTGTTTTCACCATCACATCATACACATCGGCAACATCTTTATCTTTGGAATGTCTGCTTAGAAACATGCATGTATCACTAATTTAAGGAATCATAGAGTTCCATAGCCAAGCCATAATCATGGAGTCTTCCTCATCCCATGTCGTATATTTTGGATCTCCCTCCTTTGGTGCATATCAAGAAACGTAACAAAGTGTAGAGAGAGAAGAGAGAGAGAGAGAATCTAATTGAATTAGTTGTGAATTGATAAAAAGTAACCGTCTCATAATTAAGTCAGTCCTTATATAGACAATGTTTACACTTATGAGATATTACAAATGTATCCCTAACATTTCCCCCCTTAAACTCATGGTGGTCGTGTACTCGTCAACCACTGAGTTTATCAGGCAACTCAGTGAATTTAGAGGTAGAGAGGGCCTTTGTCAAGACATCTGCCACTTGATCCTGTGCTGGGACATGTGTGACATGCAAGGTGTTGCTAAGAAAATCCTTGGCAACGGGTACTTATTCTTCGTTGTTACCTTGTTGAGCTGTCATTAGTCTACACATAGCCTTGAACTACCGTCCTTCTTCTTAACAAACAACACTGGTGCTCCCCACGGTGAAACATTGGGCCTTATAAACAGCTTCTTCAACATGTTGTATAGTTGTTTCTTCAACTCTACCGACTTTGTTGGGGACATTCAACAGGGTGCTATCTAAATTGGTTTGGTTCCTGGTACAAGATCGATTGCGAACTCTATCTCTCTCTTGGGTGGCAACCCTGACACATCATCCGGGAAAATGTCTGGGAACTCGCGAGCCACCTGCATAGCATGCAAACTATAAGTCTCCTTAGCTTCTAAGGAAAACAGCACCATGCATCCTCCTGATTGTTCACCTCCTGGTATACTATCAGTGGCAGGCAATGATCTAAATGGATCTGAGAAGCGAAGGGTCTTATTTGAACAAATTAGTACTACATGGTTGGCCGAAAGCTAGTCCATGCCTAAGATAACATCAATCTTCTTCATAGGCTAATAGGCAGACAAACTAGGTCCACAAAAAAACATCGGTTCTCTATAACAACAGGACATTCTAAGCAGACAAACAGGGTGGTTAGGGAGTCACCCGTGGGTGTAGAAACAGTTAGATCATATGGCAAGGATAAAACAGGTAAACTCAAATGATCCATACACACTAACGTAATAAAGAAATGAGTAGCCCATGAATCAAACAAAACAGACAAGAGTTTCCTAACGATTAGACACTTACTTTATATCAGATCAGGATATCAAGAGGCTTCAGATCCTCTCATAGCAAACACTCTCCCAGTCGTCTACGGTCTATTCTGCTGGCTCACCACTTGGGACCTTTCTCTAACATTTTGAGCTCTCCCACTCTGATGTGAGGATTGATTCCTTCCATCGCTCCCTTGTCGATAGTTGCTGGCATAATGGCCCGCCTTGCCACAACAGAAATAGTTGACATTAGGTGCTTGAGTACAATCCTTGATCAGATGCAGTCCTCCGCATTGGAAACATGTTGTAAACCCCGGTTTTCCTTGACTGGTTCTCCCTCTTCCAGAATTTGTTGTCTGTTCATTAGGGTGACTGTAAGGCTTCGCTCTTGGTTGGAACCTTCCTCCTCGACCTCTTTGACCATTATTTCTAATCGGTCCCCCACTTCTTGGTTGCGGTTGTGCAACTCTAGCTTGGTCATGTCCCTCTAGCATTGTACACTTCTTTACCAGCTCCGGGAATGATCGGATGCTTAACGGCAGCATTGCCCTCTTTAGTGCGGGTCTCGGCCAGTCTTCAAACCTTCTGCACACCCAATCTTCATCTAGATGCACTTGGTAGAACTGCGAGAACTTCAAAAACGCCTCAAACCTCATGGCGTACTCTTCCACAAACATATGTCCATGTTTCAGGTTCAGGAACTCTTTCTTTTTTCTTGACAGACACTTCGTGGAAATTTTTTTTCCAAAAAACTTTCGCGGAACAACTCCCAGGTCAACAATCTCCCTTCGGTGTCAAGCAACCTCTGCTTGTATCTCCAGCAAGCTTCTGCTGCTCCCACTAATATAAAGGCAGCATAAGTAAATTTTCTATCCTCTTTGCAATGTATAGCGGTGAAGACTTTCTATCCTTTTGGAACTGTGGAGGATTTCCCTTCATAAACGCATTCAGACCGGTGGCGACCATCTCATTTTCCCTCACTGGGTGAAGTTGTTGTTGTATAGCTTCCCTTTCTTCTTGTCGCTGCATAAACTGGACGTTCTGGTGCGTTTATTGTAGCATAGCATCATCTAAATCCCTCATGGCCCTCATTGCCTCATTTTGATCTCCACCACTTCCGGTTCCCGAAGTATCGCCATTGGGGTTAAAGTCCCCGTTTTCAGCAGGTGCACTTCTTCCTCTAGTTCGCCTTCTGCTATTTCCTCTCGCCATATAACTTCCTGCAAAAAGGAAACATTAGCCTCGATTCATAAAACATACAATATTACTCAACAGATAAACATATTATATGTATTACGAATAAAACAGTTATCACACGCGATAACCTGCGCATCGGACACTCTACCCAATTTCTACTATAGTTGATACACATTGGATACCAACTACCAAAGCCAATACATTTCCTAAACCTCACAGTCAGATTAGAATCAAACTGCTCTGATACCACCAAATGAGACGACTCTAAGTCCCATTAAAGAACCTAATTATTAACTAACCTTATTCATGTTATAGACATTAGCACACTTTATTAAAGAAACGAAGCCAAGCAGAAAAAGAGAATAAAAACTAAAACGTAAACTAAAGCACACAAACAATCAGAGTAAAACGGCTAAGGAAAGATTAAACTATGTACATACATACATGAGTTTCCCCCTCATTAGGGCTACAATAATATACACAAGCAGAGTACTTAAAAGGGTAATAGTAAAGCAAATAAATAAGAAGATAACATAATAACTCTCAAGCTGACAGCACTAACTCATCCCCACTTAAATTACATCAAAAAATTTTCACATCACATTCCTAATACAGATGCACTAGCAGGATCGTGTCATCAGTGACGCTGATGCACTGAGCTACCTTGTCCCTGACCGTAAGTGTGCCTATAAACCCACAAAGGCACATACTCCGATGAGGAACTCGACACGACAATCCTCCATCACTGATACTACTCTGACCTCTGTCGTTGTCCGCGTAATACAAAACCTCGTCTGCTAGTAACATGAGATGACTCTGGCTTTGCCCACATTTGCTCCTGCACTCGTGGCCTCAGCGGATACCACATCTATGAGAAAGGTAGGTGTTGTACTACTCGATACGGTCCTAGGATGTCTCCAAAAAATGTCGTACAGTTCTTGAATCGTATACTGATGGGACCAGTATAGACAGTCAAAAATGTGGCAGGGTCCACATGCCAACCCCGATCACTAGATGATCTCGATGTCTCCTAGCACTTGAGTCCTTGATGCCATCGTCACATAAAGGTGCAGTCTCCAGTCCATCCTCTAGCTGGTCGTCGTCTGCTCGGTGAAGAGCAACAAAACATTCAACATAGAGATACAGGGAGATAAAAATACACATATCATCAAGCATGGGAAAGGAGCATTAATATAGCATGTAAACATGTAGCATGCAGAATATAAGGCATACAATACTCAAACAACCATCTCTCGAGTCACACGTCACATCCATCTCAAAAAAAAAAAGCTTTTACTCTCACAACAAATCTCTACGAGGATACTAATCCCTATATACATGTTGATCGATTTCATCATGTCTCCAAGTTGACATCCCCGTCGGGATAAAACATCACATCACATCACGTCCCCATTTGGACATCGCGCTTTGGGACTGGTTGATAAACCTCAATTCTTGTATTTTATAGGGGGTATTTGGGGTGAATTTTGATGCATTTCATGATGATATTATTGTATTTCACCCCCTTTTTCTTAATTTTTGACAGAATTGACATTTAGAGGCAGCTTGTTGAACTTATGAAGAAAGATGAAGGTTTTTGAGCTAAAATGAAGAGAATACTGAAGTTCTGAGCTTGAGCATGGCCGTGCCAGGCATGAGCACGCTCGTGCTAGCCCTCCAAGCCATCCATCCAAACAAAGCCTTACAAGAATGACTTAAAGCTGACCTCTGGAGATTTAACACGGCCGTGCCAAACACCAGCAAGCCCGTGCCAAAGTGAAGCAAGGCCTGACTTATAGAAGCAAGGGCTGACTGAAGCAAGCACGACCTTACAACTGAAGAGAACGGTCGTGCAGAAGATTGAGCACGCCCGTGCTGCAGCCCGTGCACTACAACGTTGTTTTACGAAGTTGGTACGCCCGTGTAGAATTGAGCAGGACCTAACATAATAAAGAGCACGACCGTGCTAACTGATTAGCACGCCCGTGCTGGCTGTGCAGAAGACCTAATTTTTGGGCCCTGTTCCCATATTTTCCTATATATAAAGGCCTTTTGTGCCACTCTTAGACATCTCATCACATATAATCCTTTGAACATCTAATCTCTTATTCTTTTGAGTATTATACTCTTTAGTAATAGCTTCCTAGTTTATAGCTTTTGTTAGTTTTGATTTCTAGAGTAGGATTTGCACTTGGGGGTTAAGTTGGAGACATTTCTTCTTCTTCTAACTCTTCAGGATGTGTGACACCCGCTACCCTGCATACGATAAATATAAACTAAAGCATGCAAGTTAAAATAAAAACTTTAACATAAAAGGTAGCAAGTACCACATGATCCGAAAACATTTAAAACATAAGTAACAATTGCGGAAAAACATAACATAAAGCAAAACCCAAATCCCGATGTGACATAATCAGAGCTGGTAACCACTACCGATATTACATTAGAAAACAATTAACATAACTAAACACAAACCAAAATATACTATAAGCAAGCAATCTCCTTGGGATCACTCCTCAGTTGGCAGCTCACCCTTCTCTGCATAACCAAAGGTACATGCAAAACACAACAACAACAGGTAGGGAGTAAGGAACTGTACGTATAAACATAAACGGTAATAGAGCAGTTAGCAAGATGATCATGCAACATATAGTCATCATAATACAACATACATCTTATAAAGCACACCATCATATCACCATATAAACATGCTATGCGATGCATACTACTCCACTACTCCATATGCAATGTGGATCCAACAACTAACTCAGGAAGACTATTCGAAGTACATCAACTTGTTGACCATCATGTATCAACACTGGCTGTTCACCTTACTCTCGGATGAATCCCCATGAGTAAAGATTCACCTTACTCTCGAATGAATCCCCACGAGTTGTCTGTCTATCAACACTGGCTGTTCACCTTACTCTCGGATGAACCCCCATAAGTAACGATTCACCATACTATCAGATGAATCCCCACAAGTTGCCTGTCCACCAAACTCTCGGGTGAACGATCAACACTGGCTGTTCACCTTACTCTCGGATGAACCCCCATGATTAATGATTCACCATACTCTCGGATGAATCCCCACGAGTTTCCTGTTTGCCATACTCTCGAACGAACTTCCCCCAAACCAACAACGCCATGTCATGATGCATGCAATGCTAACACACAGACAACATGACAACCACCTCCATCAACACCATTTAACACAGGCTATCAACTTTGACCAACAAGTATCAAAGGTGATTTATCAACATCAAACTTGACCAATAAGCATCAAGAATGATTTAACCAACAACATCGGTAATAGTACGTCGTTACCCATAATATCATCTTCTCATTAATTAATCTATTTATTAAGTCTCTATTTTTACACTTTACCATATCATTGTCCTAGTTCATTAACTATCCTCAAGGTCATATTTTATAATCTCTTATATCATATTTTTATTCCCAAAAGGGTATTAAATCTCTTTTTAAATAAAACAGTGAAATTTCTTAATTCTAACAGTGGCAAGGCCTGAGCATGGGCGTGCTGTGCGAGAGCACGGGCGTGCCAAACAGTATCACTTTTCTCGTTTTTCTGGCACAGACGTGCTACAGAGAGCACGGTCGTCCTGGCTTTACTGGGCAAAGAGCACGGGCATGTCGATAATGAGCACGGGCGTGCTCAACGCTATTATAGCGTCTCAGTTCTGGGAACTTAGCAGCTTTTCTAGATTTCAACCCTCCAAATCAATCCTAAGGTTCTTGACTAATCCATTGGTATTAATCTCACCCCTCATCAACATTTTTATGTATTATGCACATCAATTAGACTAATCCGAGTTTTAGGCTTAGCACTAACATCCTTATGTCTTTTATTAACATTGATTTAAAAGCAGTTCCAACACACCAACTCATACAATCATGGCATATCAACAGCATCATTAACAACATCATAAACGTCATGCCAAAATCATACAACCATACAACCATTTAAACAATTAATAACATGTATAAACAACCATATCCACTTCATACGGCAATTAAGGCATATACCACACAAATAGGGTCATGGGTTAACCCTCATCTTACGCTACCCTAGAACCTATATGTTATACTAATCCCTTCTCCCTATACCTGGTGTGACGATTCCAACCTATGAGCCAACAAGAGCAAAGTCCACGCTTGACTCCTCGAAACGGGTTCAATAGGTACAACAAGCTTGACCAAGAACATCAAGAAAGGACAAAGGCAGTTAATTCCCAAACAAGAAATGGAAGGGAATTAACACAAGGGTTATGCACATACCTCGATTAGATCCCTGGGGAACTAATCTGCTAGTTGCCATTCACAACACTGGGACATGAACCAAGAAGTCTGGCTTGATAGGGACAAAATGGTTCAACATTAACTCCAGGGATCCAAAGAAAAAGGATGAACAGGGTTGGTTACATTACCTCAGAGTAACACTAAGCTAGCAGCTTAACCCCAAATGCAACAGCAAAAACCACAGGGATGTGTTCTTGACGAAGAACACCCAAACAAGGATTGGGGACGCTCAAGGATTCAATGGAAACCCAAGAGAAAGGTAAAAGATGGTTGTTTCTAACTTTAGGATTGACGGCTATGAGTTTTAGGTCGAGCAAAAGAGGTATAAAAAAGGATTGGGGCGAAACGGGCTGACCAAAAGAGCCCAAAACACGTTTCGGGTGCGCGCGAAGAGCACGGGCGTGCTAACTTTTAGCACGGGCATGCTGAACAGAAGGTATGGGCGTGCTACACGGGAGCACGGGCGTTCTGAACAACTGGCACGGGCGTGCTACACAAGATCACGTGCGTGCCACCCTAACAGGATCACTTATCGGCTCGTTTCTAAGGTTTAACTACCCTAAAACACGTCCTAAATATCTAACATAAGCATAACAACACATAACATATATATAACAAGCAAACGAAAACCGGGGTGTTATAGGATGCGTTTTCCATTGTGGAATTTGGTTTTATCTATTATTATGTGTAGCTAAATTCACCATTAGAGTTGTGGTGGATCTTGTATTAGTAGAAACCCTTTTTGTTATGTCTTAGCTTTAATTTGAATTCTATTTGGTTTCAAAGTTGCGATTTGAATAGTATTATTCTGTTGTTCTTCATCCCATACTAGGATTGTGCACCCTTTGTATGCTCTTAATCAATTGATTGATATTTTGGCTATCAAGAGTAATTAAATTGGTAGATCTATAGGATAACCGGGGTTTAAATTGTAGCATAACCAAACATGATTTACTCCTTTCAGTCATTCAACCTCTTTGCTCTTTATGTTTTCTAATCATTTAAACTCTTTGCCTGACAACTGTTGGGTTCATCTAGGGAAAATAATATTGATTTCCTGACAAACAATTAATAGTTTTTGTAGAGGAATTGATATTCGAAAGAAACTGCGAAATTGAATAGTACAAGGATTTGGTGGATATCGAAAGTACAAGTGAAACCACAACTCTAGGCTCTTTTACTCTTGATTTCTCAACTCTTTTTATTTCTCTTTTACTATCTTTTACTTCTGCTACATCATTATCTTATTATTATTAGTATTCCATTAGTCTAAATAGCATAAGGATTTCTATGTTCCAATACTTACTTAATCACTTGCATATCACAATTAATCTCTTGGGTACGATATCTGGACTTCCGTCTTATATTACTTCAGCGATAGGGTACACTTGCCCTTATGTGTGTTTGGAAGCAACATAGGTAGAGCACATCACGTCCCCATTAGGACAGATGGAACACATCTCATCACATCACATTATGTCCCCAATTGGACATCCTGCTATGGGACAAGTGGTACACGTCATGTCCCCATTTGGACATCCCCCATTGGGACAAGATAAAACATCATGATATGTTATGCAGCAACCATCCTTCACGAGTTGAGACCGGAATCTCAAGCCTACACAATCGGCCATAGCCACGACACATTGCATCCGCAGGAATGTCACACGAGTGTGTTGCGCCCACGAGCCATAGCTCAACAGTCAGAACCATGACGGTATCAATCCGGTTAACTCATCAACCTCACATCACTGTTATCAACTCAACAACAATAACAACATTCCATCAACAAGCATGCCAATATACATTTTGTCATATAGATAGGTTATCAGGTACTCATATAGGCGACTTAGCATGCATAGCAAGATGTCCTCAACAACAACATCATCTAAACTAGGGTACAGATTTAGTGGTGATAGCCCCAAAGATACATATACCTAGGACTTAGGTACTTTGTCAAGGGGCTCAACCTCAGGTAGGTTGAAGGTTCCCCTACACAAGTATACATTATACACTACGCTTGCCTTCCTGATCATAGCGGTTCTTTCTCCCCACCTAAAAGATTGCGCGCGTGTAATCACGAACTCGATCACAATCTCACCACCACCACCACCATGCAAGTCTCCTCCTCATCCACCACGGTTTTGCAGATGTCGCAGTCCAGTCCCAGCCGCCTCCTCCTCCTCCAAGCTAGCACCACCATGACCTCGAACTTTACCCTAATCAAGAGAACAACGTGTAAGCAACGTCGATACCCCTAGATCAACTCCAAAACCAAGAAAGATTTAACAAAAATCTCGAAGAACAAGAAGAATGTAAAGGTCGACATGTTACAGATTCAAGCTTATCTTCAAGGAATCGAGATACTGATCGGTGTAACTCATAGTACTCGAAGCCCTGATCGTAGCGTGGTAGTTGGAATCACGATCTGATGCCTTGAACTTCCTCGGGATCACCTTCTCTCTCTAAAACCTTCTCTCTCTCTTTCTCTCTCTTAAGCTCTCTAGACTGTAAGTGTGTCTGAGTTTCGTTCCAAGTGAGAAAGAAAGAAAAACTTAAGAGTTTGATGAGCTGTAGTGCACACTCAAGCGTGCATCACTGGGATGCTTAAGCTTTGTCACGCTCTAGCGTGGGATTTCTCCACGCTTGAGCGTGGCCTCTTGATCGCCACGTCTCTTGCCACGCGTTCATGCGCGCTGACACGTGTACCTCCACGCTTTGACGTGCAACTACCCACGCTCGAGTGTCAACGGTCAACGTTTGAGCGTTGGGTCACTCAACATCAAAGCGTTGGACGCTGATTTGACCCATTCTTCAAAGATTTCCACCTTCTGAGCTCGTTCCATTGCCAAATTGTCTCGAATTTGAACCATGGTTTCCTCAACCCCTAAGGAAAATAATTAAGCTTTTAAACATGTTCAAATTATGCCCCACACACCAAACAAGAAAACAGGGTGTTAGAGTGTGTGTGTACGCGCACTCTTAGCTTGTGAAAGTTGATCGAGTTTGAGTGTGGGTAGAGTTGTTAAAAATAAGGATATGAAATGATTATTCCAAAAGGGATGAAATAAATGATGAGGTGTAAAAATTGACACATTTTGTGTTTTAATTAGAAAATGGCACCACAGGCACTTAAAAACCTTAACTAAGGATTATCTTAAAATTTAAGATCATATATCACAATTTTATCATGAATTAAATGGAAGGAGACTCAAGGAGTCCTAAACATTTTCCAAATTTGATATAAAAATACATTCTTTTTATAATATCTCGATACCTTTGGCTCATTATTATAATTTTAGAAAAGAGCTCTTCTAAAGTGATCTTATGTGTAAGTGAACAACTGATAGTATATCCACCCTTGATTTAATCTAGAATACATTACCTAAGGGTAGATACACTTTTATTTGTTTATTTAAATATAAGTTCACTTTAGAGGAGTCTTAGCCAATTTCGTGGATATCTTCATTTGATTTTGATTTGTCATTCTATCTAACGGAATTATAGTTTCAAAATCAACATGTAACTTCCTAGAAATGGATGTTTTATACTCCATAAAATTGTTGAATCACTAACAAGTTGTACAAGAAGATATTAGATAGAAGCCTTTATGCTTTTAGGATATGGTTAAGCTTACGAGGTCAGGCGCGAATCTTAAATGCCTTAAAAAAAATATACTTTCAAATCAAGTTAAATATTTTAAAATGGCCAAGCTAGGCCCTAAGTAAAAGGTTTTATCAATTAGGCTTAAATGCATTTTTAGTCCCCCTAAATGTTCACTTTTGTGAAAATGGTCCCGCTAATTGTTTTTGCACGAAAATGGTCCTCACAATTTCTCACTGTAGCAACTTTGGTCCCTCCGTTAGTTTTCCATCCAAACTCAAATGGAATATGCAGATGTCTCAAACTTGCTCCGACGGGAACCACCCGGTTGAGACACATGTCAACAAAAATAATTTAATTAAATAATTAAATAATATAAAAATAATTTTTTAACATATTGATTTTAAATCTGGTAAAGTTAAGCATGTGAAGAACACGTGCATTGTAAATCTTTCATTATCTGAACAAAGAATCGTCTTGGTCAATCTTAAACGCGTTAGGGTTTAGGTTTGGGTGATATTATGGATTTGGGTAGGGATTTGCATAGAACACCATTTTTGGATTCTCGAGTACTCGTTCGTACGCAACTAGTGGAGTGTTGTTCGTGCTCGAATGGTGAAGTGCTGCTGTTGGAATGGCTTTCGAGTGCAGCGACCCACGTTTTTGGGGAGGGTCGAAGCTTCCCAAGAACTACACTTCGACGTAAGTGTTCTTTGTGACCTAATGTTTCTTGTAACACCCCCTCTTTCCGGTGTCACTTTCATAACCCAAATTGTCTCTTTTTACTATTAATTCAAATCTTTTTCAAAAATAATTTAATAGAGTAGTTAAGGAAATCTGATACCAAAAGAAAATTCAACAATCAGGCTAAAACAAATTGGAAACTCATCATATATATAAATAAATAATTCCACTTCGCCACCATAAGGCATATATTCTTTTCAATTTCTTAATATACCACATCCTTAGCCACAGTCGAAAGACTTGACTTAAACATTATAAATCCTAAGAGATGGTCTAATAAAAGAACTCTAAGGACAAAAAGACATACTACCTAGCACACGTCGTACAAATGAGACTGGGTCTCCTCTTCAACAATGCATACCTCTTCATCGTCAACCTCAAGCAGCTCAAGCTATAGGGTCCTGAAGTGATCCAGAGGACCATTGATAAACATCTGTACACGTATCCGAAAACACAACCGGGTGTCCAACATGTACAGGCAAGGGTGAGATATCAATATATGAACTCAAAATACGACAACTACATACATAACGTACAAACAACAGGTTCATATATACACATATGACAAATATGAATCAGAAGCATTATAAGCATAACGCGTGATATTATAACGGTGAAAATAAGGCAAGGGTCTCATACCCAATAGTCATCATTATTTTAAAAACGTATGCATGACACTTCCATATATAACACCTAATACTTGGTTCTTAATTTCCGGAAATCCCATTTCCTTATAAATGAGTTGATCAAACTCGATGGCCAAATAAGGCACACAATATTTACCATATCACGCTGTCCAACATAGGGCATAGTGCTTCACATTATCTGGATTTGTTTACCATATCACGCTGTCCAACACAAGGCACAGTGCTTCACATTATATGGATTTTGTTTCCATATCACGCTGTCCAACACAAGGCACAATGCTTCACATTATATTGATTTTCCTACCATATCACACTTTCCAAAACAAGGAAAAATGTTTCACATTATATGGATTTTGTTCATTGTCCATCGAGACATAATGATATATGATGACTTAAAGTCATCATAGGGTTCCCTACCGTCAAGGTCCCCCATTCTGATGGCACGTCTGCCAAAATCCAATGCATGAGAAAACCTTTGTTTTCTTATGTTTTTCTGTTTCGTATCATTATTTCCTTGTTGAAGCACAAAGTTATCAGCCACCACAACTTTTAGACTCTGAAGTCTTTTCAATATTTTTCCAAAAAGGACACACAGTCCAAATACCAAAAAGGACACACAGTCCGAACAGCCCAAACCCAAAAACCATCAACCGATGCACCAGTCTCGGATTTTGGATTCTAGAGCACACCAAACGTCCACAAGTTTACAGGACCACTTCACTAACACGGATCCTCGATCCACGTGTTCTGCAGGACACTAGAACCCCGACATCTCGGTTTCTAGGATCACATCCAAATAAACTTTTCTCTTTTGAAATACAAAAACAAAACCCACATCTCCGAAGCTTACACCTAAGTCATCGGGATCAGTTTTCCATAAAGCAGAACTCTTTATCAACACCACTTTTCTTTTGAAAACAAACTTCAGTAAAACATCAACACTTTGAAACATAGTTAATGAAAACTCCTTTTCTTCGATAAAGCAATTTTGCTTGTCAAACTGATTTATTGAAAATACTTTTACTTGAAATACCTTATTTTATCCTTCTAATTCTATTGATGCTTTTCTAAAGAAACTTGTCATTTTAAAACTCACTTTTCCTAAAACCAAACTTTATTTTCAAATTTATTTTCTTATATCTTTTAATTCCATAAATAAAATATATCTCATTTTTCTTATTCCCAAAATCAAACGTCAAGACGCGTTGTCTTCAAATCTTTTCCAAAACTCATAACTTTTCCTCTGCTTAATTTTATGTCTCAAGCTTTTTGAAGCTTTTACGTTTACTTAGTTTGAACACTAACCAATGTTAGGTCCTTAGCACAATACGAATCATCATTTTAGTCATCATACCATGTTAAGCATAATTAAATATAATCAAGCATACTTAAGCACAGTTAAACGTAATCAAGCATACTTAAGCATAATTAAAAACAATCAAGCATAATTAAGCAATAAGTAAAAACACTCCACAAATTAAATACAATACACCACAACTTTACATTTCACCCATACAAACAATACGGAGCCATCGGAAATTGAATCCCTCAGACTATATCCCCTTACCTCTCAAGGTAATTTTCTGATTGAACTTTGTCCTATTCGTCCGCAAATCTTTTGATTACTCGCCCCGAACACTCAACACCAACTATATTCACACAATCAATTCAAACATCAACCTTTTACAACATAAATTTTCCCTATATCCCTTGATCTAGAGTTCGGCCTCTTGCTCCAAAAATAGCTAGAGATGTCCTAACTCTTGAATGAATGATCCTTAGGTATACCTAACACTAAATCAAGTCTCTTTACACAAAAACTTGAATAAAAAGCTCATGATTCTTCAAGCTCTAGGGTTCGGCCTCTTGCTAGAAAAATAGGGAGGAAATTTATTTTGTGTTCAGGCTTCTAGATACTCAATATACACATCATGGTGGATTCATAGAAATTGGTTTCATGATCATAGGATTTTTCTACAATTTTCTAGAGATTTATGAAGTTTGAACTTAAAACTTGAAACTTATGGAATTATGACTTGAAAACAAGAATTAAAGGAAGAAAATGAAGCTTAAGGGATCAAAGGAAGCAAAGATACCTATTGGAGGATGAAATTGAGCAAGTTCTACCACTTTTCGTCACACAAGTTTGACCTTTCTTCTTGAAGAAATGAGAGAAAGTGGAGGAGGAAGATGAAGTTGTGAGAATAAGTGGATGGAGGCTTCTCATGAAGCATTAGGGGTGTGAGGCTTAAGGGGGTAAGAAGGTCCAAGAATTTTTCAGTTAAGGTCAAAATGGACATTTCATCTTCGGGCAAAATGTAATTAAGAAAAAGGTTAGGGGCATTTTGGTCTTTTCGCAATGTAAAGTCGTTCAGATATTTTCGTTTGTCATTAGGACAGTGGTGAGTCATGGCACGCTTTCCTGGGTGACTTGAATTGACATGACTTCAAGTTTATGCGTTAGCGAGTCCCGGTAAATCCATATTCAGCTCCATTAATTACGCGATTTAAGATTTCGCCCGTATAACTTATATTATTTCACTTTTTAGTGTGAAAAACGAATTTTACCAAAATTGTTGGAAATTCAATTCTAACTCTAACTGTTTCGTTCACAAATCAAAATTAGGTCTTCTGATGAGTAAAATCTTACTGTCAGTGAAAACGTAGATCGGGCTCCGTCTGAATTTTCAACCCAAAATTTAACCGTAACTCCCTACGATAACGTAGAGTATGAATATGACTTTGGTTTAGTCAAAAAAATTTTCTAAATCTCGGATAAAATATAAGTTTATTTATATTCATTTCCGACCTTAAAAAGCAGCAAAAATCGAGGTGTGTAACATCCCTGTTTTCTGTAACCCTAATTAAGGTATGTGACCTTGATCGGGTGTTTGTGTGATTGCTTGTGTGTTAGTTTGGTACCTAGTTGGAAGTTTAGGAATAGGCTTGAACAAGGTTTGAAGTGCCTAAGGTGTAACACGAGAAACTGGGGAAGTTAGAAGGCCGGAAGTTCTTCTCTCGCTGAGCTTGACGCTCAAGCGTGAGAGAATTCCACGCTCAAGCGTTGAGACGCTTAAGCTTGGGAGAGGTGGACGCTTCAGCGTGCTAAGTACGCTGTGCAGCTACTCTGAGTTTGGACGCGTGTGAGACACGTGGCAAGCAAGGGAGCAGGCGCAATGGACGAGGTTCCATGCTCGAGCCTAGAGAAATCCCACGCTAGAGCATGACAACGCTCAAGCGTGCAGTGTGATGAACGCTTAAGCGTGGACAGCAGAAACCATAAGTGGAGCTTCCACTTTCATCTTCTCATTCTAGACGAATTGGGGAGCTATTCTGCGAATTTGAGAGAGAAGCACTGAGTTTTTGAGAGAGAAAGCTTGAGGTTAGAGGTGATCGAGCCGCCGAAACGCGATTCCGACTACACCGTTGTGATCGGGGTGAAGTTATCTCTGAGTCTAGCGGATTAGTTTCTCGATTCGCCACAGGTAAACTCGAATCCCTAACACGTGTTCTTCGTGTTCTTGGCATTCTTCGAGTCTTTACCCTTTTTCTTTGATCTGTTGAGCTTGCCCTAGGGCTCACACTGTTGTATATGTATTGTGCTCGTTATTAGGGCAAAGTGTGTGCTCGTGATTTCCCTCAAATTGAGGACTAAGGCTGCAGCTACTAAGAGAATTGGGGATTGCTCTTGGAGCTGCCATTGAAGGGGTGGCTGCGAACTTGAGGAAGGAGGAAAAGCCGGTGGTTGCCTAGATTTTCGTGCCGATTGTTCAGGTGAGGAGAAAGAGTTACACACGTCGGGGAGGCAAGTGTAGACTATATAGTTTTGTTATATGTTACTTGTGTGTAAGGGAACCCTAAACCCTACGTGAGGTTGAGTCCTGACGAAGTACCTAGACTCTAGGTTTAGTCTACTTCGGGCTAGCGCCGCTATGTCGATACCCTAGGTTAGCAGATTTATGTTGACTGGCGTGATGTATGTATGGCTGCTTTGTGAATATCTGCTTATCTGCTGACTGTGGTATGTAGTATATCTGCATGATATGATGGCATGCTGTTGTATGAGATATTTACTGCTGCACTAAACATGCTGATATTGATGGATTGCTGTATGTATCTCGAAATGCATGTATGCATGAGAATCGGAGGTTTAGTCTGATTAGGGCTTTGACCCCGTGGTGGACGTTTGAGCTGATAGTTGAGATTGAGGTTATATTTAGAGCTGGAAGCTCGTAAGTTATGACGGGAGCTTGGAGCTCATATGGTACAGTTGGAGCTTGGAGCCGATATGGTACAGTTGGAGCATGGAGCTCGTGTTACTGAGAGCAAAGTTGCATGTGTCGTTATATCAGCTCAAGGAAGATGGATGACATGCATAGCTGGCAAGCCGTATGCCGTGAGGTATACGAGGTTGGTGCACCGAGTGCCGGTGCGGAAAATGGAAGGGAAGGTCTATGTGACCTCGGGTATATACTGGACACAGTTGTACTCACAAGAGACCGATGAGGTAGCTCCTATCGTGTCGTGGCTGTCCTGGACACGTCTTACTATCCCGACTGGACCCTGAGTCTTTTAACTTGCCGGTGGATCTTCCGAGGAGGCCCAGGTAGCCCTCTTTGTCTGGGACAGTTGAGCGGTGATGCACTCTTATGGGTCACGGCGAGCGGAATGGATTACCGGAACGAACCAACTTATGGTCCATTGAGCGGACAAGATGTTGCCCTTAGTAGGGTGCTAGTACCGGCCAGCATGCATAGAAAGAGTATGTGTCACATCTAGCTAGAGAACAACCGTTGTATCGAGACACTGAGAGATGGTTATGTTTGCTATATAGGCTGCATTGCATCATCCCTATATTTGATGTGCTGTATATCTTATCTCCCCGTCTTTTCTTTGTATATGTATGCTTATTCTACGAACAGACGAGGAGCTAGCAATACCAGAGGATGGACCCGAGGAGACACCCGTTTATCATCGGAGCACCGAGGATGCCGGTGCTAGGGGATATTGGGATCGTGTACCACGACGAGAGGGATGGCGGGTGGACCCCTCGACCTTTTTGGCTGTATATTACAACACCCTTTCCCGAGTGTCACATTCCCGAACGTTTATAAGGTTGAAAATATTTATTAATGCGGAAAACATGGTTTTCTTTTTTTTTCTTTTCACAAAGATGTAATGGGATTAGTAAAGGTAAATAATACTAATAAAGGAACTTAGGTTCACCATGCATCTCTAGAACATACTGTATTATAAATATAGGAACAGAAATAATATCGTATGCAGACATAGGTCCAATATATAACTGTCATAAGAATAAAATAAGTACTAGGAGTCATAGCTCCCAAAAGGTACTACAGATACCGACACAGTCTGGCCCAGACAAAATAAAACAGCCAAAGGAGTCCACCTCCGGACTCAAAGGAACTGCTGAACCGAACCGTCGTCATGTCCATCTGTTCAGGCAGCAACAGCAAGTACCAGCAGAAAATATACAGATATGGGTGAGATTCCCGTTCGTCAACACAACAAAACAGCAGAAATAAAAACAGGACGACTCACTAGGTAACAGCGTACCCAAAATGCTTAAAATTCTCAATATAAATCATGTTAAACCGTTAACAGTATAATATCATGTTAAACAGTTAACAGCATAATATAAGGCATTCTTAAAAACAGAACAGCGATGTGCAGCAGTAAATGTAAACATCAACAGCCATGCAATGCAGTGCAATGTACATGACTCAATGCCAATGCCACTGGGTACTACTCTGACCCCTACTCCACGGAGCTAACAAAACGTCGGAGAGAGTGAATGAGAGGACATGTTCCGTTTACTGCCAGCCATGAGCAAGATGCTACAACATTCGTAACGTGCATGTATCTGGCTTTACGGTAACACTCTCGACCGAACATGAAAAGTACGGCATCTAGTAGAGGATATCAGTGTATTGTTCGGATTAGCCACGACACAGAAGAGCTACCAACTGGTCACATGTCAGGCCCTTCCAACCCTGATACCTCCAAAAAGACCATTGAAGATCGTCACCGTAAGATTCGCACCCGCATCAAGGTGTAAGCTCAACTCCTAGGCTCAAGGCCTTACAGCTATGCAAATGAAATGGCAATGCTTAAACAAAGTAGATGCGATAAAACAATGTCTACCCCCTGGGTAAACCTCAAGGTCCACTAAGGTTCTCTTCCTTAGGAACTATACGCGTCTTTGAAAAACAAAACTTTTATCCACCGGAGAAATCTCGTGATCCCTCCGGGATCGAGTCATCACAAGACTGAAACAATTGAACGACTGATCGGGGTCCGAATCACCGTTCCGTCATCGAACTACTGTTCCAAAACCCAAAACGTTTCGTGTTTGTGTTTATGTCTTATGAATTAAGGCTCAAGTCCTAAGCATTATGAATAAGGATTGAGAATCCTCTTAGATTAGTCTTTAATCCTTTCTAAGATATTACTCCTTGATTTTCAATTAAAGAAATAAGTTTTGATTCACTTAAGTATTATGAAGTCATTGATGAATTAAGTCATCAATGGTATAGTATATGGTCTTGTTCCACCACATACCATACTTAATTATCCCTTGTTTTCAACTCTAAGTTAATTACTTAACTTAGGTTTTTTATACGTAAAACTTTACGATTTGAGTTAAAAACTCCTTTTGTAAACCAAAACAACGTCTTCATTTGAAAACTCATTTGATTTGAACAGCATAGCACTTGCTTAAAACAAAGTACTTTAACTAATTTTGAAAAGAGTTTTCCTTACTAACATAGTGTAAAAACTATGTTCTAAGTTAAAGGAAGGGAAATGTAATCTCATCTAACTTCCTTAACTATGATTCATTTTAATCAACTTAAGTATAAAAGGTTTCTATTTTGTGTGAAAAAGGAACATGAACTTTGTTCTAAAACAAAGGTAATGTCTTTATGAAATTATGTTGACTTTCATGAAAACATTTCATTAATCCACTTTTAAATTTCTTGATTAACTAGATGAACTAATGATAAGGTCTAAGACATGTTTTACTTTGGTGAAAACACTAAGATTAAAATAAAAGACATATTTCACTTTCGTGAAAACACTTCAAGATTAAACTTTATTTGATCTTTGGATCAAAATCACTTATGGTCTTTCTTTAAAGCAAAATTCTCTAAAACATTTTTCTTACATCAAAACTTTAATGCATTCAAGAACTACACAAGCTCTTCCCTTTTCTTTGGTAATGGCCGAAAGCCAATTAGGAACCAATGTGAAGATTTTGCTTCACCCTTAAGACAACATATAGCTCAAAAAGCTCACATAATTATGACAAACAATAATCACACATCATTGCATCATAATCAAGCATAAAAATCCATACTTGATCTAGAGATCAAAATAGGTTTTTCAACATGCCAGAAAATGTTTTCTCATCTAAACAACATCATCATAAAACACATGCTAAAGAATACAAAGCATAAACTACATTATTACACTTCGTTCTCCAAGAGAACCAAATTAAATGGTGAACCCAAACCAAAGGGTTTCACCCACACATAAAGTAAACAACCATCTTCAATACCACCATTTTGGTGTGATGAGGTTCACCCCCCATAGCTGTTGAAGAGCAGATATCCGGATCAAAGTCGGTTGATCGGTTTTTGAACCTCCTGACAATTGTCACCAACTACAACAACACAATAATCAAACATTAAACAACAATCAAAACAAAACTCAACAATTTCTACTCTAAGAGGTTTCGGGCACCCTAAGGTAAAAGGATTAGAAATTGATTTGGTTTTCCATTTCTTGGATTCAAAATCAATGGGAAAGCTAAGGATGGAATCAAGTATTAGAAATCAAAAATTGATGAAAAACACTATTCATCATCACTATGTAGGGTTCGGACAAATTGGGGATTTAGGGCTATGATAAGAATTGACTCATAAGCTCTTGGGTTTAGGTAGTGAATGATGAAGTGAGTTCAAAGAAATTGGTTTCCCATTAAAAGGATTTTTCTACAAATTCCTATGGATTTTCAAAGTTTTGGATCTAAGAATTGATTTTCATGAAAATAAGGTTTGATCATGAGATTGAGAGAGATTCAAGAAGCTAGGAGATCATAGAAGTGATCTTACCTAAGAATAGATGAAGATTGATCAAAGGATCAAGGGTTTCTAACAAGTATTCAAGGTTTTCTCAAGAACAACAATGGTGTTTTCTCAAGAACAACTATGGTGTTCTTTTGGCCAGCCTATTTGCATGAATGACGGGCTGTGAGGGGCTGAGTTCAGCCTTTTAAAATCTCACTTAAGGGCAAAATGGTCATTTGCTTCAAGGGTAAAATGGTAAAAGTGTAAAAGACTAAGGTTAGGGGCATTTTGGTAATTTCGCGTCTATATTTTCCCGACCGTCATGACGACTCTGGCATGCTCTCCCAAGTGTCCTGGGTTGATGTGGTATAAAGCTTATCCGTTGTCGGGTCTCGTTGAATCCCTTTACGACTTCAAACGCCTCCCAGTTCGACTATACGGCCGAATATAATATATTATTATTATATTTCAGACGTCAGGACGGATTTTAACAAAGATGTAGAGAATAAAATCCTGAGACTTACTGTCTCGTTCATGAGTCCAAATTAGGTCTCGATAGTGGAAAAACACCTCTATCCGTGAAAAACACAGACTGGGCTCCGTTTAAGCTTTGGCCCGAAACTTAACCATGACTTCCTATGGTTGTGTAGAGCATTCCTATCTTCTCAGAATATTTTATTTCACTCTCTAAACCCTCCAATAAAATAAAAACGTTAAAATACTGAAGAATAATAAAACGTGAAAATCGTGGCGTTACATATATACAGGACCAGTTAGCTTGATCTTCTGGAGAGGTACTCCGCCGTATGCAGACATCATTGGACCCTCGTGTTTACCTGTTCCTTCCCTTTCCACGGATATGGCGACCACCGAACAAGAGAGAGTAGGACTACCAATGGGTGGCACCACAGACTTCAGTTGTATCCAGCAGGAGGGGCTTCGTGCATAGAGGCCAGAGGAGACGTTCAGATCGGTACATGAGGGCGGCCCTGAGGCGCCGCATAGTAGTGTCGAATTCGTCCTCCGAGTACGAGCCTGTACGGGTTTATAGGCGTACATACGGAGAGGGACAGGGTAGCTCAGGTCATCCCTACCACTAATGGTGAGGGTTAGTCAGTGCGTCTTCTTCTAGGACTAAGTGGAGAGGGTGATTTATTTTGAGTGCAGGGTTGGGGAGCGCTAGTAAGGATATCTGAGAGCTTTCCTTCTTCTTTTTTTTTTTTTGGAGTCCTATTGTATATGTTTTATTTTGTAGCACAGTTGTATAGCTCATGTATGTATTACAGTAGCCTTACTGAGGGGGCAACCACGTAAATACTTATATAATGCATGTATTTGTTTTAACTTTCCCGTTGTGCTTTACTCTGATGCATGCTTTTATGTACGTGCTTATTGTGTATGCTTTACCGTTTTGCCGTTCGTTTAATAAGCGCGTAATAATATCACCAGGTTATAGTTAATAATAACAGAGTAGGCGGGTTCTGAACTTAATGGGATTATCCTACGTAAGTGGGGTCGTCTCAGGATGTTACATTTCTTGTCCCATTTGTGTTAGCTTTATGTCCCTTTATGTATGTTTTTGTATTTGTTTATTCGTGTCTGTTTGTTTAATGGTGTGTGGTCCCATTTGCTTTACCTTAATGTCCCTTTCCCTATATGTATGTGGTTTGAATGGTATGTGTTAATTAGTAATGGGTTGTGGTCCATAATGTAGTCTGACATAGTTTATGTTTATAACTTTGTTTGTTTAGTTTGACATATAACTTTGTCTGTCAGTTGTAACACCCCGATTTTCTAATTAAACAGTATTTATGTGTTTGTATTTTATTGAAGGGTTTAGAGAGTGAAATAAAATAATCTGAGACCATAGTCACGCTCTACGCTATCGTAGGGCGCTACGGTTTTTTGGGTCGAAAACTCAGACGGAGCTCGGTCTACGTTTTCATGGATAGTAATGTTTTACTACTATAAAGACCTAATTTTGAATAACGGTTAGAACCATTAGTCTTAGAATTCGATTCTCTACTTTTTTACTAAAATCCGTCCGGACGTCCAAAAGTGAAAATGATATATTATATTCGGGCGTATACTCAAATCGAGTGCCGAACGGAGTTGGATATGGATTTAATGGGACCCGCTAACGGATAATCTCGAAGTCACATCAGGTCAACTTCACCTTGGGATGCATGCCAGTGTCATGATGATTTTCAAAATATCTGGACGCGAAAGGACCAAAATGCCTTTGGTATTTTAAGGAAATTACCAAATTGTCCTTTGGTTAATTACAAGTTTGCCATTGAGACAAAACTTATCTCACCTTTCACTCCCTCACTTAGGCCACTTGACTCTTCTTTCTCTCACACTCTTCTCTCACATTTTTCTTCTTTTCTTCTTATTCTTCAAGTGTTCTTCATATATCTTCAAAGTTTGGTCTTGAAACTTGAAGATTTTGAGTGATTCTAATTGGTTTCTCACCAAGCTTCATCATCTAGGAGGTATTAACTCCATTCCTCACCTCTTAATCTCTCTATTTCTCTCTTTAATCTCAAGATTCATGGAAGGTTAGGTTTTGAACCATGAACTACATAAATCCATGAAAATTTGTAGAAAAATCCTTTTAATGTCAAACCAATTTCTATGAGCTAGTTCCATCCTATTATTTCGTAATCCAAGAGATTGAGACAAAATGAGCTTCCTAGCTCAAATGGGTACCAAGGGCCGAAACCCCCATGGATGAGTGGATAGGGTTTTGGTTCAAGTTTTGGTGTAATAGGTTTTGATCTAGTCTTACCACACCTAGTTAGGATGGAATCCAAAAGATAGGAATTTTTTGACGTCCCTAGCTATTTTTATAGCTCCATGGCCGAACCCTATATAGGTAGGATTAGAAGAATTTGTGTTGTGTAGTATTGATATTTGGATTGGTTATGTGTATGTAGTTGTGATTGGTTAATCGGACGAGGAATCGGGAGAATTTGCGCGTCGATCGGACGACTTCTGCTCGGAGGATAACTTTAACGGGTAAGGGGAGTTTGCCTGAGGGATTTTTCGATAACTATATGTTATCCGTGATTGATTTGTGTAGCTCTGCTTGAGCTTCGTTGTGATTGTAATAATGGTTTATGCTTTAGTATACTTTAGCATATGTTTATGATGATGTTGATTTGAAAATTATTTTCATGTATGTTGAAAAACGATACTTTGATCTCTAGATCAAGTAAGGATTTTTATGCTTGATTATTATACAATGATGTATGATTGTTGTTTGTCATAATTTTGTGAGCATTTTGAGCTATGACTTGTCAAATTGGTGAAGCAAAATCTTTACTTCCCATTGAGGGAGCATTCGGCCTTAGTTAAAAAGAAAAGGAAGAACATGATTTGTTCTTGAGAATTCAAAGTTTTTGAAATAAGAAAGTGTTTTAATAACTTATGTTTCAAAGAAAAACAATAAGTGGTTTTGATCCAAAGATCAAATAAAGTTTCAACATCCAAGTGTTTTTACTAAGGTGAAAATGTCTTTTACTTTAGCCATAGTCCAACTAATCAACTAAGTGTTTTAAAAAGAAAAATGATGCAGTGATTTCATGAAAGTTAACATAGTTTTTAAGGAGATATTACCTTTATCTTAAAACTAAGATAACATTCCCTTTTTCAAATACAAAGAGGACATTGTCCTTAAGTTTGAATTAAAATGAATCATAGTTAGAAAATTAGATGAGATTATATTTCCTTACACTAACTTAGAACATGGTTTTACACTAAGCTAGTAAGGAAAAACCTTTTCAAATTAGTTAAGGTACTTTACCTTAATCAAGTAACAAAGTTCTTTAAAATCAATGAGTTATCAAATAGAAAGGTATTGGTTTACAAAGAGAGTTTTCAACTCTAAGTCGTAAAGTTTTACGCATGAAAAACCTAAGTTAAGTAATTAACTTAGTAATAGAAAAGAGATAATTAAGTATAGTATATGGTGGAACAAGACCATGCACTATACCGTTGATGACTTAGTTCATCAATGATTTCATAAGACTTAAGTGAAGCAATATTTATTTCATTAATTGAAACATAAGGAATTAATATCTTAGAAAGTATCAAAGACTTATCTAAGAGGATTCTCAATCCTTCGTCATAACACTTAGGACTTGAGATATGATTCATAAGACATGAACACAAACATGAAATGTTTTGGGTTTTGTAATAGTAGTTTGATAATGGACCGGTGGTCCGGATCCAAGAAAATTCGTTTGATTGTTTCAGTCTTGTGATGACCGGAACGAGAGGGACCCTGAGGCTGTGCAGGTATGGGACTGTACAATTGAAGGAATCTTGAGGCCGGGCATGTATGAGACTGTACAGTTGAAGGAAGGCTTATAAGAATTGATTGGTACTACCTATACCAACAAGATTCATCTTCTTTTCGGAAGCCCAGAACATAAGAACTCCATAGTTTAGCGTGCTTGACTTGGAGTAATTGTTGGATGGGTGACCTTCTAGGAAGTTTCCCAGAAAGCGTGTGAGTGAGGACAAAGCATGCTGAAAAGACCCGTGTTGGTTTGTGGGGACAGTCGGCAATCCTGAAAGCAGTCCGGATCGTTCCAAAGGGATCACGAGATTTATCCGGTGGATAAAAGTTTTGTAATAGAAAGACGCGTATATTTCCTAAGGAAGAGAACCTTAGCGAACCTTGAGGTTTATCTGGTGGATAGACATTGATTTATCGCATCTGCTTTGTGTAAGCATTGGCATTTCATTACATGAGTTTGTAAGGCCTTGAGCCTAGGAGTTGAGCTTACACCTAGATGTTGGTGTGAATCTTATGGTGACGATCTTAAATAGTCTTGAGGATGTCAGGGTTGGAGATTCCACAAGTGACCAGTTGGTGATTCTTCTGTGTCGTGGTATTCCGTGCACTACTGTGACATCTTGACTAGATGTTGTACTCTTCATGTTTGGTCAAGAGTGTTTCCGTAAAGCCAGATATGTGCACGCTACATTTGTTGTAGCATCTTGCCCATGGCTGGCATTAACCGGAACATGTCCTCCCATTCACTCTCTCCGACGATTTTTTAGCTCCATGGAGTAGGGGTCAGAGTTTTACCCTTGTAGCATATGGAATTGAGTCATGTACATCGCATTGCATTGCATGGCTATTGATGATTACATTTACTTATTGTATATCACTATTTTGCTTTCAAAGATGTCTTGTGCTGCTAATTGATTAATATGATATATTGCGACTTATGGTATGCATGTTGGATATGTTGTTACCTGGTGTGTTGTCTTGTGTTACTACTGTTGTTGTGCTGTGTTGATACAACATATGTTCACATGATGTTTTGTGAGTCATGCATGTAGTTATCGTGTTTAAATCCATATATTGGTTACTCACCCTTTCCTGTACATGTTGGACACCCTATTGTGTTTTTGGATATATGTACAGATGCTTCTCAACGGTTGTTTGGGTCACTTCGGGACCCTTTAGCTTGAGTTTCTTGATGCCGACGACGAAGATGTGTGGACTGTCGAAAACTAGGCCCAGTCTTATTGGTACGATGTATACTAGATAGTAGGCTCTATTGTCCGTAGAGTTCTTTTATCAAACCAGCTCTTAGGATTTTCAATGTTTAAATTGAGAAAGTGGGTATATGTGGTTTTGAAAATCTCTGTATAGTTTTGAACTTCTGTATGAAAAACAATTTCAGGAAAACTTATATGTGATGGTTTAGGGTTTGTGAATAAACCCAGTTTATGTGTGTGGTTAAGTATGATGTGATTTTATTATTGTGATGTGTGTGTTACTTTTCTGAGTATTATGCCGAAAACTTTTTATTCCCGAGTTTTCCAACTTAAATTAAATTATACTTTTTCCGAAAGCAACCAACCTTTCTCTTTTAAATTTAATTCTGCACGTGTTCTTTATGTAATGCCCAAGGGGGATGTTACATCAGTTAGTATTAATGTCTTGGATTTTGAGTGTTATTTATGTTTTTCTTCTCTTTGTCTCTAGGCCAACTAAATTTCAAGAGTTAAAATTACGGTTTCACCTTGGGGGTCAGTGGGTTTGTAAAACAAAAGAAGTATACTTAAGAGGTCAAGTCTTTGAGATGCTCGATGGGTGGGATGTTGACCACATATCCGCCATTGAGTTAGGTAAAGTAGTCAAGAGTGTGGGATATATGTCTTATAAAGGCCTGTGGTATCAGCATCCACAACTTGATATTAGTGTAAGGTTAAGGCTTGTTAACAATCAAGATGCGATCCGGTTTCTGAGTGATGTTAAGGGATATGAGTGGGTTGATTTTTATGTTGAGAACGATATAGCCACCCATGTGGCAATTGTAGCTGATTGTGTTGAGGTGTTGGGAGAGAATAATGCACGAACACAGACTGCAACTGAGTTTAATGATCAGGGTGAGGGTTTAGGGGCAGGGCAACAAATGAACAGTGATAAGGCTAAGAGTGAAAATGAAGAGGGTAATGATGTGCACGGTGTTGGGTTAGAGCAGAAGAGCAATGAAGAGGGTATAGGAGATGTAACACCCCTAATTTCACCTTATATTAATACATATTATTATGTATTATTCTTGACCAATATATGTGGTTATGCTCGCCCATGAGGTTTAGATTCATGTTTGGGATAGTTTAGCTTTTAAAAATAGTTTAATCACTTTATCGCCTTACGGCCTATTTCACGGTTTTGTTCATATTTTTAGTTCTAGACGTCCGATTGAGGTGATCTTAGATGCGTTGGAAAGCTTAGAGAATTATCTACAAGTCTTATTTCAGTCAGGACCAAATTCGGCTTCTATAATTTCACGTAGCGAACTAACTTCGCCTAGCGAATATGACAGACAGATTCTTGCAGCTCTGGTTCGCCTAGCGAAAATGTATTCGCTTAGCGAATATATGCGCAACAGAATCGTGTTTTTGGGCTTCTAATCAGCCCATAATGACCCTAACTCATATTTGTACCATAAGACTCGACCTAAACCAATTTTCTAAGTTGAATTACCCTTAGAAACTGCCTCTTCTTCTCCAAACAAGGATTTATAAACCTTTTCCAAGGATTCTTGAAGGAGATTGCATCATTGTTCATCGTTCTTCGCTTCCTTCGCTTGAAGAGAATCATTGCCATCACAATCCCTCTTCCTCGCTGCTGCTCTTGAACCTTTTGAGGCTGTGATCGTGAAATCAAGTGTCGTGAGATCGAGTGTTCGTGAGACGCGATCTTTCCGGACCTTTTTCTCTTCCTTTGTTCATTGTGATCGTCATACTAGGTATGGGGGGAAGAAATAGATCATGAGTATGTGGATTTTGGGATAGGTTAAGATGAAGGGGCTAACCTATGACCCCTATATGTTTGTCTATATGCATTGTAAATGCATATGTATATGCTATAAGTGTAATTATGTGTATGTTATGTATACGCCATGTATATGCCTATGTGAATATTGTATAAATATATATATGTTTACAGTTCTATGATTGTGATTATGGGTGTTTGTCTTGATGATATGATTTAAACATTATGAGGTACGATGAATGGTATGTACATACATACAATATGCATTGATGAGATTTTATAATGTGCATTGATAATGATGACTTGATGATGATGTGCGTTACAATAAAGAAAATAGGATTAGTGGAAGAACATAGCTTTAGGACGTTTGGCACCCCATAATGAATGAGTTGATATGAGAGGTGAGATTGATAATATTGAATTAGTTTTGGAAACCCAGAGGAATGATTCTTGAGAGATGGGATGATAGGCATAGGGATAACTTAAAGAAATTCTTAAGATTCCCACATCTGTCATGATTCGCCTGGCGAATAGCCATTCGCGAGGCGAGACAGAGAGACCATTCGTAGTTTGACGTGATTCGCCTAGCGGATTGTAATCCGCGAGGCGAATGAGAGAACCAGATATTGGGGCTCTCGGGCTCGCCTCGCGAGCCACGATTTGCCTAGCGAATTTGGGTTTCTCACCCAGATTCTGTTGTGAAGGGATAATGATTAGGGTATTGGGAAAAAGACTGTGAGGTCATAATTTAAGGTTGATAATATAGAAAAGAACGTTTATAACTATATGACTTGAGATTTAAATATTAGGATTAAGTTATAATCTTAATAAGATATGAATTGTGGTTTAGATATTAGGATTAAGTTACAATCTGAATAAATATATGACTTGAGGTTTAAATATTAAGATTAAGTTATAATCTTATTAAAATATGAATTGAGGTTTAGATAATAAGATTAAGTATAATACTTAACAAAGATAATGTTAAGTTAAGACTTAACAAAGAGAACAATTAATAAGACGATGATGTTATTGGTAACGATGTACTGTTACCGATGTTGTTGGTTAAATAATTCTTGATGCTTATTGGTCAAGTTTGATGTTGATAAGTCATCTTTGATGCTTGTTGGTCAAAGTTGATAGCCATGTAATGGTATGATGGTGGATGGTTGGACATGTGTTTGCATATTGTTGAGCATAGCATGCATCATACGTTGACGTTGATATGTTGGGTGGAAAGCAAACGATGAATCGCGATAGTGGAGGCCACGATGGGTGTTATCCCGGCCTTGCTGGTACGTTGGGTATGGAAGTTCCAGGTGACATGGGCTAGCTACCTATTGTCGGAGTGAGCTAAAGAATAAGCTTGAGTACCTTGACTAGCCACTATACGTTATCACGATTCGTGAGAGTGTTCGGGGATGACCCATGGTCTGGCATATCATCCATGTTGATAATCGGACATGTACTCCTAATCGTCTTTCCAGAGTTAGAGTTGTTGGCCACATGCATACGGAGTAGTGATGTTGCATTCGCATTAACATGCATCCTTGATATATATTGATTATATCTGTGTTGATTGATGTATGTTGTATGCCATCTTAATTACTATTCCATTCCGTTTACATATATTCATGATTGTGTTTCTTACCCCTCTCTTTGTTATTCTTGTGCATATGTTGTGGTATATGCAGAGGTGGGTGAGCATGCTGACGAGGAGTGATCCCGAGGAGATCTCTCTCAGTAGTTAGGATTTATGATTTATGTTATTCGGTTTTATTCCGATGTATTATCAGTATATATATACCAGTTCTGATATGTGACATCGGGACTTGGGTTATATTTATTATTTATGTTTTCCGCAGTTTGTTTTTAAAGGATTTTGATTATTTCAGATTCCTATGTTTTACGTTATAGATGATGTGATGCACATTACCCTTGAGGATATGCTTTTATTTTAATTTTACAATTTGTTTTTAAAGACAGGTATGATTTTATTCATGTTTTATTATATGCGGGGTAGTGGGTGTCGCAGGAGATGTTGTGTAACACCCCGAAAATATCTGATAATAATTAAATTTTCTGAATAGATTGATTGAAACTGCAAGTAATCAATTATAAATAATATTAAATTTTTATAATTGATAATTCATCCGAATTTGAGTTGAGAACTCAGATAAAAATCGGACTGCGTTTCAGTAGATAGTAGAATTCACACTGTGATCTATGAACCCTAGTGACCCTGGGAAAGAGTTTGAGTCCAATAAATAATAATATAAGATTTTAAATCTTTCTGTGATGTTTTGTAACAGAGTTGATAAAAATATTATTATTTTAATCGGGTCTATGAGGTTTCGGGTTTTGGGTCCAGTATTGGGAGATATTATGGCCTGGAGCTGGGAGTGATCAATAATGTGGAATTCAACTCTAATTCCTAAAGCGCAGATTGATTTTTACATCTGTTGTTTCGTCGCGAACCGACGAAAATATTATTTTCTCGATTTGCGAAGTTTCGGGAGTTTGGTCCTGAAAGTCGGGACATTGTCGGGCCAAAGTCAGGAGAAAATATATGACTCATCTCCACCATCTACATGTCATTATCAAGGTCAAAATAAATATCTAAGCACTCTGCTAGGGTTTGTCTCCACGTGAATCCTAGTTTTGCATGATCGCTCATGGCCGACGTCAGGCCAATTATTCCTTGGAGATGCCTTGCTAATAGTCCCTCTTCCAAAGTTTTACCTTCTCCCTCTTCTCCCCCACCTCCCAAAAAGAAGACTTTTGTAAAAGCCTTAAACAGTGCTTGTGATATTCCCCTTAGTCAATTGCCGGTTCCATGCTTGAAAGGGGATGAACTTGCCGTCACTATCCCAGAAGATGAGTATATGGCTGGCCTGGAGGCTTCAAAAAACAATCTTCATGGTCAAATTTTGCTTTCTAAAGGAGACTCTCCTCCTAGAATTAATGACTTGCGAGACAAGCTATCAAAACAATGGAAGCCTATTACTCAACGGAGAATGGTCCCTATAGGAAAGGGTTTCTTTGAGTTTTCCTTCTTCTCCATTGAAGATATGCGAAAGGTGCTTTCGATTGGATCTTGGAACCTTGATCCTAGTTCTTTAAGACTTTTCTCTTGGACTTCGGATTTTAATCCTGATCTTGTTCGTCAAACCAATGTTCAATGTTGGATTAGGATTCTTAGCCTACCACAGGAATATTGGATGCCTAAAATCCTTTTGGCTATTGCCAGAGGCGTTGGTACTCCTCTATCTCTTGATGATGCCACTATTAATAAAACACTTGGGCACTTTGCAAGGGTGTTGGTGGATGTTGATCTTGCTGACAAACTTCACAACCAAATTCTTGTGGAAAGAAAAGACTTCGCTTTCTTTGTGAAAATTGAATATGAAAGATTGCCTCCTTTTTGTCATGCTTGCAAAATTATTGGTCATTCCTTTGAGAATTGCAGGAAAAGCTTGCATGCTAATCCAAGCTCCAAGATTGATGGAAAGATTGCAATTGACACAGCAAAAAATAATTATGGCAAGCAGATCTATGTCCCTATTTCTAAGAGTGCTTAGGATCGTGTTCCTGGTGCCCCTTTAAAAACAGTGAATGAGGCTGTAGATAGAACTTTCTCTGATGATGCAATTTCGATATCCAACAATAGAGAGAATGTTGATCCTTTTCAAGTGGCAGTTCCTTTTCAGGAAGGCACCAGTAATCTCGGGTTTGAAGTTGTAAGAGTTGGATCAAAAATTGTTCAAGTGCAGTCAAGTCCTTTGGTTCCTCCTAGTGATGATGATATTCATGCAATAAATGCTGATAGAGTGAATGTTCAGCCAAGGCAAAAGTCCATTAATGCGGATCTTGAATCAACAAAGGAAGGAAACTCAATAGATTTTGTGATTCAAGAGGTTAATTCCCATGTCAGAGAAATTGGTAGTGATGATATTAATGATGATGCAGATACTATTTATGATGAGTCTATACATCCTGAATCTCCTAAGGAAAGAGTTGTGTTTTATGATTCTGATCATGTTTCTGAGTTTGATAACTTGTGCAATAATGAAGATAATTATATAGTTAGTCAGACGTAAAATTTTATTATTAATGACACAATTTCTGCAAAGGATTGTGTTACTCCATCTTTAGAGCTAACTACTGTCACTCCAGTGAATCAAGATTTAAATCCTGTGGTGGCAAATGATTTGTGAGTTGTAGGAATTGCTGGGCAATTTTGGGGTGATGCTGAAGATGATGAGATTGATCCTCCAGAACAATTCACTCCTCCTCAATGCGATGCAGTTGCTAGCAAGCATTTGGTTGATGCCTCAGAGGTTGATAAGCAGGTCCCTGCAGTGTTCTCTGTAGTTTTGTCTAAGTCTCGAAAGAAAAGAATGAAAAGGAAGGCAAGCCTGGAAAAAAAAAAAAGCTGATAAATATAATACCCATTCAAGGGGATGTCCTCAACAATTTGTCTAACGAAGATTTTTTATTGGACCAGTCCGGGTTGCACAAAGAATCATTACTCAATGAAAGTTCTCTTTTGGAATGCTAGAGGCCTAGCTAATGATAAAACTAGGCGTGCGCTGAAAAAATTCTGTTTGGATAATAAACTGGATTTAGTATTTTTAGCAGGGCCTTGGATGGATTTTGATCTTTTTCCTAGTTCCTTTTGGAATTCTTTCGGTTTACAGTCTTTTGCTTTCAATAACAGAGGTTCAAATCTTCCTAATCTCTGGTGTTTAAGTTCTGTAAATGTGAATCCTGTGGTTATTTCATTGTCATCTCAATTCTGTGCCTTTTCTATTAACTATCAAGGTCAAGATCTTTTTATGGCTGCTGTATATGCATCAACTTCTTATGTTTTCAGAAGACAGTTATGGAAAGATTTATATGAATTGGAACATTCTAATCCTGGTCCATGGCTTTTTATGGGGGACTTTAATGCCATTCTTGGAGCTCATGAGAAAAGGGGTGGAGGATTACCTTTAAAAGCATCTTGTGATGACTTTAGTTCATGGACTTCTGTAGGAAAATTCACTCATGTTTTAACTAGAGGTGCTGCCTTTACCTGGTCAAATAGAAGAGCTGCTACTGCTCATACTGAGAAGAGACTTGACAGAGCAATTGTTAGTGATGCTTGGCTTTCTTTCTGGCAAAGCATGTCTTGTTGCACTTTAATAAGGAGCCAGTCAGATCATTTCCCCATTTTATTGAATCTAAAAATGATTCCAGAAATTTTGTTTCATCTTTCAAGTATTTCACTATGTGGGCAGAACATAGTGTTTGTCTAAGACTTGTGAAGGATGTTTGGTCTAAGACTGTCATTGGTTGTCCAATGAGTATTCTATCCCAGAAGTTGAAAATTCTTAAATCTGAGTTCAAAGTGTGGAACAATCAGGTATTTGGTAATGTCAAAATTCTCGTAGACAATGCTTTTGAGGAGGTGGATAAGATTCAAATGGAGATTGATTCTCTAGGTAATTCTGACAGTCTTCATGAGAAAGAGCTAAAAGCACAACTTAATCTCAATCGAGCTCTTTCTATTGAGGAGTCTTTTTGGAAACAGAAATCAAATATGAATTGGTTCTGTCATGGGGATAGAAACACAGCTTTTATTCATAAAGTTGCAAAGATTAGACATTCAACCAAACAAATGTCTATCTTGAGAAGTGGTGATACTATTGAACAGCATGTGCTAGAATTTTATACTTCCCTTTATGCAATCGAAAATATTTGTATTGATAATAATCTTATTGAACAGTCTATTCCTTCCTTATTTTCAGCAGCAGATAACATGATGTTAACTGTAACACCCCCATTTTTTAGATTTCCTTTTTAATCAGTATTTATGAACTTATATTTTATTCGAGATCTTAGGAATGGAAATAAAATATTCCGAGACCATAATCATGCCCAACGATATTGTAGAAAGCTACGATTAAGTTTTGAGTCGAAAACTCAAACGGAGTCCGGTCTGCGTTTTTACACTGACAGTATGATTTTACTGCTCAGGAGACCTCAGATGGACCCGTGAACGAGACAGTAAGTCTTAGAATTCAATTCTCTACTTTTTGGTTAAATTTCACAAAAATTTCATAAAAATCACTTCCTGACCTCCGTTCGAGTGAAATCTTCAATCGAGTGGAGAACGGAGCCGAGTATGCACTTACCAGGACCCGACAATGGATAATATTGATATCACATCATTTCAACTCACTTGGGAGAGCATGCCAGAGTCCTCATGACGATCGGAAATTTCAGGACACGAAATTACCAAAATACCCATAACTTAAGCCTTTTCACCTTTTACCATTTTACCCATGAACCAAATGACATTTTTACCCTTAATGAACCTTTTAGAAGGCTGACCATTCCCTCACACCCTCCATTTTCACGCAGCCAGCTCTCACCAAGAAGAACTCCATAGTTGTTCTTGAAGAAAAAATCCATTTCTTCTTGAAAACCTTGATTCACTTGTTGAAATCACTTGATTCCATGACCAATCTTCGTCCATTCTAAGGTAAGATCACTTCTATGATCTCCTCGATTCTTGAATCCCTCTCAATCTCAAGATCAAAACTCCATTTTTATGAAACTCATTCTTAGATCCAAAAGTTTGAAAATCCATAGGAAATTGTAGGAAAATCCTTTTGACGCGAAACCAATTTCTTTGAACTCACCTCATCATCGTCTATCTAAAAGCAAGAGCTCATGATCCAATCTCATCCTAGCTCTTAAACCCCAAAGTGGCCGAACCCTAAGAGTGATGATGAATAGTATTTTTCATCAAATTTTTGATTTCTAACTCTTGATTCCATCCTTAGCTTTCCTAGTGTTCTTGAATCCAAGTGATGGAAAACCAAATCAATTCCTAGCCTAGTTTGACCAAAGAGGCCGAGAGCTTCATGAGAGAAATCCATGAGTTTTATTTCACATTTTTGAGTCTTAGGACTTGAAATGGTGTTAACTAATTTCATGAACCAACCATCCAAAAGTTTGGAACCAAATGAGATCCCTAGCCTTTTTACCCTTTCATGGCCGAACCCTATGCCTTTTAGGGGAAGAAAAATTGTGTTTTTATGTTGTATATTGATGTTGATTTGTTGTTTGAATTATATTGTGTTGAATTGTTTTAGGCGACGCAAACAAAACCGAAGCCGGAGCCGAATCGATCGAGTTTGGACTAAGCAAATTTGAGAGGTAAAGGGAGGTAGTCATTTAAGTTTGGTGGCTTCATAGTGCATGTTTGATATATGTATTATGATGACTTGATTATTGAATTGGAGATGAGTTTGAGTGATGTATGGATTTGTTTTACTTAATGAAACATATTTGCACACTTGTTGATAATTTATGGCATGGATGCCTTGATTGATATTATTGTGATATTGAACTGTTGATATTATTGATATTAAAGTGGTTTTTGGAAAATGTGTTGCTTTTTCAAGAAAAGTTGTCTTTTTTTGAAAAGTATATTCTTTTGAAAAGTAAAAAGTGGTTTTGTGAAAAATCATGCAAAAGGCATTTTGTTCAGTAAAGTGTTTTAAAAAGGCGTGAAACCTTAGAAAACGGTTTTGTTTTCAAGAAAGATGTTTTTCCCGAAAAATATTTCCTTTGATAAAGAAATGTTTTGTTTCAAGAACAATGAATGTGTTTTGTTTTCCAAAGTTGTTTGGAGAAAAACGAAACCAAAGGAAATATGATGAACCTTGAGATGAGCCCAAACCTAGTGGCCGAGACGTCGGGGCTAGTGTTTTGTGGATTTAGCACTCGGACTTCGTGTCCTGTGTTTTTGATTTGAGTGGGCTTAATACCTTTTTGAAACAAGTCGTGGGCTTTATGTCTCGACATTTGAAAGAATGAACGCAAAGAAAAACAGAAAACTTTCTGTGTACATGCATGAACCGGCAGACGTGCCATTTGAAACCGAGCTACAACTCTAGTAGTTGAGAATTCAGCCAGTTAAGACCATTGGGTCCATAGGGGCATTCTGTGTTTGAGATCCCACAAGTGGCCGGTGGCGTAGCAACCCTATGCCATGGTAAATCGGCTGCCAAAAACGAATGAACTCGATCAGAGACTGGAGTATTCAGGATATGGTTATGACGTGGTACCCTGGAACAATTGGAGTTCAGACCTAAATAGAGAGGCCGACTCATGAGGACAATTGTGTTATGGGTGTTACTATGGCCTATCGCTCGATGTTGGGAAGTTAGAATCTTCGGAGTACATGAATTAGAAAGATGATATTGAAGTCTCATGCATTATTATTATAACCGATGATACTGTTTGAGATGTTGTACTGTATTATATAAATAACTGTTCATATAACTATTTTTATGTTGTTTTTCGCCTGTGCGGCTATCGTGATAAACTTTATATGAGTATCTCACCTTTGCCTGTACATGTTGGACACCCTGTTGTGTTTTTGGAACACATGTACAGATGTTGATCATAGGTACCCGCGGAGACGTGAGGACTCGGATGACGGATGTGACACCTGCTACCCGCATACGATGAAAGAAAATAAATCATGCAAGTTAAATAAAACTTTAACATAAAAGATAGTAAGTACCACATGATCCGAAAACGTTTTAAACATAAACAACTGCGGAAAAAAAGTTAACATAAACAAAACCCGGAACCCGATGTCACATAATCAGAGTTGTTATACATATACCGATAATACATTCGGAATAAAACTAAACAACTGAACGTAAAACCTAACTACTACTACTACTAAGAGAGATCTCCACGGGATCACTCCTCGTCAGCATGCTCACCCTCCTCCGCACCTGCAACATCATATGCACAAGAACAACAAAAGATGGGGGTGAGAAATACGATCATAAATATATGTAAACGGAATGGATTAGTAATTAAGATGACATACAACATATCAATCAACACATGTATCATCAATATATATATATATATATATATATATATCAAAGATGCATGCCAATGCGAACGCAACATCACTACTCCGTATGCATGTGGCCAACAACTCTAACTCTGGAAAGACGATTAGGAGTACATGTCCGGTTATCAACGTGGATGATATGCCAGACCATGGGCCATCCCCGAACACTCTCACTAATCCTGATAATGTATAGTGGCTAGTCAGGGTACTCAAGCTTATCCTTTTAGGTCACTCCGACAATAGGTAACTAGCCCATGTCACCTGGAATTTCCCTACCCAATATACCCGCAAGGCTGGGATAACACCCATCGTGGCCTCCACTATCGCGATTCATCGTTTGCTTTTCACCCAACATATCAATGTCAACGTATGATGCATGCTATGCTCAACAACATGCAAACACATGTCCAACCATCCACCATCATGCCATTACATGGCTATCAACTTTGACCAACAAGCATCAAAGATGATTTATCAACATCAAACTTGACCAATAAGCATCAAGAATGATTTAACCAACAACATCGGTAACATTACGTCGTTACCAACAACATCGCCGTCTTACTAATTGTTCTTTAAGTCTTAACTTAACAATACCTTTATTTAGCATTATATTTAATCTTTTTATCTAAACCCTCAATCCATATTTTATTAAGATTATAACTTAATCTTAATATTTACACCTCAAGTCATATATTTATTAAGATTATAACTTAATCTTAATATCTAAACCACAATTCATATCTTTATTAAAATCATAACTTAATCTTAATATATAAACCACAATTCACATCTTATTAAGATTATAACAAGCCTACATAACACTATCCATCAAGCATAAGGGGTCAAAACTGCTCCTGGACACGTGAGAATCGATTTCCATTCTCTGGAATCGATTTCTCAAGTCTTCAAATCGATTTCCAATCTCTGGAAATCGATTTCAACATGTTCAAATCGATTTCCCCAATCGATTTTGAACAATGGAAAATCTATTCTAGAAATCGATTTCTACAAGGCCAAATCAATTTCCAAGGTTTGGAAATCGATTCTTGGTCGAGTCAAATCGATTTCCATGTGCTGGAAATCAATTTCTGGGTGTCAGATCATACAGCAGCGGGTTTCCTCCGCTATTGGACCAGTCTACGTTCTCTAATTAACATATCATTCGAGCCTAAGCTATTTATCACCAATTTGATTAGTCAACACTCATGAATCATGACCTAAGGGTTGTCAAACTAATCCTTGGTCATCAATCTCACATTGCCTATTTATTTTCTCCCTATAACTATGTTCTAATAGCATAGGATTAACAAAACACCATATCATGGCATAAACAACATGTTCATCATCATCATCAATTCATCAACAATCGTATAAATCATGTACTCATAGTTATAAACATATTATAACATCAGATTATTCATCAATCAATACTCATATAGCTAGAAAACAACATAACAACATTCATGGGCACACGCAGGCATACATAGGGGTCATGGGTTAACCCCTTCTTCTTAACCTATCCCAAAACCCACATATTCATGACCAATTTTCTCCCCCCCATACCTGGTATGACGATTCACAGCCTAAGGGAAAAAGAACAGAGCCAAGTTCTGCTACAGTTTCTTCTTACGGGTTCAGCATTTGATCACGATCGCAAAACTGGAAAGCAGAGTCGATCTTTAAGTTAAGGATTGAAAGGTAAAACAAATCTAGGATTAGAAGCTCACCTTGGTTTCTAACTTAGGAGATTAACTCTAGCAGCAGGGATAGACTAGCCAAACAACGGCGTTTTCTTGACGAAGAACACCAAAGCAGGTTTCGTCCTTTGGGTTTTCTAGAGCAAGAGATCAATTAGAGCTCTTAGGGATGAGAAGAGGCAAAAAGTGTGTGCAATAGGGTGTGGATACTAGGTTTAGGTCATATGCTATGTATATATAACTGTTAGGGACGTTTTAGGACGAATGGGCCGCACACAGCATAGCCCGGTAACCCAAACGCATACACAAGCTCTGACTCGCATGGGAATCGATTCCACAACCATGGAAATAGATTTTCCATTGGCCAAATCAATTTTCTTATCAAGGAAATCGATTTTGCCCTTCAAACGATCGATTTCCACTTTCTGGAAATCGATTTCTTCACCTGGAAATCGATTTCCCTTTCAAAAGACGTGTTTTTGGCATCAAAACCTGAATAAGGCTCGTAGATAATCCTCTAGGCTTTCCAACGCATCCTAGATCATCTCGATCGGATGTCTAGAACTCAAGATACGGCCAAAACCGTGAAACAGGTTATTTAGACTCGGGTGGATTGATTATTCTAAAGGCTGAACTATTACAATTATGAACTTATGCACCAAAAACAAGCAAAAACAACATATGCAAACATCTATAAGCAAGTATTAACACGTATATTGTAACACCCCGAATTTCACCTTATATTAATACATATTACTATGTATTATTCTTGACCAATATATGTTATTTACGATTGTTCTTGATGTCGAAGTTCATAGTTGGGGTAGTTTAGCCTTAAGGAATGGTCATTGCATTCAAGTCCAAGAAACCTGTTTCACGGTTTTAGTCATATCTTGAGTTCTAGATGTCCGATTGAGACGATCTTGGATGCGTTGGAAAGCTTAGACAATTATCTACAAGTCTTATTTCAGGTGTTAAGGCCAAATTCGGCTTCTAAAGTTTCGCGTAGCGAGGATACATTCGCCTCGCAAACCTGACAGCCAGATTTTTGCAGCTCTTTGGTTCGCCTCGCGAAAGGCTACTCGCCTCGCGAATCTGCGCGCACCAGAATCGTGTTTTTGGGCTTCTAATCAGCCCATAATGACCCTAACTCATATTTATACCATAAGACTCGACCTAAACCTATTTTCTAAGTCGAATTACTCTTAGAAACTGCCTCTTCCTCTCCAAACAAGGATTTCTAAACCCTTTCCAAGGATCCTTGAAGGAGATTGCACTATTGTTCATCGTTCTTCGTCTCCTTCGCTTGAAGAGCATCACTGCCATCACAAGCCCTCTTCCTAGTTGCTGCTCTTGAACCTTTTGGGGCTCTGATCGTGAAGTCAAGCGTCGTAAGATCGAGCATTCGTGTAGACGCAACCTTTTCCGGACCTTTTTCCTTCCTTTGTGCATTGTGATCGTCATACCAGGTATGGGGGGAAGAAATAGATCATGAGTATGTGGGTTTTGGGATAGGTTAAGATGAAGGGGTTAACCCATGACCCCTATATGTTTGTCTATATGCATTGTAAATGCCTATGTATATGCTATGAGTGTAATTATGTGTATGTTATGTATATGCCATGTATATGCCTATGTGAATATTGTATAAATATATATGTTTATGGTTCTATGATTATGATTATGGGTCTTTGTCTTGATGCTATGATTGAAATATTATGATGTGCGATGAATAGTATGAATATACATACGATATGCATTGATGAGATTTTATAATGTGCTTTGATAATGATGACTTGATGATGATGTGCGTTACAATAAAGAAGATAGGATTAGTGGAAGAACATAGCTTTAGGACGTTTGGCACCCCATAATGAATGAGTTGATATGAGAGGTGAGATTGATAATATTGGATTAGTTTTGGAAACCCAGAGGAATGATTCTTGAGAGATGGGATGATAGGCATAGGGATAACTTAGAGAAATTCTTAAGATTCCCACATCTATCATGATTTGCCTGGCGAATAGCCATTCGCGAGGCGAGACAGAGAGACCATTCGTAGTCTGACGTGATTCGCCTAGCGGATTGTAATCCGCGAGGCGAATGAGAGAACCAGATATTGGGCTCTCGGGCTCGGGCTCGGGCTCGCCTCGCGAGCCACGATTCGCCTAGCGAATCTGGGTTTCTCACCCAGATTCTGTTGTGAAGAAGAAATGAATAGGGTAATGGAAAAATGACTGTGAGATCACAATTTAAGTTTGATAGTATAGAAAAGAACGTTAATATTAATAATGACGATATGATAATATTGGCAATGTTGATAAAGGCAATAACGACGGTTAGCGCCTAGTTGTTTGATGATCATCGTCGATGGTCATTGTTGATAATCAATGTGATTGATTATGATGATAATATTGGCAATGTTGATAAAGGCAATAACGATGGTTAGTGCCTAGTTGATTGATGATCATCGTTGATGGTCATTGTTGATAATCAATGTGATTGATTATGATGGTGGATGGTTGGACATGTGTTTGCATGTTGTTGAGCATAGCATGCATCATACGTTGACGTTGATATGTTGGGTGGAAAGCAAACGATGAATCGCGATAGTGGAGGCCACGATGGGTGTTATCCCGGCCTTGCGGGTACATTGGGCAGGGAAGTTCCAGGTGACATGGGCTAGCTACCTATTGTCGGAGTGACCTAATGAATAAGCTTGAGTACCCTAACTAGCCACTATACGTTATCAGGATTAGTGAGAGTGTTCGGGGATGGCCCATGGTCTGGCATATCATCCACGTTGATAACCAGACATGTACTCCTAATCGTCTTTCCAGAGTTAGAGTTGTTGGCCGCATGCATACGGAGTAGTGATGTTGCATTCGCATTGACATGCATCCTTGATATATATTGATTATATCTGTGTTGATTGATGTATGTTGTATGCCATCTTAATTACTATTCCATTCCGTTTACATATATTCATGATTGTGTTTCTTACCCCTCTCTTTATTATTCTTGTGCATATGTTGTGGTATATGCAGAGGAGGGTGAGCATGCTGACGAGGAGTGATCCCGAGGAGATCTCTCTCAGTAGTTAGGATTTATGATTTATGTTTTTCGGTTTTATTCCGATGTATTATCGGTATATGAATACCAGCTCTGATATGTGACATCGGGACTTGGGTTATGTTTATTATTTATGTTTTCCGCAGTTCGTTTTGAAAGGATTTTGATTATTTTTGATTCCTATGTTTTACGTTATAGATGATGTGATGCACATTACCCTTCAGGATATGTTTTTATTTAATTGTTATATTTTTTTAAAAGACATGTATGATTTTATTTATGTTTTATTATATGCGGGGTAGTGGGTGTCACATTTAGTGGTATCAGAGCCGGTCTGTCCTACAGGCCGGGGTATGTGTCTGTTGTGTCTCTTCTGTGTACTCTGCAGAAGTGTTTTGAACTTGTGTGACTGTTTTATTATGCCTTTTGTTAAAAAATTTCTCTAGTAGGATTTAACCAATTTTGAATTGGTTAAGATCGCTGAGTGATAGGACAGTGGGATCGTGGCAGGGAGCTGTTCGAACCATTGATAGTGAACCTTAACCTGTTTTATTGTTGCCTAAAAGTATGTATGACTTTAGATGTCGATCAATACTATCCGCCTAGAATGTCATTCTTGGTGATGTGTTACAAGAAGAAAGATGGTAGCATGAAGTTATGTGTCAATTATTGACAACTGGACAAGGTGACCCTTAAGAATAGATACTCACTCACTAGGATTGATGACTTTATGGACCGGCTAGTGGGAGCTTGCATCTTTTCTAAGATAGATTTGAGGTCTTTAGTGATCATAAGAATTTGAAATACTTATTTGACCAAAAAGAGTAAAATATGAGGCAACGTAGGTGGATGGAGTTTCTTAAGGATTATAATTTTGATTTGAGCTACCACCTTGGAAAAGTCAACGTAGTGGCTGATGCCTTAAGTAGAAGACCTTGGATATATCGTCTTTAATGTTTAGAGAAAGAGATTTGATTGAAGGAGTTGAGAGACTTGAGCTTGGCTTGGGAAGTTACCCCTAAGAGCATTAGATCTGGAACTTTAAGGATTATCAATAGCTTAATGGACCAGATTAGGAGAAGGTTTAAGTTGTCCCTTAGTTATTTTGTGAAGTCTGCTAGAGCCCCAGTTACTACATTAGGAATGTTAGATTTCTTAGTTAATGCCTTATAAGAATCTTTTAGAAAAGAAAGAGAGTTACAAGCTTAAGTGAGATTGTTGAGCTATTATATATATAGATCTGGATGAGTTGTTGTCCTAATACGAGATAGACTAGAATAAGGCTTAGATGAGTTGGATTATTAAAAAATGACGAAGTTAAGAATGAATAGACGAGTGGCTTAATGGTTTATGCGTAGAGTTTTTCTAGTTGATAGTGATTTGGAATGCGTGGTGATGGTTAAGTTGGGATCTAGTTTAAATGGTAGGTTGAACCATTGTTGGATTAGAGATAAGAGAATGGATGATCTAAGAATCATAATTACTAGGTAAACCTTGAATGGATGAGTAGATAGTTGTGATAACCATTTAGTAAGGAATTAAGATTGATGATTTGTGTATCATGTGGAGTCGATGGATGTGTTTTAGGAAGGTTCTTTAGTAAGGTCATAAGAATGAATATGTAACGTGGAGATTCCTAACCAGTGACCAATGTTAAGTTCTTTACCAAGGAATAGAAATCATGTCTAAAGTAGAGGAAGAACGGTTAAAATAAAGGATGTGTTATTGGTGGGTTAGTTCTGTAAGTATCCCCTGAAAGTATTCTTAGTTTATTAGGAATCAAGTCGATCCTTATAGTGTCTTGCAGAATGTCCTCCCTAAGCCAATAATTCATAGAAAAAGTGATAGGAATTACTTGAAAGGCAATTTATTCGGTCTAGTGTTTCAGTAGGCTCTTAAGCCATCCTTGCTTTTACTAGAAGAGAGTTGGCAAGTAGCATTAGAGCGCTTGTAAGTTATCGTTAGCCTTATATAATGGAAATAGAGAATAAACACCTTTCTCCAGAATAGATGATGTCTTGAGACATTACAGATAAAAAAAAAAAAAAAAAATACTGGAACCCTTGAGGATAGTTTTGCAAACTCTTTAGGAAGAACTTTTGTATGCTAAGTTATCTAGTGAAGGTTTCGATCTGAATAAGTAAGTTGTGGGACGCCTCGTTTTAGGGAGAGTCGTAATAGGCAGGAAGTCTAAAGGGTGGTAATCGGGATCATGAGTTCTTGAGAAAGGTTCTTAGTTAAAAGGGAGAGTTAACCTCAACCTTGTGTAGTTCTACCCCTCTTAGTAGATCTTGACAATATGTTATGATTGGAGTTTAGTGATACAACCTAGGAGGTTAGCAACATGTACCCTTAAGTTTGAATTCTTGAGAGCTTTAGGGAAATTGTCGTTAAGAAACCCAATAGGGAATTTCTTGTGACACCGATGGAGTTTGAAGTACTAGTACGATCCAATGGAGTGAGATGTGTCGTAGAATAGGCAAGTCGGTGTCGTGTAAGATCATAATTTTTTTGAATCAAATAAGAAAACCGACGTAGTGACTGATACCTAACAAGAAGTTCATTGCTTGTGTTCACCATAATGGTTAGTGAGACCAATTGATTGAGGATTTTAGGGATGTGATTAAAACTTGGGATGTGCCAATTATGAATATTAGATTAGGAAAGTAGAAGGCCATTGGTGCATTTGCAAAGTTTTGAGGAATCAAGTTACATTTTAATTTCTAGAGTGCTCTAGAACTTAAGAAGCCTAGTCGGAATTGACATAATCATGAGGACAGTTAGATAAAAGGTCCATGTCCATATTTGTTTGCTTGAGGTAGTAGAAATTTCGAGGACGAAATTTTTATAAGGGGGGTGGAATTGTAACACCCCGAATTTCACCTTATATTAATACATATTACTATGTATTATTCTTGACCAATATATGTTATTTACGATTGTTCTTGATGTCGAAGTTCATAGTTGGGGTAGTTTAGCCTTAAGGAATGGTCATTGCATTCAAGTCCAAGAAACCTGTTTCACGGTTTTAGCCATATCTTGAGTTCTAGATGTCCGATTGAGACGATCTTGGATTCGTTGGAAATCTTAGACAATTATCTACAAGTCTTATTTCAGGTGTTAAGGCCAAATTCGGCTTCTAAAGTTTCGCGTAGCGAGGATACATTCGCCTCGCAAACCTGACAGCCAGATTTTTGCAGCTCTCTGGTTCGCCTCGCGAAAGGCTACTCGCCTCGCGAATCTGCGCGCACCAGAATTGTGTTTTTGGGCTTCTAATCAGCCCATAATGACCCTAACTCATATTTATACCATAAGACTCGACCTAAACCTATTTTCTAAGTCGAATTACTCTTAGAAACTGCCTCTTCCTCTCCAAACAAGGATTTCTAAACCCTTTCCAAGGATCCTTGAAGGAGATTGCACCATTGTTCATCGTTCTTCGTCTCCTTCGCTTGAAGAGCATCACTGCCATCACAAGCCCTCTTCCTAGTTGCTGCTCTTGAACCTTTTGGGGCTCTGATCGTGAAGTCAAGCGTCGTAAGATCGAGCATTCGTGTAGACGCAACCTTTTCCGGACCTTTTTCCTTCCTTTGTGCATTGTGATCGTCATACCAGGTATGGGGGGAAGAAATAGATCATGAGTATGTGGGTTTTGGGATAGGTTAAGATGAAGGGATTAACCCATGACCCCTATATGTTTGTCTATATGCATTGTAAATGCCTATGTATATGCTATGAGTGTAATTATGTGTATGTTATGTATATGCCATGTATATGCCTATGTGAATATTGTATAAATATATATGTTTATGGTTCTATGATTATGATTATGGGTGTTTGTCTTGATGATATGATTGAAATATTATGATGTGCGATGAATAGTATGAATATACATACGATATGCATTGATGAGATTTTATAATGTGCATTGATAATGATGACTTGATGATGATGTGCGTTACAATAAAGAAGATAGGATTAGTGGAAGAACATAGCTTTAGGACGTTTGGCACCCCATAATGAATGAGTTGATATGAGAGGTGAGATTGATAATATTGGATTAGTTTTGGAAACCCAGAGGAATGATTCTTGAGAGATGGGATGATAGGCATAGGGATAACTTAGAGAAATTCTTAAGATTCCCACATCTGTCATGATTCGCCTGGCGAATAGCCATTCGCGAGGCGAGACAGAGAGACCATTCGTAGTCTGACGTGATTCGCCTAGTGGATTGTAATCCGCGAGGCGAATGAGAGAACCAGATATTGGGCTCTCGGGCTCGCCTCGCGAGCCACGATTCGCCTAGCGAATCTGGGTTTCTCACCCAGATTCTGTTGTGAAGAAGAAATGAATAGGGTAATGGAAAAATGACTGTGAGATCACAATTCAAGGTTGATAGTATAGAAAAGAACGTTAATATTAATAATGACGATATGATAATATTGGCAATGTTGATAAAGGCAATAACGACGGTTAGCGCCTAGTTGTTTGATGATCATCGTTGATGGTCATTGTTGATAATCAATGTGATTGATTATGATGATAATATTGGCAATGTTGATAAAGGCAATAACGATGGTTAGTGCCTAGTTGATTGATGATCATCGTTGATGGTCATTGTTGATAATCAATGTGATTGATTATGATGGTGGATGGTTGGACATGTGTTTGCATGTTGTTGAGCATAGCATGCATCATACGTTGACGTTGATATGTTGGGTGGAAAGCAAACGATGAATCGCAATAGTGGAGGCCACGATGGGTGTTATCCCGGCCTTGCGGGTACATTGGGCAGGGAAGTTCCAGGTGACATGGGCTAGCTACCTATTGTCGGAGTGACCTAATGAATAAGCTTGAGTACCCTAACTAGCCACTATACGTTATCAGGATTAGTGAGAGTGTTCGGGGATGGCCCATGGTCTGGCATATCATCCACGTTGATAACCGGACATGTACTCCTAATCGTCTTTCCAGAGTTAGAGTTGTTGGCCACATGCATACGGAGTAGTGATGTTGCATTCGCATTGACATGCATCCTTGATATATATTGATTATATCTGTGTTGATTGATGTATGTTGTATGCCATCTTAATTACTATTCCATTCCGTTTACATATATTCATGATTGTGTTTCTTACCCCTCTCTTTGTTATTCTTGTGCATATGTTGTGGTATATGCAGAGGAGGGTGAGCATGCTGACGAGGAGTGATCCCGAGGAGATCTCTCTCAGTAGTTAGGATTTATGATTTATGTTTTTCGGTTTTATTCCGATGTATTATCGGTATATGTATACCAGCTCTGATATGTGACATCGGGACTTGAGTTATGTTTATTATTTATGTTTTCCGCAGTTCGTTTTGAAAGGATTTTGATTATTTTTTATTCCTATGTTTTACGTTATAGATGATGTGATGCACATTACCCTTCAGGATATGTTTTTATTTAATTGTTATATTTTTTTAAAAGACATGTATGATTTTATTTATGTTTTATTATATGCGGGGTAGTGGGTGTCACATATTTACATAGAAGTGAAAAAGCAGGGTGTTACAATTCCACCCCCCTTATAAAAAATTTCGTCCTCGAAATTTCTACTCACCTTAAGTAAACAGATGCGGGTATGACTCCTTCATCTTGCTCTCCAACTCCCACGTAGCACTTTCTTCTGTAGCTCCACTCCAAATGACCTTGACCAAGGGAATTTCCTTCCCTCTCAGCTGCTTGACCCTTCGATCTTCAACCCGAAGCGGTAACACCTCAAAGGTCAAGTTATCCTTTAGTGGAATAACATCGGGTACTATCACATGGCTTGGATCATGAACATACTTTCGAAGTTGAGACACATGAAACACATTATGAAGGTTTGACAAGAACGGGGGTAAAGCTCTTTGGTAAGCGACTTCACCGACTCTTTTTGAATTTGGTAAGGGCCAATGAATCTAGGAGTAAGTTTCCTCGCTTTCATTACTCTGCCAACCCCAGTTGTTGGAGTAACTCGCAAGAACACATGATCCCCCTCCTGGAATTCGAGAGTTTTTCTTCTCTTATCATGATAACTCTTTTGCTTACTCTGTGCCACTCTCATCTTATCTTGTATCATCCTCACTTTCTCTGTAGTCTCTTGCACTACCTCAGGTCCTAACACAACATTCTCTCCAGGCTCATTCCAACACAAGGGTGTCCTACACCTCCTCCCATACAAAGCCTCATAAGGTGTCATCCCAATACTGGAATGGAAGCTATTGTTGTAGGTGAACTCTATAAGGGGTAGAAACTTATCCCAACTACCCGACTGCTCTGGCACACACGCCCTCAACAAGTCTTCTAAGGATTGGATTGTCCTCTCAGACTGACCATCGGTCTGTGGGTGATAAGCTGAACTCAATCTAAGCTTAGTTCCTAAGGCCTTATGCAAACTATTCCAAAATCTAGAGGTAAATCTAGGATCTCTGTCTAAAACTATGCTAGAGGGTACACCATGCAATCTAACTATTTCTCTGATATACAACCCAGTCAACTTCTCTAATGGATATTCCATGTTCATAGGAATGAAATGGGCAGATTTGGTTAACCTGTCCACAACAACCCATATGGCATCACAACCAGCTGGAGTCCTAGGGAGTCCAGACACAAAATCCATAGAGATACTATCCCACTTCCACTCAGGAATACTCAAAGGTTGCAACTTACCCGAAGGTTTCTGGTGCTCTATCTTAGCCTTCTGACACACTAGGCAAGCATAAACAAACTCAGCCACATCCTTTTTCATCCTAGGCCACCAAAACATCCGTTTTAGATCCTGATACATCTTTGTGGCTTCCGGGTGAACATTCAAGTCACTCCTATGTCCTTCCTCAAGGATCAACTTCCTAAGCTCTGGAATATCAGGTATACAAACTCTATCTTGGACCCTCAAAATTCCATCTGTCCCATCCTTAAAACTGAGATTTCTACCTTGAGCAATCAACTCTCTCTGGTCTAAAAGGTATACATCTATTTCTGCCCTTCTCTAATCTGATCCATCAAACTGATAGTGATTTTCAACATTCCTAGCCTAATGCTCTTAGGGGTAACTTCCCAAGCTAAACTCAAATCTCTAAACTCCTTTTTCAAATCCATTTCTCTAACCATCAAGGCTGAAATATGTAAGGTTTTTCTACTCAAAGCATCAGCTAATACATTGGCCTTACCTGGGTGGTGACTCAACTCAAACTTATAATCCTTAAGAAATTCCATCCACCTACGCTATCTCATATTCAGCTCCTTTTGGTCAAACAAGTATTTCAAACTCTTATGATCACTAAAGACCTCAAATCTAGCTCCATAGAGGTAATGCCTCCAAATTTTTAAGGCAAACACTACAGCTCCTAACTCCAAGTCATGAGTAGGGTAGTTCTTCTCATGTGTCTTAAGCTGCCTAGAAGCATAAGCTACTACCTGACCATTCTGCATCAACACACCACCTAAACCTTGCTTCGAAGCATCGCAGTACACTACAAAAGGTTCACTAGGATTGGGTAACACTAACACAGGTGCAGATGTCAACCTATTCTTCAACTCCTGAAAACTTTCCTCACACTTAGAGTCCTACACGAAGATCTGACCTTTCTTAGTAAGGCGGGTCATAGGCAAATCTATCTTAGAGAATCCCTCTATAAACCTCCTATAGTACCCGGCTAAACCCAAGAAACTTCTAACCTCCGTTCTGACTTAGGTGCTTCCCAATGGAGCACGGTTTCTACCTTGGTTGGGTCCACGGCTATCCCTCCTTTAGAGATGATGTGTCCTAAGAAACTTACCTCTTCTAACCAAAACTCACACTTGGACAACTTGGCATACAACTGTTTTTCCTTAAGGGTTTCCAAGACAATCCTCAAGTGTTCCTCATGTTCCTCCTTAGTCTTAGAGTATACTAGGATATCATCTATGAAGACAACTACAAACCTATCCAAGTATGGATGAAAGATCTTGTTCATGTAGTCCATGAATACAGCAGGGGCATTAGTCACACCAAAAAGCATAACTAGATACTCATAATGACCATAGCGTGTTCGGAACGCAGTCTTTGGAATGTCCGCAGACTTAACACGAATTTGGTGATAGCCTGATCTCAAATCTATCTTAGAAAACACACAAGCCCCTATCAGCTGGTCCATAAGATCATCTATCCTAGGAAGAGGATACCTATTCTTAAGGGTCACCTTGTCCAGTTGTCAATAATTGACACACAACTTCATGCTACCATCTTTCCTCTTGTAACACATCAATAAGAATGACACTCTAGGAAGGATAATATTGATCGGCACCTAAAGTCATACATACTCTTAGGCAACAATAAAACAGGTTAAGGTTCACTATCAATGGTTCGGACAGTTCCCTGCCACGACCCCATTGTCCTATCACTCAGCGATCTTAACGAATTAAAAATTGGTTAAATCCTACTAGAGAATTTTTTTTTAGCAAAAGGCATAATAAAACAGTCACACAAGTTCAAAACACTTCTGCAGAGTACACAGAAGAGACACAACAGACACATACCCCGGCCTGTAGGACAGACCGGCTCTTATACCACTAAATGTGACACCCGCTACCCGCATACGATGAAATAAAATAAATCATGCAAGTTAAATAAAACTTTAACATAAAAGATAGTAAGTATCACATGATCCAAAAACGTTTTAAACATAAATAACTGCAGAAAAAAGTTAACATAAACAAAACCCGGAACCCGATGTCACATAATCAGAGTCGGTATACATATACCGATAATACATCAGAATAAAACTAAACAACTGAACGTAAAACCTAACTACTACTACTAAGAGAGATCTCCACGGGATCACTCCTCGTCAGCATGCTCACCCTCCTCTGCACATGCAACATCATATGCACAAGAACAACAAAAGATGGGGGTGAGAAATACGATCATAAATATATGTAAACGGAATGGATTAGTAATTAAGATGACATACAACATATATCAATCAATACATGTATAATCAATATATATATATATATATATATATATATAGATGCATGCTAATGCGAATGCAACATCACTACTCCGTATGCATGTGGCCAACAACTCTAACTCTGGAAAGACGATTAGGAGTGCATGTCCGGTTATCAACGTGGATGATATGCCAGACCATGGGCCGTCCTTGAACACTCTCACTAATCCTGATAACGTATAGTGGCTAGTCAGGGTACTCAAGCTTATCCTTTAGGTCACTCTGACAATAGGTAGCTAGCCCATGTCACCTGGAATTTCCCTACCCAATATACCCGCAAGGCCGGGGTAACACCCATCGTGGCCTCCACTATCACGATTCATCGTTTGCTTTCCACCCAACATATCAACGTCAACGTATGATGCATGCTATGCTCAACAATATGCAAACACATGTCCAACCATCCACCATCATGCCATTACATGGCTATCAACTTTGACCAACAAGCATCAAAGATGATTTATCAACATCAAACTCGACCAATAAGCATCAAGAATGATTTAACCAACAACATCGGTAACAGTACATCGTTACCAATAACATCGCCGTCTTACTAATTGTTCTTTATGTCTTAACTTAACAATACCTTTATTAAGCATTATATTTAATCTTTTTATCTAAACCCTCAATCCATATTTTATTAAGATTATAACTTAATCTTAATATTTACACCTCAAGTCATATATTTATTAAGATTATAACTTAATCTTAATATCTAAACCACAATTCATATCTATATTAAAATCATAACTTAATCTTAATATCTAAACCACAATTCACATCTTATTAAGATTATAACAAGCCTACATAACACTATCCATCAAGCATAAGGGGTCAAAACTGCTCCTGGACACGTGAGAATCGATTTCCATTCTCTGGAATCGATTTCTCAAGTCTTCAAATCGATTTCCAATCTCTGGAAATCGATTTCAACATGTTCAAATTGATTTCCCCAATCGATTTTGAACAATGGAAAATCTATTCTAGAAATCGATTTCTACAAGGCCAAATCAATTTACAAGGTTTGGAAATCGATTCTTGGTCGAGTCAAATCGATTTCCATGTGCTGGAAATCAATTTCTGGGTGTCAGATCATACAGCAGCGGGTTTCCTCCGCTATTGGACCAGTCTACGTTCTCTAATTAACATATCATTCGAGCCTAAGCTATTTATCACCAATTTGATTAGTCCAACACTCATGAATCATGACCTAAGGGTTCTCAAACTAATCCTTGGTCATCAATCTCACATTGCCTATTTATTTTCTCCCTATAACTATGTTCTAATAGCATAGGATTAAAAAAACACCATATCATGGCATAAACAAAATGTTCATCATCATCATCAATTCATCAACAATCGTATAAATCATGCACTCATAGTTATAAACATGTTATAACATCAGATTATTCATCAATCAATACTCATATAGCCAGAAAACAACATAACAACATTCATGGGCACACGCAGGCATACATAGGGGTCATGGGTTAACCCCTTCATCTTAACCTATCCCAAAACCCACATATTCATGACCAATTTTCTCCCCCCATACCTGGTATGACAATTCACAGCCTAAGGGAAAGAGAACAGAGCCAAGTTCTGCTACGGTTCCTTCTTACGGGTTCAGCACTTGATCACGATCACAACACTGGAAAGCAGAGTCGATCTTTAAGTAAAGGATTGAAAGGTAAAACAAATCTAGGATTAGAAACTCACCTTGGTTTCTAACTTAGGAGATTAACTCTAGCAGCAGGGATAGACTACCCAAACAACGGCGTGTTCTTGACAAAGAACACCAAAGCAGGATTCGTCCTTTGGGTTTTCTAGAGCAAGAGATCAATTAGACCTCTTAGGGATGAGAAGAGGCAAAAAGTGTGTACAATAGGGTGTGGATACTAGGTTTAGGTCATATGCTATGTATATATAACTGTTAGCGACGTTTTAGGACGAATGGGCCGCACACAGCATAGCCCGGTAACCCAAACGCATACACAAGCTCTGACTCGCATGGGAATCGATTCCACAACCATGGAAATAGATTTTCCATTGGCCAAATCAATTTTCTTATCAAGGAAATCGATTTTTCCCTTCAAACGATCGATTTCCACTTTCTGGAAATCGATTTCTTCACCTGGAAATCGATTTCCGAAATCGATTTCCCTTTCAGAAGACGTGTTTTTGGCATCGAAACCTGAATAAGGCTCGTAGATAATCCTCTAGGCTTTCCAACACATCCTAGATCATCTGAGACGACCCGCCGTCCCATCAGTAGAACCTAAGATATTAACTAATCTTAATCGCATAATAAACGTTAGCGCGCCTTATTAAAACGAAGCGAAACGGAAAATTTAGTGCGGAAGCAAAACAATAAACGGCACGCTACGCTTCAGAGTACACAGCTTTAAATATAAAGAAATATATCACATACAGCATTGCCCCATCAGTAGGGCTATAGTAATAAAGTACTACATAGTGTATATCAGTACAGACTGAAAACAAAATACATAACTAAGCCAAGAGACAGCTCTCCGGCTAGCCACGATCATTGCCCAACCTCTCGAGGCTAGGGTCCGTGGCACGTCCTCCAGCATCAGACTCGTAAGGAATGCCGTCCAGCTCTTCAGCAACTGGTTCTTCCTCTGGGTCTTCCCATAAAATAAGAGCAACACATACAGAAAAATAGCGGGAGATAAGAAACATATATCATCAATATGGGAGAGGGGCATCAGTACAGCATATATATATATATATACATCACACAACACAGATAACATATACAACACAACATCACCCATCTCTTAACTCACCCATCACAATCATCTCAAACATCATTCTCTCAGATAAGCCTATAGGAGGGATACTAGTCCCTATGTATATGCTGTCTTTCCTATATGCATGTCGGCCGATACATCACGTCCCCAGTTGGACATCCCCGTCGGGATTACATCACATCACATCACACCATATCCCGCCTCGGGATTGTACATAACGTCCCCAATTAGACATCCCCCTTTGGGACCAAATGCTGTGGTATGAAATGTTATGAAAATGCAACAAACATCCATCGCAGGTTGATATCAGAACCTCACGCCTAAACACTCGTCCACGACCATGACACATCGCATCACATCAACGTCAACATCAATCATCAACATCAACATCACATCATCATCAGCATCACGACGCCTTGCGTCTACGAGCCATAGCTCCACGGTCGGGACCACAACGATATCAACCCGAACAACATCAACGCTCACCATACTCTCATCAACACTCAACCACCAGTCAAAACACAATAACATTACAACAGTAATTTATCCAGTATAAAACATCACTATAAAGCCAGATAACAACAAATCACTCCGACAGCTTAACACAACAGGTAAACAGATAATCAATTAAACAAATCAACACATCAACCTCAATTTCATCATCCATAATATCATCTTAGTGGTGATAGCCCAAAAGTACCTACACCTAGGGTCCAGACACTTTATCCAGGGCTCAACCTCTAGTAGGGTTTAAGGGTTCCCCTACACAAATATATATACTCTATACTAAGCTTGCCTTCCCGACGATAGTAGTTCTTTCTCCCCACCTTAGTGATTTCCTCGTGTAGCTCCGGCTATGACTCTGCAGCTGTCAGTCAGGTGCGCTGTCGGATGTTCGAGTCCTGTCCGATTCTATACAACAAAACACAATCGAAAGTCAGTACGGTTAAATCAAAAACTCCCCTAACCATAGGACTAGGCTGCTGCCCCTATTTAATTAATTAGGCTAGGGATGTTGAAATTCTACCAACTCTTGGATCAATGATCCTTAAGCATACCTAAGACATAATCCATGATCAATTATCAAAGATTTGAACCAAAACTCCCTCAAATCAAAAATTTGGGGTTTCGGCCACCACCCAAAAAAAAAAAAAGGTGGAAGATGGATTTAGCTTCCTAATCACTTGGATTACATGATTAAGGAATGAAATAGGTGAAATCAAGAACAAAGAACAAAAACCCATTTTTCCCCCAAAAACTCACCCATTCGGCCCTTAAAAGATAAATAGGCTAGAGATTTTATTTCATCACAAGCTCGTGGATTATGATAGTAGGGGATGATACTAGATCATAGGAATTGGTTTGGTCTCAAAATGATTTTTCTACAATTTTCTAGAGCTTTTTGAATTTTAGATCTAGAAATTGATATTCATGAAAATAAATGGAGAAAATAAAGATTGAGAGCTCAAGAGTGAAATCTATACCTCCTAGGTGATAGAGGAGGATGAGAGGATCAACTTTGCTCACAAACTTGCTTGAAAATCCTTGTAGAAGCTTGAGAAAAATGGAGGTGAAGGAAGGAAAGAAAAATGGAGAAAAATGGAGAAGAAAGAAAGGAAGAAGAAGAAGAAAGTGAAGGGAGAGAAGAGAGAGAGAGGCACGAAAATAAGAGAGAGAGAGAGAGGGGGTGAGGTCATCAAAATCTTAGATATTTTAGAGACGTAAACATCCTTTAGGAAAAAGACCAGGGGCATTTTGGTCTTTTCGCGTTTAGATATTTTCTAATTTCATAAATATCTAGATATTTTCCAGAAAAGTAATGATGACACTGGTGAGTCACTCCTAGGTGAGGTGAGTTCATGTTTATCCATTAACGGGTCCCGTTAAATCCCTACACAGCTCCGTTTCTTACGCGATTTAATATTTCGCCTAAGAAAGTCGTGATAACCTATTTATTTTGCACTTTTTTCAAAATTGCCGTTATCGTTCGCAATTTTATTTAAAGCCTAATGGTTTCATTCATGAGTCAAAATAAGGTCGTCTGAGCAATAAAATAATACTGTCAGTGTAAAACGCAGACCGGGTTCCGTCTGAGTTTTTGACCAAAATTTAACCATAGCTTCCTACGATAGCGTAGAGCATGACTATGGCCTCGGAATAATTTATTTAATTTTCTAGACCCTTTAATAGAATACAATTACTAAATTACTGATTAATTAAAAGATTAAGAAAATCAGGGTGTTACATCATCTCGATCGGATGTCTAGAACTCAAGATACGGCCAAAACCGTGAAACAGGTTATTTAGACTCGGGTGGATTGATTATTCTAAAGGCTGAACTATTACAACTATGAACTTATGCACCAAAAACAAGCAAAAACAACATATGCAACATCTATAAGCAAGTATTAACACGTATATACATAGAAGTGAAAAAGCAGGGTGTTACAACGGAACGTTCTGATGAAGTTGACATTGGGTTGTACCCCAATGGCTACTTTTAGTCGACCAGCTTAGGAGTTTTTTATTTTGAGCAGTCTTATATTATATTACTGCACATATGTTGAACTTATTTCTAAGTCTGTAATATGTTATATATATTAGACCAGGTTTTATGTTATGTTTATGTTTTTATGAACAGTGAATATCAACGTGTGATATGAAATTTATTTCTTCGACTTGAGTTGTTTTGTCTATACATGCAGAAAATTTTTAGAAATCGCGTTTTCGAACGTAGCTACTTAATTAAAGTATTTTCCGAAAGCAACCAGCGTTTTATTTTTTGGATTTATTCTGCATTTGAGTTTGAGTACGTAGCACCCGAGGAGAGTGTTACATTAACTAATATTCCAACTAAGGTTTTTCTTCTAATATTCCAACTAATATTCACCCGAAAGCAACCAGCTGTTTTTTCAATGAATGGTTTGGAAGCCCCTAGTCCTGATGGTTTTGGTGGTTGTTTCTACCAAACCTTTTGGGATATAGTTGGTGAGGATGTGCATAATGCTGTGCTTCAATTCTTCACTCAAAATTGGATTATGCCTGGCTTAAATTCAAACTCAGTTGCCTTGATTCCTAAGTTTCCAGAGGCAGATAAAATAGAAGATTATAGACCTATTGCTCTTGCCAATTTTAGGTTCAAAATTATAACCAAGGTTCTTGCTGATAGGCTAGCAATGGTTGCTCCAAAAATAGTTTCTGAACAATAGAGAGGATTCATTAAAGGTTGAAATATTGTTGAGTGTATTTGCATTGCTTCAGAGACTATCAATATGTTAGATTCTAAATCCTATGGTGGTAATGTAGCATTGAAATTTGACATTAAAAAAGCATTTGATACTCTTGATTGGAAGTTTTTATTAAAGGTTCTCTCTGCTTTTGGGTTTGATAATCAGTTTTGTAGTTGGGTGCACACTATTCTTAAATCTGTGAAGCTTTCTTTTTTGATTAATGGCAAACCTGCTGGTTATTTATCTTGCAAGAGGGGTTTATGGCAAGGAGATCCTTTATCTCCTCTTCTGTTTTGTTTAGCTAAAGATGTTCTTAGTAGAAGCATTTCTAAATTGGTGTCTTCCAATCAGTTGAAGCCTATGACTGGTCCAAGAGGATTTACAACTCCTTCACATTCTTTATGCAGATGATATACTTGTTTTCTGCCAAGGAACAACGCAAAATCTCAAAAACTCATGCTGCTTTTCAGTTCCTATGGTGATATATCTGGCCAACATTTAAGTACTGCAAAATACAAGTTATTTGTAGGATCAATTAATGCTAGGAGGCTCATTGACATTAGTAACATTCTTGGATTTTCTTCTGGTCAGTTTCGTTTCTCTTATCTTGGGGTGACTTTGTTTAAGGGTAAGCCTAAAGTTGTTGACTTACAAGCTATTGCAAATAGAATTAAAAACAAACTCTCTGCTTGGAAAGGATGAGATCTTATCAATTATGGGAAGAGAAGAATTGGTTAACTCAGTTATTAAGGGTATGTTGCTTTACAGTTTCCAAATCTATTCTTTGCCAATTTCTTTGTTAAAGTCTATTGATAGATGGATAAGAAACTTTGTGTGGGAAGGGGACATTTATACAAAAAAATTAGTAACAGTAGCCTGGAAAAAAGTGTGTTTACCAGTGCAGGAGGGTGGGATTGGTCTTAGATCAATTCGTGCTATTAATGATGCAGCCATTCTGAAACTCAGTTGGGATGTTTTGAGCTCTAATGCTGGTTGGGCAAAGTTTATAAGAGCAAGATTCTTGAAGTTTAAGTAGCCTGTTTCCTCTTATGTTAGGTCTTCAATTTGGCTAGGCATAAAGAGGTTCATTAATATTGTAAGGTCAAATACAGCCTGGATCATTAGGGATGGAACTCAAATTAATTTCTGGAAGGATAAATGGTTACATAAACCAGTTGCAGATTTAATCAATGTCCCGGATGCAGATCAGGATTTACTTGCTGCAACTGTTAGTGACTTCATTCACAACAAAGCTTGGTCATTGCCGAATGTTCTCTGTAATAAATGCCCATTGATAATGAATGAGATAAAGCATGTATCTCTGCCATTATCAGATGAGTGTGATCAACAGGTTTGGGGTGATAATGATTCAGGTATTTTAAACTTAAAGGAAGCCTACTCTTTTCTTAATCCAGCAGCTAATGTGGTTAAATGAGGTAGACTTATTTGGCAATCTTGTATTCCACCATCCAATTCTTTCATAGTTTGGAGATTGATTCACTCCAAAATGCCAACAGATGATAATCTCAAAAATAAAGGTAGCTATATAGTCTCTATCTGCTGTTTATGTGGACAATTAGAAGAGTCATCGAATCATTTATTTTTGGATTGTCAATTTGTTGCTAGTTTGTGGGCTTGGCTTAGTTATTTAATTCACTGTCATTTAGATTGCTCATCTATCTCTTTTATTCTTGCTGTTTATTACAAATAATGGAGTAGTCAAATAAAGGACATAATCTTGGCATCAATAATCAATTGTTTCTGTACAATCTGGTTTTGTCGTAATCAGTTTAGGTTCAAGAGTAGAAGAATTTCTTTTCAGCATGCAGTTAATTTGATCGAGGCAGCAACTAGTCAAGCAGGGGCTTTCTCGAAAGGAACAATGTCTAACTCAATGGACGAATTTCTGATTCTAAAAGCATTTGCAGTCAAGGCTCATTTATCCAAAGCATCAGTAATTAACCCAGTTGATTGGTTTAAACCTTTATGTGGTTGGATTAAATGCAATAGTGATGGAGCTGCCAAAAGGTTTCCTAGACAAGCAGCTAGTGGTTGTAACATCCCTGTTTTCGGTAACCCTAATTAAGGTGGATGACCTTGATCGGGTGTTCGTATGATTGTGTGATTGCTTGTGTGTTAGTTTGGCACCTAGTTGGAAGTTTAGGAATAGGCTTGGAAGTTTAGGAATAGGCTTGAACAAGGTTGGAAGTGCCCAAGGTATAACACGAGAAATTGGGGAAGTCAGAAGGCTAGAAGTTCTTCTCTCGCTAAGCTTGACGCTCAAGCGTGGGAGGAATCCACGCTCAAGCGTGGAAGAGGCGGATGTTTCAGCGTGCTGAGTGCGCTGTGCCAGCTGTGCTGAGTTTGGACGCGTGTGGGACACGTGTCGGATCAGGGAGCAGGCGGAGTGGATGAGGTTCCACTCTAGAGCGTGGAGAGAGCCCATGCTAGAGTGTGGCAACGGTTAAGCGTGCAAAGTGAACCACGCTTAAGTGTGGACAACAGGAACCATAAGTGGAGCTTCCACTATCATCTTCTCACTTGCACGAAATTGGGGAGAGTTCTGCAACTGTAGAGAGAAGCTCTGAGTTGCTAGTGAGAGAAAGCTTGAGGTTAGAGGTGATCGAGCCGCCGGAACGCGATTCCGACTACATCATTGTGATGGCGGCAAAGTTTTCTACAACTCTGGCGGATTAGTTTCTTGATTCGCCACAGGTAAGCTCGAATCCCTAACAAGTGTTCTTCATGTTCTAGGCATTCTTCGAGTCTTTACCTTTGTATTTGATCTGTTAAGCTTGCCCTAGGGCTAACACTATTGTGGATGTGTAGTGCGCGTGATTAGGGCAAAGTTCGTGCTCGTTGGTGTGCGAGGATCGGAGGTAGGAGCCGCGGCTGTTCTTGGGCTGTTCGTGGGAGAGAGGGCCGCGAGCTTGAGGAGGGAGAAGCGGGATCGTCGCGCTTGTGATCGCGTGGAAGTTTGTGCTACAGCTGTTCAGGTGGGAGAAAGAGTTACACACGTCGGGGAGGCAAGCATAGACTATATAGTTCTGTCGTATGTTTCGTGTGTGTAGGGGAACCCTAAACCCTACATGAGGTTGAGCCCTGACGAAGTACCTAAACCCTAGGTTTAGTTTACTTCGAGCTAGCACCGCTATGTTGATACCCTAGGTTAGCAGATTTATGTTGACTGGCGTGATGTATGTATGGCTGCTTTGTGAGTACCTGCTTATCTGCTGACTGTGGCATGTGGTATATCTGCATGATATGATGGCATATTGTTGTATGAGTTATTCACTGCTGCACTGAACATGATGATATTGATGAATTGCTGTATGTATCTTGAAATGCGTGTATGCATGAGAATCGGAGGTTTAGTCTGATTAGGGCTTTGACCCCATGGTGGACGTTTGAGCTGATAGTTGAGATTGAGGTTATAGTTGGAGCTGGAAGCTCGTAAGTTATGATGGGAGCTTGGAGCTCATATGGTTACAGTGGGAGATTGGAGCTCGTGTTGCTGAGAGCAAAGTTGCATGTGTCTTTATATCAGCTCAAGGAAGATGGATGGCATGCATAGCATATGTATATGATGCCAAGTGGCGAGTCGTATGCCGTGAGGCATACGAGGTTGGTGAACCGAGTGCGAGTGCGAAAAACCGAAGGGAAGGTCGGTCTGATCTCGGGGATATACTGGACACAGGTGTACCCACAAGAGACCGATGAGGTAGCTCCTATCGTGTCGTGGCGGTCCTAGGCACATCCTACTATCCCAACTGGACCCTGAGTCTTTCCAGTTGCCGGTAGATCTTCTAAGGAGGCCTAGATATCCCTCTTTGTTTGGGACAGTTGAGCGGTGATACACTTTTATGGTTCACGGCGAGCGGAACGGATTACCGGAACAAACCAACTTTTGGTCCGTTAAGCGGACGAGATGTTGCCCTTAGTAGGGTGTTTAGTATCGGCCGGCATGCATGGAAAAAGTATGTGTCACATCTAGCTAGGGAACAACCATAGTGTCAAGACATCGAGAGATGGTTGTGTTTTCTATATATGCTGCATTGCATCATCCCTATATTTGATGCGTTGTATATCTTATCTCCCTGTCTTTTCTTGTATATGTATGTTCGTGCTACGAGCAGACGACAAGCCAGCAGAGCCACAGGATGGACCCGAGGCGTCACCCGTTTATCATCGGAGCTCCGTGGATGCTGGTGCTGGGGGATATTGAGATCCTGTACCACGACGAGAGGGGATGGCCGGTGGATCCCTCAACCTTTTTGGTAGTGTACACAGAACCTGTTAGCTTGATCTTCTGGAGAGGTACTCCACCGTATGCAGATATCATCGGACCCTACCGTGTTTACCAGTTTTTTCCTTTCTCACGGATGTGGCGACCACCGAGCCAGAGAGAGCAGGACTACAGATGGGTGGCACCACAGACTTCAGCAGTATCCAGCAGGAGGGGCTTCGTTTACAGAGGCCAGAGGAGACGTTCAGACCGGTACCTGAGGGCGGCCCTGAGGCGTCGTATTGTAGTGTCGAGTTCCTCCTCCGAGTAAAAGCCTACGCGGGTCTATAGGCGTACACACGGAGAGGGGCAGGGTAGCTCAGGTCATCCCTGCCACTGATGGTGAGGGCTAGCCAGTGCCTCTCTAGGACTGTGTGGAGAGGCTGATGTATTTTTGAGAGTGGGGTGGGGGAGCGCTGGTGAGGATGTTAGGGAGCCTTTCTGTTGGAGTCCTGATGTATATGTTTTTATTTTCAGTTCGTAGTGTATAGTTTATGTATGTATTACAGAGTGCCCTACTGATGGGGCCACCATGTATATGCCAGTATTATATACATATATGTGTGTTTTCCTTACCTGTTGCGTTACTCTGAAAACTGTTTCATTTACGTGCTTATGCTGTATGTTCATTGTTTTACCTCGTCTTTTTTTAATAAGCGCATTATAATATCGTTAAGTATGGTTAATGTTATAAGTGGGTTCTAAGCCTAATGGGATTATCCTGCGTAAGTGGAGTCGTCTCGTTAAATGTGGTATCAGAGCAGTTTGATTCTAAATCGGACTGCGGGGGTTAGGAAGTTGAACTGGCTAAGTTGGTCATCTCTGCAAGGGGAGTATGACTGTGTCTAGAAGGGTAGGAGGAGTGCGATCGATTGTAATGCTGTATGAATGATAAGTAGATATATGTATTTATGTTGCTTATCATGTTTGAACTCTGAGCTAACGGTTACTTGAATTAGGAACTAATGGCTCGAGGAAGAGGTAAAGGTAGAGGCGGTGGTAGAACAGGTTCAGAGGGAGGTCCAGAGGCTGCTGCCTCGCATATAGGCAACGAAATTGAATCCTTGAAGACCCTCAGGACTATAAGGGACATGGCTGCTGCGATGTTATAGCAACCCAGCAGAATGCTCAGCTCATTCAGTTGGCTCGGGAGAATCAACAGCAACAACAGCGGAATACTCGGAATGATGATGCTGGTTTGGATGCCTTCATGAGGCGACAACCACCTCAGTTCAATGGGGACTACAATCCCGAGGGGGCAGAACTGTGGGTTCATGAGCTGGAAAAGATCTTTGTGGCAACACACTGTGATAAAGTTCAGAAGGTTTCCTATGCTTCTTTCATGCTGGTGGGAGGAGCAGAGATGTGGTGGAAGGGAAAGCAGAGATTGTTTCAGACGGAAGGAAGGGCAGTAACCTGGGAGCTGTTTAGGGAATGTTTCCTTGAGAAATATTTTCCTCGGATGACCCAGAAGGGAGAAGGATAAGGAATTCCAGAGCCTGAAGCTGGGTAATATGTCAGTAGGGGAGTATACAGCAAGGTTCGAGGCACTGCTTAAGTTTTCTGAATTCCACCAACGATATCCAGATGAAGAGTGGATGTGCCACAGATTTGAGGACGGCCTGAAGTACGAAGTCCAGAAAGCTATTGTAGCTTTGGGGATTTCCAGATTCCCTGATATGTTGGACCGGTGTTCGGCGATCGAGAACATTGAAAGGAGGAGAGAGCTGACCTTAAGGAGAGGAGGACCCATCCGCAGTAACCAGAGAGGTAGAGGTGGAAAGTTTCAGTCAGGTCGAGGACCGTATCAAAGGCCGAGTGCGACTCAAGGTTTGCAAGGATGTTTTATGTGTGGAGGACCACACATGGCTCGAGATTGCAGGAGCCAAGCGCCAGGGGGAACGATGACTTGTTATGCGTGTGGAAAGCAGGGACACATTGTAACGCTCCGATTTTTCATGTTTTCTAATTCTTCAGTATTTTAACGTTTGTATTTTATTGGAGGGTTTAGAGAGTGAAATAAAATATTCTGAGACCATAGTCATGCTCGACGATATCGTAGGAAGCTATGGTTAAGTTTTGAATCAAAAACTCAGAGTCCGGTCTGTGTTTTTACATTGACAGTATGATTTTACTGCTCAGGAAACCTCAGATGGACCCGTGAACGAGACAGTAAGTCTTAGAAATTGATTCTCTATGTTTTGGTTAAATTTCACAAAAATTTCAAAAAAATCACTTCCTGACCTCTGTTCGAGCGGAATCCTCAATCGGGTGATGAACGGAGTCACATATGGATTTACCGAGACTCGCCAACGGATAAGCTTGATACCACATCATCCCAGGACACTTGGGAGAGTATGCCAGAGTCGTCATGACGTTCGGAAATATCTGGATGCAAAATCACCAAAATACCCCTAACCTTAGTCTTTTACACTTTTACCATTTTACCCTTTTGGCAAATGACCTTTTTGCCCTTAAGTGAGCTTTTAAGAGGCTGAACTCAGCCCCTCACACCCTTGATTTTCACGCAAATAGGCTGGTCAAGAAGAACTCCATAGTTGTTCTTGAGAGAAACTTCATTTTCTGCTTGAAAACCTTGATTTACTTGTTAGAATCACTTGATTCCTTGTGCAATCTTCCTTCATTCTAAGGTAAGATCACTTCTATGATCTCCTAGCTTCTTGAATCTCTCTCAATCTCAAGATCAAAACTCCATTTTCATGAAACCCATCTTAGATCCAAAAGTTTGAAAATCCATAGGAATTTGTAGAAAAATCCTTTTGATGTGAAACCAATTGCTTTGAACTCACTTCATCATTCTCTACCTAAACCCAAGGGCTTATGATTCAATTCTCATCATAGCCCTAAATCCCCAAATGGCCGAACCCTATGTAAAGATGATGAATAGTGTTTTTCATCAATTTTTTATTTCTAACTCTTGATTTCATCCTTAGCTTTCCTATTGCCTTTGAATCCATGAAATGGAAAACCAAAATCAATTCCTAACCTTTTTACCCTAGGGTGGCCGAAACCACTTTTAGGTAGAATTGTTGAGTTTTGTTTTAATTGTTGTTTAATGTTTGATTATTGTGTTGTTGTAGTTGGTGATGATTGTCAGGAGGTTCACAAACCGATCAACAGACTTTGATCCGGATATCTGCTCTTCAACAGGTATGGGGGTGTACCTCATCACACCAAAATGGTGGTGGTGAGAATGGTTGTTTAGTTTATGTGTGGATGAAACCCTTTGGTTTGGGTTCACCAATTAATTTGGTTCTCTTGGAGAAGAAAGTGTAATATTTGTAGTTTATGCTTTGTATGCCTTAGCATGTGTTTTGATGATGTTGATTGGATGAAAATTTGTTTTCATGTATATTGAAAAACCTACTTTGATCACTAGATCAAGTATGGATTTTTATGCTTAATTATGATGCAATGATGTGTGATTAAAGAACTTGTATAGTTCTTGAACAAATTAAAGTTTTGATGTAAGAAAAATGTTTTAGAGACTTATGCTTTAAAGAAAGATCATAAATGATTTTGATCCAAAGATCAAATAAAGTTTAATCTTGAAGTGTTTTCACCAAAGTGAAATGTGCCTTTATTTTAATCTTAGTGTTTTCACCAAAGTGAAACATGTCTTAGACCTTAGCATTAGTTCATCTAGCTAATCAAGTAATTTAAAAGTGGATTAATGAAATGTTTTCATGAAAGTCAACATAATTTCATAAAGACATTACCTTTGTTTTAGAACAAAGTCATGTTCCTTTTTCAAATAAAATAGAAACCTTTTATCTTTAAGTTGATTAAAATGAATCATAGTTAAGGAAGTTAGAGGAGACTACATTTTCCTTCCAATTAACTTAGAACATAGTTTTTACACTAAGTTTGAAAGGAAAACTCTTTCAAAAAATTAGTTAAAGTACTTTGCTTTAGGCAAGTGCAATGTTGTTTCAAATCAAGTAAGTTTTCAATTGTAAACGTTGTTTTGGTTTACAAAAAGAGTTTTTAACTCAAATCGTAAAGTTTTACCTATAAAAACCTAAGTTAAGTAATTAACTTAGAGTTGAAGACAAGGTTTAATTAAGTATAGTATGTGGTGAAACAAGACCATATATTATAGCATTGATGACTTAGTACATCAATGACTTCATAAGACTTAAGTGAATGAACACTTATTTCCCTAACTGAAAATCGAGGAGTAATATCTTAGAAAGGCTTAAAGACTTATCTAAGAGGATTCTCAATCCTTATTCATAATGTTTATCACTTGAGACATAATTCATAAGACATAAACACAAACACGAAACGCTTTGGGTTTTGAAACAGTAGTTCGATGACGGACCGGTGATTCGGATCTAGGTCAATCGTTTACTTGTTTCGGTCTTGTGATGACTCGATCCCTGAGGGATCACGAGATTTATCCGGTAGATAAAGGTTTTGTTTTTCAAAGACGCGTATAGTTCCTAAGGAAGAGAACCTTAGTGGACCTCGAGGTTTACCCCGGGTGTAGACATTGCTTTATCGCATCTGCTTTGTATAAGCATTGGAATTTCATGTGCATAGTTGTAAGGCCTTGAGCCTAGGAGTTGAGCTTACACCTTGATGCGGGTGTGAATCTTACGGTGACGATCTTCAATGGTCTTTTTGGAGGTATCAGGGTTGGAAGGGCTGACATGTTGCTAGTTGGTAGCTCTTCTGTGTCGTGGCTAATCCAAGCAATACACTGATATCCTCTACAAGATGCCGCACTTTTCATGTTTGGTTGAGAGTGTTTCCATAAAGCCAGATACATGCACGTTACGAATGTTGTAGCATCTTGCTCATGGCCGGCAGAAGCCGGAACGTGTCCTCCCATTCACTCTCTCCAACGTTTTGTTAGCTCCATGGAGTACGGGTCAGAGTAGTACCCACTGGCATTAGCATTGAGTGATGTACATTGCAATGCATTGCATGGCTGCTGATGTTTACATTTACTGTTATACATCATTATACTGTTTACGAATGCCTTGTATTATGTTGCTAACTGCTTAACATGATATTATGTTGTTAACTGTTTAACATGATATTATGTTGTTAACGGTTTGACATGATTTATATTAAGAATTTTTAGGAAGCATGTTGGGTACGCTATTATCTGGTGAGTCGTCCCGTTTTTACTAATGCTGTTTTGTTGTGTTGATGAACGGGAATCTCACCCATATCTGTATATTTTCTGCTGGTACTTGCTGTTGCTGCTTGGACAGATGGACGTGATGACGGTTCAGTCCGGTAGTTCCTTTGAGTCTGGAGGGAGACTCCTTTTGCTATTTTATTTTGTTTGAGCCAGACTGTGTCAATATCTGTAGTACCTTTTCGGAGCTACGACTCCTGGTACTTATTTTATTTCTTATGCCAGTTATACATTAGACATATGTCTGTATACAGTATTATTTCTGTTTCTCTTTTCTGTTTTCTGCTTCTGTATTTATAATATAGTTTGTTCTAGAAATGCATGGTGAACCTGATTTCATTTATTAGTATTATTTACCTTTACTAATCTCATTACATCTTTGTGAAAAGAAAAAAAAAAAAATCGTATTTTTCGCATTAATAAATATTTTCGGTCTTATAAACGTTCGGGAATGTGACACTCGGGAAAGGATGTTGCATTATTTGGTATCAGAGTTGGCCGAGTCTTTTTGGTGTTTGTAGGTTATGGTCTGTCTTGTTTGTGTTGTGTTCTCTCTGTATTTCTGTGTTGTTATCTCCGTAAGGAGGATAACGTTGTTTGTTTTATTCCTTTGAGTTTGACAATTCTGGTTTTGAAGGTAGCAATGGCTGCTCAAAACCTGACTGCTGCTGTGAACGCCATACGGGAGATGGCTGCTGCAATGGTTCAACGTGACGAAAGAGCTGCTGGGGGTAGAAGACTGGATGAATTTCTTCGTAGGAATCCACCTCAATTCAAGGGCGAATTCAATCCTGAATTAGCTGAGCGTTGGATCCAGATGTTGAGAAAATCTTTGGAGCAATGAGGTGTACTGATGACAAGGTTGTCTATGCAACCTATATGCTAGTGGAGGATGTTGAATACTGGTGGGAAGGAGCCCGTCAGATGCTGATTCATGATCAACAAGCTGTTGACTGGAATGCTTTTAAGGGAAAGTTCCTGGAAAAGTATATTCTTGCAAGTGCGAGGCACGAGAAAGAGATGGAGTTCCTCTAGCTGAGACAAGGGAGAATGACTGTAGTTGAATACGGGGCCAAGTTCGAAAGTTTGGCAAAGTTATCGAATTACTTTCTGGACAACCCAAGAGAGGAGTGGAAGTGAAGAAAATTTGAAGGAGGTCTGACGATCGACTTGAAGAGAGCTGTAGTTCCTCTGGAAATTTCTGTTTTTCCAGGACTAATGGAGAATTACCATCTGATCGAGAGCTTGGAGCCCAAGGACAAGTGGACACAGAGTTCTAGACCAAGCAAGTTCCAAAGGGGAAGCGGCGGTCCAGACAACAAATCTCGATGGAAGCCATATTCGAAGCAGCAAGATCAACGTTCTGTCGGAGGAAGCAGTGGGGGTTTCAGTCAGTCTGGAAATGCCCCAAGCAAGTGCATGAAGTGTGGGAAGAGTAATCACATAACCAAAGACTGTTCAATTAAAGGGATTATCTGCTTTAAGTGTGGGAAGCCGGGACATATCTCACGTGAATGCATGCAACCAAAAGTGGAACATTCTGTCAACAATGTCCAAGCTGCGAGGCCTAAGGCAAGAGGCAGAGTCTACACTATGGGGGGTGCTGAAGCTTCTCAAAATGAAGACTTGATCCAAGGTCAGTGTGTCATGGGAGGTAAAACCTTAACTGTACTGTTTGATTCAGGCGCAACGCATTCCTTTATTGCATATGATTGTGTGAATCTGTTGGGATTACTTGTGTCTTCTTTACCTTTTGATTTGGTAATTTCTACGCCTACTGCAAAGCCTGTTATAACTGCTGAAGGTTGTTTGAACTGTTCTATTTCTGTTAAAGATAGAACATTTTTGATTGATTTGATCTGTTTGCCTCTTTCGCAAATGGATGTAATCTTAGGAATGGATTGGTTATCTTCTAATCATATTCTATTAGACTGTGCAAATAAAACCTTAGTTTCCCCTAGTTGTGAGAATTCTGTATTTTTGACTACCAACCAAGTAAACGCTTCTTTGAGAGACGGAGCTCAAGGATACATGTAACTATCTTTTTTGGAGGTCAAGAGCAAGCTAGTCTTAGAGCTCATACCTGTCGTGAACGAGTTTCCAGAAGTCTTTCCTGAAGACGTACCAGGTTTGCCGCCAGTTCGGGACATCGAGTTTGCGATCGATCTTGTGCCAGGAACAGGACCAGTGTCTATGGCACTGTATCGTATAGCACCTGCTGAGTTGGAAACCTTGAAGGAACAGTTGGTGGACTTATCGATAAGTTTGTCGTTGTCTTCATAGACGACATACTCATCTATTCGCTAGACCAAGAAGAGCATGTTGGACATCTTACTGTGGTTCTTCAAGTTCTGAAGGAGAAACATTTGTATGCAAAGCTGTCCAAGTGTGAGTTTTTGCTCGATGAAGTGCCGTTTTTGGGTCATGTAATTTCAAAGGAAGGAATTGCTGTAGATCCATCGAAAGTTGAAGCAGTTCTTTAGTGGGAAAGACCAACCGCAGTGACTGAGATACGCAGTTTTGTGGGTTTGGCTGGGTATTATCAGAGGTTCATTGAGGGATTTTCCAAGATCGTAGGACCTCTTACCCAATTGACGAGGAAGGATAAAACGTTTGAATGGACTGAAGCCTGTGAGCAGAGCTTTCAGGAGCTGAAAAAGAGGCTGACTACATCACCAGTGTTGATATTGCCAGATCCAAGCGAATCTTTTGATGTGTACTGTGATGCTTCATACCAGGGGTTAGACTGTGTTCTGATGCAGAATCGGAAGGTGGTGGCGTATGCCTCGAGATAGTTGAAAGTGCACGAAAAGAATTACCCAACTCATGATCTGGAGTTAGCAGCGGTAGTCTTTGCGTTGCAGATTTGGAGGCACTACTTGTATGGTTCGACGTTCAATGTCTTCAGCGATCATAAAAGCTTGAAGTACCTGTTCGATCAGAAAGAGCTCAACATGAGGCAGAGACGGTGGCTGGAATTTTTGAAGGGAGTAAATACCCAATTTGGTCCCTGAAATTATAGGGTCGTATCAATTTAGTTCCCCACATTATCAATATTCCAAAATGATCCCTAGAATTGCAGAAAGTTAATCAGATTCATCCCTCCGTTGATATTTGCATGGACTATAATGACATTAAGTTGGTAATGTCAGGGATACATTTGAAACTAAGTGAATAATGTCAGGGATACATTTGCTACATTTTGAAATTCCAAGGATCATTTTGGAATATTGATAATATTGGGGACTAAGTTGATACGACCCTACAATTTCAGGGACCAAATTGGGTATTTACACTTTTTGAAGGACTATGACTTCCAGTTTCGGTATCATCCAGGAAAAGCTAATGTGGTAGCAGATGCGCTGAGTAGGAAAGTATTACATGTGTCTGCCATGATGGTTAAGGAACACGAACTATTGGAACAGTTCAGATATATGCATTTGTCTGTGGTTAGTATGGCAGGAAGACTATGCGTGGGTATGGTTACAGTATCTTGTGATCTGATGGATCAGATTCGGGAGAAACAAGTATACGACCAGTACAGGGAGAAAGAGTGAAGAAATCTAAAGAAAGGGATGACGTCTGAATATAAAGAAGGAGCAGATGGAATCCTAAGACGAGAAGAACGGGTTTGTGTTGCAAACAACCCAGAGATAAGGACGTTAATTCTGGACGAAGCTCATAGAAGCAAGTTGAGTATGCATCCAGGGTCAACCAAGATGTACCAAGACCTGAAGCGGTTGTTTTGGTGGCAAGGCATGAAAAGAGATGTAGCTGATTATGTGGCTTCTTGCTTAGTGTGTCAAAAAACAAAGGTTGAACATCAACGGCCAGCGCGAATGTTACTTCCGTTGGATATCCTAGAGTGGAAATGGGATGCCATAGCGATGACGAACCAATTAAAGGTCTAATCTGAGACTCAGGTGTGTTCTTGACCATAACCGACTAAGATGGACTTATGGATGGCACCCTCGGATTGACTGTCTCCTCAAACACAGTCTCACCTGAAACATCATCATCCTCATTCACCTCATTCCCCAAAGGAAGAGGGTTATCATTCCTTTCCAAAACCAGAATATCAAATCTGCTAAGATCTCTATCAATCACAACATCAGGTCCCTTCACTGGATCTAATTCTGGAACTGCTATACTAGCACCTCCTTTAAAAACATCATGCCCCATTAAAACACCCTTTCCTTTATCCTATGTGTCAAGATCACCTTTCTTATCAGCAATTTTTGGCACATAGCGAGAAATCAATTTCTTGGTGCCTAAGTCAGCCTTTGTAGCCTTTATCCTCTTACAATGAGAATCAGTGTGACCAATAACAGAACAATGAGAACAAAACATTGGCAATTTTTCATATTCAACATTGACCAAAAATGCAAACTCCTCTCTTCCACCATAATAACGTCTCTCAATTGATTTTTCAAATCAAGATCAACAAGAACCCTGGCAAAGTGACCAAAAGACCTCTTAGTTGTTGCATCGTCCAAGGATAATGGGCTACCAATGCCCCGGGCAGTAGCAAACAAAATCTTTGGCCTCCAATACTCTTGTGGGAGATCAAAAATATGAATCCAACATTGAGCATTGGATTGCTTAGCCACGTTGGGAGTGAAATCTGGGGTCCAAGAAAACAGCCTCAAGACACCCGAATTAAGGGACCAAGAACCAACTGCAAGAACTTTGCGCAAGTCCTCTATTGATGAGAAACTAAACTCATAGAAGCCCTTACCAATCGGGGTTATCTTCCATCTTTTGATAGCCTGCCAAAGCTTCAATAACTTGTCCCGCAAGTCATCTAACATGTATGGAGAATCACCCTTCACAAGAACCAATCTACCATGCAAATTATTTTTGCAGCTTTCCACCCCGGCAATATATTCATCCTGAGGAATCTTCACAGCAACAACATCTCCCTTCAAATAAGGAGTAGGGAGTTGACTCAAAGGTATATCACAAGCATTGGACAATGCTTGTGCAAAAGTTTTGGGAGGCAAAGAAGAGTCCCGCAAGGAGGAGGAAGGAGGAGGTAAAGGAGAGAAAGAAGGAGGAGGGAGAGGCAGAGGAGGGGGAGGAAAAGCAGACTCCGGGAAGAGGACATGCCAATGACACCGAGATGAGGCAGCCATGGAATCCTAGTTTACCATGCAAACCCTAGCAGAGCATGCAAAAAGGATCCAAACCATGTGTTATCAAAAAAATCAAATCCACTTTTCCAAGTCAATAGTAGTTGGGAGACCTAGGGTATTGTATGAGGTTAAGATGGATTGTATGAGTTTGAAGGTTTATAAGAAAGTAGCCTTAGTAGTTTTACCTAAGATGAATATAAGCATAAAAGAGAAGTTCTTGAGTAAAACCAAGTTGTTAGAAAAGTTCAAGACTTATGAATTTGGATAATTCTACCCGATGTGATTTGTTTTTGGTTGTAGTTGCATTAAGAGGTGCAATCTTGTCCTTCAAGGTTGAAATTCATAATTATGATGTAAATTGGAGAGGTGGACTACATTCAAAAGGAACTAAAACTAAGATTGGATATCTTGGATCGGAACTGATGGATGTGTTGTAAAAGAAATGTGTATCTTAATTTAAATCTTGGTGTTAACAGTAAAAGTTAAAGATGTCAGAGGAAGATTTTCTGAATGGATTAGTATTGAAGGAAAAGTGGTTAAGTTTTATATCTCTCACATGTGAGAAGTTAAGGTAAGATATTGAGGAGAAGGAGTATGGATAGAGGGGAAATGATTTGATTTTTTTTTTTATGGCAAATCGAACGGAGGATAAATATGAAGTTTGTTATTAGGTTATGAATGTTACCTAGGGAAGGATTACGTACAGGGTCCAATGTGGAACATGGGGATTAAGAAATCTTGTTTGATTTGAGTCACGAAAATTCGAGGACGAAATTTTTTTTTAAGTGGGGTAGGAATATAACACCCCGATTTTCATGCTTTCTAATATCAGTAAATTATATAATTAAGTTTATATTTTTTATCTGAGGTTTAGAAAATGAAATTAAATAAACTAAGACCATAGTCACGCTCTACGCTATCGTAGGGAGCTATGGTTAAATTTTGGGTCCAAAACTCAGACGGAATCCGGTCTGCATTTTTCACTGACAGTAGCATTTTACTACTCAGAAGACCTAATTTTGACTCGTGAACGAGACAGTTACTCTTAGAATCGAATTCTCTACAATTTTGATAAAATTGGTTTCGCGCACTAAAAATCGGAATAATAATAAACTAGTGGGGCAATATCTCAAACCGAGTGCCGAACGGAGCTGGATATGGATTTATAGGGACGCGCTAATAGATAATCATGAAGTCATATCAGGTCACATCACCCAGGAAAGCGTGCCAGTGTCATGATGACATTTGAAAATATCTAGACGCGAAATGACCAAAATGTACCCCTGTCTTTTTTCATAATTACAATTTAACCTTGGGTGAAAAGACCAAATTGCCATTAAGAAAGAAATTTTGGTCATCCTTGCCCTTCCCCTTCATAAACTTACGCCCCCCCTTCATGGAGATACTTCTCCATTTCTTCTCCAACTCCATTTTCTTTCCTTTACTTTCTCTTCACTTTTCTTAAGAATCTTCAAGATTTTTGGTAAACAAAGTTGATTACTTGCTCATCCTTATCACCAAGGAGGTATGAAGTTCATTCTTAACCTCTCAATCTTCCCTTTTCTCCATTGAATATTGTAGTTTTCTCCATGATCAAGTTTATGACCTTAAACTTCAAAAATTCATGAAAAATTATAGAAAAATCCTTTTAATGTCAAACCAATTTCTATGAGCTAGTTTTATTACCCTCTTTCATAATCCAAGAGCTTAGAACCAAGAGACATATCTAAATCATATGGGTAGGATGGCCGAATCTCCCCGTTTTTGGATCAATAAAGTTTTGGTTCAATTTTTGGTTAAGAAGTCTTGATTATATTCAATGACACTTAGAGGTCTTTGAATCCAAAAGCATGTGATCAAAAAAACTTCCCTATTCTATTTTGTTAAAGGGCACCCGAACCTACCATTTAGGGAAGACAAGAATTTTTTATTCAAGTTTGTGTATAGAGACTTGTTTTGGTGTTAGGAGTACCTATAGATCCTTCATCCAAGAGATAGGAATTTTTGTACATCCCTAACTAATTTTTGGACCCTATGGCCGAATCCTAGGTGGAGGGAAATAGGGAAATTTACGTTGTGTAATATTGATGTTTGGATTGGTTATGTGTATGTAGTTGTGGTTGAGTAATCAGACGAGGAATCGGGAGAATTCGCGGGCCGGTCGGACGACTTTTCACAGAGTGGAAAACTTCAAGAGGTAAGGGGAGTTTACCTGAGGGATTTTCCGATAGCTATATGTTATCCGTGATTTATATGTGCAGCTTTGTTTGAGCTTCGTTGTGATTGTAATAATGTTCCATGCTTTAGTATATGTTATGATGATGTATGCTTGGATGGAAAATGTTTTCATGTATGTTGAAAATCATGCTTTGATCTCCAGATAAATTTAGGATTATTATGCTTGTTTATGGTTGAATGATGTATGATTATTATTCATTATAATATTGTGATCATTTTGAGCTATTACTTCACAAGTTAGTGAAGCAAAATCTTCACATCCTTATGGTATAACATTCGCCATAATGGTTACCAAAGGAAGAACATGAGCTTGTTCTTGAACTCCAATGTTTTTTAAAGAAAATAAGTGTTTTAGTAACTTGTATTTCAAAAACAAACAAGAAGTGATTTTGATCCAAAGTTCAACTAAGGGTTAGGCCTTCAAGTGTTTTTACTAAGGTGAAAATATGTTTTATTTTAGTCATAGTTTATCCAACTAACTAAGAGTTTTTAAACTAAAAAGATGAAAGTGATTTCATGAAAGTAAAAGTAATATGAAGTTACCTTAGGATTAACACTAAGTTAACATTCAATCTTCCACGTATAAAGAGGACCTTGTCCTCAAGTTTGAATTAATTGAATCATATTTGGAAAACTAAATGAAATTCTATTTCTTTTACACTAACTTAAATCATGGTTTTACACTAAATTAGAAAGGAAAACCCTTTTCAAATTGGTTAAAGTATTTTACTTTAAGCAAGTAACAAGTTCTTTAAAAAAAATGAGTTTTCAATTAGAAAGGTTTTGGTTTGGAAAGTCTTAAATCGAGTGTTTTCAACTCAAATCGTAAATTTTTACCCATGGAAAACCTAAGTTAGGTAATTAACTTAGAGTAAAAGAAAAGAGATAATTAAGTATAGTATATGGTGAAACAAGACCATCCACTATACCATTGATAACTTAGTTCATCAGTGACTTCGATCATAAAACTTTAGTGAATCAATTCTTATTTTATTACTTGAAACTCAAGGAATTAATATCTTAGAAAGGATCAAAGACTTATCTAAGAGGATTCTCAATCCTTCTTCATAACACTTAGGACTGGAGATGTAATTCATAAGACACAAACACAAACATGAAACGTTTTGGGTTTTGAAACAATAATTCGATAACGAACCGGTGGTCTGGGTCCAAGAAAATTCGTTTAGTTGTTTCAGTCTTGTGATGAACGGAACGAGAGGGATCCTGAGGCTGTGCAGGTATGGGACTGTGCAGTTGAAGGATGGCTTATAAGAATTGTTTGGTACTACCTATACCAACAAGATGCATCTTCTTTTCGGGAGCCCAGAACATAAGAAATCCATAGTTAAGCGTCCTTGACTTGGAGCACTTGTAGGATGGGTGACCTTCTGGGAAGTTTCCCAAAATGCGTGTGAGTGAAGACAAAACACGCTGAAAAGACCCGTGTTGGTTTGTGAGGACAGTCGGCAATTCTGAAAGCAGTTCGGATCGTTACAAAGGGATCACGAGATTTATCCGATGGATAAAAGTTTAATAATACAAAGACACGTATAGTTCTAAGGAAGAGAACCTTAGCTAACCTTGAGGTTTATCAGGTGGATGGACATTTCTTTATCGCATCTACTTTGTGTAAGCATTGGCATTTCATTGCATGAATTGTAAGGCCTTTAGCCTAGAAGTTGAGCTTACACCTAGATATTGGTGCGAATCTTATGGTGACGATCTTAAACGGTCTTGAGGATGTCAAGCGTAGAGATTCCACAAGTGACCAGTTGGTGATTCTTCTGTGTCGTGGTATTCCATGCACTGCTGTGACATCTTGAATAGCTACTGTACTTTTCATGTTTGGTCGAGAGTGTGTCCGGAAAGCCAGATATGTGCACGTTACATTTGTTGTACAATCTTGCCCATGGCTGGCATTAACCGGAACATGTCCTCCCATTCACTCTCTCCGATAATTTGTTAGCTCCATGGAGTAGGGGTCAGAGTTTTACCCTTGTGGCATATGGCATTGAGTCATGTACATAGCATTGTATTGCATGGCTGTTGATGATTACATTTACTTGTTGTACATCACTATTCTACTTTCGAAGATGTCTTATGCTACTAATTGATTAATATGATATATTGCGATTTATGGTATTTAAGTTGGGCATGTTATTACTTGGTGTATCGTCCCGTGATACCTCTGCTACTGTGCTGTGTTGATACTATATATGTTCATATGCTGTTTTGTGTGTCGCTCATGTAGTTATCGTGTTTAAATCCATATATTGGTTACTCACCATTGCCTGTACATGTTGGACACCCTGTCGTGTTTTTGGATACATGTTCAGATGCTTCTCAACGGTCATTTGGGTCACTTCGGGACCCTGTAGCTTGTGTTTCTTGATCTCAACGATGAAAATGTGTGGACTGTTGATGACGAGGCCCAATCTCATTGGTACGATGTATACTAGGTAGTAGGCTCCATTGTTTGTAGAGTTCTTTTATCAAACCAGCTCTTAGGATTTTCAATGTTTAAGTTGAGAATGTCGATATATGTGGTTTTGAAAACATCTATATAGTTTGGAACTTCAGTATGAAAAACAATTCCAGGAAAGCTTATGTATAATAGTAAAATGATTTATAAATAAATCCAGTTTATGTGTGTGGTCAAGAATAATATGATTTTATTATTGTGATGTGTGTATCGTTTTTCCGAAGTATTATGACGAAAAATTTTACACTCAAGTTTTCTGACTTAAAGTAAATTATTATTTTCCGAAAGCACCCAGCAATTCTCTTTTAAATTTAATCCCGCACATGTTTAAGAGGTAATGCCCAAGGGGGTGTTACATTAGTTGGTATCAGAGCTAGTCGAGTCTTTCAGGAACCTTGGGGAATAGGACTGTTGTGGTTTTGTTGTGTGATCTTTGGCTGAACTTTGTTGAATTGTTTCCTTGTCGAAACAATGTGTGTTGACACACAAGTATGTGTGTTTTGATGGGTTCTAATTGGGTTGACGCCTTGTAAGAACTCATGTTTTGTAAACAGTACTTGTATACATGTTGACACGTCGTTTATCCTTTTGAGATTATGTCAGACATTTGAACAAGTATGCCTTAGACATGTAGAAGAATACCAAAAGCTTTTAAAGTAGATGTATAGGTAGCTAGTAAGCTACTAAAGGAATGGCCAGATAACGACAAGCTCGCTAATAGAGTTGAAAGACTGGAATGGAATCCGGGTAGAGCAATGGAAGTGTAGTAAGACCTTAGTGGACCTCGAGAAAATATGTGACGGTGATTATGAGCTCGAGCATTCTCAGAAGCAAAAATTTGTTAGAAAAACCACTAAGAAATTGGTAATTCCCTCGTATTTTTAGACGACTGCTTAAGTCTTGGGGATGGAATAGGAGAATGAAGACTTGATGATTTGAAAAACGAGAATTTGTATAACTGTGTTGTGATGATTCCATGTTAGTTTAACAATATGATTTAAGTTAGGCTATACAATAGTGCTAGTTTTCCGAATACTTGATTATAAGATGTCACAGTGACTACCCAATAGCTTGTTGACAGTGAAAGGAGCTGTAATGACTGGAATAGGCCGATATTATTGCACTTTCTAGAGTTAGTACATCAGATGAGGATCTTTGTTTGAAAGGATAGATAATCCTACAATGTTGAGAAAAGAAGAATTAGGAGCCTGATGATAGTTCAACGATGATTTCCCTCGAAGTGTGGTAATCACGTGAAGTTTTTTTTGATGGTATTTTTAAGAAATGATTAGAACTTCTGATGTTTGTGGATTTGATGGATAAGGCATTTGTTTCCGCTAGGACAGATTGAGAGTTACATGTTATGGGTAGACTTGTAATCCATGTTGATGATGGTGAAGAGTACATATGATACCTAAGTATAACTTTTCCGAAGGTTACGAATGATCAGAGACTGAGTGAACAAAAATGGAAGTATGAATTTTGTATATAGAATGGATGTCCTTAGGACTGGTATCTGTAGGGGAAAGAATTGCAATGGATCCTACAGAGATAGGAATAGTGTCTCGTTAAGTGAACTTAAGAGACCGGTGCAGATAAGTAAGACAAATAAGTTTGGACTCGCTTGCAACGATAACTATCCAATTATATTGTCGACTCTTGGTTTGGATAATTTCAATTTTCGAGGACTTGCACTGAAGCATGCGAGGAAAGTTTTCAAGGATTAAAAAGAAGGTTGACTACTTGACCTGTATTAGTGTTGCCTGATCCCTAAGGAGCATTTGTGCTCACACTCCTACATAATCCTCAGTGTATTAGACATTTGAGTGGATTGGTTAAATGGTATCCATTGGTCTGGACATTTTCATAATACTTCATTGAAAGATTTTTTATGACTATTTCTTGAGTTGTAACACAAACGACTTCTTGATACTCCAAGTTTCTTGATGAAACTTAGTCTAATCACTTTTACATTTGCTAAATGTGATCCAGTCTGATTTTTGGCCAGACTATCCTACCTTTGAAATTGTCGTTTCGTAAATTCCCTGTATTAAAAATGAATCCTCTTGGGGTTCGAAACTGTTCATATTTTGATTCCCTAATCCGCTGGAAAATTCTTATTAAAGAAGGAGCTTTATTAGAGTCATGGTTGTAAACATGTATTAGCTATGCATTTTTACACTCACGCATACTGGATATTCCTGCATTCTTTTCAGAGTGGTAAAATTCTTCTTTATACTTTCTTATGAGAATGAAACCAAGAAAATTTCCTTTGTTGAAAATTTCTTTCCTTAATCTTCAATGATCGAGTAGAGACCGAGTTCAACTGATCATCCTTAACTCCAGTGGACGAGCAAGGAAAACAATTTGATCTTTGGAAGGTTGGTTAGGAGTACGTGTAGTATCTAGCTACAATCATCCTTTTAGCAGGATAGACAAGAAGTGACGGGAGTTTTGTTGAGGTATAGTTGTAATTGATAAGATGTGAATCTTTGAGATCAATCTCAGTAAGTGAGACAATTACTATAAGTAAATAGTAGTTGGGAGACCTAGGGTAATGATCAATGTATGAGGTTAAGATGGATTGTATGAGTTTGAAGGTTTATAAGAAAGTATCCTTAGTAGTTTTGCCTAAGCTGAATATAAGCAGAAAAGAGAAGTTCTTGAGAAAAACTAAGTTGTTAGAAAAGTTCAAGACATATGAATTTGGATAATTTTACCCGATCTGATTTGTTTTTGGTTGTAGTTGCATTAAGAGGTGCAATCTTGTCCTTCAAGGTTGAGATTCATAATTATGATGTAAATTGGAGAGGTGGACTACATTCAAAAGGAACTAAGACTAAGATTGGATATCTTGGATCGGAACTGATGGATGTGTCACAAAAGAAATGTGTATCTTAGTTTAAATCTTGGTGTTAACAGTAAAAGTTAAAGATGTCAGAGGAAGATTTTCTGAATGGATTAGTATTGAAGGAAAAGTGGTTAAGTTTTATATCTCTCACATGTGAGAAGTTAAGGTAAGATATTGAGGAGAAGGAGTATGGATAGAGGGGAAATGATTTGATTTTTTTTATGGCAAATCGAACGGAGGATAAATATGAAGTTGGTTATTAGATTATGAATGTTACCTAGGGAAGGATTACGTACGGGGTACAATGTGGAACATGAGGATTAAGAAATCTTGTTTGATTTTGAGTCACGAGAATTCAAGGACGAAATTTTTTTTTTAAGTGGGGTAGGAATGTAACACCCCTATTTTCATGCTTTCTAATATCAGTAAATTATATAATTAAGTTTATATTTTTATCTGAGGTTTAGAAAATGAAATTAAATAAACTTAAACCATAGTCACGCTCTACGCTATCGTAGGGAGCTATGGTTAAATTTTAGGTCCAAAACTCAAACGGAATCCAGTCTGCATTTTTCACTGACAGTAGTATTTTACTACTCAGAAGACCTAATTTTGACTCGTGAATGAGACAGTTAGTCTTAAAATCGAATTCTCTACAATTTTGATAAAATTGGTTTCACGCACTAAAAATTGGAATAATAATAAACTATTGGGGCAATATCTCAAATCGAGTGCCGAACGGAGCTGGATATGGATTTACCGGGACCCGTTAATAGATAATCATGAAGTCACATCAGGTCACATCACCCAGGAAAGCGTGCCAGTGTCATGATGACGTTTGAAAATATCTAGACGCGAAATGACCAAAATGCCCTTGTCCTTTTTCATAATTACCATTTAACCTTGGGTGAAAAGACCAAATTGCCCTTAAGAAAGAAATTTTGGACATCCTTGCCCGTCCTCTTCATAAACTCACGCCCCCCTTCATGGAGATACTTCTCCATTTTCTTCTCCAACTCCATTTTTTTTCCTTTACGTTCTCTTCACTTTTCTTAAGAATCTTCAAGATTTTTGGTAAACAAAGTTGATTACTTGCTCATCCTTATCACCAAGGAGGTATGAACTTCATTCTTAACCTCTCAATCTTCCCTTTTCTCCATTGAATCTTGTAGTTTTCTCCATGATCAAGTTTATGACCTTAAACTTCAAAAATTCATGAAAAATTATAGAAAAATCCTTTTAATGTCAAACCAATTTCTATGAGCTAGTTGTATTACTCTCTTTCATAATCCAAGAGCTTAGAACAAAGAGACCTCTCTAAATCATATGGGTAAGATGGCCGAATCTCCCCGTTTTTGGATCAATGAAGTTTTGGTTAAGAAGTCTTGATTATGTTCAATCACACTTAGAGGTCTTTGAATCCAAAAGCATGTGTTCAAAAAAAAACTTCCCTAGTCTATTTTGTTAAAGGGTGGCCGAACCAACCATTTAGGGAAGACAAGAATTTTTTATTCAAGTTTGTGTATAGAGACTTGTTTTGGTGTTAGGAGTACCTATAGATCCTTCATCTAAGAGATATGAATTTTTGTACATCCCTAACTAATTTTTGGACCCTGTGGCCGAATCCTAGGTGGAGGGAAATAGGGAAATTTATGTTGTGTAATATTGATGTTTGGATTGGTTATGTGTATGTAGTTGTGGTTGAGTAATCAGACGAGGAATTGGGAAAATTCACGGGCCGGTCAGACGACTTTTCACAGAGTGGAAAACTTCAAAAGGTAAGGGGAGTTTGCCTGAGGGATTTTCCAATAACTATATGTTATCCATGATTTATCTGTGTAGCTTTGTTTGAGCTTCGTTGTGATTGTAATAATGTTCCATGCTTTAGTATATGTTATGATGACGTATGCTTGGACGGAAAATGTTTTCATGTATGTTGAAAATCATGCTTTGATCTCCAGATAAATTTAGGATTATTATGCTTGTTTATGGTTGAATGATGTATGATTATTATTCATCATAATATTGTGATCATTTTGAGCTATTACTTGACAAGTTAGTGATGCAAAATCTTCACATCCTTATGGTATAGCATTTGCCATAATGGTTACCAAAGGAAGAACATGAGCTTGTTCTTGAACTCTAATGTTTTTTAAAGAAAATAAGTGTTTTAGTAACTTGTATTTCAAAAACAAACAAGAAGTGATTTTGATTCAAAGTTCAACTAAGGGTTAGGCCTTCAAGTGTTTTTACTAAGGTGAAAATATGTTTTACTTTTGTCATAGTTTGTCCAATTAACTAAGTGTTTTAAAAATAAAAGGATGAAAGTGATTTCATGAAAGTAAAAGTAATATGAAGTTACCTTAGGATTAATGGGATGTCACACTCTTTGAAACTAAGTTAACATTCAATCATCCAAGTATAAAGAGGACCTTGTCCTCAAGTTTGAATTAATTGAATCATAGTTGGAAAACTAAATGAAATTCCATTTCTTTTACACTAACTTAAATCATGGTTTTACACTAATTTAGAAAGGAAAAACCCTTTTCAAATTGGTTAAGATACTTTACTTTAAGCAAGTAACAAGTTCTTTTAAAACAAATGAGTTTTCAATTAGAAAGGTTTTGGTTTGCAAAGTCTTAAATCGAGTGTTTTCAACTCAAGTCGTAAATTTTTACGCATGGAAAACCTAAGTTAAGTAATTAACTTAGAGTAAAAGAAAATAGATAATTAAGTATAGTATATGGTGAAACAAGACCATGCACTATACCATTGATGACTTAGTTCATCAATAACTTCATAAGACTTAAGTGAATCAATTCTTATTTCATTACTTGAAACTTAAGGAATTAATATCTTAGAAATGATCAAAGACTTATCCAAGAGGATTCTCAATCCTTCTTCATAACACTTAGGACTGGAGATGTAATTCATAAGATACAAACACAAACTTGAAACGTTTTGGGTTTTGAAACAGTAGTTCTATAACGGATCGGTGGTCTGGGTCCAAGAAAAGTCGTTCAATTATTTCAGTCTTGTGATGACCAGAACGAGAGGGGTCCTGAGGCTATGCAGGTATGGGACTGTACAGTTGAAGGAAGGCTTTTAAGAATTATTTGGTACTACCTATACCAACAGGATACATCTTCTTTTTGGGAGCCCAGAACATAAGAACTCCATAGTTAAGCGTGCTTGACTTTGAGCACTTGTAGGATGGGTGACCTTCTGGGAAGTTTCCTAAAAAGCGTGATTGTGAGGACAAAACACGCTGAAAAGACCCGTGTTGGTTTGTGGGGACAGTCGGTAATTTGAAAGCAGTCCGAGTCGTTACATTGGGATCACGAGATTTATTCGATGAATAATAGTTTTATAATACAAAGACACATATAGTTCCTAAGGAAGAGAACCTTAGCGAACCTTGAGGTTTATCCAGTGGATAGACATTTCTTTATTGCATCTACTTTGTGTAAGCATTGGCATTTCATTGCATGAGTTGTAAGGCCTTGAGCCTAGGAGTTGGGCTTACACGTAGATGCTAGTGCGAATCTTACGATGACGATCTTAAATGGTCTTGAGGATGTCAAGGTTGGAGGTTCCACAAGTGACCAGTTGGTGATTCTTCTGTGTCGTGGTATTCCATGCATTGCTGTGACTTCTTGACTAGCTGCCCTACTTTTCATGTTTGGTCGAGAGTGTATCCGAAAAGCCAAATACGTGCACGTTACATTTGTTGTAGCATCTTGCCCACGGCTGACATTAACCGGAACATGTCCTCCCATTCACTCTCTCTAACGATTTGTTAGCTCCCTAGAGTAGGGGTCAGAGTTTTACTTGTAACACCCTAATTTTCGAACTAAACAATATTTACGAGTTTATATTTTATTAGAGGGTCTAGAGAGTGAATTAAAATAATCTAAAACCACAGTCATGCTCTACGCTATCGTAGGAAGCTATGGTTAAATTTTGGGTTAAAAGTTCGGGCGGAGCCCGGTCTGCATTTTCACTGACAGTAAGATTTTACTGATCAGAAAACCTAATTTTGACTCATGAATGAAACTTTTAGGTTTTATATTTTATTCCCGATGATATTGGTTATTTTTAAAATTTTCAAAATAAATAAGGTGTGCCATGACTCACCACTGTAATGATTACGTTTAGAAAATATCTGGACGTGAAAAGACCAAAATGCCCCTGACCTTTTCCATAATTACCATTTGCCCTAGGATGAAAAGACCGTGTTGTCCCTAAGAATTTATGAAATGACCCTTTTGACTCTGTGACTCACCAATGTCATCATTACATTTCTAAAAAAATCTAGATATTTATAGGGGAAATGACAATTATGCCCCTGGTCTTTTAGCAAAATTACCAAATTACCCTTCTACTTAATTACAAGTTTGCCATTAAGACAAAATAAATATCTCACTCACTCTCTCACTAGGCCATTCGGCCATCTCTCTCTCTCCTCTCTTCTCTCACTTGTTCTCCAAGTTCTTCATGAGTCCTTCAACCAAAGTCATGTTTTGATCTTGAAAAGTTGAAGTTCTTTGTGAAATCAAGTTTCTTTTCTCTTAAGCTTCATCATCTAGGAGGTAGTAACTTCAATCTCCATCTCTTAATCTCTCTATTTCATCTCTTTAATCTCTTGATTCATGAAGATCCAAGTTTTGATTCATAACTTTGAAAATTCATAGAAAAGTGTAGAAAAATCCTTTGAATACCAAATGAATTTCTATGATCTAGTTTCATCATTCTCTTTCATTATCCATGAGCATGAAATCAAATAAGTTTTCTAGCCAATTCTTCTTAAAGTGGCCGAAACCTATATGTTGAAAAAGCAAGAGTTTTACTTCAATTTTTTGAGTAATGTAACTTAATTTAGTGTTGTGTGTACTTGAGGATCATTGATCTAAGAGTTGGAAACCAAATGAGCTTCCTAGCTCATATGGGTTTTCTTGGCCGAAACCTCCATGTGTTGGTGGATAGGGTTTTGGTTCAAGTTTTGGTGTAATAGGCTTTGATCTAGCCTTACCACACCTAGTAAGGATGGAATCCAAAAGATAGGAATTTTTGGACATCCCTAGCTATTTTTATAGCTCCATGGCCGAATCCTATATAGGCAGGAATAGGAATATTTTTGTTGTGTAATATTGATGTTTGGATTGATTATGTGTATGTAGTTATGTTTGAGTAATCGGACGAGGAATCGGGAGAATTCGCGGGCCGATCGGACAACTTTTGCTCGGAAGATAACTTCAACGGGTAAGGGGAGTTTGCCTGAGAGATTTTTCGATAACTATATGTTATCCGTGATTGATTTGTGTAGCTCTGTTTGAGCATCATTGTGATTTTAATAATGGTCTATGCTTTAGTATGCTTTAGCATATGTTATGATGATGTATGCTTGGATGGAAAATGTTTTCATGTATGTTGAAAACCATACTTTGGTCTCTCGATCAAGTAAGGATTTTTATGCTTGATTATGATTGGATAATGCATGATTGTTGTTCATCATTATATTGTGATCATTTTGAGCTATGACTTGACAAGTTAGTGAAGCAAAATCTTCACATTCCATTTGCGAGGGCATTCGGCCTTGACCTTAAGAAAAAGGAAGAACATGAATTGTTCTTGAACATTCAATGTATTTGGAAAGTAAGAAAGTGTTTTAATAACTTATGTTTCAAAGAAATACAATAAGTGATTTTGATCCAAAGATCAAATAGAATTTCAACTTTCAAGTGTTTTACTAAGGTGATAAATATCTTTTTACTTTAGCAATAGGTTATCTAATTAATTAAGTGTTTTAAGAAGAAAAATAATGATGTGATTTCATGAAAGTTACCTTAGATTTTAATGAGATATCACTTTTATATTAGAACTAAGATAACATCCCATTTTCAAATATGAAGAGGACCTTGTCCTCAAGTTTGAATTAAAGGAACCATAGTTAGAAAGTTGAATAAAGATTACATTTCCTTTACACTAACTTGGATCATGGTTTTACACTAAGCTAGTAAGAAAAAGCCGTTACAAATTGGTTAAGGTACTTTACTTCAGGAAAGTAACAAAGTTCTTTAATCTACTGAGTTTTCAAATAGAAAGGATTTGGGTTAGAAAGAGAGTTTTCAACTCTAAGTCATAAAGTTTTACGCGTGAAAAACCTAAGTTAAGTAATTAACTTAGTGCAAAAGAAAAGAGATAATTAAGTATAGTATACGGTGGAACAAGACCATGCACTATACCATTGATGACTTAGTTCATCAATGACTTCGTAAGACTTAAGTGAAGCAATACTTATTTCTTTTTTTTTTTTAAATAAAAAATTGGTATGCAAAAGCATCACTATAACGCAGGACATCCCAACTATGTTGGCACCTCAAGCATTATCAATCATATGCAGTATACCAAAAATATTATTAAAAAAAGGGAAAAATAATAAAGAATACAAAAAGAATGGGGGGCATTATACCTGACCCATTTAAAAATTATCTAAACCTATAGTTTGGAAAACCAATTCTATTCCTAAAGAACTCCCCTTGAAGGAAACTAGGAATAGAATTCCACTAGGAAAGGCCACTAATAGATCTGCACAAGAGTTACCTTCTCTGAATACATGAGAATAAATAAAATGCATTCTCCTAATTAATGACAAAGCATTCAACCACCGGTTCCTTAAAGACCAAGGCACCACAACCGAGGAAGAAAAAGCAAGAAGAACTAAAGTGGAATCACATTTAAGCCAAATATGATGCCATCCCTTTGAATAGGCTGTCTCAATAGCATATATAACTCCCATAAGCTCAGCATGAAAAGCATAAGATATCCCAAGATTAAGATCAAAGCAGCCTAAAGCAGCAGCATGTTTGGCTCTGAAGATCCCCCCACATGCTGCCATACCCGAGCAACCAATGGCTGAACCATCAGTATTGCATTTGGTCCAGTTGAAACTTAGAGCTTTCCAAATGACTTCAATAAATACAGGAGCCTTAGATAAATTTGGAGACAAATGAAAATTGGAAAGAATCAATCTCTCAGCTGCATTATTATAAGAGAAGCCTTTAGACAATGATACTGCCAAACAAACAGCAGATTTAACCATTTTCATGGCATGCTGAATTGATATATGTTTACTCTCAAACCTTACTTGGTTTCTACTGTACCATATGAACCAGAATGAGTTAGCAATGCCTGACATGACTACTTCTTTAACCTGAGAACTCAATGAAAGATTGCAGATTGCTAAAACAGAAAAAACAGAATCCAAAGCAATGGAAACCGACAGGCAAGAGTTGAGCCATCTCCACATTTGCAATGCAAAGCTACATTGGAAGAATAAATTCTCAGTTGTTTCATAAGCTGAATTGCATAGACTACAAGTTGAAACTACACAGCAGCCTCTATTCCATAGAACCTCATCAGTAGGAAGACAGTTGTGTATTGTCCATAATAACAAAGACCTGGAAGGGGGAACAGCGGAGCACCATAATTGTTTACCCCATGATATTAGTTGAGCAGCATAGAAAAGCAAAGAATAAGCATCTTTCATGGAAAAATCGCCTGAATTGGTACTTCTCCAAATTCCAACATAATTTCAAAAGAGCTGCTTATCAGATTCAACCAAATTCCAACATAATTGCAAAAGAGCTGCTTTATTAATGCTCTTTACTGAATGTAAACCAAGGCCTCCAGCCTCCTTTGACAAGCATGTTTTGTGCCAAGAAGCAGAAGCCACTTTCTTAATCATCACATCCCCAGACCATATAAATTCCTAATCCACCTATCAATCAATTTAAGAAGAGAAGAAAGCCAACCATAAACATGAAAGGAGTGTAGCAGCATACTATGAATAACCGTATGGACAAATTGAACTCTTCCCATGATAGAAAGCAAAGTACCCTTCCAAGTTGCTAATTTCAATCTTATTCTATAAGCAATTGGTTGTAAGTGCAGCACACTAGGCTTACCTTCGAACAAAGGAACACCTAGATAAACAAATGGTAAAGGACCAATTCCAAACCCCAGAATGTTCACAAGACAATGCAGCCTATTATGAGAGATAGAACCATTGTAAATCTTAGACTTCTCTTTACTGATTAATTGGCCTAAAGCAGCTCTATACCTATCAAAGACTGTCATTAGATTCTGCAGGTTCCTTTTACTGCCCTTACAAAAAAGTAGCAAGTCATCGGCATATAAGACATGAGAAGGCACTGCATATCCCCGAGGGCTAGACATAGGAAGAAATTTGCCTTGTTGGACCAAAAGAGTAATGGCTCTACTAAGAACATCCTCAGCAATACAAAAAAGAATAGGTGATAGAGGATCACCCTGCCTCACTCCCCTTTTTACAAGAGAAAAATCCTATACCATGACCATTCACTAGTATAGAAACCTTTGCAGAATGAAGAATAACCTTAATCCAGTTACAAAAAACTGAATCAAAGCCAAAAGCATGAAGGGCTTTGAGTAGAAAACTCCAAACCATTGTATCAAATGCTTTTTTAATATCAATCTTCAAGGCAACGTTACCTCCAAAGCACTTTTTATCAAGAAGATTCACGGCCTCCGATGCCACACATATACAGTCAGTAATACTTCTGCCCTTAATGAAACCCCGCTGATTAGGAGAGATAAGATTTGGAGCTATGATGGCAAGTTTGTCTACAATAATCTTAGTGATGATTTAGAACTGGTAGTTGGCTAAAGCAATAGGTCTGAATTGTGTAATTGAATCAGCATTTTCAGTTTTAGGAATAAAAACCACATTATTAGAATTCATATCAGGGAGGAGCCACCTTGCTAAAAAAATTGTAAAACAGATCGAAAACATCATGACCTACAATATCCCAATAATGTTGGTAGAAGAAACCACCAAAACCATCCGGACCTGGAGCTCCATTAGCATTCATACCAAAGACTGCATGCTTAACTTCATCCCAAGTTAGCAATCGGGTTAGCATAAGGTTGTCTGTATCAGAAATCGTAGGACTGATAACCTGATCAATTAAACCATTGTCAATGCATGGATTAGAAGAAGCAAACAAATTCTCATAATAATCAAGGATATGATTCTCAATATCTTCTTGTTTATCCAGAATAGAATCACCATTTTTCAACAGGGAAATCTTCCTAGATGCATTTTGATCTTAACCATTTTGTGAAAGAAGGCTGTATTCCTATCTCCACTTGTATGCCAGTCCACTCTAGCTTTCTCCTTCCAAAACAATTATTGAGCAGTCAGAGATTTATTTAAATCTAACTGAGTAGATTCCTCCTGAACCAGTAAATCATCAGAGCAACCAACAGATTCAATTTCCTCCTGTATTGTTTTTAAGTTCTGCAAAGCAGTATCTATTGTCTTGTGAACATCACCAAACTGTTCTTTATTCCATACTTTTAAAACTGTCTTCAATCTTTTCAATTTTTGAGATAAAATAAACATAGGGCATCCCATAATTCCCTGCTTCCAACAGGTAGCAATTACAGAATGGCAATCCTTATGAGTTGACCACATCCTTTGGAATTTGAAAGATGAGCTGTAAGTCACTGAATTTTTTTGCAACTTAAGTAAAAAAGGATAATGATCTGAGCTACATCTAGGCAAAGTGCAACAAGTAGAGCAATTCCAAAAAGAGAGCCGAGATTCATTACAAATAACTCTATCCAATCTTCTTTCTGTATGTGCAGACCCCTTTCTTCTATTAGACCATGTGAACTCAACATCAATAGTAGGCAAATGAATCAAGTTGTTTGCATCATACCAAGACTGGAATTCTTCACAAGAAATCCTGGCAAAAGGACTGTAACCTCTATGTTCATGGGCACCAAGCACAGCATTGAAATCTCCCAAGTAAAACCAAGGACCATCAAAAGTCTGACTTAAAAGAGATAAATCATGCCAAAGGGATCTTCGAGCACTGTATGTAGTAGCTGTATGTAGTAGCAGCATACACAGTAGTTAAGTAGAGCAATTGGTTTTCCGAATAAATAGAAAAAGTAAAAGCTGATTTGATGAAGCAATGACAGTAGGACTAAGAGATTCAGCACAGATGCAGCACAAATTTGGGACAAGAGAATTTCTATTGTTAACAACAAAAACTTTAAGCTTTAACTTAATCCAGAAAGAAGCAGGAAAGTTGCATAAATCAGTCCAAGGTTCGGCAATTAAAATCAGATTAGGGTTATTACTTAAAATCATATTATTTAAAACTAACCTTGTATCATGGTTAGCTATTCCTCTAGCATTCCAGAAAATAACTTTCATTTTGACACATTGGAGAGGCCTGCTTTGGACCTAGTGTTCCAGATAACAGTAGGATTTGCCTTAGCATTCTGCTTTTTCCTAATCTTCTTGTCTTAAGACTTAGACAACACCTTTATGTAACCCTCATCAGCCAAATAATCAGAAACATTCCTTTTCGAGGAAATCCCTTCATCAGAACTATCATGAGCCACATCATCCTCATCATTAGGCTGAACATCCCAAAAATTCCTCCCAATATGGGAAAGATCCTTCTAAACGGGTGGATTAAGAGAATTGATCCTACCCGCTCTCTGTGCACTATCCAAAACATTCGTAGACTCATCATAAATTTTTGAATGGAATCAGACTCTTCACCAGAAACCTAAAAATCTGCATTTCTATTATCATCAGCAAAGGGTGTAGAATCATTCATATTCACTGGAACTGAGTTAGGATCAGTTTCATTATTTAAAGCCAAAAGATCATTTTTACTTCCTAGACTAGAATTCAGATCAGATTCAATTACAACATCAGGACCAAATACAGGATCCATTCTATTAGCTAAAGAATTGGGATTCAAATCTAAATTTAGATTATCATTCTCCTTAGAACAACCAGCAAAATCATTCTGTTGTAAAGGATCATGGGAAATATCCTTGCCCTTTATAGATGCATCTTGACAAGAACCCTGAATCCTATTATTTGGAGACCCATTTAGTGGAGTAGCATATTCAACATCAGCCGGAGTGTTAACCTGAACAACCTTATTGGCAGCATCAGCAGCATCAGTCTGCTTAGGAATATATAATCTTTTAGGCTTGACCTGAGTATCTTTCATAATTTTTTGCTCACCATAACTCTTTGACTTAAAGCAATTGACCAGAGAGTGGCCAATAAGTTGACAAGAAGAACAAAATTCTGGTTGCTTCTCATATTCAACAGCTGTGAAGAAAGCAAAATCATTCCTCTCCACTAATACTTGTGATCTCAGCGTGGCATTCAAATCAAGATCCACCAACACCCTTGCAAAGTGTTCAAAAGACTTCTTCAAATTGACACTCCTATAAAACTAGCAATAGCAAAAAGAATCTTGGGGCGCCAATACTCTTGAGGAAGGCCAAAGAATCTAACCCAAATCTGAGCAGTCGTTTGTCTCAAAGAATAAGGATTAAAATCCTTTGTCCAAGAAAATAATCGAAGACTTCCTGGAGAGAGGGTCCATAATCCCACAGCCAAAACACTCTTTAGAAACTCAAGGGAGGAGAAAGAAAACTCATAGAATCCTTTCCCCAAAGAAATTATTTGCCAAGGTCCTATTTTTTTCCATAATTCTAGTAACTTACAATGCAAGTTAGAAACCTTCAAAGGAGTACTACCCTTTATTAACAAAAGACGACCATGAAGATGGTTCTAGCAACTTTCTAACCCAGCAATGTACTCAGTCTCGGGAATTTTGATTGAGATTTCATCCCCTTTGATACATGGTTTGGGTAACTGATTGATTGGAACCGAGCATGTATTATTCAATGCTTGCACAAAAGACTTAGTTTGAATTAAGGTTTTCAAACCCGAAACAGCATTAGGAGGAGAAGAAAGAGGAGGAGAAGAAACTAACTCAGGAAAAAGGATCCCCCATGGACAATCCGAGAAGGCAGCCATGAAGAAATAGGAAACATGGAGCACAAGAAAGAAAAACCCTAGAAGAGCATTAGGATTCTTCACCTACTGAACTGAACTTAGAACTTGAAGCAATACTTATTTCATTAATTGAAACTCAAGGAATTAATATCTTAGAAAGGATCAAAGACTTATCTAAGAGGATTCTCAATCCTTCTTCATAACACTTAGGACTAGAGATGTGATTCATAAGACATAAACATAAACATGAAACGTTTTGGGTATTGAAACAGTAGTTCTATAATGGATCATTGGTCCGGATCCAAAAAAAAAAAATCGTTCGATTGTTTCAGTCTTGTGATGACTGGAACGAGAGAGATCTTGAGGCTGTGCAGGTATGGGACTATATAGTTGAAGGAATCCTGAGGCTGTGTAGGTATGGGACTGTACAGTTGAAGGAAGGCTATAAGAATTGATTGGTACTACCTATACCAACAAGATTCATCTTCATTTCAAAAGCCCAGAACATAAGAACTCCATAGTTAAGTGTGCTTGACTTGGAGTAATTGTAGGATGGGTGACCTTCTGGGAAGTTTCCCAAAAAGCGTGCGAGTGAGGACAAATCACGCTGAAAAGACCCGTGTTGGTTTGTGGGGACAGTCGACAATTTTGAAGGCAGTCCGGGTCATTCCAAAGGAATCATGAGATATTTATCTGGTGGATAAATGTTTTATAATACAAAGACACGTATAGTTCCTAAGGAAGAGAACCTTAGTGAACCTTGAGGTTTTTCCGGTGGATAGACGTTGATTTATCACATCCGCTTTGTGTAAGCATTGGCATTTCATTGCATGAGTTTGTAAGGCCTTGAGCCTAGGAGTTGAGCTTACACCTAGATGCTGGTACGAATCTTACGGTGACGATCTTAATTGGTCTTAGAGGTATCAAGGTTGGAAGGGCCGACATGTGACCAGTTGGTAGCTCTTCTGTGTCGTGGCGAATCCGAGCAATACACTGATATCCTCGACTAGATACCATACTGTTGATGTTTGGTGTAGAGTGTTTCCGTAAAACTAGATACGTGCATGTTACATTTGTTATAGCATCTTGCCCATGGCTGGCGTACACGGAACATGTCCTCCCATTCACTTTCTCCGATGTTTTGTTAGCTCCATGGAGTAGGGGTCAGAGTTTACCTTTGTGGCATATGGCATTGTGTCATGTACATTTCACTGCATTGTATGGCTGTTAATGATAACATTTACTATTGTACATCGCTGTTCTGTTTTTCGAGAATGCCTTATTTTATGCTGCTAATTGTTTAACATGATTTATATTGAGATATATGGTAAGCATGTTGGGTATGTCGTTTCCTGGTGAGTCATCCCGTTTTTACTTCTGCTATTTTGTTGCGTTGATGATCGGGAATCTCACCCATATCTGTATATCTTTTCTGCTGGTTTTGCTGTTGCTGCTTAAGCAGATGGACGCGACGACGGTTTAGTCCATCTTTTGCTATGAGTCAGGAGGGGGACTCCTTCTGCTGCTTTAATTTTGGCCAGACTGTGTCAGTGTCTGTAGTACCTTTTGGGAGCTGTGACTCCTAGTATTTACTATATTCTGTTGTCAGTTATGCATTAGACCTATGTCTATATATAGTGCTATTTTTTTTTCTGTATTTTAATTCAGTATGACTCCTAGAAATGCATGGTGAACCTAAGTTCATTTATTATTACTTACCTTTACTAATCCCATTACATACTTGTGAAAAGAAAGAAAAAATAACCATGTTTTCCGCATTAATATTATTTTCGGCCTTATAATTATTCGGGAATATGACACTCGGGGAAGGGTGTTGCAGTTTAAGTTGAGAATGTCGATATATGTGGTTTTGAAAACATCTATATAGTTTGGAAGTTCATTATGAAAAACAATTCCAGGAAAGCTTATGTATGATAGTGAAATGATTTATAAATAAATCCAGTTTATGTGTGTTGTCAAGAATAATATGATTTTATTATTGTGATGTGTGTATCGCTTTTCCGAAGTATTATGCCGAAATTTTTACACCCGAGTTTTCTGACTTAAAGTAAATTATTATTTTCCGAAAGCAACCAGCAATTCTCTTTTAAATTTAATTCCGCACATGTTTAAGATGTAATGCCCAAGGGGGGTGTTACATTAGTTGGTATCAGAGCTGGTCGAGTCTTTCGAGAACCTTGGGGAATAGGTCTGTTGTGGTTTTGTTGTGTGATCACTGGCTGAACTTTGTTGAATTGTTTCCTTGTCGAAACAATGTGTGTTGACACACAAGTATGTGTGTTTTGATGGGTTCTAATCGGGTTGACGCCTTGTAAGAACTCATGTTTCGTAAATAGTACTTCTATTCATGTTGACACGCCGTTTATCCTTTTGAGATTGTGTCAGACATTTGAAAAAGTATGCTTTAGACATGTAAAAGAAAACTAAAAGCTTTTAAAGTAGATGTATACGTAGCTAGTAAGCGACTAAAGGAATGGCAAGATAACGACAAGCTCACTAATAGAGTTGAAAGACTGGAATGGAATCCAGGTAGAGCAATGGAAGTATAGTAAGACCTTAGTGGACCTCGAGAAAAGATGTGACGGTGATTATAAGCTCGAGCATTCTCAGACGCAAAAATCTGTTAGAAAAACCACTAAGAATTGCTAATTCCCTCGTATTTTTAGACGACTGCTTAAGTCTTGGGGATGGAATAGGAGAATGAAGACTTGATGATTTGAAAAATGAGAATTTGTATAACTGTGTTGGGATGATTCGATGTTAGTTTAACCATATGATTTAAGTTAGCCTATTCAATAGTGCTAGTTTTCCGAATACTTGATGTTAAGATGTCACACTGACTATCTAATAGCTTGTTGACAGTGGAAGTAGCTATAATGACTGGAATAGGCCGATATTATTGGACATTCTAGAGTTAGTACACCTGATGAGGATCTTTGTTTGAAAGGATAGATAATCCAATAATGTTGAGAAAAGAAGAATAAGGAGCCTGATGATAGTTCAACGATGATTTCCCTCGAAGTGTGGGAATCACGTGAAGTTTCTTCTGATGGCATTTTTAAGAAATGATTAGAATCTCTTATGTTTCTGGATTTGATGGATAAGGCATTTGTTTCCACTAGGACACATTGAGAGTTACACGTTATGGGTAGACCTGTAATCCAAGTTGATGATGGTGAAGAGTACGTATGATACCTAAGTATAACTTTTCCGAAGGTTACAAATGATCAGAGACTGAGTGAACAAAATTGGAAGTATGAATTTTGGATATAGAATGGATGTCCTTAGGACTGGTATCCGTAGGGGAAATAATTACAATGGATCCTACAGAGATAGGAATAGTGTCTCATTCAGTGAACTTAAGAGACCAGTGAAGATAAGTAAGACAGATAGGTTTGGACTCGCTTGCAACGACAACTATCCAAGATATTGTCAACTCTTTGTTTGGATACTTTCATTTTTCGAGGACTTGCACTGAAGCATGCAAGGAAAGTTTTCAAGGACTAAAGAGAAGGTTGACTACTTAACCTGTGTTAGTGTTGCCTGATCCCAAAGGAGCATTTATGCTCACACTCCTACATAATCCTCAGTGTATTAGACATGTGAGTGGATTGGTTAAATGGTATCCATTGGTCTGGACATTTTCATAATACTTCATTGAAAGATTTGTTATGACTATTTCTTGAGTTGTAACACAAACAACTTCTTGATACTGGAAGTTTCTTGATGAAACTTAGTCTAATCACTTTTAAATTTGGTAAATCCAGTTTGATTTTTTGCCAGACTATCCTACCTTTGAAATTATCGTTTCATAAATTCCCTATATTAAAAAGGAATCCTCTTGGGGTTCGAAACTGTTCATATTTTGATTCCCTAATCCGCTGGAAAATTCTTATGAAAGAAGGAGCTTTATTAGAGTCATGGTTCTAAACATGTATTAGCTATGCATTTTTACACTCACGAACCAACTGAAGAATCTTATTACATACTGGATATTTTTGCATTCTTTTCAGAGTGGTAAAATTCTTCTATATACTTTCTTATGAGAATGAGACCAACAAAATTTCCTTTGTTGAAAATTTCTTTACTTAATCTTCAAGGATCGAGTAGAGACCGAGTTCAACTTTTCATCCTGAACTCCAATGGACGAGCAAGAAAAACGATTTGATTTTTGGAAGGTTGGTTAGGAGTACGTGTAGTATCTAGCTACAATCATCCTTTTAGCAGGATAGACAAGAAGTGACGGGAGTTTTGTTGCGGTGTAGTTGTGATTGATAAGATGTGAATCTTTGAGATCAATCTCAGTAAGTGAGACAATTACTATAAGTCAATAGTAGTTGGGAGACCTAGGGTAATGATCAATGTATGAGGTTAAGATGGATTGGATGAGTTTGAATGTTTATAAGAAAGTATCCTTAGTAGTTTTGTCTAAGCTGAATATAACCAGAAAAGAGAAGTTCTTGAATAAAACTAAGTTGTTAGAAAAGTTCAAGACTTATGAATTTGGATAATTCTACCCGATGTGATTTCTTTTTTGGTTGTAGTTGCATTAAGAGGTGAAATCTTGTCCTTCAAGGTTGAGATTCATAATTATGATGTAAATTGGAGAGGTGCACTATGTTCAAAAGGAACTAAGACTAAGATTGGATATCTTGGATCAGAACTGATGGATGTGTCGTAAAAGAAATGTGTATCTTAGTTTAAATATTGGTGTTAACTGTAAAAGTTAAAGATGTCAGAGGAAGATTTTCTGAATGGATTAGTATAGAAGGAAGTGGTTAAGTTTTATATCTCTCACATATGAGAAGTTAAGGTAAGATATTGAGGAGAAGGAGTATGGATAGAGGAGAAACGATTTGATTTTTATTTTTATTTTTATTTTTATGGTAAATCGAACGAAGGATAAATATGAAGTTTTGTTATTAGGTTGCAAATGTTACCTAGGGAAGGATTACGTACGGGGTACAATGTGGAACATGGGGGTTAAGAAATCTTGTTTGATTCCGAGTCACGAAATATCGAGGTCAAATTTTTTTTTTTTTTTAAGTGGGGTAGGAATGTAACACCCCGATTTTCATGCTTTCTAATATCAGTAAATTATATAATTAAGTTTATATTTTTATCTGAGGTTTAAAAATGAAATTAAATAAACTAAGACCATAGTCACGCTCTACGCTATCATAGGGAGCTATGGTTAAATTTTGGGACGAAAACTCAAACGGAATCCGGTCTGCATTTTTCACTGACAGTAGTATTTTACTACTCAGAAGACCTAATTTTGACTCGAGAACGAGACAGTTAGTCTTAGAATCGAATTCCCTACAATTTTGATAAAATTGGTTTTGCGAACTAAAAATCGGAATAATAATAAACTATTCGCCCGAATTCTCAAACCGGGTGCCGAACGGAGCTGGATATGAATTTACCGGGACCCACTAACAGATAATCATGAAGTCACATCAAGTCACATCACCCAGGAAAGCATGTCAGTGTCATGATGAGGTTTGAAAATATCTGGACGCGAAAATACCTTGGGTGAAAAGACCAAATTGCCCTTAAGTGAGAATTTTGGACGTCCTTGCCCTTCCTCTTCATAACCTCATCCCCCGCCCCCTTCTTGGAGAGACTTCTCCATTTTCTTCTCCAACTCCATTTTCTTTCCTTTACTTTCGCTTCACTTTTCTTAAGAAATCTTCAAGATTTTTGGGAAACAAACTTGATTACTTGCTCATCCTTATCACCAAGGAGGTATGAAGTTCATTCTTAACCTCTCAATCTTCCCTTTTCTCCATTGAATCTTGTAGTTTTCTCCATGATCAAGTTTATGACCTTAAACTTCAAAAATTCATGAAAAATTATAGAAAAATCCTTTTAATGTCAAACCAATTTCTATGAGCTAGTTGTATTACCCTCTTTCATTATCCAAGAGCTTAGAACCAAGAGATCTCTCTAACTCATATGGGTAAGATGGCCGAATCCCCCCCTTTTTGGATCAATGAAGTTTTGGTTCAATTTTTGGTTAAGAAGTGTTGATTATATTCTATCACACTTAGAGGTCTTTGAATCCAAAAGCATGTGATCAAAAAAAAAAAAAAAAACTTCCCTAGCCTATTTTGTTAAAAGGTGGCCGAACCTACCATTTAGGGAAGATAAGAATTTTTTATTCAAGTTTGTGTATAGAGACTTGTTTTGGTGTTAGGAGTACCTATAGATCCTTCATCCAAGTGATTGGAATTTTTGGACATCCCTAACTAATTTTTGGACCCTATGGATGAACCCTAGGTGGAGGGGAATAGGGAAATTTATGTTGTGTAATATTGATATTTGGATTGGTTATGTGTATGTAGTTGTGGTTAAGTAATCGGATGAGGAATCGGGAGAATTCACGGGCCGATCGGATGACTTTTCACGGAGTGGAAAACTTCAAGAGGTAAGGGGAGTTTGCCTGAGGGATTTTCCGATAACTATATGTTATCCATGATTGATCTATGTAGCTTTGTTTGAGCTTCGTTGTGATTGTAATAATGTTCCATGCTTTAGTATATATTATGATGATGTATGCTCGGATGGAAAATGTTTTCATGTATGTTGAAAACCATGCTTTGATCTCTAGATCAAGTTAGGATTTTTATGCTTGTTTATGGTTGAATGATGTATGATTATTATTCATCATAATATTGTGATCATTTTGAGCTATTACTGGACAAGTTAGTGAAGCAAAATCTTCACATCCTTATGGTATGGCATTCGTCCATAATGGTTACCGAAGGAAGAACATGAGCTTGTTCTTGAACTCCAATGTTTTTGAAAGAAAATAAGTGTTTTAGTAACTTGTATTTCAAAAACAAACAAGAAGTGATTTTGATCCAAAGTTCAACTAAGGGTTACGCCTTCAAGTGTTTTTACTAAGGTGAAAATATGTTGTACTTTAGTCATAGTTTATCCAATTAAATAAGTGTTTTAAAAATAAAAGGATGAAAGTGATTTCATGAAAGTAAAAGTAAAAGTGATTTGCAAATCAACACAAGCAAAACCAGCAATATATAGATGATTCAAAACCAAACAGGTTATATATATATATTCATGTACAATAGCAAAACCCCAACAATATGTTTATATACAAGAGCAAAAATCTTGTACTATCACAGTAGCTTGATTGATGAAAGAAGAAGCCCTCGATCAATCTTAGCACAGTATATTCATGTACATGCATACAGTTAGGAAAACCAACAATATGTTATATACAAGAGCAAAAACCAAAAAATCCTAGCTAGTACTAGCTTGATTGAAGAAGCCCTTGATCAATTAATCCTTTGCTTTCCCTTCAACAAAATCCTTGCTCCCCTTCAATAATATCCAAATAAACATTGTTAAGTTCAAAATGGTATATAAACTCGAAATGACTACAATAGATCACACTTACATATATATACCTTCATTTGATAAAATCAACAATATAACGGCACCACTCTTGCTTGAGTGCGGTAAGTTGATCATCAGAGTATACCGGACATTTACGTTCTGGATAGTACTGCGAAACGAAAATTAAATCAAGTTAATAATTAAAGTACGTACATTTCAAATATGGTCAAATGTGAGAGTAATTAAATATATAAACTGTTGGGGAGAAGGGAAGAAGAAATCCACACACACTACTGAAAATTAAATATATAGACTGTGGTCTCAGTAGTACTGAAAATGACTTAATGGCGGAAAATCACAGCAAACTCAATGTTGCTCTTTCGGTGATGCATGAATGTTTTGAGCCCTTACAGGAACCTTTCTCTAGCAGAGATCTTACGGATGATGTTATATTCAGCAGATGGTCAGAAATTCTTATCCTTCAAGCTATGCTTGTAATGTTTTATTAGAGTTCTTTGTATTTTGTGTTTGTGTCATAATCATGATTCATGCTTAAAATCATCTGCTGTAAATGATTGGGAGGGACCCACTGATCATAGTTCTATACTTCTATATTTCAGAAATTGTAATGTGATGATATTTCACCTTTTAGTCTCACCTTTCCTGAGATGTTCAATTAGAACAGTTATATTTTTGTGTGTAGAGTAAAGTTGTTCATGTGACAATATTTCATTCTTAGAAATTATATCATGGTTTCCGTAAGTCTATTACAACAAGCAGAGGTTTACATCTACTATATTTATACCATTTACTAATGAATTTGTTTACATCTACTATATTTAATTTGACTGTGACCATGATATCTTTGTCTAAATTGTGGTACATTATTGTTATATCTCTGAGCCAATACCTGATTTATGTACTTTGGAACTTTGTAGGTCAGCGCTTAATCGATTAAATTTCAAGGGTTTCTATACTGTTCTTCTGGAGAGAAATGAAGAACTGATTAGTGTGGCAGGGATAGAACTAATTTTTTCCTTTAATTTTCATTATATCATATGTCACATTATTATTAAATCAGTTTGACTATAATAACAATCATTAAACTCAAGAATATTTTACTTACCCAATTTAAGAATTTAAGAACAGTGCTTGATGACTTACCCAATTTGGTTCCAACTAGTACCACTGGGACACCAGGAGCAAAATGTTGGAGTTCAGGGATCCACTGCTAAGTGTATACAAAATTAGAAAAGCAAACTCAAAATCTGGAAGACATGTCAATTAGAGGAGATGAGGAGGGTTGAGTTCGCGATTGTGAAGGAGATGAGGAGGTTTGAGTTCGCGATGATGCTTAGGTCGCGAGAGTACTGTGTGAAGACTATTACTGAAAGCGCGCCCGCGAAAGTGTTAGTAAAGATCGAGTACTTAGTAATATAAATCAAAAAATTATATTTATATAGAAAAGGACAATTGCCAGCGCTTTTCCAAATAAGCGTTGGTAAAGGAACAAAACATTTGCCAGCGCTTTAAAGCGCTGGCAATAGTATTGCCAGCGCTTTCCTAAGAAAGCGCTGGCAAATGTTTTGTTCTTTTACCAGCGTTTATTTGGAAAAGCACTGGCAATACTCAAGTCAGAGCTTTGCTTGCGCTTAATTAACAAAGCGCTGGTAACTCCCAATAATTTGCTAGCACTTACCAAAGAAAACGCTAGTAATATTTCTCCGCCTCATATTTTCTAGCGTTTTACGGGAAAACGCTGGTGAATGTTGCGTCAATTTTTCCCTATTTTGGCGTAGTGTTAAATCATGGTTTTACACTAAATTAGAAAGGACAAACCCATTTCAAATTGGTTAAGGTACTTTACTTTAAGCAAGTAACAAGTTTTTTTAAAATAAATGAGTTTTCAATTAGAAAGGTTTTGGTTTGCAAAGTCTTAAATCAAGTGTTTTCAACTCAAGTCGTAAATTTTTACGCATGGAAAACCTAAGTTAAGTAATTAACTTAGAGTAAAAGAAAAGAGATAATTAAGTATAGTATATGGTGAAACAAGACCATGCACTATACCATTGATGACTTAGTTCATCAGCGACTTCATAAGACTTAAGTGAATCGATTCTTATTTCATTACTTGAAACTCAAGGAATTAATATCTTAGAAAGGATCAAAGACTTATCTAAGAGGATTCTCAATCCTTCTTCATAACACTTAAGATTGGAGATGTAATTCATAAGACACAAACACAAACATGAAACATTTTGGGTTTTGAAACAGTAGTTCGACAACGGACCGGTGGTCTGGGTCCAAGAAAAGTCGTTCAATTGTTTCAGTCTTGTGATGACTGGAATGAGAAGGATCCTGAGGCTGTGCTAGTATAGGGCTATACAGTTGAAGGAAGGCTTATAAGAATTGTTTGGTACTACCTATACCAACAAGATGCATCTTCTTTTCGGCAGCCCAGAACATAAGAACTCCATAGTTGAGCATGCTTGACTTGGAGCACTTATAGGATGGGTGAACTTCTAGGAAGTTTCCCAAAAAGCGTGTGAGTGACGACAAAACACGCTGAAAAGACCCATGTTGGTTTGTGGGGACAGTCAGCAATTCTGAAAGCAGTCCAGATCGTTACAAAGGGATCACAAGATTTATCCAGTGGATAAAAGTTTTATAATACAAAGACGCGTATAGTTCCTAAGGAAGAGAACCTTAGCAAACCTTGAGGTTTATCCGGTGGATAGACATTTCTTTGTCGCATCTACTTTGTGTAAGCATTGGCATTTCATTGCATAAGTTGTAAGGCCTTGAGCCTAGGAGTTGAGCTTACACCTAGATGCTGGTGCGAATCTTACGGGGACAATCTTAAATGGTCTTGACGATGTCAGGGCTGGAGATTCCATAAGTGACCAGCTGGTGATTCTTCTATGTCGTGGTATTCCATGCACTGCTATGACATCTTGACTAGCTGCTGTACTTTTCATGTTTGGTCGAGAGTGTGTCCGGAAAGCCAGATATGTGCACGTTACATTTGTTGTACAATCTTGCCCATGGCTGGCATTAACCGAAACATGTTCTCCTATTCACTCTCTCCGACGATTTGTTAGCTCCATGGAGTAGGGGTCAGAGTTTTACCCTTGTGGCATATGGCATTGAGTCATGTACATAGCATTGTATTGCATAGCTGTTGATGATTACATTTACTTGTTGTACATCACTATTCTGCTTTCGAAGATGTCTTATGCTACTAATTGATTAATATGATATATTGCGATTTATGGTATGTATGTTGGGCATGTTATTACTTGGTGTATAGTCCCGTGATACCTTTGCTACTGTGCTGTGTTGATACTACATATGTTCATATGCTGTTTTGTGTGTCGTGCATGTAGTTATCGTGTTTAAATCCATATATTGGTTACTCACCCTTGCCTGTACATGTTGGACACCCTTTTATGTTTTTGGATACGTGTATAGATGCTTCTCAATGGTCATTTGGGTCACTTCGGGTGTAACATCCCAAAATCCCTGTATCTGTCTTTTAACTGTTTGTGTGAATAACTTGGATGAGAACACAACCTGATTAATAATAATCTTAAAAATAGTTAATAATTGGAAATTCATAATTGAATTTCAATTTTGAGCTCAATGATCATAAGATATTGTTTTGAGCCTATTATGTTGCTTTGAGTCGGAGCCGATGAAAGTATTATTATTTTAATCGGGACTGCTTTACCTTGGAAAGCGTGCCAGGGCCGGGGAGTAATTGATGACAACCAAATTAGTGGGGCTGCCTTGTTGATGATCTTAGGTTGAATTATCAAGCACAATTGGTTAGACTACCAATGAAACTTAGGAAAACATGTAGTGTTCAATTCAAGAAAGAAGGAAACAAGGAAATGGATGGAGATGAGAAAGAGGGGAGGCACCACAAATCCAAGGGGATTTGATAAGCCTAGTGAAGATAGCCACAAAAGTCTTGGACTCTTGATAAGATCAAGGGGGTGGCTCAATCAAGAACCTTAGAGAGACAAAACCCTCACAATTGGATTCAATCCAAAATCAACTTCTTAGTTACCTTTCCATTCATCATACTCGAATTATATAGGAGACGGAGGGGTGCATACAAAAGGTCATCACTAGATGACAAAACCCCTTTCATGACTATGACACTAAGTGGTGTAATAAAAGCATTTACTAATCCACTAAGTGGCTAAATTACTATCCTACTTAAGTGACTAATAAAAAGTGGTTCCATAACTTCTAAAGGAGTTACTTAGGCATGCAAGCCAAAGGTTGCCCTCCTAGAAGCTTCCAATTTCGTGCATCCTCATGAAGTGGGCTTGGTCATCATACAAATTTAGTGTAGCCCACACTTCATGGACACCAAAGTGAAGTTCCCCCAAAATTGGATCCACAAATAGCCTATTACATTTTATTTAATTTGAAATAAGACTAGTAAATGGGCTTCCAAGTAGCACACGCCCTTCATCATCATGGTTCTTCAAGACACTTTGAATTTTAAAATAATAAAATCCTTGTAGTTTTCCTTCCACATGCTTAATGAATTCAGGATCACATCAGTAATCGGGCCCAGGATCGGGAGGTCACTCTGGCCCAGAGTCGGGAGAAGTTGAGACTGCTTATCACGTTTCACGAGGAGGTATCTTTTAGCATTTCATGACAACTTACACCTTTGTCAACTTTTCCTTTTATGGAAAAAGCCAAGCCACCCATTTTTGGTTAATCTCTACAACTTTGAATATGGTGTCAACACCTTTGTACTTCATCACATCTTGGCCCTTCATTTCCTTACATAATTTTCTATCAACTTTAACTTGAAATTGGTGATAAATCACCAAGGCCATTCGGCCATTCCATGACTAAAACACCTATCCGTTTTCATTTCTGATCTTCTAAAGATCAAACACACCATTTCTTAGGGTTTTGAAAAATCCGCTCTTCTCTCTCTTCATCATAAATTTGGTTCTTCGCTCTAAAACACCACCAAAATTCCTTTTTCAATTCTAAAACCTTACTTCACCTTGTATTGATCTAAGAATCAACTTTGGTGAAGGAAGTTTCTGGATTTTGAGAAGTTGTTCTTCAAACTCAAGAACACCATCCAAAACCTAGGAGTTGTTCTTGAGTGGGTAGGCTTCTAAATCCTTTTCCTTTTCATTTCCTTACTTATTAACTTGAGTAATCATCTTCTAGTTCTTATTTTCATGAAAACAAGTTCAAGATCTCACCTTTTTCTCTCCTCTAGGTTCGGCCTTCTCTTTGTTTTGAGGGCTTAGAGTTTCCTTTCACTTAAACCTCTTCATTAAAGGTATGTGGGAGTGAACCTCATCACACCAAAATTGGTGGAGGATAAAAATGGCTGTTTATGTTTTGTTTGGGTGAAACCCTAGCTTGGGTTCACTACTTTCTTGATGAAGTTCTCTTTGAGAACAAGTTTGTAATAATGTTTCTATGCTTAGTATATGTGTATGATGATGTATGCTTGGATGGAAAAATGTTTTCATGTATGTTGAAAACCATACTTTGATCTCTAGATCAAGTAAGGATTTTATGCTTGTTTATGGTTGAATGATGTATGGTTATTGTTCATCATAATATTGTGATCTTTTTGAGCTATTACTTGACAAGTTAGTGAAGCAAAATCTTCACATCTCCTAAGTGATAGTATTCGGCCATAGTTGGTAAAAAGAGGAAGGACATGAGTTTGTTCTTGAACTTTGATGTTTTGAAAGCTAATAAGTGTTTTAGTAACTTGTATTTCAAAACAAACAAGAAGTGATTTTGATCCAAAGATCAATTAGGGTTTCGGCCTTAAGTGTTTTTAACTAAGATGAAAATGTGTTTTACTTTAGTCATAGTTTATTCAATTAAGTAAATGTTTTAAAAATAAAATAATGAAAGTAATTTCATGAAAGTAAAATTAATATGAAGTTTACCTTAGGTTTAGTAGGATGTTACATTCTTTTTAAAACTACGTTAACATTCAATCCTCAAAGTATAAAAAGGACTTTTTCCTGAAGTTTGAATTAATTGAATCATCATTTGAAAACTAAATGAAAGTTCCATTTCTTTTACGCTAACTTAGATCACGGTTTTACACTAAGTTAGTGAGGAAAAACCTTTTCAAATTAGTTGAGGTACTTTAATTCAATCAAGTAACCAAGTTCTTTTAAATCAAATGAGTTTTCAATTGGAAAGGTTTTGGTGTATAAAGTCTTAAATTGAGAGTTTTTCAACTCAAATCGCAAAGTTTACGCATGAAAACCTAAGTTAAGTAATTAACTTAGAGCATAAGAAAAGAGATAATTAAGTATCGCCTATGGTGGAACAAGACCATACACTATACCATTGACGACTTAGTTCATCAATGACTTCATAATACTTAAGTGAATCAATACTTATTTCATTACTCGAAACTCAAGGAGCTAATACCTTAGAAAGGATCAAAGACTTATCTAAGAGGATTCCCAATCCTTCTTCATAATACTTAGGACTTGAGAAGTAATTCATAAGACACAAATGCAAACATGAAGCGTTTTGGGTTTGAAACAGTAGTTTGATGAGGAACCGATTATTCGGATTCAAGAAAGTCGTTCAATTGTTTCAGTCTTGTGATGACTCGATCCCGGAGGGATCACGAGATTTATCCGAAGGATAAAATTTTTATAATACAAACACGTATATAGTTCCTAAGGAAGAGAACCTTAGTGAGCCTTGAGGTTTGTCCGGTGGATAGACATTGCTTTATCGCATATGCTTTGTGTAAGCATTGATATTTCGTTGCATGAGTTTGTAAGGCCTTGAGCCTAGGAGTTGAGCTTACACCTTGATGCAGGTGAGAATCTTACGGTGACGATCTTAAATAGTCTAGGAGGTATCAGGGTTGGAAAGGCTGACATGTGACCAGTTGGTAGCTCTTTTGTGTCGTAGCGAATCCGAGCTATACACTGATATCCTCGACTAGATGCCATACTTTTCATGTTTGGTCAATAGTGTTTCCATAGAAGCTAGATACGTGCACGTTATGAATGTTGTAGCATGTTGCCCAAGGCTGGCGTACACGGAACATGTCCTCCCATTCACTCTCTCCGATGTTTTGTTAGCTCCATGGAGCAGGGGTAAGAGTTTTACCCTTTGTGGCATATGGCATTGAGTCATGTACATCGCATTGCATTGCATGACTGCTGATGAGTACATTTACTTGATATGCATCGTTATCCTGTTTTTGGAGATGTTTCATGCTGCTAATTGATTAAATGATATATATTGAGATGTTCAGTATACATGATGGGTATGTTGTTACCTGGTGAGTCGTCCCGTTTTTACTTCTACTGTTTTGCTGTGTTGATGATCAGGAATCTCACCCATATCTGTATCTGTTCTCTGCTGGTGCTGCTGCTTTTGCTTGAGAAGATGGGCGTGATGACGATTCAGCTCAGCGTCTACCTTGAGTCTGGAGGGGATTCCTTATGTTATTTTGTTTTGCCTAGGCTGTGTCCAGTTGTCAGTTGTACCTTTTGAGGAGCTGCGTCTCCTAGTACCTATTTATGTACCTATTTTATAGTTAGGCTTGGACCTATATCTGTATTCAGTATTGTTTATATTTCTGTACTTTATTTCTGTTTGACCTTTAGAAATGCATGGTGAACCTAAGTTTAATTATTAGTACTCATATAACAAATCTCATTTCATCGTCATTTTAGAAAGAAAAAAAAGAAACAAAACCCGTATTTTCCGCATTAATATTATTTTCGGCCTTATACTCGTTCAAGAATGTAACACTCGAGAAAGTGTGCTACATTATTTGGTATCAGAGCTGGCCGAGTCTTTTGAGTTTGTGGTTTTAGTCTGTCTTTTTTGTGTTGTGTGTTCTCTGTGTGTTTCTCTGCTGTTATCTCTGTAAAGAAGATAATGTTGTTTGCTTTGGCTGTGCTGTGGTCCGTCGAACTTGACAATTCTGGTTTTGTAGGTAGCGATGGCTGCTCAAAACCTAAATGCTGTCGTGAACGCCATACGGGAGATGGCTGCTGTGATGGTTCAACGTGCTGAGAGAGCTACTGGGGGTAGAGGACTGGATGAATTCCTCCGTAGGAACCCACCTCAATTCAAGGGTGAGTTCGATCCTGAACAAGCTGAGCATTGGATTTAGACTTTGGAGAATATCTTTGGAGCTTTGAGGTGTACCAAGAATGACAAGGTTGTCTACGCAACTTATATGCTGGTGGAAGATGCTGAATACTGGTGGGAAGGAGCCCGTCAGGTGCTGGTGCATGATCAAGTGCATGATCAACAGGTTATCGACTGGAATGTTTTCAAGGGGAAGTTTCTGGAAAAGTATTTTCCGACAAGTGCAAGGCACGAGAAGGAGATGGAGTTCCTCCACAACTGAAACAAGGAGGAATGTCTATAACTGAGTACGGGGCCAGGTTTGAGAATTTGGCAAAGTTCTCGAACTACTTTCTGGACAACCCAAGAGAAGAATGGAAATGCAGGAAGATCAAAGGGGGTTTGAGGCATGAGTTGGAAAGGGTTGTGGTTCCTCTTGAGATTTCTATGTTTCCCAAGCTGATGGAGAAGTGTCGCCTGATCGAGAGCTTGGAGCCTAGCAAGCAAGCACAAAGTTCTGGACTGACTAGGTCCCACAGAGGCAACGGTGGTCGTGACAACAGATCTCGATGGAAACCTTATCCGAGACAGCAAGATCAACAACAACGTTCTGTAGGAGGAAGCAGTGGCAGTTTCAGTCAGTCTGGGAACGCCCCAAACAAGTTTATGAAGTGTGGGAAGAATAATCATGCCACAAAAGATTGCCAATCAACGGGATAATATGCTTCGGGTATGGAAAATCGGGGCATATCTCACGCGACTGTGTGCAACCAAAAGCTGAACCTTCTGTCAACAATGTGCAAGCAGCAAGGCCTAAGGCAAAGGGTATACTGTGAGTGGTGCTGAGGCTTCTCAGAATGAAGACTCAGTGCGTTATGGGAGGTAAAACCTTAACTGTACTATTTGATTCAAGTGCAACACATTCCTTTATTGCCTGTGATTGTGTGAACCTTTTGGGATTGCCTGTGTCTTCTTTACCTTTTGATTTAGTGATTTCTACACCTACTGCAAAGCCTGTTATAACTGCTAAAGTTTGTTTAGACTGTTCTATTTCTGTAGAAGATAGGACGTTCTTGATTGATTTGATCTGTTTGCCTCTTTTGCAAATAGATGTAATCTTAGGGATGGATTGGTTATCTTCTAACCATATCCTGTTAGATTGTGCAAACAAAACCTTAATCTTTCCTAGTTCTGAGAATTCTGGATTTTCAACTGCCAACCAAGTAAAGGCTTCTTGGGGAGAAGGAGCTCAAGGATACATGTTACTATCTTCTTTGGAGGTCAAGAGCAAGCTAGTCTTAGAGCATGTGCCTGTCGTGAACGAGTTTCCGGAAGTCTTTCCTAAAGATGTACCAGGGTTGCCGCCAGTTCGGGGCATCGAGTTTTCAATCGACCTTATACCAGGAACAGGACCCGTGTCTATGGCACCGTATCACATGGCATCTGCAAAGTTGGAAACCATGAAGGAACAATTGGAAGATTTATTGGGGAAGCAGTTTGCTAAACCCAAAGTGTCACCGTAGGGAGCTCCTGTGCTTTTAGTGAAAAAGAAATATGGAACTTCTCGCTTGTGCGTGGATTATCACCAGTTGAACAAGGTCACCATTAAGAACAATTATCCTCTCCCGAGGATAGATGACTTGATGGATCAGTTGAGGGGAGCGGCAGTTTTCTCCAAGATCGATCTGCGATCGAGTTATCACCAGATTCGTGTGAAGGCAGAGGATATACCAAAGACAGCGCTTCGAACACGCTGTGGGCACTATGAGTACCTTGTGATGCCTTTTGGGGTGACGAATGCTCCAGCCATATTCATGGATTATATGAATTTGATTTTTCGTCGCTACCTACATAAGTTTGTTGTTGTCTTCATAGATGACATACTAATCTATTCCCGAGATCAGAAAGAACACGCTGAACATCTTAGTGTGGTCCTTCGTATTCTGAAGGAGAAACGGTTATATGCAAAGCTATCCAAGTGTGAGTTTTGGCTCGACAGAGTGCAGTTTTTGGGTCACGTGATTTCAAAGGAAATGATCGCAGTGGATCCGTCAAAGGTTGAAGCAGTTCTTGAGTGGCAAAGGCCAACAACGGTGACTGAGATACGCAGTTTTGTGGGCTTGGTTGGATATTATCAGAGGTTCATCGAGGCATTTTCTAAGATTGTAGGACCCCTTACCCAGTTGACAAGAAAGGATAAAGCTTTTGAATGGACTGAAGCCTGTGAGCAGAGTTTTCAAGAGCTGAAGAAGAGGCTGACTACTTCGCTAGTGTTGGTGTTACCAGATCCAAGTGAACCTTTTGAAGTGTACTGTGCTGCTTTATACCAGGGGTTAGGCTGTGTTCTGATGTAGAATCGGAAAGTGGTAGCTTATGCTTCTAGGCAGTTGAAAGTGCACGAAAAGAACTACCTTACCCATGATCTAGAGTTAGCAGCGGTGGTCTTTGCGTTGAAAATTTGGAGGCACTACTTGTATGGTTCGACGTTCAATGTCTTCAGTGATCACAAGAGTCTGAAGTACTTGTTCGATCAGAAAGAGCTCAACATGAGGCAGAGACGGTGGCTGGAATTCCTAAAGGACTACGACTTTCAGTTACAGTATCATCCGGGGAAGGCTAATGTGGTAGCAGACGCTATGACTATAACTTTAACTTGAAATTGATGATAAACCACCAAGGCCATTCGGCCATTCCATGACTAAAACACCTATCCATTTTCATTTCTCATCTTCTAAAGATCAAACACACCATTTCTTAAGTTTTTGAAAAATCCTCTCTTCTCTCTCTTCATCATAAATTCGGTTCTTCACTCTAAAACACCAACCAAATTTCCTTTTTCAATTCTAAAACCATACTTCACCTTGTCTTGATCTAAGGATGACTTTTGGTGAAGGAAGTTTCTTGATTTGGAGAGCTGTTCTTCAACCTCAAGAACACCATCCAAAACTTAGGAGTTGTTCTTGAGTGTGTAGGCTTCTAAATCCTTTTCCTTTTCATTTCCTTCCTTATTAACTTGAGTAATCATCTTCTAGTTTTTCTTTTCATGAAAACAAGTTCAAGATCTCACCTTTTTCTCTCCCATAGGTTTGGCCTTCTCTTTGTTTTGAGGGCTTGGAGTTTCCTTTCACTTAAATCTCTTCATTAAAGGTATGTGGGAGTGAACCTCATCACACCAAAATTGGTGGAGGATAAAAATGGTTGTTTATGTTTTGTTTGGGTGAAACCCTAGCTTGGGTTCACTACTTTCTTGATGAAGTTCTCTTTGAGAACAAGTTTGTAATAATGTTTCTATGCTTAGTATATGTGTATGATGATGTATGCTTGGATGGAAAAATGTAACATCCCTGTTTTTCGTAACCCTAATTAAGGTGGATGACCTTGATCGGGTATTCGTATGGTTGTGTGATTGCTTGTGTGTTAGTTTGGTACCTAGTTGGAAGTTTAGGGATAGGCTTGAACAAGGTTGAAAGTGCTTAAGGTGTAACACGAGAAACTGCGGATGTTAGAAGGCTGGAAGTTCTTCTCTCGCTGAGCCTGACGCTCAAGCGTGAGAGAACTCCACGCTCAAGCATTGAGATGTTTAGGCGTGAGAGGAGTTGGACGCCTCAACGTGCTGAGTGCGCTGAGCAGCTGCTCTGAGTTTGGACGCGTTTGAGACACGCGTCAGGCCAGGGAGCAAGCGAAGTGGACGAGGTTCCACGCTCGAGCGTGGAGAGATCTAGAGCGTGGCAACGCTCAAGTGTTCAAAGTGATGAACGAGCGTGGACAACAGAAACCATAAGTGGAGCTTCCACTTTAATCTTCTCATTCTACACGATTTTTGGAAGATTTTCTGCTAGTTAGAGAGAGAGGTTCTAAGTTTTAGAGTGAGAAAGCTTGAGGTTAGATGTGATCGAGCCGCCAGAACGCGATTCCGACTACACCGTTGTGATCGCGGCGAAGTTATCTCCGACTCCAGCAAATTAGTTTCTCAATTCGCCGTAGGTAAACTCGGATCCCTAACACGTGTTCTTCGTGTTCTTGGCGTTCTTCGAGTCTTTACCTTTTCTTTGATCTTTTGGGCTTGCCCCAGGGCTAACACTGTTGTGTATGTGTTGCGCTCGTGATTAGGGCAAAGTCCACGCTCGTGATTCTGAGCTTGAGGCCGCGACTGTGAGGAGGTTGAGTGGCTGTTCTTGGCTGTCTTGAGGGAGAGAGACCGCGAGCTTGAGGAGGGAGAAGCGGGATCATCGCGCTTGTGTTCGCGTGGGGAGAATGAGTTACACACGTCGGGGAGGCAAGCGTAGACTATATAGTTTTGTTATATGTTTCGTGTGTGTAGGGGAACCCTAAACCCTACGTGATGTTGAGCCCTGACGAAGTAACTAGACCATAGGTTTGGTCTACTTCGAGGCAGCGCCGCTATGTTGATACCCTAGGTTAGCAGATTTATGTTGACTGGTGTGATGTATGTATGGCTACTTTGTGAGTATCTGTTTATCTGCTGACTGTGGTATGTAGTATATCTGTATGATATGATGGCATGTTGTTGTATGAGATATTTACTGCTGCATTGAACATGCTGATATTGATGAATTGCTGTATGTATCTCGAAATGCATGTATGCATGAGAATTGGAGGTTTATTCTGATTAGGGCTTTGACCCCGTGGTGGACGTTTGAGCTGATAGTTAAGATTGAGGTTATAGTTGGAGCTGGAAGCTCGTAAGCTATGATGGGAGCTTGGAGCTCATATGGTACAGTGGGAGCTTGGAGCTCGTATGGTACAGTGGGAGCTTGGAGCTCATATGGTACAGTTGGAGCTTGGAGCTCGTGTTGCTGAGAGCAAAGTTACATGTGTCGTTGTAACAGCCCAAGGAAGATGGATGACATGCAAAGCATATGCATTTGATGCCAAGTGGCGAGCCGTATGCTATGAGGCATACGAGGTTGGTGCACCGAGTGTGGGTGTGGAAAACGGAAGGGACGGTCTGTGTGACGTCGGGGATATACTGGACACAGGTGTACTCACAAGAGACCGATGAGGTAGCTCCTATCGTGTCGTGGTAGTCCTAGACAAGTCCTATTATCCCGACTAGACCCTGAGTCTTTCCAGTTGCCGGTGGAGCTTCCGAGGAGACCCAGGTAGCCCTCTTTGTCTGGGACAGTTGAGCGGTGATGCACTCTTATGGGTCACGGTGAGCGGAACGGATTACCGGAACAAACCAACTTATGGTCCGTTGAGCGGACGAGATGTTGCCTTTAGTAGGTTGCTAGTACCGGCCGACATGCATAGAAAGAGTACGTGTCACATCTAGCTAGGGAACGACCGTGGCGTCGTGACCCTGAGAGATGGTTGTGTTTGCTATATAGGCTGCATTGCATCATCCCTATATTTGATGTGCTGTATATCTTATCTCCCTGTCTTTTCTTTGTATATGTACGCTCGTTCTGCGAGCAGACGAGGAGCCAGCAGTACCACAGGATGGACCCGAGGAGACATCCGTTTATCATCGGAGCACCGAGGATGCCGGTGCTAGGGGATATTGAGATCGTGTACCACGACTAGAGGGGATGGCGGGTGGACCCCTCGACCTTTTTGGTTGTATATACAGGATACCAGCTCCTTCCCTATCCATGGATATGGCGACCACCGAGCCAGAGAGAGCAGGACTACCGATGGGTGGCACAACAGACTTCAGTTGTATCCAGCAGGAGGGGCTTCGTGCATAGAGGCCAGAGGAGACGTTCAGATCGGTACGTGAGGGTGGCTCTGAGGCGCCGCATAGTAGTGTCGAGTTCCTCCTCCGAGTACGAGTCTGTGAGGGTTTATTGGCGTACACACGGAGAGGGACAGGGTAGCTCAGGTCGTCCCTACCACTGATGGTGAGGGTTAGCCAGTGCGTCTTCTTCTAGGACTGAGTTGAGAGGCTGATGTATTTTTAGTGCAGGGCTCGGGAGCGCTGGTGAGGATGTCTGAGAGCTTTTCTTCTTTTTTTTTTGGAGTCCTGTTGTACATGTTTTATTTTGCAACACAGTTGTATGGCTCATGTATGTATTACAGTAGCCCTACTGAGGGGGCAACCACGTAAATACTTATATAATGCATGTATATGTTTTATCTTTCCCGTTGTGCTTTTACTCTGATGGATGCTTTTATGTACGTGCTTGTCGTGCATGCTTTACCGTTTTGTCGTTCGTTTAATAAGCGCATAATAATATCACCAGGTCATAGTTAATAATAACTTAGTAGGCGGGTTCTCAACCAAATGGGATTATCCTATGTAAATGGGGTCGTCTCATTATTATGGTATCAGAGCATTTTGATTCTAAATCGGACTGCTGGTGTTAGGAAGTTGAACTGGCTAAGTTGGTCGTCTCTGCAAGGGAGTACGACTGTGTCTAGAAGGGTAGGAGGAGTGCGATCGATTGTAATGTTGTATGAATGATAAGTAGATGTATGTAATTATGTTGCTTACCATGTTTGAACTCTGAGCTAACGGTTACTTGAATCAGGAACCAATGGCTCGAGGAAGAGGTAGAGGTAGAGGCGGAGGTAGAACAGGCCCGAATGGAGGTCCGAAAGCTGCTGCTTCACATATGGGCAACGGAGCTTGCAACACCCTTTCCCGAGTGTCACATTCCCGAACGTATAGAAGGCCGAAAATATTTATTAATGCGGAAAATACGATTTTTCTTTTTCTTTTCTTTTCATAAAGATGTAATGGGATTGGTAAAGGTAATAAATAATACTAATAAGTGAACTTAGGTTCACCATGCATTACTAGGACATACTGTATTATAAATACAGAAACAGGAAACGGAAAACAGAAACATCAACATTACTGTATACAGACATAAGGAATAAAATAAGTACTAGGAGTCGTAGCTCCCAAAAGGTACTACAAAAACTGACATAGTCTGGCCGACAACAAAACTAAAACAGCAAAAGAGTCCACCTCCGAACTCAAAGGGACTGCTGAACCGAACCATCGTCGCGTCCATCTGTTTAAGCAGCAACAGCAAGTACCAGCAGAAAACATACAGATATGGGTGAGATTCCCGTTCATCAACACAACAAAACAGCAGTAGTAAAAACGGGACGACTCACCAGGTAACAGCGTACCCAACATGTTAAACAGTTAAAGCACATACTAAACCTCTCAATATAAATCATGTTAAACAGTTAACAGTATAATATAATACATTCTTAAACAGAACAATGATGTATAACAGTAAATTAAACATCGACAAGAATGCAATGTAGTGCAATGTACATGACTCAATGCCAATGCCACTGGGTACTACTCTGACCCCTACTCCATGGAGCTAACAACACATTCGGATAGAGTGAATGAGAGGAAATGTTCCGGTTTCTGCCAGCCATGAGCAAGATGCTACAACATTCGTAACGTGCACGTATCTGGCTTTACGGTAACACTCTCGACCAAACATGAAAAGTACGGCATCTAATAGAGGATATCAGTGTATTGCACGGATTCGCCACGACACAGAAGAATCACCAACTGGTCACATGTCAGCCCTTCCAACCCTGATACCTCCGAAAAGACCATTGAAGATCGTCACCGTAAGATTCGCACCCACATCAAGGTGTAAGCTCAACTCCTAGGCTCAAGGCCTTACAACTATGCACATGAAATGCCAATGCTTACACAAAGCAGATGCGATAAAGCAATGTCTACCCATTGGATAGACCTCAAGGTTCACTAAGGTTCGCTTCCTTAGAAACTACACACATCTTTGTTTTATAAAACAGTTATCCATCGGATAAAACATTTATCCATCGGATAAACATCTCGTGATTCCTTTGGAATGATCTAGACTGCTTTCAGAATCATCGACTGTCCCCACAAACCAACACAAGTCTTTTCAGCGTGTTTTTGTCCTCACTCACACGCTTTCTAGGAAACTTCCCAGAAGGTCACCCATCCCATAATTACTCTAAGTCAAGCACGCTTAACTATAAAGTTCTTATGTTCTAAGCTTCCGGAAAGAAGATAAATCTTGTTGGTATGGGTAGTACCAATCAATTCTTATATGCCTTCCCTTAGCTATACAGTCCCATACCTGCATAGCCTTAGGATTCCTTCCACTGTACAGTCCCATAACTGCACAATATTAGGATCTCTCTCTCATTCCGATTATCACAAGACGGAAACAATTGAACGATTAACCTGGATCCGAATCATCGGTCTGTCATCGAACTACTGTTTTGAAAACCAAAACATTTCGTGTTTGTGTTTACGTCTTATGAATTATGTCTCAAGTCCTAAGCATTATGAATAAGGATTGAGAATCCTCTTAGACGAATCTTTAAGCCTTTCTAAGATATTACTCCTTGATTTTCAATTAAGGAAACAAGTGTTGATTTCACTTAAGTCTTATGAACTCATTGATGTACTAAGTCATCAATGGTATAGTACATGGTCTTGTTCCACCACATATCATACTTAATTAACCCTTGTCTTCAACTCTAATTTAATAACTTAACTTAGGTTTTTCACGCGTAAAACTTAACGATTGAGTTAGAAAACACCTTTTGTAAACCAAACAACTTTTATAATTAAAAACTCATTTGATTTGAAACAACATTGAACTACTTACTGCATTTCTAGCATTTTCTAAAAGGTAAAATCCGCTTAGCGAGAGTACATTCGCTTAGCTAAATTAAGGCAGTGATACCTCATTTGAAATTCCTTTCTTGCGGGGCGAACAGAAGTTACGCGTCGCGAGGCTGAGAGCTGTATTTGCTCCTTATACAAATCCTCTGTATCGCGAGGCGAATATTGTCTCGCGTCGCGAGGCAGAGAACTGTATTTCAAACCGACCTTCTGCATTGCGAGGCGATAATTGTCTCGCGTCATGAGGTAGAGAGCTGTAATTCTTCACTGCTTAGGCGGTTCACGGGGCGAGAAATACTTCGCCACGCGAGGCCGAGAAGCTGCATCTTTGCTGCTCGGGCTAGCCCACTGTCTCGCGAGACGAGGCAAGGTTAGCCTTGCGAATGCCTTATTTTCCCTCTGTCTCGCGGGGCGAGACGGGGTTCGCTGGGCGAGTGCCCTGTCTTTCATTTTCCCTAACTCCTTCATTAATTCTCCTATTGAAACACTTAGTTTGATTAAAAGACCTATGGCTAAAGAAAAGGCATTTTCCCACTTCTGTGACACACTTTAAAGGTTAAAACTTCATTTGATCTTTGGATCAAAATCACTTTTGTTTCTCTTGAAAACATAGGTTATGAAATCATGTTTTTCTTACTTCAAAACCTTTCTAGAATAAGAACAACACATGTTCTTATATTTTCCTCTTACTAAGGCCACAAGCCTTCTCCAATGAAAAATGGAGACTTTGCTTCACCAACAAAGCAAATGTAGCTGAAAATGCTTACACAATCATGATAAACCACAATACACATTAATACATCATAATCAAACATAGAAGTCCATCATACATCATGGCATCATAATCAAGCACAAAAGTCCATACTTGATCTAGTGATCAAAGTAGGTTTTTCAACATACATGAAAATGATTTTCATTCAATCATCTCATCATCAACATATGCTAAAACACACTACAACATACTAAAGCATACACTCATCATGACAACCTTGTTCTTGAAGAGAACTTAACAAAACTTAACAATTAAAAGTGAACCCAAACTAAAGGGTTTCACCCACACATAAACTTAACAACCATCTTCACCACCACCATCTTGGTGTGATGAGGTTCACCCCCCATTCCTGTTGAAGAGCAGATTCCCAGATCAAAGTCGGTTGATCAGTTTGTGAACCTCCTGATAATGTCACCAACTACAAACAACCAAACAATCAATCATTAAACATCAAACAAAACAAAACTTAACAATCCTATCAAAGAGGATTTCGGCCACCCTCGGGTAAAGAGGTTAGGAATTGATCTTGGTTTTCCATTCATGGATTCAAAGGCAATAGGAAAGCTAAGGATGAAATCAAGTGTTAGAAATCAAAAATTGATGAAAAACACTATTCATCATCACCTTGTAGGGTTCGGCCATATTGTGCTTTTTGAGCTATGATGGGAGTTGAATCATAAGCTCTTGGGTTTAGGTAGAGAATGATGAGGTGAGTTCAAAGAAATTGGTCTTACCTCAAAAGGATTTTTCTACAATTTCCTATGGATTTTCAAAGTTTTGGATCTAAGAAATTCTTTTCATGAAAATGGATCTTGATCTTGGAATAAATAGATATTCAAGAAGCTAAGAGATCATAGAAGTGATCTTACCTTAAAATGAATGAAGATTGCTCAAGGAATCAAGTGATTCCAACAAGAAACCAAGCTTTTCTCAAGAACAACAATGGTGTTTTCTCTCTAAAGTTGAAGATGGTGTTCTTGGCTCTTCAAGAGGGGCTGGGCTGCGTGAATGAGGGGCTGGATGGGGCTGAGTTCAGCCTTAAAACAGTCACTTAAGGGCAAAATGGTCATTTGCCAAAAGGGTAAAATGGTAAAAGTGCAAAAGACTAAGGTTAGGGGCATTTTGGTCATTTCGCATCTAGATTTTCCCGATCGTCATGACGACTCTGGCATACTCTCCCAAGTGTCCTAGGATGATGTGGAATCGAGCTTATCCGTTCTCGGGTCTCTTTGAATCCCTTTACGACTCCAAACGCCTCCTGGTTCGATTATACGACCGAATATAATATATTATTATTATTTTTCGGACGTCAGGATGGATTTTAACGAAGATGTAGAGAATAAAATCCCAACACTTACTGTCTCGTTCACGAATCCAAATTAGGTCTCGATAGAAGAAAAAAGCTACTATCCGTGAAAAACGTAGACCGGGCTCCATTTGAGCTTTCGCTCGAAACTTAACCACGGCTTCCTATGGTTGTGTAGAACATTCCTATCTTCTCGGAGTATTTCATTTCACTCTCTAAACCCTTCAATAAAATACAAACGTTAAAATACTGGAGAATTAGAAAACGTAAAAATTGGGGCGTTACAGAGCTGAATCCTTGGAAACCCTCAGGACTATGAGGGACATGGCTGCTGCAATGTTACAGCAAACCCAAAAGAATGCTCAGCTTATTCAGTTGACTCGGGAGAATCAACAGCAACAACAGAGGAATGCTCGGAATGATGATTCTAGTTTGGATGCCTTCATGAGGCGACAACCACCTCAGTTCAATGGGGATTACAATCTCGAGGGGGTAGAACTATAGGTTCAGGAGCTGGAAAAGATCTTTGGCAACACGCTGTGACGAGGTTCAGAAGGTTTCCTACGCTTCTTTCATGCTAGTAGGAGGGGCAGAGATGTGGTGAAAGGGAAAGCAGAGATTGTTTGAGATGGAAGGGAGAGCAGTAACCTGGGAGCTGTTTAGGGAATGTTTCCTCAAGAAATATTTTCCTAGGATGACCAGAAGAGAGAAAGATAAGGAATTCCAGAGCCTGAACCAGGGCAATATGTCAGTGGGGGAATATGCAGAAAGGTTCGAGGCGCTGCTCAAGTTTTCTGAGTTTTATCAGTGGTATCCAGATGAGGAGTGGATGTGTTGTAGGTTTGAGGACAGGCTGAAGTATGAGATCCAGAAGGCTATTGTACCATTGGGGATTTCCAGGTTCCCTGATATGTTGGATCGTGTTCTGTGATTGAGAACATCGAAAGGAGGAGAGAGGTGACCTCGAGAAGCGGTGGACCCATCCGCAGTAATCAAAGAAGTAGGGGTGGAAGGTTTCAGTCAGGTTGAGGACAGTATCAGAGGCACAACTAGAGGTCGGAAGAGGCCGTAGGACAAAGGCCGAATGCGATTCAAGGACTGCAAGGATGCTTCAAGTGTGGGGGACCACACCTAGCTCAAGACTGTAGAAGCCAAGTGCCAGGGCGAACGATGACCTGTTATGCGTGTGGAAAGTCGGGACACATGGCGAGGGATTGCAAACATGGGGATGCCAGGCCAACCGGAGTGACGGGGCAGACTGTGAGACCACAAGCTACAGGGAGAGTGTTTGCCGTGAGGGGAGCTGAATCCTCTCAATGCCCGGATCTGATTCAAGGTAAGTGTTTAGTTTCAGGCAAGCTCTTATCTGTTTTATTTGATTCGGGGGCTACCCACTCGTTTATTTCTATGGAATGCATGGATCACTTAGGGTTATCGGTTTCTTTACCATATGATCTTACCATATCCACACCTACGGGAGATTCTCTGACTACCCTGTTTGTATGCCTAAAATGCCCTCTAACCATAGAAAACAAATATTTCTTTGTGGACCTGGTCTGTTTGCCTATGCAGCAGATCGATGTTATCCTCGGCATGGATTGGCTTTTGGCCAACTATGTGGTGCTTGATTGTGCCAAGAAAACCCTTTGTTTTTCTGAGCTATCTGGATTGACGCCTGCTAACGAAGGTATTCCGAAGGGTGTACGATCTGAAGAGTATGTGGTGTCGTTCTCTTTGGAAATGAGGGAAACTCTGAGTGCGGGAACGTTGCCTGTTGTGCGGGATTTTCCGGAGGTGTTTCCAGATGACGTTCCAGGGTTGCCATCGGAGAGGGAGGTCGAGTTCGCTATAGATCTTGTACCGGGGACATTGCCTATATCAGTAGCGCCGTATCGGATGTCTCCAGTTGAGCTGACAGAGCTAAAGAAACAGTTGGACGAGATGCTAGGCAAAGAGTTCATCAGACCTAGTGCATCTCCGTGGGGAGCACCAGTACTGTTTGTGAAGAAGAAGGACGGAAGCTCGAGGTTATGTGTGGACTATAGTCAGCTGAATAAAGTGATGATAAAGAACAAGTATCCGTTACCCAGGATCGATGATTTGATGGACCAGCTGAGGGGAGCGCCTGTGTTTTCTAAGATAGATCTGCGATCTGGTTATCATCAAATTAGGGTAAAGAAGGAGGATATAGGGAAGACTGCTTTTCGAAGTCGGTATGGGCATTACGAGTATTTGGTTATGCCGTTCGGTGTGACTAATGCTCCAGCCGTGTTCATGGATTACATGAAGAGGATATTCCGACCGTTCCTAGATAGGTTTGTTGTCATGTTTATTGATGACATCCTTATTTACTCTTCGAGTAAGGAGGAACACCAAGAGCATCTTCGAGTGGTGCTACAAGTGCTGAAGGACAGACAGTTGTATATAAAGCTGTCCAAGTGTGAGTTTTTGTTGGAAGAGGTCCAGTTTCTAGGCCATGTGATCGGCAAGAATGGAATCGTAGTGGATCCTGCGAAAGTTGAAGTCGTAGTGAGTTGGGAGAGCCCTAAGTATGTAAGCGAGGTGAGAAGTTTTCTGGGTTTAGCGGACTACTACAGGCGGTTTATCGAGGGATTCTCTAAGACTGCATTACCTATGACGCAGTTAACGAGGAAGGGCTCACATTTGAGTGGTCGGAAGCATGTGAGCGAAGTTTCTCAGAGTTGAAGCGGAGGTTAACCACGTCGCCGGTGTTGGTTTTACCAAATCCGTTAGGATGTTTTGACGTATTCTATGATGCGTCATACCAAGGATTGGGTTGCGTCCTCATGCAAGAAGGGAGAGTGGTGGCGTATGCCTCCATGCAATTGAGAGTGCATGAATGGAACTACCCGACTCATGATCTGGAGTTGGTTGCGATAATGTTTGCATTGAAGATATGAAGACACTATCTCTATGGTGCTAAATTCAGTGTGTTTAGCGACCATAAGAGTTTGAAGTATCTGTTCAACCAGAAGGAGTTGAACATGAGGCAGAGGAGGTGGATGGAATTCATAAAGGACTATGAATTCGACCTGCAATACCATCCTGGTAAGGCGAATGTAGTAGCGGATGCGCTCAGTAGGAAGTCCCTACACGTATCTGTCATGATGGTACGAGAGCTCGAGTTATTAGAGCAGTTTAGAGATTTGAATCTAGATGTTGAAATCGTCAAGGATAAGATGAATCTAGGGATGATAGAGGTGGCTAGTGATTTCCTGAATCTGCTTTGGAGAAGGCAAGCGGAGGATGAGTACCTTAAGGAAGTTAACCGGTTGATCGAGGAAGGCGAAACGTCAGAGTTTAGTAGAGGTACGGATGGCCTCATTAGGTTTGGTGACTGAGTTTGTGTGCCTGCGAATAGCGAAGTTAAGAATATGATTTTGGAAGAAGCACATAAGAGCAAGTTGAACTTTCATCCAGGGACTACTAAGATGTACCAAGATTTGAAGAAGCTGTTTTGGTGGCCAGGGATGAAGAAAGATGTAGCGGCTTATGTCCTATCCTGCTTGGTGTGTCAAAAGGCGAAGGTTGAACACCAGAAGCTAGCGGGATTATTGCAATCATTAGATGTTCCAGAGTGGAAGTTGGATAGTATTGCAATGGACTTTGTTTCTGGGTTACCAAGAACTCAGAAGAGGTGTGATGCGATTTGGATCATCATAGATAGATTGACGAAATGTGCTCATTTCCTACCTATCAACCAGATCTACTCTCTGGAAAGATTGTCTCAGATTTACATTAGGAAGGTGGTGAAGCTACATGGCGTACCTTCAAGTATTATCTCAGACCGAGATCCGACGTTTACTTCTAGGTTTTGGAGAAGCTTGAATGGGGCTTTGGGAACTAAGTTAAGGTTAAGTTCTGCGTATCATTCGCAAATGGAAGGTCAGTCAGAGCGGACGATTCAATCGCTGGAAGATCTGTTAAGAGCATGTGTGTTGGAACACACTGAGAGTTGGGACAATTTTCTTCCTTTGATTGAGTTTACCTACAACAATAGTTACCACTCAAGTATCGAGATGGCGCCGTATGAAGCTTTGTATGGGAGGAAGTGCAGGACTCCGTCGAGACGGGATATAATTAGTTTTTAGGTCCGGAGTTGGTGCAACGGACGATGGAACAAGTTAAGTTAATCCGGGAAAAGATGAAAGCAGCAAGGGATAGGCCGAAGAACTATGCTGACAAACGGAGAAGACCCCTAGAGTTCCAGGAGGGCAATCATGTATTTCTGAGAGCTACTCTAAGGACGGGAGTTGGTAGGGCAATTTGATACAGAAAGCTTAAACCCAAATTCATAGGACCATTTCAGATTCTTCGCCGAATTGGTCCAGTAGCTTACCAGATATCCTTACAGCCAAACTTGTCAAACCTTCATGACATCTTTAACGTCTCTCAGCTTAGAAAGTACTACCCCAATCCATCGCATGTGTTAGAGCCCGAATCAATCCAGTTAAGAGAGAACCACGAATACGAGGCTTTACCTACTCGGATAGTGGATAGAAGAATCAAGGAACTTCGCGGTAAACAGATTCCCCTAGTATGGGTTTAATGGAACCCAACAACTGGTGATTCAACATGGGAACGAGAAGCCAACAATATCCATCTTTGTTTACAGGTATGAGCAAGGAATTTCGGGGACGAAATTCTCATTAAGGGGGGTGGTAATGTAACATCCCTGTTTTTCGTAACCCTAATTAAGGTGGATGACCTTGATCGGGTATTCGTATGGTTGTATGATTGCTTGTGTGTTAGTTTGGTACCTAGTTGGAAGTTTAGGGATAGGCTTGAACAAGGTTGGAAGTGCTTAAGGTGTAACACGAGAAACTGGGGATGTTAGAAGGCTGGAAGTTCTTCTCTCGCAAAGCTTGACTCTCAAGCGTGAGAGAACTCCACGCTCAAGCGTTGAGACGCTTAGGCATGGGAGGAGTTGGACGCCTCAACGTGCTGAGTGCACTGAGCAGCTGCTCTGAGTTTGGACGTGTGTGAGACATGTGTCAGGCCAGGGAGCAGGCGGAGTGGACGAGGTTCTACGCTCGAGCGTGGAGAGATCCCACGCTAGAGCATGGCAACGCTCAAGCGTGCAAAGTGATGAACGCTTTAGCGTGAACAGCAGAAACCATAAGTGGAGCTTCCACTTTCATCTTCTCATTCTGCACGATTTTGGGAAGCTTTCCTGCGAGTTAGAGAGAGAGGTTCTGAGTTTTGGAGTGAGAAAGCTTGAGGTTAGAGGTGATCGAGCCGCCGGAACGCTATTCCGACTACACCGTTGTGATCGCGGCAAAGTTATCTCCGTCTCTAATGGATTAGTTTCTCGATTCCCAAAAGGTAAACTCGGATCCCTAACACGTGTTCTTCGTGTTCTTGGCGTTCTTCGAGTCTTTACCTTTTCTTTGATCTTTTGGGCTTGCCCCAGGGCTAACACTGTCGTGTATGTGTTGCGCTCGTGATTAGGGCAAAGTCCGCGCTCGTGATTATGAGCTTGAGGCCGCGACTATGAGGAGGTTGAGTGGATGTTCTTGGCTGTCTTGAGGGAGAGAGACCGCGAGCTTGAGGAGGGAGAAGCAGGATCATCGCGATTGTGTTTGCGTGGAAGTTCGTGCTACAGCTGTTCAGGTGGGGAGAAAGAGTTACACACGTCGGGGAGGCAAGCGTAGACTATATAGTTTTGTTATATGTTTCGTGTGTGTAGGCGAACCCTAAACCCTAGGTGAGGTTGAGCCCTAACAAAGTACCTAGACCCTAGGTTTAGTCTACTTCGGGCTAGCGCCGCTATGTTGATACCCTAGGTTAGCAGATTTATGTTGACTGGCGTGATGTATGTATGGCTGTTTTGTGAGTATCTGTTTATCTGCTGACTGTGGTATGTAGTATATCTGTATGATATAAAGGCATGTTGTTGTATGAGATATTACCTGCTGCATTGAACATGCTGATATTGATGAATTGTTGTATGTATCTCGAAATGCGTGTATGCATGAGAATCGGAGGTTTAGTCTGATTAGGGCTTTGCCCTCGTGGTGGACGTTTGAGCTGATAGTTGAGATTGATGTTATAGTTGGAGCTGGAAGCTCGTAAGCTATGACGGGAGCTTGGAGCTCATATGGTACAGTGGGAGCTTGGAGCTCGTACGGTACAGTGGGAGCTTGGAGCTCGTACGGTACAGTGGGAGCTTGGAGCTCGTACGGTACAGTGGGAGCTTGGAGCTCATATGGTACAGTTGGAGCTTGGAGCTCGTGTTGCTGAGAGCAAAGTTGCATGTGTCGTTATATCAGCTCAAGGAAGATGGATGACATGCATAGCATACGCATTTGATGCCAAGTGGCGAGCCGTATGCTATAAGGCATATGAGGTTGGTGCACCGAGTGCGGGTATGGAAAACGGAAGGGAAGGTCTGTGTGACCTCGGGGATATACTGGACACAGGTGTACTCATAAGAGACCCATGAGGTAGCTCCTATCGTGTCGTGGCGGTCCTGGACACGTCATACTATCCCGACTGGACCCTGAGTCTTTCCAGTTGCCGGTGGATCTTCTGAGGAGGCCCAGGTAGCCGACTTTGTCTGGGACAGTTGAGCAGTGATGCACTCTTATGGGTCACGGCGAGCAGAATGGATTACCGGAACAAACCAACTTATGGTCTGTTGAGCGAACGAGATGTTGCCCTTTGTAGGTTGCTAGTACCGGTCGGCATGCATAGAATGAGTACGTGTCACATCTAGCTAGGGAATGACCGTGGCGTCGGGACACTGAGAGATGGTTGTGTTTGCTATATAGGCTACATTGCATCATCCCTATATTTGATGTGCTGTATATCTTATCTCCTTGTCTTTTCTTTGTATATGTACGCTTGTTCTACGAGCAGACGGGGAGCCAACAGTACCAGAGGATGGACCCGAGGAGACACCCGTTTATCACCGGAGCACCGAGGATGCCGGTGCTAGGGGATATTGAGATCGTGTACCACGACGAGAGGGGATGGCGGGTGGACCCCTCGACCTTTTTGGTTGTATATACAGGACCAGTTAGCTTGATCTTCCAGAGAGGTACTCCGCCGTATGCAGACATCATTGGACCCTATCGTGTTCACCAGTTCCTTCCTTTTCCAAGGATGTGGCGACCACCGAGCCAGAGAGAGCAGGACTACCGATGGATGGCAGCAGTACTCTTTCTCCCCACCTGAGTAGTCGTAGCATGAACTCCAAAACAAGCTCCTACGCACGCAGCTGCAAGCTCAGCCACCAACAGCTCCAAATTTCCCCTTGCTAGCCGTGGCCTCAAGCTCCAAAGCGCGAGAAATCATGAACGCGGACTTTTCCCTGATCACGAGCACAACACATATGTAATAGTGTTAGCCCTAGAGCAAGCTCAAAGATCAAAGAAAAGGTAGAAACTCGAAGAATGCCAAGAACACGAAGAACGCCTGTTAGGGATTCGAGCTTCCTTTGGTGAATCGAGAAACGGATCCGTCAAAGTTGCAGACAACTTGGTCGCGATCACAATCGTGTAGTCAGAATCGCGTTCCGGTACTTCGATCGCCTCAAACTTGAGCTTTCTCTCTCTAGAATCTCAGAACCTCTCTCTCCACTCTCTGTAATTCGTCCTCCAAAACTATGGAAAATGAGCTAAGCGTGAGTGGAAGGAAAAACCTTCACTTAAGTGATCCTGCTGAGAACGCTAAAACGTGGACTCTCCGCACGCTTGAGCGTGGAACCTTGTCCGCTTCGCCTTCACCTTGGCTTGACACGTGTAGCACACGTGTCAAAAAGCACACCAGCTAGCAAACGCACTCAGCATGCTTGAGCGTGCAGCATACCAACGCTTGAGAGTTGTCATGCTAGGGCGTGGTCCCTTCCCACGCTTGAGCATGCTGCTCAGCTGGGAAGAGCCCTCCAAACTTCTGACTCCCACAGTTACTCGTTTAACACCTTAGGCGCCTCCGACCTTGTTCAAGCCTATTCCTAAGCTTCAAACTGAGCATTAAACTAGCACATAACAATTCACACAATCAACCAAAGCCCTAATCGAGATTAACCAACTCAATTATAGTTACAGAAAATCGAGATGTTACAGGAGTAACACTAAGCAAGCAGCTTAACCCCAAACGCAACAGAAAACACCACAAGGATGTGTTCTTGACGAAGAACACCCAACAAGGATTGAAGAACGATCGAGGATTCAATGGGAACCCAAGAGAAAGGTCAAAGACAGCTGTTTCTAACTCTAGGAAAGATGTCTATGAGTTTTAGGTCGAGCAGATGAGGTATAAAAAGGATTAGGGAGAAACGGGCTGACCAAAAGCCCAAAACGCGTTTCTGCTGCACGCATAGAGTACGGGCATGCTACACAAGAGCACGGGTGTGCTACACAAGAGCACGGGCATGCTGTCTAGTCAGGATCACTGATTTCACTTGTTCTAGGGGTAACTACCCTATAACACGTCCTTAAACATCTCACGCAAGCATAACAACACATAATATATATATATATATATATATATATATATATATATATATATATATATATATATATATAACCACAAGGATAACATATATAACAACACTTTATAACAAGCAAGCAAAAAATGGGGTGTTACGATTCCACCCCTTATAAAAATTCCGTCCTCGAAATTTCTACAAGCTCGGACTTGGTTAGTAGACAACCAGTCCATAACAAAACAGCATCTAACAGCTTAAGAGATAAACTCACACGAGGTCAATTATGAAGTTCTATTATTAAAGACAATAGAACAGCTTTTACGAAACATGGGAAGGGATAATAGGCTTACTTACAGGTGCAACAACAACTAGATGATAATATAGATAGGGAACATACAACTTAAGGTTTCTAACACATAACATGCAAAGCAAACGAAGGAAGAGGAGACAAGGCATCCGAACCAAACAACACAAAAGAAGGAGTCTCCTTTGAGGAGGCTCTTACCTCAAAACAGATCTGCAGATTGAGACGCTTCATCTCCACAGAGGGTGAAGACCCTCCCACTTGCCTTCAATAGATTGGCCTGAGAACTCTCACTCTTGGTAGCACTTTGCGGCTCTGGCTTTGTTCCTCCATCACAATCATGACTGATGTGGCCAGACTTCCCACACTTGAAGCAAATGACATCAGTTTCCTTGCACTCGCGAGTGAAGTGACCCTTTCCACACTTGCCACATTTGATTGGACTAGGGGCAGAAAATCCTCCGTCACTAGTTAACCTCATAGCATACTGTGGCTTATGGTTGACTTGCTTGAAATCATGGCTTACCGACGCCAGACGTCGTCCCTCTTTATCTTGCTGAGTTGTCTTCTTGTTACCTTGAAACTAGAACTCTTGTGGTGCGCAACTCTGGATTTGTAGGCATCTTCAAATATCCTACACTTGTTCACAAGAACTGGAAAGACTTGGTTCTCCCGGTAGCTGATGGCTTGCTTGATCTCTGGGCGCAGACCATCTTCAAACTTCACACATTTGGAACGGACATCATTCACATACTGATAGAGTGTGTAGTAACGAGCAAGCTCCTCGAACCTCGCAGCATACTCCCCAACGAACATGTTCTCCTGTTTCAGAGCCAGAAACTCTATCTCTTTCTTATCATGGATGTCAGCTGGAAAGTACTTCCCCAAAAACATCTCCTTCAAGGCAATCCAAGTGACTACAGTTCCTGTAGCTTCCATACGTTGATAGCAGTTCTCCCACCAGTGCTCAGCTTCCTCTAACAACATGAATATCCCAACCATGACCTTCTAAGCATCAGTGCATGCCATGGCCCAAAAGATCATCTTGAGCTCGCGAATCCATAGAAGTGCTCCTTCAGGATTATAAGCTCCCTTGAACGAAGGCGGGTTGTTCCTCTGGAACTTGTCCAAACCCTGAAACTCAGCAGCTTCTCCACAATGATTCTGGTTCTGGTTGTTGTTCTGAGCATTGGCATTAGCTATAACATCCTGATTTTTCTGAAACCTTAATTGAGATAAATGGCCTAGATCAGGTATTTATATGTTTGTTGATAATTACTATCATGGTTTGAAAGTGTGCTTAGAGAACATGTTAAGAGTAAGAATTGATTTGGTAAGAGAAGGATGAGGGACAAGGGATCAGGAGCAGAACGCTCAAGCGTGGACCAGTAGAACGCTCAAGCATGCTAACGCTCTAGCGTGGAGAGTTTGGACGCTCAAGCGTGGACCTTCTGACCAATTGACTGTGTAACGCCCCGATTTTTCACGCTTTCTAATTCTTTAGTATTTTAATGTCTTTATTTTATTCGAGGTCGTAGGAATAGAAATAAAATATTCCGAGACCACAGTCATGCTCGACGATATCGTAGGAAGCTACGATTAAGTTTTGAGTCGAAAACTCAAACGGAGTCCGGTCTGCGTTTTTACACTGACAGTATGATTTTACTGCTCAGAAGACCTCAGATGGACCCGTGAACGAGACAGTAAGTCTTAGAATTCGATTATCTACGTTTTGGTTAAATTTCGTAAAAATTTCAGAAAAATCACTTCCTGACCTTCGTTCAGGCGGAATCCTCAATCGGGTGACGAACGGAGCCACATATGGATTTACCGGGACTCGCCAACAGATAATCTTGATATCACATCATCCCAGGACACTTGGGAGAGCATGCCAGAGTCGTCATGACGTTCGGAAATATCTGGACGCAAAATGACCAAAATGCCCCTAACCTTAGTCTTTTACACTTTTACCATTATACCCTTTTGGCAAATGACCTTTTACCCTTAAGTGAACTTTAAAGAGGCTGAACTCAGCCCCTCACTTCATCATTTTCGCACAGCCCCTCTTCCTTTAGAGCTCCATAGTTGTTCTTGAGAGAAAACTCCATTTTCACCTAGAAAAGCTTGAGTTTTTGTTGGATTCACTTGAGTCCTTGAGCAATCTTTCTTCATTTCAAGGTAAGATCACTTCTATGATCTCTTAGCTTCTTGAATCTTTCTTTATTTCAAGATCAATCTTCATTTTCATGAAAATAATTTCTTAGATCCAAAACTTTGAAAATCCATAGAAAATTGTAGAAAAATCCTTTTGAGGTAAGACCAAGTTCTTTGAACTCACATCATCAATCTCTACCTAAACCTAAGAGGTTATGATTCAACTCTCATCATAGCTCAAAAAGCATTTTTGGCCGAACCCTTTTGGGTGATGATGAATAGTGTTTTCATCAATTTTTGATTTTAACACTTGATTTCATCCTTAACTTTCCTAATGCCTTTGAATCCATGAAATGGAAAACCAAAACCAATTCCTAACCTTTTTAACCTAGGGTGGCCGAAATCCTCTTTGTTATGATAGTTGAGTTTGGTTTTGATTGTTGTTTAATGTTGGTTGTTGTGTTGTTGTAGTTGTTGATGATTATCAGGAGGTTCACAAACCGATCAACCGACTTTGATCCGGGAATCTGCTCATCAACAGGTATGGGGAGAAGAACCTCATCACACCAAGATGGTGGTAGTGAGAATGGTTGTTTAATTTTATGTGTGGGTGAAACCCTTTAGTTTGGGTTCACTTTTATATGTTAAGTTTTGTTAAGTTCTCTTGGAGAACAAGATTTTCATGATGAGTTTATGCTTGAGTATGTTGTAGTGTGCTTTAGCATATGTTGATGAAGATATGATTGAATGAAAATCATTTCTATGTATGTTGAAAAACCTACTTTGATCACTAGATCAAGTATGGACTTTTATTGTTTGATTATGAGACCATGATGTGTGATGGATAGGTTTGATTATGATGTAGTAATGTGTATTGTGGTTTACCATAATTGTGTGAGCTTTTGAGCTACATTTACCTTGTTGGTGAGGTAAAGTCTCCATTTTGCATTGGAGTAGGCTTGTGGCCTTAGTAAGAGGAAAATATAAGAACATATGTTGTTCTTGTTTTGGCAAAGTTTTGATGCAACAAAACATGATTTCATAACCTAGGATTTCAAAGAGAAACAAAAGTGATTTTTGATCCAAAGATCAAATGAAGTTTTAACCTTTAAAGTATCATCAAAGTGGGGAAAATGTCTTTTCTTTAGCCATAGGTCTTTTAATCAAACTAAGTTTTTCAAAAGAAGAATTAATGAAGGAGTTAGGGAAAAGGAGAAACAGGGCACTCGCCCAGCGAACCCCGTCTCGCCTCGCGAGACAGAGGGAAGATAAGGCATTCGCCAGGCTAACATTGCCTCGCCTCGCGAGACAGTGGACTAGCCCGAGCAACAAAGATGAAATTTGGCCTCGCGTAGCGAAGCAGTTCTCGCCCCGCGAACCGCCTAAATAGTGAAGATGCAGCTTCTCTGCCTCGCATCGCGATATAATCCTCGCCTCGCGGAGCAGAAAGACTGTCTGAATAGAAAAGATCACTTCTCTGCCTCGCGTCGCGATACAATCCTCACCTCGCGAAGCAGAAGGACTTTCCAAGCAGTAAAGATAACTTCTCAGCCTCGCGTCGCGACATAGACCTTCGCCTCGCGAGAAATGGTTTGTTTATAAAGAGTGTTTTTCAACTCAAATTGTAAAGTTTTACGTTTTAAAAACCTAAGTTAAGTAATTGACTTAGAATTGAAAACAAGGGATAATTAAGTATGGTATGTAGTGGAACAAGACCACATGTTATACCATTGATGACTTAGTACATCAATGACTTCATAAGCCATAAACACAAACATGAAGCGTTTTGGGTTTTGAAATAGTAGTTCGATGACGGACCGGTGATTCGGACCTCGATCAGTCGTTCAATTGTTTCAGTCTTGTGATGACTCGATCCCGGAGGGATCACGAGATTTATCCGGTGGATAAAGGTTTTGTTTTCAAAAAGACACGTATAGTTCCTAAGGAAGAGAACCTTAGTAGACTTCGAGGTTTATCCGGGGGATAGACATTGCTTGATCGCATCTGCTTTGTGTAAGCATTGGCATTTCATTTGCATAGTTGTAAGGCCTTGAGCCTAGGAGTTAAGCTTACACCTTGATGCGGGTGCGAATCTTACGGTGACGATCTTCAATGGTCTTTTTGGAGGTATCAGGGTTGGAAGGGCTGACTTGTGACCAGTTCGTAGCTCTTCTGTGTCGTGGCGAATCCGTGCAATACACTGATATCCTCTGCTAGATGCCGTACTTTTCATGTTTGGTCGAGATTGTTTTCGTAAAAGCCAGATACGTGCATGTTACGAATGTTGTAACATCTTGCCCAAGGCTGGCGCGCACGGAACATGTCCTCCCATTCACTCTCTCCGAATGTTTTGTTAGCTCCATAGAGTAGGGGTCAGAGTAGTACCCAGTGACATTGACATTGAGTCATATACATTGCATTGCATTGCATGGCTATTGATGTTTACATTTACTGTTATACATCGTTGTACTGTTTAAGAACACCTTATTTTATGCTGTTAACTGCTTAACATGATCTTATGCTGTCAACTGCTTAATATGTTTGACATTGAGAATTCTTGTAAGCATGTTGGGTATGCTGTTACCCGGTGAGTCATCCCGTTTTTACTATTGCTGTTTTGCTGTGTTGATGAACGGGAATCTCACCCATATCTGTATGTTTTCTGTTGGTACTTGCTGTTGCTGTTTGAACAGATGGACGTGACGATGGTTCAGCCCAGTAGTTTCCTTGAGCCCTGAGGCGGACCTTCTTTTTGTGGTCTAGTTTTGTTGTCGGCCAGACTATGTCAGTTTTTGTAGTACCTTTTGGGAGCTACGACTCCTAATACTTATTGCATCAGTTATACATTAGACTTATGTCTGTACATAGTATTATTCCTTGTTCTGTTTATGTCCCTGTATTTATTATGCATATTGTTCTAGAAATGTATGACGAACCTAAGTTCGTTATTAGTATTATTTACCTTTGCTAAATCCCATTGCATCTTGTGAAAAGAAAAAAAAAAAAAGAAAACCGTATTTTCCGCATTAAGAAATATTTTCGGCCTTATAAACGTTCGGGAATGTGACACTCGGGAAAGGGTGCTGCAGACTGGCAGTGATGGGACGTAAAGTGACACGTGTCGGTTACGTGTCGCAGCAAGCACGTGACGGGCGGTGCCTTGGTGGTGAGGAAACATCAACGCTCAAGTGTTGAGGAAGCCAGCGCTCAAGCGTTGGAACGCTAAAGCGTGGAGATCTTGAACGCTAAAGCGTTGTCAGCAGAGTTTTACCTCTATAAATACTTGCTCATTTTCACCATGGGAGATTTTGCCCATTTTACTGAAACAAAGAGATCGCTACATTTTCTATCAGGTGGGGAGAAAGAGTTACACACGTCGGGGAGGCAAGAGTAGTCTATATAGCTTTGTTATATGTTTTGTGTGTGTAGAGGAACGCAAAACGCTACATGAGTTTGAGCCCTGACAAAGTACCTAAACCCTGGGTTTAGTATACTTTGGGCTATCACTGCTATGTTTGATAGCCTAGGTTAGTAGATTTGTGAGGCATGCCAATATGTACTATGTGTTGATATATGTGTACCTGCTATTTCTGAGATTTGCAAGATATGAATAATGTGTTGATGATAGTGGCATGTTGGTATGTATGTTGTTTACTGCTTTATTGAGCATATTGATAATTGATGAACTGTTGCATTATATCAGGAAATGTGTGTGTGTATGAGATTCGAAGATTTAGTATGATTAGGGCTTTGACCCCGTTGTGGGTGTTGAGCTGATTATTGAAATCTAAGGATATAGTCGGAGCTTGGAGCTCATAGGGCTATGATAGGAGGTTGGAGCTCATATGGTTACAAATGGAGCTTGGAGATCATATGATTACAGTTGAGCTTGGAGCTCATATGGTTACCTTTGGAGCTTGGATGTTGCTAAGAGCAAGTTTGCATGTGTTGCGATATCCGCTCAAGAGAGATGAATGACATGCATAGCATATGCATATTATGCCAAGTGGCAAGCCGTATGTTGTAAGGTATACAACGTTGGTGCACCAAGTGCGGGTGCGGAAAACGGAAGGATAGGTCTGCGTGATCTTGGGGATATACTGGACACAGGTGTACCCAGATGAGACCGGTATGGTAGCGCCTATCGTGTCGTGGCGGTCTTGGGCACATCCTACTATCCCGACTGGACCATGAGTCTTTCCCGTTGCTGGTGGATCTTCCGAGGAGGCCCAGTTAACCCTCTTTGTCTGGGACAGTTGAGCGGTGATGCACTCTTATGGGTCACGGCGAGCGGAATGGATTACCGGAAAGAACTAACTTGCTGTCCAATGTGTGGACGTGATGTTGCCCTTAGTAGGGTGTTTAGTATTGGCCGGCATGCATGGAAAGAGTATGTGTACATCTATCTAGGGAACGACCGTAGTGTCATGGTATTGTGAGATGGTTATGTTTGCTATATATTCTGCATTACATCATCCCTGTCATAGATGTGCTGTATATCTTATCTCTCTATTCTTCTTTGTATGTGTATGTTCGGTTTTGCGAACAGACGACGAGTTAGCGGAGGACCTGGATGGACCCAAGACTTCACCTATTTATCACGGGGGCACCACGGATGCCAGTGCTGCGGGACATTGAGATCGTCTATCACAACGAGAGGGGATGGCAGGTGGACCCGTCGACCTTTTTGTCCGTTTACACCGGACCTGTCAGCTTGATCTTCCAAAGCGGCACACCACCGTATGTGGACATCATAGGACCTTATTGCGTGTACCAATTTCTTCCCTTCTCTTGGATGTGGCACCCACCGAGGCAGAGAGAGCGAGACTACTTGTGGGTGGCACCCCAGTCCTCGGTTGTATCCAGCGAGAGAGGCTTCGTCTATAGAGGTCAGCGTAGGCGTACAGAGCGGTACCTGAGGGTAGCTTAGAGACGTAGGATCCTATGCGGGTTTATAGGCGCACTCGTAAAGAGGGACAAGGTAGCTCAGGGCATCCTCACCACTGAGGGTGAGAGCCAGCCAGTGTCTCTAGGATTATGTGTAACATCCTAAAAAAATAAATAAATAAATAGAGATTATAATATGAGGATTATTATAGAGTTTTTGGGAGATTTAGAATATATGTTTTAAGCCCTTGAATTAAATAAAAGCATAAGAGAATTAAACTTTAGCGAATAAAATTAATAAAATTAATAGAATGGTTGACTTTCAACCTTAAGATTGGTGATTTGACCAAAAGAAGAAAAGAGAGAAGTTTTAAGTTGAAATCTGTCACAGTAGCGTCGGCACGCCCATGTTGAGTAGAGCACGGTCTGAGCCGCGCCGTGCTAACTATTAGCACGGCCGTGTCGGAAATGGACAAATTTGACGCTGTTTGGCACGGCCGTGCTAATGTTCAGCACGCCTGTGCCAAAAGAACACGGTCTGAGCCGTACCGTGCTAACTATTAGCACGCCCGTGTCAGAAACTTTGACACTAATTGGCACGGTCGTGCCAATCGATAGCACGCCCGTGCTCTATGTCAGGATGCATTAAAAATAAGTTTAAAATTAGGGGAGCAGTGCAACACAATATATATACACCATCTTATAACACCCTAGTGCGGCTTGAAACCCTTTTTGCACCCTAAAACACCTTAGTAACGGCTATGGAGCATCCTTATTCTTGGGAGATGGGGCGGCAACAAACAATGAGTTTGGAAGGAGAACAACAACAACAACAACAACATCAACAACAACAACCACAACAACAAGAAGAGATAGAAGAAGAAGATGAAGAAGAAAGAGAAGAAGAAGGAGAAGGAGATTCATGTTTGAGGATGGCAACTTCTAGGATTCGCCATGGAGTACGCTTAGAGATTCTTGGAGGTCTTCAAGAGGTGAGTAGAAATACTCTTTCTCACCCATTCCATGGTGAAAATTGATTTGGGGTTTGGGTTATGTTTTCAAAATGCATTTTTGGAAAATAATCATGCATTTGGTCAAATCCTGATTTTACAAATTTAGGGGTTTTCCTTCTAAGGTGTTCCTGCTATCAATTAAATGTTTATTATTGAGATTGATGCTATGATATATATGATACATACGTGATTTGGTTGAATTGACATGCTATATATGCATTATTTGATGATATTTGTGATATTGGCATGATTCAATAACTGTTAATATGTTGAATGTTGTCTGCTAAAATACCGCCTATGATGGGGGTATCAAAAGTAACACTGCCAATGAATTGGGGTGTCGAAATATGAAATACCGTTATGATGGGGTATCGAAAGTAACATCGCCACATGTTGGGATGTCAAAATGAGTAATATCACCAGTGTACAATGGTTGGTATCAAAATGAGTAATGTCACTGAAGAGAAGGTGACATCGAAATACCGTCATGAGTAAGGTAGGCAATGGGACACCATTGTTATGGGCAGTTTGAAAGTCATATGACATATGAGGATATTTGAGATTATTTGATATATGGGATCTTGTCATACTTGATTTATGATGTGTTAATGATGATTGTTTGCTGCCAATAATAATTTATATTATTATTATTATTATTATTATTATTATTATTATTATTATTTTACTATATATTATTTTGAAAATAGCGGGTACCATGGACAGTTTTTCCGGTTACCGCACCGGCTGAGAACAATGCTTTTGCGAAAACCTTTTAAACTGTATTTCTGTTCAGTGGGATTTTATATCTCATTAGTAGTATTGTTTTCAGAGCCTGAGGACGTCCCTGTTGAGCAGCCAGACATTTTGAAGACTATCTCTTTAGTTTTAGAGCTTGGTTAGTATTGTATAGCATATGTCAGGAGGATTTTTATTATCTTTTAGTTATTTCCTTATGCGAGATGTTATAGACGCCCTGTTTTGAGGTATTGAAACTGATTATGTTATTTTGGTTTTGAATTAATGTAAACAATTATTTTGGATTAATATTATATTAAGTTTTCATTCAGTATTTATTTAAGAAAAATTATATTTTCCTTATTTTATTTAAATTATTAATTTGGGTTACTAATGTAACGAAGGGCGTTACATTATGTGGAAAAGTTTCTGATGTATTTTGAGAGTGGGCTGGGGAGAGTGCTGGTGAGCTTTGAGAGTTTCCTTTTTGGAGGTCCTTAGATGTATCTTGGTCATGTTTTCAGTTTCTTTATGTACCTTTGTCTGTATCTATGCAGCCCTACTGATGAGGCCACCATGTATACTTTAGTACTACTTGCATATATGTGTGCTTTGGTGTATCCTGCTACATTTAATCTGATGTTATATGCGTTTATATTCAGATGCATGTTATCGGTTGTTTTAATAAGCGCGTAATAGCTAAGTTATAGCTAATAGTATAAGTGAATTCTAAAATAATGGGATTTCCTCGAGTGGAACTTGGGGACGTCACATTAGCCAACAGTGCCAGAGCATCAGCAATCGCGCGATCATTCCTACCAGCCATAACTACCTATACAGTCCAAAGAGAACCAGTTAACAGAGAAAGTCGAGCAAGAAAAGAAACTAAGGTTCACATAATCCTACATCATCATACATGCTAGGCATAGATAATCATATAAGAGTACACCGAAGAAAACACAACAGACACATACCCGACCTGTATGACAGACCAGCTCTGATACCACTAAATGTGACACCCGCTACCCCACATACGATAAATTTAAAATAAATCATATAAGGTAAAATCCATAAATTAAAACCAAAGGTTAACAAGTACCACATGATCCAAAACGTTTTAAACATAAATAACAAATGCGGAAAACATAAACATAAAACAACCCAAATCCCGATGTCACATATCAGAGCTGGTAACCACTACCGATAATACATCGAAAAAACAACTAACATAACTAAACACAAATAAAAACTAAGAGCAAGCGATCTCCTCGGGATCACTCCTCAATTGGCTGGTCACCATCCTCTACATAACCAAAAGTACATGCAAAACAACAACAACAACAGTAGGGAGTAAGGAACTGTACATATGAACACAAATGGTAATAAAGCAGTTAGCAAGATGATCATGCAGCATGTAAAGCATCATATCGTAACATATTATAACATATTTCATCACATCACAATATGGGCATGCTATGCGATGCAAAACTACTCCACTACTCTGTATGCAATGTGGATCCAATAACTAACTCAGGAAGATGATTTCAGAGTTACATATCCACATTGGCCAATAAGCACTAACGCTGGCAGTTCACCAAATTCACGGGTGAACCCTTTGGATAGCGATCCACCATACTCTCGGATGGACCACCACGGATGCACTTGATTCACCTAACTCTCGGATAAATCACCGCGGACGGCCAGTTCGCCTTACTCTCGGACGAACTCCCCAATCATCCTGACTTCCCTAAACTAATAACACCATGTCCCGATGCATGCAATGCTAACATACAAACAACATGGCAACCACCTCCATCAACACATTTAACACAGGCTATCAACTTTGACCAATAAGCATCAAAGTGATTTATCAACATCAAACTTGACCAATAAGCATCAAGAATGATTTAACCAACAACATTGGTAATAGTACGTCATTACCAATAACATCGTTGTCTTATTAAATAAACTCTTCATTAAGTCTTTATTATTACATCTTACCATATCATTATTCTAGTTCATTAACTATCCTCAAGGTTACGTTTTATAATCTCTTATATCATGTTTTTATCTCAAAGGATTATTAAGTCCCTTTTCATTTAAAACTGTGAAGTTTTCTCAATTCTGACAGTGGCACAGCCTGAGCACGGGTGTGTGATGCCCAACCGGCACGGGCGTGATGCACGAGAGCAAGGGCGTGCTAAACAGCGTTACTTTTCTCGTTTTTCCGACATAGGCGTGTTGCTGAGAGCACGATCATGCTGGCTTTACTGGCCAAAGAGCACAGGCGTGCTGATATTGAGCACAGGCGTGCTGATATTCATTACGGGCGTGCTCAACGCTGTTACAGCTTTCTCAGTTCTGGGAACTTAGTATTTTCTCTAGATTTCAACACTCCAAATCAATCCTAAGGTTCTTGACTAATGCATTGGCAATAATCTCACCCCTCATCCACATCTTTATGTTTTATGCACATCAATTAGACTAATCCTAGTTTTAGGCTTTGCGCTAACATTGCTATGTCTTTCATTAACATAGTTTTAACAGCAGTTTCAACATACCAATTCATACAATCATGGCATATCAACATCATCATAAACAACATCATAAACGTCATGCCAAGGTCATACAAATCAATTAAACAATACACATCATTTATAAACAACCATGACAACTTCATATAGCAACTAAGGGATATAGCACACAAATAGGGTCATGGGTTAACCATCATCTTACATTATCCTAGAACCTATATGTTCATACTAATCCCTTCTCTCCATACCTAGCATGACGATTCCAGCCTACAAGCCAAGAAGAGCGAACTCCACGCTTGACTCCTCGAACGGGTTTAACAGGTTCAGCGAGCTTTGATCACGAACGCCAAGACAAAAGGGTAAGTTAATTCCCCCAAACAAGAAAAGGAAAGAGAATTAACACAAGGGTTATACACATACCTCGATTATATCCTTGGGGAACTAATCTGCTAGTTGTCGTTCACAGCACTGGCACACAAACAACGAAGTCTGGTTCGACAGGGAGAAAACGGTTCAACACTAACTCAAGGATTCAAAGAAAAGGATGAACAGGGTTGGTTACTTTACCTTAGAGTAACACTAAGCAAGCAGCTTAACCCCAAACACAACAGAAAACAGCACAGGGATGTGTTCTTAACGAAGAACACCCAACAGGGATTGAAGAACGCTCAAGGATTCAATAGGAACCCAAAAGAAAGGTCAAAGACGGTTGTTTCTAACTCTAGGAAAGACGGCTATGAGTTTTAGGTCGAGCGTAAGAGGTATAAAAAGGATTAGGGCGAAATGGGCTGACCAAAAGCCCAAAATGCATTTCTGCTGCGTGCATAGAGCACGGGCATGCTGACCAACTGGCACGAGCATGCTGTCCTGTCTTGATCACTGATTTCACTTGTTCTAAGGGTAACTACCCTATAACACGACCTTAAACATCTCACGCAAGCATAACAACACGTAACATATATATAACCACAAGGATAACATATATAGCAACACTTTATAACAAGCAAGCAAAAATTGGGGTGTTACAGACAATAGGGCAAAATAGTCAGACCTCAACTGCAAGTGTTGGACCAAGTATTGTGACAACTCAGACACAACCAAGTGGACAAGTGCAGCAACCAATGATGGCAACTCAGGAGTCATAGGCCCAATGAAGAACAATTCGTTAACTGTTTTATTTTTTAGTTGTAATGAATTTTGTAATGAATTTACCAGTTTTGTGTTTCATTTTGTGAGCTCTGTTTGAACACTTTTTTTGGTACAATTCACAATATCAGTTTGTAAGCACCATTTTGGCTGCATTTTGTAAGCATAATTTTTGCATTGTGACACATTTTGTTTTAGATTGAACTATGATGTAAAGACCTTGAAAATGGCACTTTTTGGTGCAGTAATACAATATCAAGCTTCTGTTTTTCATTATGCTATCAGTTACTTTACTATTAGTGTATAGTTGCTTTACCAAGTATTTATCAATTAGTTGTTTTACTATGAGTTGGAGAAATCAAGACAAAGCAACACATATCATGAACAAACCATAACACATGACATTAACACAATCCTTTTACAAAGTTACATGAACAAAACCATAACACATGAACAAAACATAATTGTGCCATTGATGACCCCTAACTAATCAGTCACTGACAGTTACATCATACCACTAACATATCATTTTCTGAGAATTACAACCACTAATATTACTAAGAGCAGTACAATCATGACCAAGGACATGATTAAAGACCTAACTAAGAATGTCTCCTTTATCTTCAACTCATCAACCCTCCTAAGCAAAGCCTTGATGATCTTCTTGTCTCTTTCATTTACTTCATTGCCATACAATTGAAAGTAGTTACAGCCCTTTTTATGGCCTTAAGGAAAACAAACATGTAAGGAAGTGAATAAAACAATCAAGCAAGCAAACACCACAGACTCCACACCTTACCTCATAATGACCACACTCATAAAATTGGCGGCCTAGGTTGTCAGAAGTCAACGAAGTCTTCAGAGGTGCTTCCACTCCACACCTGCATCTGGGTCTCGCTCTTTTAGCATCCATGATGGAAGAAACAAATGATATTTCACTCTCACTGCATCCATGTTCATTCTTGCGATTTCTGCAACGTGGGTTGGAGAAGAAATGGCGCACTCAAAAGCAGAAGAAATGGCGCAAGGTTGTGGAGAAGAAACCCTTGATGGCTGAGGGTTGAAGAAGGTGGGTGTATTTAAGACATTTCAATCTACTTTAATAATATAATGATAAAAAATAAAACAATTCAATATTTTATATTATTTAATTATTATTATTTAATTAAATTATTAAATTAATTATTTAATTATTTTAGTTTACACGTGTCTCATCCGTGTAGTTCTGGCTGGAGCAAGTTTGACACGTCTGCATATTTCGTTTGAGATTGGATGGAAAACTAACGGAGGGACCAACGTTGCCTAAGTGAGAAATTGCGAGAGACATTTTCGCGAGAAAAACTAATTAGGGGGTTTAACATCACAAAAATCCTATATCTGTTTCTCTCAACTGTTTGTGTTAATAAATTGACTGAGAATACAATTCGACTATGTTTAATCATAAGAATGGTTAATGATTGGAAATTCGTATCCGAATTTCAATTATGAGCTTAATAATCATAAAATGTTATTTTGAGCATGTTGTGTTGTTTTGAGTCGAAATCGATAAAAATATTATTATTTTAATCGGGACCGCTTTACCTTGGGATGCGTGCCAGGGCCGGGGAAGTTATTCTGGCCCGAAGCCGGGAGTAGTTCATGACCGCATCTCAAGCTTCACGAGACGTTGTCACCTTTATGTCAATCATCCATCACCTTTTCATTCCTTTAACCAATGGATTAACTTTCTATGACTCTTGGTTAATAATCCATCAACCTTTCCTTTTATGGAGAAAGCTAATTAACCTATTTATGGTTAATCTCTACACTTTGAATAAAAGCTCAACAACACATCTTACTCTTTAAATCCTCGCCATCCTTTTTCTTACACAATCAAGTCATTAGTCATAACACATCAACAAAACTTGGTTATCATGTGCATAAGGCCATTCGGCCATTCACCTTCCATAACACTTAAACACATTCATTTTTCATTCTTCAAAGATCAAACAACTTCATTTCATGAACACTTGAGTTTTCTCTCTTCTCTCTCTTATTCTCTCCATTCGGTTCTCATCTTAAACACCATCAACCAAACTCCATTTTTAATTTCTATGAACACAGTTCTTATAGCCTTGATCTCTAGAACAACTTTGGTGATGAAAGTTTCTTGATTGGAGGAAGTTTGTTCTTGACCTTCAAGAACACCATCTTGATCTTCAAAGTGTTATTCGTTGGGTAAGCTTTGATTCTCGTTTCCTTTTCATTTCCTTACTTTAAATCATGAGTGAACTTCTTCTAGTTCATGATTTTTGTGCAACAAGTTCAAGATCTTACCTTTTCTTCTATCTAGGGTTCGGCCACCTTTATGTTCTTGGAGCTTGGAGTTTTTCTCATCCTAAAGATCTTCATTAAGGTAATGGGGGAGTAAACCTCATCACACCACATTGGTGGTGGTGAAAATGGTTTATGGGTTTGGTATGGGGAAAACCCTAAACCAAGGGTTTCCTACTTTGTTTATTTGGCTCTCTATGAGAACAATGTTGTAATAATTATTTATTGCTTGATTTGTGTTCATTGATGTGTTTGAATGGTTGAAAATAACTTTAATGTGAGGGAAAACCCTAACCTAGGGTTCCTCCATCTTTTTGTTGAAAAGTGTTTGAAAATGTGATTTTCGGATCTGATCTTGTGTGAGTCATTTCGGTTTTTCTCTCACCCTATAACTTGGATTTCAAAACTTGTTTTCGATCCTAAAACTAGAAATCTTGGGCTTAATTTTGAGCACAAATTTCGTGTGGTTACATAAATATTTGACCCTTGAAAACTTATTTTAATCTAGGAATAAATTTCCGTCTTAGATTCTGAGCAGTGATTCATTTTTTTGAAACTATACTAACTCGGTTACTGTTTGTGAAAATAAATTTTATATCCAAAGAGTAGACATCCTAAGATTTCATATGAGTCCTCATCTGCTCAAATCCGAGTTCGTTTGGTCAATCAAATGTTTGTCACAAGTTGATGCTTGAAATGCTGAAAATTCTATATACGGGTTTGATGTTGAATTTTTGGAATTGTTGCTATGTTATTATTCATGTTGATGCATTGATGAATACTCTTGTTCATGATGGATGTAACACCACCTCGGGTGCTACGTACTCGAAGTGTGGAAATAGCAAGATAATAAAACGTTGGTTACTTTCGAAAAATTAAATAATTAAATAGCTACGTTCAAAAATGTGGTTCTAAAAATTTTCTGCATGTATAGGTGAAACAAACTCAAGACAAGGAAATAAAATTAATAACACACATTAATAATTACAGTGCATAGAAACATAATCTTAATAGAAATCCAGGTCTAATATATAACATATTATAGACTTGAGAACATAAGTTCCATATACGTGCAGCAAAATAATATTAGAATGCTACAAAAAGGACTCCTATGCTGTTCGGGCTAAAACTAGCCATTGGGATACAACCCAAAGTCAGTTTCTTCAAAAGTCTCCGTCAACTGAGTCCTCACGCCTCCGCGGGGACCTATGAACAACATCTGTACATGTGTTCCAAAAACACAACAGGATGTCCAACATGTATAGGCAAAGGTGAGATACTTATATAATAAGTTTATCACGATAGCCGCACTGGCGACAAACAGCAGTGTAAACATCCATAAATAAATACAGTTATAATAACAGTTATCTATATAACACAATATAATATCTCAAACACCATCATGAGTTATAATAATGCATGAGACTTCAATGTCATCTTTTTAATTCATGTACTCCGGAGATTCTAACTTCCCAACATCGAGCGATAGGCCGTAGTAACACCCGTAACACAATTTTCCTCATGAGTCAGCCTCTCAATTTCGGTCCGAACTCCAATTGTTCCAGGGTACCACGTCTCACCATATCATGAATAGTCCAGTCCCTGGTTGAGTTCATTCGTGCTAGGTAGCCGACTTACCACGGCACGGGGTCGCGAGGCCACCGGCCACTTGTGGAGTCTTGACACACAGAATGCCCCTATAGACCTAGTGGTCTTAACCGGTTCCATTCTCAACTACGAAATTTGTAGCTCAGTTTCAAATGGCATGTCTGTCGGTTCATGCATGTACACAGAAGGTTTTCTGTTTTCTTTTTCGTTTGTTCTTTCAATTGTCGAGGCATATAGCCTACGACTCATTTTAAAGGACATTAAGCCCGTTCAAATCAAAACACAGGACGCGAAGTCCGAGTGCTCAATCCACAAAACACTAGTCCGACGTCTCGGTCACTAGGTTCGTGTTCATCTCAGAAGATCATCGTTTTTCCTTTTCGTTCTTATTCCATAAAACAGATTTGGAAAAACAAAACTCAACTTCACTTTTCTTGAAAACATGATATTTCTTTATCCAAAAGAACATTTTCTGGGAAAACACTTTTTCGTAAACAAAATCGGTTTCTAAAGGTTCCAATTCAAACGATTTTCTGAAACAAAAATCGCTTTGCAATTCCACAAAAACCACTTTTTCCTTTTCAAAAGAACATAACTTTTCAAAAGGAAGATAACTTTTCTTGAAAAGCAACATGTTTTCCCAAAAACACCTTTTTGTTTTCGAAACTCGTTTTTCAAAACTTGATTTCGGTTTTCGAGTATTTTAATTATTTTATTGAGTCATAGCCACTCCTATGCTCATCTAGGATATATATATATATATATATATATGTAGATAGGTATCAAACAACCCATAATCATGACAAAATATCATCCAAGGCATCAATGCCACAAATCATCAACAAGCATACAAGTATGTTTCATTAAGTAAAACAACTTCATATCTCATTCAAACACATCTTCAAACCATCAATCAAACAATCAATATCACATATAGAAATTAACACCATGAAGCTACCAAACTCAAATGAACTACCTCCCTTTACCTCTATAAGATGCTCAATCAAAACTCGAACGATTCTCGGCTCCGGCTCTGGTTTTGTCCACATCGCCTAAAACAATCAAACACAATTCAATTCTCAACAACAATCAACATAAGAAAACATCAAAACATAAATTTTCCCTCCACCAAAAGGTCCAAGGTTAGGCCAAGAAAAGATCAAAAGGCTAGGGATCTCATTTGGTTCCAAACTTTTGGATGGTTGATTCGTAAACTTGGTTGACACTAAGACAAGTCTTAATGCTCATAAAAATGAAACATGACTCATGGTTTTCGCACATGAAGGTCTTGGCCATTTTGGGAAAAAAAGGTTAGAAATTGATTTGGTTTTCCATCACTTGGATTCAAAGACAATAGGAATGTTAAGGATGGAATCAAGAGTTAGAAATCAAAATTTTGATCAAAAACACTATTCACCATCTCTTCTAGGTTTCGGCCATTTTGTGGGGGAAATGAGATAGGATGAGAATTGGATCATGAGCTCTTGGGTTTAGGTAGAAGATGATGAAATGAGTTCAAAGAAATTGGTTTCCCATTAAAAGGATTTTTCTACAATTTCCTATGGATTTTCAAAGTTTTGGATCATAAAATGGATTTTCATGAAACAAGATTTTGATCTTGAGATTGAGAGAGATTCAAGAATCTAGGAGATCATAGAAGTGATCTTACCTAAGAATGGATGAAGATTGATCAAAGATTCAAGGTTTTCTCACAAGATTTCAAGGATTTCTCAAAGAAACAATGGAGTTTCTCTCTAAGGAAGATGAAGTGTTCTTGGCTCTCTTTGGGGGGCTGTTCTGCATGAAAATGGGGGCTGAGAAGGGCTGTTCAGCCTTCTTAATAACTCATTAAGGTTAAAAAGGTCATTTGGTTCAAGGGTAAAATGGTAAAAGTGAACAAAGGTTAGGTTAGGGGTATTTTGGTAATTTCGCGTCTAGATTTTCCCGAACGTCATGACAACTCCGGCATGCTCTCCCAAGTGATCTAGCATGATGTGGTATCAAGATTATCCGTTGGTGGGTCTCGTTGAATCCCTTTACGGCTCCGTTCGTCACCCGATTGAGGATTTCGCTCAAACGAAGGTCAGGAAATGATTTTTTTTTATTTTTTTCGAAATTTAACCAAAACGTAGAGAATTACATTCTAAGACTTACCGTCTCGTTCACGGTTCAAAATTAGGTCTTGATAGTAGTAAAACACTACTGTCAAAGAAAAATGTAGACCGGGCTCCATCTGAGTTTTCGATCCAAAACTTAATCGTAGTTTCCTACGATGTCGTTGAGCATGATTATGGTCTCGGAATATTTTATTTCCATTCTTAAGACCTCAAATAAAATATATGTTCATAAATACTGATTAAATAGAAAAACTCGAAAATCAGGGTGTTACATTACTACCCCTCTAAAAAAAAAAAAAATTCGTCCTCGAAATTACGTACCTTGAAAAAAATCGGGATACTGTAATTTCATCTTGTCCTCAAGCTCCCACGTTGTGTCTCCAATTGCTTCGTTCCACACGACTTTGACTAAGAGAACTTGTTTTCCCCTGAGTTTCTTGACCTTCTTATCAACGATTCACACAGGCGATGTCTCATAAGACAAGTTTTCTCGTAAATGTACTATGTCAGGTTTGATTACATGGGACGAATCAGGAATATACTTCCGAAGTTGTGTGACATGGAAAACATTATGAATGTTGGACAAAAAAGGTGGTAAGGCAATCTGGTAAGCTACTGGACCAATACGTCGAAGAATCTGGTAAGGTCTACTGAATTTAGGAGTGAGTTTTCTAGACTTTATAGCTCTACCTACCCTAGTCGTAGGTTTGACTCTCAGGAACCCGTGTTCACCTTCTTGAAACTCGAGGGGTCGTCTTCTTTTATCTGAGTAGCACTTTTGTCTGCTCTGTGCCGTCTTCATTTTTTCGCGGATTTGCTTAATCTTTTCCGTTGTTTGTTGCACAAGCTCGAGGCCTACAATCATGTTCTCTCCATCCTGGTACCAACACAACGGTGTCTGGCAGTTTCGTCCATATAAGGCTTCATAGGGTGCCGTCCCTATGCTAGAATGATAGCTGTTGTTGTAGGTGAATTCTATAAGAGGTAAAAGATCATCCCAACTTCCACCATGGTCCAGAACACAAGCTCTCAGCAGATCTTCCAAAGATTGTATCGTTCTTTCTGTCTGTCCATCAGTCTGAGGGTGATAACCCAAACTCAGTCTCAGCCTTGTTCCTAAAGCTTGGTGTAGACTTTGCCAAAAACATGACGTAAACTTTGGGTCTCTATCAGAGATTATGCTTGACGGCACTCCATGTAGTTTAATTACTTCTCTGATATACAGCTCAGTTAACTTCTCCACTGAGTAGTTGATCTTAACAGGTAAGAAGTGTGGTGACTTCGTTAACCTATCAACGATCACCCAAATTGAATAAAAACTCTTAGAAGTTCTCGGTAATCCTACCACAAAATCCATTGAGATGCTCTCCCATTTCCATTCGAGTACATCCAAGGATTGAAGCATCCCTCCAGGTCATTGATGTTCTACCTTTGCTTTCTGACAGGTTGATAACTCTTGTTATGAAGAGTTATTTATACCTTTTTGGCTTGTGTTTTTGTGGTCTTTGAATATTTTGAGTTTATGTTTTTAGTATTTTAGTGTGATTTTGTGTAAAGGGTGTTTTATAAGAGTCTTTTGTGAGTTTTAATGTTTTGGTGTCGTTTAGAACTGTTTTTGGTAATTAATTGAGAGTTTCTGTGCAGGGCAGTTTTTGGAGAATCAGGTGCTGAACTGGAGATGTTGCTCTGGGATTTGCTGTAGCAATTGTAGCTTAAGCTAACGGTGCACAAGGACAAAGGCTCAAAACATTCTCTTACACATTGAGTTGTCCTTAGCTGATGAGGATAGTGTCCTACACGTGGGGTTGGTGTTTGGTGCATTAAAGTCAGGGAACTGGGCCAAGGACACTTGTCCTAATCAGTTTATAGCCCAAAAAGGATGAGAGAGGAAAGGGCCTTGAGGCAGGCTGGAAAAAGAACCCTAAAAGGGGGACAACAAAGGGGGAGAAGGACGGATCATCTTACTTACTGGAGCAAGGACAGAGCTGCGCCCCTTTCTCTCTCTCCTCTCTTGTAATGGCTTCTTCTTCTATTTTATTATTTTTCTCTTTGTTTTTGTAAGCTCAATATGAGCTAAACCTGTTGTAGCTATGGGAAGTTGAACTTGTAATGGATTTCTAGTGAATGTTATGTTATGCTTTGCTATTGCATTTTCTATAAATCTGATTTGGTTGTGTTTTAATTGAGCTTGATCACCTTAGTTAAAACTTGAGCTCACGGCTGCTTGGAAAAGCTAAGTGTAGCAGAACTGTTTTATAGATAAGAGTAAAGTCATTAATTGGAAAATTATGATGAAGAGTGATTTAGGAATGAACTATCTAACTCTTAGGCTAGCTGGAACGAGCTTAAGTGAGGCGTGAATGTAACTAATATGGACCTAGGAATAGGAGACGCTTAGTGAAGTTCATCTCAGAACTGTTGGAAAACAAACTTTCATTTCCTGGAGCCAAATTGCCGTAGCATTGCAAACGCATAACTGAGCTAGACTGAAGTTGCAAGGGATACTTCCCCGTAGCTGTTTTACCCATTCTGTTAACAAATCCGTTTTTATTGCTCTAGCATTTATTTTTACCAAAACTGTCCTGGATACACACACACAAATTATTTGTTACTCTTTGTTAATCTTGATTAATAGAACCATTAATTCAAACTTGTTACTTGAATCGCCATATAATCCTCGTGGGAACGATCTCTCTTACACTTTATTACTTGTTAAACGATTGTGTATACTTGCACAAGCTCATCAACCATTTTTATAGCAACAAGTTTTTGGCGCCGTTGCCGGGGATTAGTAATGGTGTTTAATTAACAAGTTTTAATTTGATAGTTCTATTAGTTGAGACTACCGATCTGTGGAGTGTTTTGCTATAGCAACAGGTACTTTACTCTGTATGCGTAGGCATAGCGCTCCTGAGTTCCACCTAGACCCAGAAATTGAAAGAACATTCAGAAGGTTGAACAGGCAGAACCAGGGCTTAGTCGAGTTGGGGAGATTGGTTCCTGATACCCCTGACTACGCCTCCGCTGCCATTAGTTCTAACAACTCTGAAATGGGTGATGAACCTAATAGCATGGCTTTAGCCAATGATAGAACCAGTTCTATCAGAGGTTATGCCCTGTTTGATCCGGCAACAATGAACACAAGCATAGTAGTGCCCGAAATAACAGCTGGGCATTTTGAGTTCAAGCCTGTTATGTTCCAGATGCTGCAAGCAATTGGGCAGTACAGTGGTGCTGCAACCGAGGACCCTCATTTGCACCTGAAGCAGTTCTTAACTGTGGCTAATAATTTCAGAAATCCAGGAGTCACTGACGATTCCTTCAGATTAAGACTGTTCCCATTTTCTTTGGCTGGCAAGGCTAAGAATTGGCTAAATTCTATGGAACCCAACTCTGTTAATACATGGAATAGGATGGCTGAGAAGTTTTTGACCAAATTCTTTCCTCCCATGAAGAATGCGAAGCTGAGAAATGATATAGCCTCCTTCAAGCAACTTGATGATGAGCCTTTATATGAAGCATGGGAGAGATTTAAGGAGCTTTTAAAGAGATGCCCCCATCACAGCATTCCAATATGCATTCAGATGGAGCACTTTTACAATGGAGTGTTGCCATCTGCAAGAATGATGCTTGATGCTTCTGTAGGAGGCACTCTTCTTAACAAGTCCTATAATAAAGCATATGAATTGATTGAAAGTATTGCTGCTAACAGTTATCAGTGGCCTACTGCTAGGCTAACTTCTGGAAAAAGCATAACTGCTGCAAGAATGCATGAAGTGAGTGGCGTTACAGCACTTACTGCTCAGTTGGCTTCCTTAACTAACATGGTGAAAAACCTAGCGAGTACAAACAAGAATAACCAGACATCTCAAGCAGCTGTAACTGAAGCAGTGGTTAATGAACAACAGGTGCACCAAGCTGAAACTGTTTCTTGTGTGTATTGTGGAGGAGAACATTTGTTTGAAGACTGTTTCAGCAATCCTGCATCTGCTAATTATGTTAACTACAGGGACAACAAGGGAGATAAACCCTATTTCAATACCTACAATCCAGGGAACAGGCAACCTCAAAATTTTTCGTGGAATAACAATGCTAATGCTCCGCCATGGAACTCAAACTTTCCTGCCCGGTCCACAACTGCTCCCTCTGGATTCACAAGTCAGCAACCAAGGCCACAACAACAAGCACAACCGGCAACTCAAGAAATGTCCCTGGAAGCTGTCTTAAAAGCATTCATGTCAGAAACTAAGGCATAGTTCCAGAATCAAGGAGTATCCATGAGGAACCTTGAGAATCAGGTAGGCCAGCTGGCCAATGCACTGAACAGCAGACCCAGTGGATCTCTGCCATCTTCTACTGAAACTCCTTCATCCTCAAGCCCTATTGGTAAGGAGCACTGCAAAGCAATACAATTGAGAAGTGGACCTGAGTTACCAGCCATGGTAGAGAAAAAGAGCAAAGTGCAAAGTGAAGACATTGAGACTATTCCAGCAACTGGTGAAAATGTTGAGAAAACAACTGAGAGAACTGCTAAGAAGCCTGAGGCTGTTCCAGAAGCTGAACCCTTGCCTAAATTTAGTCCAGAGAGACCACCTCCCCTTTTTTCTCAAAGGTCGAGGAAAGTACAACAAGACAAGCAGTTTAGCAAGTTCATGGAGATTCTAAAGCAGTTGCACATCAATATACCTTTGGTTGAAGCTTTGCAGCAGATGCCTAACTATACCAAGTTCATGAAAGATGTGTTAACAAAGAGGAGAAGGCTGAGGGAGTTTGAAACAGTTGCCATGACAAAGGAATACAGCCTGATGCTCCAAGCCAAAGTACCTCCCAAGTTGAAAGACCCGGGAAGCTTCACCATTCCCTGTTCTATTGGAGATACCTACTGTGGCAGAGCACTGTGTGATTTAGGTGCTAGCATCAACTTAATGCCTATGTCGATTTTTAAACAATTGGGCATTGGGGATGCCAGGCCTACCACTGTGAGACTTCAACTAGCAGACAGGTCTATTGCATATCCAGAAGGAAAGATCGATGATGTACTGATAAAAGTAGATAAGTTTGTGTTCCTAGTGGACTTTATTATTTTAGACTGTGAAGCAGATATGGAAGTTCCTATTATTCTGGGTAGGCCCTTCCTTGCTACAGGAAGAACTCTCATTGATGTACAAAAGGGAGAGTTGACCATGAGGGTTAATGATCAACATGTGACTTTCAATGTGTTCAATGCCTTAAGGTATCCTGAAGAAGGAGTGGAAGAATGTTCGTTTGTGCAGTCATTCGATGATCTATTGCAACGACAGTTCCTGATAGGAAGAACAGAATTGAGTGATGATGAGTATGAATCAGGTACTGATGATCCCTTGTTGGGAGAACTTTCTGAAATAAAGGATTGCACTGAAAGGCAACTTATGTGGGCTAGAAAATTTGAATCATTGGAAGTCACTGATGAGACTTTCAAGGACAACATACCTTTAGTTGTGAAGCCACCTGTTTTGGAGCTAAAACAGCTCCCAGCTCATTTGAAATATGTTTATTTGGGAGCTATGGAAACCTTGCCTGTGATTATTTCATCTTTTCTAACTACTAATCAAGAGAACAGTTTGATAGAAACCTTGAGACGACACAAGAAAGCAATCGGTTGGCAAATGGCAGATATCAAAGGCATTAGTCCTACTGTGTGTATGCATCGAATATTGCTAGAGCCTGAAGCCAAGAATAGTGTAGAAAGCAGAGGAGACTGAATCCTATCATGAAGGATGTGGTAAAGAAGGAGGTCATCAAATGGCTGGATGCTGGTATTATATATCCCATCTCTGACAGTGTGTAGGTAAGTCCAATCCAGTGTGTACCAAAGAAAGGGGGAATAACAGTTGTGGCTAACAAGAAAAATGAACTAATCCCCACCAGAACAGTCACAGGATGGAGGATTTGTATGGATTATAGAAAATTGAATAAATCCACCAGAAAAGATCACTTTCCCTTGCCCTTTATTGATCAAATGTTGGATAGACTCTCTGGGAAAGAGTTCTACTGCTTTTTGGATGGATACTCGGGTTATAATCAAATTGCTGTAGCACCCGAAGATCAAGAAAAGACTACCTTTACTTGTCCCTATGGCACTTTTGCCTTCCGAAGGATGCCTTTTGGCCTCTGTAATGCCCCAGCAACGTTCCAACGATGCATGATGGCCATATTCTCGGATGTTATTGAAAAATCTATGGAAATTTTTATGGATGACTTCTCAGTGTTTGGAGTGTCATTCCAGGAATGCCTTGAAAATCTAGAACAGGTCTTGGATCGTTGTGAGGAAACTAATTTGGTGTTAAACTGGGAAAAATGTCACTTTATGGTTCAGGAAGGAATTGTGTTGGGTCACAAGGTGTCTAAGAAGGGTATGGAGGTAGACCAAGCCAAAATAGAGGTCATTGAAAAGCTGCCACCACCTACCTCAGTTAAAGGAATGAGAAGTTTCTTAGGACATGCTGGTTTCTATAGAAGATTCATTAAGGATTTCTCCAAAATCTCCAAGCCTCTATGCCAGTTGCTAGAGCATGATAGAATCTTTGATTTTGCTCCAACCTGTTAGGAAGCATTTGAAATTCTGAAGAAGGCCCTCATTACTGCACCGGTCATAACTGCTCCCGATTGGTCTATGCCATTTGAGTTGATGTGTGATGCTAGTGATTTCGCAGTGGGAGCAGTTCTGGGCCAAAGGAAGGATAAGGTGTTTCACTCTATATATTATGCCAGTAAAACATTGGTCGAAGCTCAATTGAACTATACCACTACAGAGAAAGAGTTGTTGGCTGTTGTGTTTGCCTTTGACAAGTTCAGACCCTACCTTGTTGGAACAAAGGTGATTGTCTATACTGATCATGCTGCCATCAAATACTTAATTGCCAAGAAAGATGCAAAGCCAAGACTGATTCGGTGGGTGCTCTTGTTGCAAGAGTTCGACTTGGAAATCAGGGATAAGAAGGGAGTTGAGAATCAGGTGGCAGACCATTTGTCAAGACTGTCTGAGGGGAATGAAGCCACAAAGAATTCTGAGATCAAAGAACTGTTCCCTGATGAGCAGTTGCTGTCCATGGAAGATGCTGAAACACCATGGTATGCTGACCTAGTGAACTACCTAGCTAGTGGAATTGTCCCTACAGATTTCAGTCCACAACAAAGAAAAAGGTTCTTCCATCAGGCAAAGCAGTTCTGCTGGGACGAGCCATACTTGTATAAGCATTGTGCTGACAATTTGCTTAGAAGGTGTGTAGCAGAAACAGAAGTCCCGGCTATTCTCTTACATTGTCATTCATCCCCATGTGGGGGACATTTTGGAGGAATGAGGACGGCTGCCAAAGTCCTCCAGGCTGGGTACTTTTGGCCTACATTATTTAAAGATGCCTACTGTTTTGCCAAAAGCTGCGATAGATGCCAAAGGGTGGGAAATATTTCAGATAGACACGAGATGCCCCTCAATTCCATCTTGTAAGTAGAGTTGTTTGATGTGTGGGGCATAGACTTCATGGGGCCCTTCCCCCCTTCCTTTGGAAATTTATATATTCTGGTGGCTGTAGACTACGTGTCAAAATGGGTGGAAGCTGTAGCTCTCCCTACAAATGATGCTAGATCTGTTGTGAAGTTTGTTCAAAAGCATATTTTTACAAGATTTGGCACACCAAGGGCATTTATCAGTGATGAAGGTACACACTTCTGCAACAAGCTCTTTGATGGAGTCCTCACAAAATATGGGATGAGACATAAAGTGGCTACAGCATACCATCCGCAGACAAATGGGCAGGCAGAGCTGTCCAATAGGGAAATAAAAAGAATTCTGGAAAAAGTGGTGAATCCAACTAGAAAAGATTGGTCCCTGCATTTGGAAGATGCTCTCTGGGCATATAGGACTGCCTACAAGACCCCCTTAGGAATGTCACCCTATAGGTTGGTCTATGGAAAGGCATGCCATTTGCCCATTGAGCTGCAGCATAAAGCCTTCTGGGCAGTAAAAAAACTAAATCTTGAGCTAGCCCAGGCTGGGGCAGCTCGAATGCTGCAGCTCAATGAGCTTGAAGAACATAGGATGTTTTCGTATGAGGGAGCAGAACTCTACAAGGCCAAGACAAAAGCTTGGCATGATCGAAAGATCCAAAAGAGAGACTTTGCACCAGGAGAGCAAGTATTGCTCTTTAATTCCAGGCTGAAGCTGTTTCCAGGAAAACTCAAATCTAGATGGTCTGGACCCTTCACAATAGTTCATGCCCACTCTCATGGGGCCATGGAACTGCTTGACGCAGCCTCTGGTAGGACCTTCAAGGTAAACTAGCAAAGGGTCAAACATTACTGGGGTGAGCCATTTGCTAAGGCACAGGCCACCACAGTAATGGCTGATCCTTGAATGTTCAACATGCACTGAGTCAGGCTGAGGACTTATAAACCAAGCGCTACGGGGAGGCAGCCCAGCATTTTTTATTTTATTTTCTTCAATTTTAGATGTTATTTTGTTTTTGTTTTTTTCATTTTCTTTAGCACTAACAGTAAGCAGAACACAAAGAAATTGGGGATGAGGCTGAAGGTGGTAAAAACTGTCTCGGTGGTGCCGTGATTGTATATTGGGTTGGAAAAGGTTGGGGGCCCATGTAGCTGATTCGGGATTGTGTTGGGTTTTGGGGGAAGAGGTCATGTCACGCTCAAACCAGGTACAACAAATCCAAAAAGGTTAGAGGGGAACCCTGAGACCACTTATTCTCCCTTGGTATCCGCGCCTCTCCCTAGCCACACACTCCTAACCACCCGCATCAATCACCACACTGAAAAAAAAAAAAGGAAAACAGCAGAGCAGTTGCAAGGAAAAATGCTAAAATGTTGCAACAACTGCTCTGAGGGTACAAAGGAGGAAACCGAATTCAAAGAGGTGTAAAAAAGGGAAAGGAATCAAACAAAATGAAAAAGATCAAAAAAAGTCCTCCCTAACTTGTATGAGCTGGGCCATGAAAGAAATAGTTGTGAAGCAAAAAGAGGAAGCATACCTAAGCTCCATCTAGTGTAGCCACCTTCCCAAAACTGTTCCTACCTGAACCCAAGCCCCATTACAACCAAATAAAGTCCTCTAGCAGTGTGCAATTTTGATTGTGAGTGGTGTGTTTAGAAGCTTGTCAAGGTCGTGTTTGAGTATGCATTTGAATGATGATTGAGAGTACCTATCTTAGCTTGAGAAGAGAGGAAGAATACACTGTTATGAGAGTTTAGTGCTGTAGCATGTTGCTGAGAGTTGAAAATGAGGACAGCCATGAATGCTTGCTTGATTGAACTTCATGATTGTTGATGCATTGTCATGTATGCCTTGTGAAGAAATTGGTTTGCAAAGAAGAAAGTTTTGTGTTTGAGCTAATTTGAGCACATGTGTCGAGGTTTAGAAAAATTTGTGTCTTTTCTTTTTAGTTTCTTTTGTTTCCATTACCTGAGGACAAGCAATGAATCAAGTTTGGGGGTGTGATAACTCTTGTTATGAAGAGTTATTTATACCGTTTTGGCTTGTGTTTTTGTGGTCTTTGAATATTTTGAGTTTATGTTTTTAGTATTTTAGTGTGATTTTGTGTAAAGGGTGTTTTATAAGAGTCTTTTGTGAGTTTTAATGTTTTGGTGTCGTTTAGAACTGTTTTTGGTAATTAATTGAGAGTTTCTGTGCAGGGCAGTTTTTGGAGAATCAGGTGCTGAACTGGAGACGTTGCTCTGGGATTTGTTGTAGCAATAGTAGCTTAAGCTGACGGTGCACAAGGAAAAAGGCTCAAAACATTCTCTTACACATTGAGTTGTCCTTAGCTGATGAGGACAGTGTCCTACACATGGGGTTGGTGTTTGGTGCATTAAAGTCAGGGAACTGGGCGAAGGACACTTGTCCTAATCAGTTTATAGCCCAAAAAGGATGAGAGAGGAAAGGGCCTTGAGACAGGCTGGAAAAAGAACCCTAAAAAGGGGACAACAAAGGGGGAGAAGGACGGATCATCTTCCTTACTGGAGCAAGGACAGAGCTGCTCCCCTTTCTCTCTCTCCTCTCTTGTAATGGCTTCTTCTTCTATTTCTTATTTTTCTCTTTGTTTTTGTAAGCTCAACATGAGCTAAACCTGTTGTAGTTATGGGAAGTTGAACTTGTAATGGATTTCTAGTGAATGTTATGTTATGCTTTGCTATTGCATTTTCTATAAATCTGATTTGGTTGTGTTTTAATTGAGCTTGATCACCTTAGTTAAAACTTGAGCTCACGACTGCTTGGAAAAGCTAAGTGTATCAGAACTGTTTTATAGATAAGTGTAAAATCATTAATTGGAAAATTATGATGAAAAGTGATTTAGGAATGAACATTCTAACTCTTAGGCTAGCTGGAACGAGCTTAAGTGAGGCGTGAATGTAACTAATATGGACCTAGGAATAGGAGACGCTTAGTGAAGTTCATCTCAGAACTGTTGGAAAACAAACTTTCATTTCCTGGAGCCAAATTGCCGTAGCATTGCAAATGCATAACTGAGCTAGACTGAAGTTGCAAGGGATACTTCCCCTAGCTGTTTTACCCATTCTGTTAACAAATCCATTTTTATTGCTCTAGCATTTATTTTTACCAAAACTGTCATGGATACACACACACAAATTATTTGCTACTCTTTGTTAATCTTGATTAATAGAACCATTAATTCAAACTTGTTACTTGAATCACCATATAATCCTCGTGGAAACGATCGCTCTTACACTTTATTACTTGTTAAACGATTGTGTATACTTGCACAAGCTCATCAACCATTTTTATAGCAACACAGGTCAAACATGATGCTACATACTCAGCCACTTGCTTCTTCATTCCTGGCCACCAAAACTTTTGTTTCAGATCTTGGTACATTTTGGTTGATCCAGGGTGAATGCTCAGCTTGCTCTTGTGTCCTTCTTCCAGAATCATTTTCCTCATCTCTACATTGCTAGGTACACAAACTCGTCCATTGCATCTCAAGATGCCATCAGTTCCCAAACTGAACTCTGCAGCTTTTTCTTGTCCAAGTAACTCCTTTTTCTCTTGGAGGTACTCATCAGTTTCTTGTTGTTCGCAGATTGTTTCCATCAGTCCACTAAATACCTTGATCATTCCCAAGCAAATCTTCTCGTTGTTCACTTCCACAGCAAGATTGAGATCACGAAACTGTTCTATCAATTCTAGCTCTTTAACCATCATTGCAGAGATGTGTAGGGTCTTCCGACTCAGAGCGTCTGCAACGACATTTGCTTTCCCAGGGTGGTAAAGCAAAGTGAAGTCGTAGTCCTGAAGAAATTCCATCCAACATCTCTGCCTCATGTTAAGTTCCTTCTGATCGAACAGGTACTTCAAACTCTTGTGGTCACTGAAGACATCAAACTTGGATCCATACAAGTAGTGTCTCCAGATCTTTAGTGCAAAAATCACGGCAGCTCACTCTAGGTCGTGCATCGGGTAATTCCTCTCATGACTCTTCAACTGGCGCGAAGCATAAGCCACAACCTTCCAATGCTGCATAAGTATACATCCTAAACCCTAATGCGAAGCATCACAGTGCACTTCGTATGGTTCATCCGGTTTAGGTAACACTAACACTGGTGAGGTTGTCAAACGTTCCTTCATCATCTGGAAAATTTCCTCACATTTCTCAGTCCATGTGAACGGTTGGTCCTTCCTCGTCAATTGAGTCAACGGCGCAATAATCCTTGAAAATGCTTCGATGAATCTTCTATAATAACCAGCCAGTCAAACGAAACTGCGGATTTCTGTCACAGCCTTAGGTCTCTCCCACAGAAGTACTGCTTCCACTTTCGTAGGGTCGACTGCAATCCCTTCCTTCGTAATCACGTGCCCCAAGAATTTGACTTCATCCAGCCAAAACTCGCACTTGGGCAGCTTTGCGTACAACTTCTCCTTGTGAAGGATATGCAAAACTTGTCGCAGGTGTTCCTCATGCTCTTCAGGACTCTTCGAGTAGATAAGAATATCATCGATGAACACGACAACGAACTGATCCAGAAACGGATGGAAAATCCGATTCATATGGTCCATGAAGATAGCGGCACGTCCATCACTCCAAAAGGCATCACGAGGTATTCGTAATGACCATAACGAGTCCTGAATGCAGTCTTAGGTACGTCCTCGTTCTTTACTCTAATCTGGTGATAACCAGATCTCAGGTCAATCTTTGAAAAGACAGCCGCTCCTTGAAGTTGATCCATCAAATCATCTATGCCGGGTAGAGGACACTTGTTCTTGATCGTTATCTTGTTGAGTTGACGGTCATCCACGCAGAGTCTCGAACTCCCGTCTTTCTTCTTCACCAACAACACCGGTGCTCCCCACGGGGACACACTTGGTCTCACAAACCGCTTGGACATCAGGTCCTCTAGTTGAGTCTTCATCTCGACTAACTCCGTAGGTGACATCCTATAAGGAGCTATATAGATCGGACCAGATCCTGGAACTAGATCGATCGAAAACTCGATGTCTATCACAGGTGGCAAACCTGGAACGTCCTCTGGAAAAACTTCCGGAAAATCTTTCACCACCGGCACATCGCTCAAGACAACGTCCCTCTCGATTTCTAAACAGGTTAGAAGTATGTATCCCTGAGCTCCTTCTCTCAAAGAAGCTCTTACTTGGTTGGCAGTTAAAAATCCAGAAATCTCAAGGTTAGGAAAAACTAAGGTTCTATGTGCACAATCTAAAAGGATATAGTTGGAAGATAACCAATCCATGCCTAGGATCACATCCAATTGAGTCAAAGGCAAACATATTAAGTCAACAAGAAAGTTCCTATCATGAACAATAACAGGACAATTCAAACATAGAGTACTAACTGTAACAGGCTTAGTAGTTGGAGTAGAGACAATCAAATCAAAAGACAGCGAAGAAACAGGCAAGTCCAACAGTCTCACACATTCCAAAGAGATAAACGAATGTGTCGCACTCGAATCAAATAGTACAGTTAGGAGATTACCAGCTATGATGCAACTACCTTGTATGAGATCATCAGATTTGGAAGCATCAGCGCCACTCATGGTATACACTCTTCCTCTTGCTGTTGGTCTAGCAGTCCGCACATTGTTGACAGTCGGGTCGGTTTTTGGTGTAGGGCATTCTCTCGCGAAATGTCCTATCTTCCCGCAATGGAAACATAGAACTCCCTTCAGCTCGCAATTGTCAGGGCTTGGCCTTGGTTCTGGTCGTTTCCGCTCCCTCCACCGTAAGCAGAAGCGACAAGACGATAAGATTGTTGTTTCTGACCATTCCCCTGGGGTCGGAAATACGGCTTCTTCTGGGACTGCTTCCCTTTTTGGTTCTGGTATTGGTTCGGATTCCCGGACCTAGACGGTCCTCCTGCAGTACTTTTGCTCTCTCTTCCTCTTCTCATCTTTTCTACTTTTCTGCACTTCTCCACCAGAGCTTGAAAGGTACAGATCTCTAGTGGTAACACTGACTCCTTGATCTCGAAGCGCAGACCTCCTTCAAATCTCTCGCACTTCCAGTCTTCGTCAGGTTGGGCTTGGAAAAAGCAGAAATACTTGGCGAGTGATTCAAACTTCATCGCATATTCCCCAACAGTCATGTCCCTCTGCTGCAGCTTCAGAAGTTCCTGCTCCTTCTCGGCCCTGGCACTTTGGGGAAAGTACTTGTCCAAAAACTTGGTGCGAAATACTCCCCAAGTGATCTCTTGGTTGTTGGCTTCCAGCAGTTGTCTGGTTCCTCCCCACCAATACTCCGCATCACCTAGAAACAGGAATGTGGCATAGTCCACCTTCACTCCCTCAGGGCAGTGCAAAACAGCAAAAATCTTCTCTATTTCTTGCAGCCACAAGTCAGCCTTTTCTGGGTCACAGTCCCCATGAAACTGCAGAGGATCATGACGCTGAAAATCGACTAACCCTCTGGCACCAACAGCAAGATCAGCTCTTTGATGATTCTGTTGGTTCTATTGAGCCATCGTAGCTGTCTGTTGAGCAACAGCAGCCGCCATATCAGCCATGGCCTGGATAGCCCGATTGATGTTGTTGTCATCAGCATTGTTGTCAGCAGTGCCGCGACCTCCACCACGACTACCTCGAAGATTCATGTTTCCCTACAAGGCAAACCAAACATACCTTAATAAGGAAACATAAACTCGTGCGTTAAGTGCTAGTGTGTCTAAAACTAGCGTGTCAAATACTAGCGTGTCTAAAACTAGTGTGTCAACACATATTGCTTCAACAGAGAAACAATTCAAACAAAGTTCACACAGAGATCACACAACACAAACATAACAGACTCACTCCCCAAGGATTCCCGAAAGACTCGACCAGCTCTGATACCACTAACATCCCCCTCGGGTGCTATGTACTCGAACTCAAAATGCGAAAAATATCAAGAGAATAAAATGTTGGTTGCTTTCATAAAATAACATAATTAAATAGCTACGTTCAAAAACGTTGTTCTAAAAATTTTCTGCATGTATCGGTGAAACAAACTCAAGACAAGGAAATAAACTTAATAACACACATTAATAATTACGGTGCATAGAAACATAATCATAACATAAATCCAGGTCTAATATATAACATATTACAGACTTGAGAACATAAGTTCCATATACGTGCAGCAAAATAATATTAGACTGCTACAAAAAGGACTCCTATGCTGGTCGGGCTAAAACTAGCCATTGGGATACAACCCAAAGTCAGTTGCTTCAAAAGTCTCCGTCAACTGAGTCCTCACGCCTCCGTGGGGATCTATGAACAACATCTGTACATGTGTTCCAAAAACACAACAGGGTGTCCAACATGTACAGGCAAAGGTGAGATACTCATATAATAATTTATCACGATAGCCGCACTGGCGACAAACAGCAGTATAAACAACCACGGATAAATACAGTTATAATAACAGTTATCTATATGACACAATATAATATCTCAAACACCATCATGAGTTATAATAATGCATGAGACTTCAATATCATCTTTCTATTTCAAGTACTCCGGAGATTCTAACTTCCCAACATCAAGCGATAGGCCAAAGTAACACCAGTAACACAATTATCCTCATGAGTCAGCCTCTCAATTTAGGTCTGAACTCTAATTGTTCCAGGGTACCACGTCTCACCATATCATGAATAGTCCAGTCCCTTATCGAGTTCATTCGTGCTGGGTAGCCGACTTACCACGGCACAGGATCACGAGATCACCGGCCACTTGTGGAGTCTCAACACACATAATGCCCCTATACACCTAATGGTCTTAACCGGTTCCATTCTCAACTACGAAAGTTGTAGCTCGATTTCAAATGACACGCCTGCCGGTTCATGCATGTACACAGATGGTTTTCTGTTTTCTTTTTCGTTCGTTCTTTCAATTGTTGAGGCATATAGCCTACGACTCATTTTAAAGGACATTAAGCTCGTTCAAATCAAAACACAGGACGCAAAGTCCGAGTTCTCAATCCACAAAACACTAGTCCGACGTCTCGGTCACCAGGTTCTATAACAGCCCGATTTTTCTGTGAACTCTGACCAAGTTGGTTAATCTCGATTGGTGCTTTGGATGATTGTGTGAATTTTTATGTGTTAGTTTTAGACCTAGTCTGAAGTTTAGGAATAGGCTTGAACAAGGTTGGAAGTGCCTAAGGCGGAAAACGAGTAACTGGGGAAGTTAGAAGGCTGGAGGTTCTTCTCTCGCTGAGCTTGACGCTCAAGAGTGAGAAAACTCCACGCTCAAAAGTTGAGACGCTTAAGCATGGGAGAGGCGGACGCTTCAGCGTGCTGAGTGCGCTGTGCAGCTGCTCCGAGTTTGGACGCGTGTGAGACACGTGTCAGGCCAGGGAGCAGGCGGAGTGGACGAGGTTCCACGCTCAAGCGTGGATGGATCCCACGCTAGAGCATGGCAACGCTCAAGCGTGTAGTGTGATGGACGCTTAAGCGTGAACAGCAGAAACCATAAGTGGAGCTTCCACTTTCATCTTCTCACTTGCACGAAACTTGGTCAGTTTTCTGGGTTTAGT